>OY734944.1:312067-997329 GCA_963457585.1 Spergularia bocconei | reverse complement strand
GGTCCACTTGTCCATTATTACTTGGTCAAACTTCAGAGCAATGCATGAAATTAGTCGGTGCATAACACAAAATCATTACTCCTAAACTCCAAAAACCCGCATTTCTAGATTTTTAACTTTGTGCCCGTCAATGAGAATTTGTGCTATACTTGAATTGATTTACATGAGATTCGTCACTGTGTGTTAGCGTGAATCGAGTATTTTACGAAACTAATATCGATTCCGTGTATATTATTCAACTAGTTTACTCTGTCTGTTCAAATATCGATCTCCAAATATATTATCAACAACGACAAAACTAAAAAATAAGAACAATTCCGATAAACACTTGACAAATCGCCATATGCCCATATGTGAACATATCATAGTAGCACATCGAAAAAAGTCTCGAAGAAGATACAAAAGTTGCTTCATCAAAGAGAGATGTGACAATAACTTAACTTAAACTTAGCATTAGTCGACCATTTGCGCGTGAGATTTTTGTCCAAAGTACCAAATTTGAACTTTAAAAAAATATCTTTAATTTATTTACCATAACATAACTTATTTATCTACCATAATAATAAATTCTTATTAATAAAGGCATAAATAAAGTTTGAAAAGAAAGCAACTGAATAAAGAGGAATATCAAAAGCAAGAAAAAACATCCAAAAAAAATCCAATCCCACCAAAAAAAATTCCCTTATAAAACCCCCATTAATTCTCAATCTTTGTTCTTCCCCCCTCTTTCTCTTGATTCTTCTATCACAATAATATTCCTACTATTTTAATTTAATTAATCTTTTTTTTAGCAACTTTTTTGGTGAATTATAGTTGAATTAATTATATTAAAAGTGAGTTGAGAATATATAATTTTGAGAGTTTTAATTTGGTGGGTATCTTCTGAATGACTGTTACATGGGATTTTCAACTTCAAGTTGAAGTCTTTTAATTCTTAATTTCAAGGGGGTTTTTATTTTTTTCTATGGCATGTTTGAGCAAGAAGAATTATTGTTATTGCAGCAAGAAGAATAATAAAGTTGGGGTTTTGAATCTTCTAGCTGAAGATTGCATTGCTCAAATTTGTGGGAGTTTCTGGGGTTTGAACTTATGATGATGGATCATAAAGTTGTGAGATTCTGCAGACTTGTTTCTGTTCTGTTCTTGCTGTTTACAACCCAAATTGGTATAATTCCTTATTCTTTACTTTAATTATTGTCTTTTTTAATGTGAATTTGATGTTATATTGATTTATTTGTTTGAGAATGATATAATTTGAGTTGTTTTTGTGTTTGCCGACAATTTTGCTGTGTTTTTTTTGTGTTGTGTTGTGTTGGGGTTTCATGCTGAGTTTTGAATAAGTTATAGTTGGATTGGTGTTGTACTTTATTTAGTGAAGTTGTTCATAAGTTGGTTGATGCTGGTGGTGGTTTCTTGTATCTTGTTTCGATTTTTCGATTTTTCGATATTACTTGTTGTGGCATGGCATAATGATGCAATGATAAGCTGGGATTGTATCTTTTAGTTGATTGTGTACAATTTCAATCTTGATTATATGTGGAATTGGTGATGATTCGAGTGAGATGGAGATTATGCTCCCCAATTGATGATTATGGTTGATGTTTACTCGAGAACACTATAGCTTTTGTTAGCGATATCCTCTCCTATGTGTCGAGTAAGATGTAGATTATGCTCCCCAATTTATGATTGTGGACTTGTGGTTGATCTTTACTCGAGAATTTTTGTTACGAGTGTGCTCTCCTATGTGTCGATAATGTGTGCTGAGTGATTAGTTTGTCTACTTTCTCGACTGATTTTGAATGAGCAATTGGTCGAAAAATGTAGCTTACGAGTTGTGATGTATTTTGTCATGTAGAATATCGGTTGAATTTTTTAGTCTGAGCACCTTATGTTGTTAAAAATTGAGAGGTTGATGAACCATACATGACTTGGGTTCTTCTGCTAATTTCTTTCGTCCAGCCTCTTTGAAAGTTGATGCTTTTACTGGAACTTACGGCATAAATTATGGGAGACTGGCTGATAATATTCCGTCACCAGAAAAAGTTGTTCAACTAATGAAACAAGCAAAGATTCGAAATGTCAGAATATTTGACTTTGATCAGAGTGTGCTGAAGGCCTTCAGTAACTCCGGGCTTGAGTTAGTTGTTGGACTTCCCAATGGTTACCTGAATGACATGAGTGCCAATCCAGATCATGCTTTGAGCTGGGTTAAGGACAACATTCAGGCCTATTATCCACAAACTCGTATAGTAGGTATTGCAATAGGTAATGAAGTTTTTGGAAACGGTCAGGAACTCTGGGGAAGTCTATTGGGCGCGGTCAAGAATATTTATAATGCAACAAAAAGTCTCCATCTTGATGACAAAATTCAAATTACTACCTCTCATCATTTTGGAGTGTTCGATAATTCATACCCTCCTTCCAATTGTACATTTAGGGATAATATGAAGCAGTACATGAAGCCACTTTTGGATTTCTTTTCACAGATTGGATCGCCTTTCTGTTTAAATGCTTATCCTTTCCTAACGTACATGAGCGATCCAACCCACATCAACGTAAGCTATGCTCTTTTCCAGGACAACCCAGGGATTGTGGACTCCCAAACGAAGCTCCATTATGACAATCTTCTTGATGCTCAAATTGATGCAGCTTATGCTGCTCTTGAAGATGCAGGGTTTAAAAAGATGGAGGTGATAATTACTGAGACTGGCTGGGCATCTCGTGGGGATCAGAATGAAGCTGTTGCTACTCCTGAAAATGCCAGAACCTACAATTTCAATCTGCGAAAGAGGCTTGCCTTGCGAAAGGGTACTCCTTTAAGGCCAAAGATTATGCTTAAAGCTTATGTCTTTGCAATGTTCAATGAGGATTCAAAACCTGGGCCGACGTCCGAGAGAAACTTTGGGCTTTGGAAACCTGATGGAAGCATTTCATATGATGTTGGATTTCCTGCTTTGAAATCCTCAGCCGCCGCGCCTTCGCCTTTTCAGTCAAAGGTAACCCGTTTACCCATGTGTTTTTCTATGTAATCATAGTCTTTGACCATCTGATTACCTTCATTGTCAATAGGTTTCTATAATTTGTTGTTAAATAGGTAAATAGCAACTAGTTTAAGAGAATTGGGGGGGTGGATATATATTATTCTATTGCATCTTAGTAGCCTCTATTGCAGCTTTAAGACCCTGGTTCTTTTGGATCCTTAGTGCTGCGGTGTGAGTTCCTTAGGTTTCTTTTCTTACGTTTATATAAAAGACTAGATTCTGCAGCTGGCTATACTTAGTTTTTTTTGCTTTACGAGTTTACGCTTTATGGAAAAAATAGTTTCCGGGGCCTTTTACTGCTCTTATAGGAAATGATGACAAGTTGACAACATACAAAATTAATACGAGTTCCAATCTAATGTTTGGGATGTTGGGCTGAGATAATATATGAACTGCAAATTTTGGGTAGGCCGGAGTACTCTATCTGAGTTGGTTAGGCTTTGGGCCTCTGTGGTGGGTAATTTATAACCTGGAAGTATTTTGCAGTCCAAAGCATGTTGAAAAATACACATTTACGCCGCTAGCGCATAAAAATAAGAAAAATCAATTTTTTGAGGGAAAACTAGAAAAATCAATTCTCCATTGGAGAAAAAAGGTTTCTTTTTCGGGTGAAGATTGTGGGATCATTGAATCTGAAACTCTCTGCTTATTGTTCTCATCCATCTTATGTGTACTACTATGACAAACTAACCTGTGAAATCGAAATACCGTGGCCTTTTTGGTCTTGTGGGCTTGTGGCTGTGTGATAATGCTACATGTGTGGGCCTCATTGTCATGATTCAGTAGAGTTCAAGAAGCAGAACTGTGGTATAGTTCCTCAGGAAGACGAGGTAGAGCTGAGGTTTCTGTTAATAGCCAATTAGCCACTTGGGAGTTTAATAATCACAGCTTTCCAAAAAGATTCTTAAAGTTGGTGGGTTTTAGTTGAGACACACTTTAATCTGTTATGTGCTTAGGCATGTGGAGTGTTAGGCAATAAGGCATCTGGATCCTATTGCAGATAGCGACTCAGTAATTTTGACACAGCTTGTGTGTTTGGTATTGTGAGATGCGACAGCACTTTCCTGTCCTATGAGCACTGATTTGAGTAGATACTAGATAGGGGCTGGTTCTGAGGTATCTAGGTGATGCTGTTGGCAATAAACTCACAATTACCATGATCCTTTGCTTTGACCTTGACCTTAAAACCTAACACATATTGGCAGAATAACCTATTGACGTTTCTGAAACCACATCCAAATTCGTCTTGACAGTCACTTCAGATTCTTTACAATGCACTTGGACCTCTTACACCTGCACCTCTGGTGACCTTTTCTAGCACGGGCAATTGAGCAGTAGGAGATCAATTTTCTGGCTTCTGAGAAAAAGAGGTCTAAATTAATAGGTTATTAAACCTTCATAAAGGGTCTTAATTTCTTGATTATCTGATTGTCGGAAGCTGAGTAGCTCTTTCTATATCATATATGTGCACAAGGGTCCATTATCTAACTTAGATGGATCGGCATGACCTGTAGAATCCTTGTAGTTTTAAGATTTACCGCATTGGGTGCGCTTTATCATTCCGTAAGGTTTACCATTTCTTGAAGAACAAAAGTCAGTTTGTAATATTTTGTTGAGGAGTGTATGACTTGCGTTTGAAAGCATCTCCACTGTGATAATGCCTTGAGTTCGCTTCTTCATACTGAAAACTGTACACAACAATCCTAGTTTAGTACTTTTATGTATTGGTTTAAGATATGTAAGATTATGACACCATAAACTGATTCTAGTGCTGACCATTTTTCGTTACACTGATGTGCAGGTTTTTCAGACTCGAGTCTGGCTCACGCCCCATTGTGTGGTATATACCACCTCAATGTTGATACTTTTTCTGCTCTTGAGATTGTGATGAAAGCCGCTTGGGGGCGTTCTTACATTTGACTAGGTACCAGGTGTTATAGTTTTCGTCACCTGTTGTGCTGATACAAAAGGACATGTTTAAGCATGCTGTCCTGCAGCCACAGATGATTTTTGTAACTATTGAATACTTGCTAGATTACACTGAAACTTTAATTGAGTCAGCAGTATATATTATTTTTCATCAAAGAATAAAATCTCCCTTGTAGCTTTGCGCAAAAACCCTGTATATATGCTATTCTTGTCTCAAGTTTTCCGATCACCGACATTTTCCCCTTTTTTTCCTGTCTATGGAGAGTACCTTAACAGGGAGAACCAAAATGGTTTGCTGGTCACATTGTTTCGATTACGCGAGCAGCATCACACTCCAAAGCTGCTGAAGAAATCGAAACAAAAGAAACTCACATACTTTGTGTGCTGCACATCATATACAATATCTTAGAAGTTAGTAGCATTAAACTGCTAGCCATGCAATCTAGCTTACTTAGTCTAAAGTCTAAACCCATTGACATTCTACATGTATCATAGAATCTATGACTGGCTCAGGCTGTCTTGGCTGTATGTTTGAAATGGCGCGGAAGCAAACATTGATTAGTTTAGGTTGGGTAAAACAGTGCTGGTATCCAAAAAGCTGTATTTGTAGACTGAAGTCATCAGGAAGTAGACAGGTAGCGTGTACCGAGTCCAACAATTCCTAAACCAAGTCCAACACAATTATGCATGTTGGTGACCATGAAACTCTTAGCTGAAGCTGTCTTTCTGTCCAACTGAACGTTTCACATAATCAAATATCACCAGAGAGGCCGGATCGAGGGAAACTAACAAGGCCATCATTCAGAGACAGGTGAAAAAATGGCTAGAGGAATGAGTAGGAGGTCTGTGATCATGGTTGTTTTAGCTGCAGTTGGAGTAATGCTGGTGAAGGACATAGCAGCAACAAGTCTGACAGTTGGAAATGAGAGTGGATGGATGATTCCGCCCTCACCTGACTTCTATTCCTCATGGGCTGCCAAACAGACCTTAGCTGTGGGTGACATTCTAGGTAAATTCTATCTTCCATATAATTTCTCATCTAAGTTAAGTATATACATCTGCATTATTTGGTTAGGCTTTAGAGCTGATGAAAGTATGCTGAACTCCCTCTTTTTGGTCGAATTATATACGTTTGGTTTGGATCTTTGGGAGGAATTTAAACGAAATGTAAAAGATCGAAAGAATCAAGGAAAGTACATAATCTGGTGGATTTCTGTTTTTCTTTTTCTTTTCTTTTTTTTCTTTTTTTTTTCTTTTTTTTTTTTTCGGGGAACAGGAAGTAATGTTGGGTCTGAGCTGATGAATTAACGTAGACATCTAATGTTCAGATTGAATTTCTATGTTTCTGCAGTGTTCGACTTTGTTGAAGGAGCTCACACTGTGGCTAAGGTTACCTTGAAGGATGCTTATGAAGGCTGTGATGCTACTCTTGATCCAAATGCTGAGATTCATACAAGTCCTATAGAAGTTCCCTTGGCCACAGAAGGAGATTATTATTTCTTCTGCACTATAGCTAATCACTGTCTAAGAGGTCTGAAATTCGCTATCAGTGTCCCGTCCAATGCTACAACTGTAGCACCTTCTGGTTCCAACTCACCTGCAGCAGCTCCTGCCGATTCTAATTCACCTGCTGATGCTCCAGCAATTTTGCCGGTTTCACTCACTTCAATCAAGTCTCCTGACAACAATTCGGCTTTTGGCATTTCAGCCTTCCATGTGTCATTCATGGCCTTAATCATCTCCTTCGCGGTTTTACTCACAGTCTCACAGTAACCACCTGAAGGAGTTCAGTTTCTATTATGTTTTTTGTTATACCTAAATTTTGTAATACTGTGACATACAGTCTACTAATTACATCAGAATATTTGATATTTCCTCACTAGCTTGTTCCATAAGTTTTAATTTTGTCTTGTCATCAAGAATTTACTGTGATCATTATTACTGTGATCATCAGAATATAATGTGGACTTTGGACGACTGTATCCCTCGTCAAAGACGGAAATCTTTAAGGCATTGTGTATTATATCAAATATCAATGCTGTTGTATACCAAGCAGCAATAGATGATAGATTTTTGCAACTATAGAATGCTTGCTCAGGTGATACTCAGGTACGACCCTGTAAGAGCACACGTATTGACAGACTGGTCACGAGCAAAGTCGTTTTTCATTCTAAAAATAATCAATAACAAGAAGAGTAACGCACTAGCTTATAATCCTCGCCCATACTTTTATACAATGTGCATCTGCCTGTCACATTGTTGCCAGCCATCATTTTAGTCCTACACAACTGACTCCATCACTGCATCATTACGCGGTAATTATCAGTTGATTAATTCTCAATCACACCAACCAGCTAATTAATTAGTACTGCGGCTAATGAACTTTGACCAACTTATTAAGAACACGAAATCGACAAAGATAATGGATAGATGTATGTACTGTTCTTCACGTACAAACTGAATAATTCTCTCTGCTAATCTATTACTATGGTTTTATTTTATCAAATTATGTACAATTTGACCATAATTATATAGTTTATCAAGTAGAACTAATCAATTAAAGTATGAAAATGATGAGCAAATTGTGCCTAGACTAAGTCCAAGTCAAAGATAATGGTAGCCATCAATGTTTGGATCAACATGGATGTATGTATGTCTTCCGATCCTTACAACCTTACCTTATATATATATATATACATCGAAACTTCGTAAAAGACGTACCAATTCATCAACTACATACTAATTCTATCGTAAGGGACGATCTCGACGAGAACACAAAGAGGTAACAAAATGTCTAGAGGAATGACAAAGTCCATTGTGATCTTAGCAGCAGCAGTTCTGTTTCTGATGAATGGTGTAGCTGATGCTCAGAAACTGACTGTCGGAGACGCCACCGGGTGGGGTTTGCCTCCCTCAGACGGGTTTTACGACAGCTGGGCTGCTAAACAGAACTTTGTTGTTGGTAGCACACTAGGTAATTTTCCATCTTGCATGTTATATATGTTATGCATTTAGTTGACATTTTTCATGAGTCTTGTTCATCATGCATGGTTTAAGGTGTCATCTATGATTGAACATTTTTCGGATCTCGTTGATCATCGTTGAGTCATATGACATCTACAATAAACATCAAAATCATTGACAATACGTAAGATCTATGAAAAGTGGATAAAACGATTATGTAGATATGACGATTCTGCATACCGTCTATTACTATATATACTTTTCAGAAGTCTTTGTTCATTATAGTTAAAAGTTTAAGGTTGTGTTACTTCTTACTGTTAATCTCAGGGTCTTAGCTAAAGCCTGAAACAATCAGTAATGTAATTTCATTTCGAAAGCAGGACAATGTCGAAAAATACAGTAGATTGTTCCTGGTGAATCTATAATGACCAAGGATTATTGTTCATCTGTTTTGCAGTATTCAACTTTCCGACAGGAATACATACAGTGGCCGTTGTAACATCAAAGGAAGCTTATGACAAATGCGACGTAAGCCTTGATGATAAAGCTGAGACTGCCACAGACGGTCCTTTTGAAACGACCCTGACAACTGCAGGACAGTACTACTTCTTTTGTACTGTACCCAGTCACTGTGACCAGGGCCAGAAATTTACTGTGACAGCTTCCGACGGTTCTTCTCCGGCTGGGTCAACACCACCTACTGAATCTCCTCCCAAGGCTTCATCAGCTTCAGCTCTCAGCCTCTTCTCTGCCTCGACCTTTATGGCCGTCGTTCTAGCGTTGCTATATTAATCTATTTCCTTACACAACGCGTATGTGTAGCCTTTTTCCAGAGTATCGACTTTTGTTATGTTTGTTTGTGAATTGTGTCACTTTTTTATGTACCACTGATTTTTGAACCACCTTGTAAATCACGATATATGCATGTATGTATGTGTAGCCTTTTTCCCGAGCATTTCTTGTAAACTAGCTGATTATTTGGACACGATTGCCACTATTTATCGTCAATGTTATTGTTGACAATTTTGTGCTTCACTTTACCAGCTGTATATTTTATACAAGGTGTGGTTTTATTACGCTTATTCACTCAACTTCTTGAACGATTATGTGTCTCTACGCTTCAAGCAACAGTAAATTAACTGATTTAGTTATCTTAAGAGTAAAGATCAATCATCTCATGTGAGTTTTGGTACGACATTAGACCAACTCAATTAAAAACCACAACAATATTTTATAAGTTTGACTTTCCATTTCTTTATAATTTACGTACCCAAAAGCATACAAGTCGTTCTTACATGCATTTGGAGATGCCGTTTAATTTTATCATTACGGTTTCTGTAACATGTGCTTGCGGGCAGACGTTAAAAACTCATTTAATTTGATTGTTTGAGGAGAATCTCACCTTTTTTTTTTTTCTGACGGAGATGAGTTTTTAACGTGTGCTCTTGGCCTCTTGGGGCACACATTAGAAAAACCGTCATTACTATCCTAATATGACATTTTTTATATTAAAAAATCATTAGACACACCTTTAACCCTAGTTCAACCCCCGCACGTACAAACCCTCACATCATATATAGGTTATTTACACCATTAACATTCTGTAAACCGTAATTATATATTCTACCCTCGTACCATAATTTGAGAGAAAACGATTATAATTCAATCATCATCATGCAGATATTTGTGAAAACCCTAACGGGAAAGACCATTACACTTGAGGTCGAGAGCAGCGACACTATTGACAACGTCAAGACTAAGATTCAAGATAAAGAAGGTATTACAGTACATTGAAACTTATTACATTATTTCATAGTGTTTGTTATAAGTCCACTCTATTTTAATTAGCTAGCATTATTATGAGATATATGCGCGTTCATATACAGTAGTATATATAAACGCGCATATAAATCGTTGATTTCTTTACTGATTAGTTTATTATAGAGTAACATAAACATGAAAAGTATTCATCGATTTTATTGTTATTCATATTTGTTAGCCTCAGCTCGTCGATAATAGAGTAACATAAACTCGCGTTTATTATTGATTTTGTTGTTGTTCACTTGTTCTCTGTAAGCAGTTGGAGGATGGTCGTACACTCGCAGATTACAACATCCAAAAAGGTAAATTTTTCCCTTGTGTTTTACTACTATTACATGTAAATAAGCAAATAAGCACTATTTTAATCACTTATTTTTTTTTTGATGAATAATATACTCTGTTTATTTCCATTTGTAATTAATAAAAAATTCGACGTACAACGTATTTCCGACCTTATATATCTCATAATAATGATATTGTCGATGTTATAGGACTAGTCGTGCATCTTTCCGATTACCAATCGTTCAATTGATTTTTGTTTTCGTGATTGCGTTCTTCTTCGTCTCGTTGATTAAATCGTAATTAATAAGTTTGTTGATGATTTTCGTTTGATTTGCTATGTACAGAATCTACTCTTCACCTAGTTCTAAGGCTTAGAGGAGGAGGAACAAGTGGGCTTGCGCCAAGTCTTAGGGAGTTGGCCTGGAAGTTCGTCCAATACAAGCAAGTGTGCCGCAAGTAATATTTTTCTCTCTAGCTAGCCTTACTTGTTTTCCTATCATAATGACACTAGAAATTTAATCGATAGTAATAGAGACGAAAGTGTATGTTATCGAATTTTGAGTATTTACTAGTATGTAACTCGATCATAACTTTTCGTTAATTTAATCGAATTGGTAGGTGTTATGCTCGTCTCAGCGAGCGAGCAACGAATTGTCGTAAGAAGAAGTGCGGGCACTCCAATCAGGTAATGAAAACTTATTTGTGTTAAGTTGATATTGCGTCGTTCATGTACTAAGTTTAGACCTAATTACTTTTTATTTTTCATTTTTTTTAATCTTTTGCAGTTGAGGCCGAAAAAGAGGCTCAAGGTTCATGTGCCATAAGACATGCGTAGCATAGAATTACCGGCGTTGCTTTAGCCTCGGCGTAGTGTTGACGCTTCTAGCATAGCATTGGTAGAATTACTTTACTACATAGTAATATAGTATTTGCACTCTTATAATTAGCAACTTTATAGCTCCATATGTATGTACTCGACACCCCAATTAGTATAATGGATGGTTTAAAGATGTTATATGCTTATATGTTTTTTTTTTCGACACATTAGCAATAGTATGTTTTATTATGAAAAACTTTATTAATTATACGAGACATGCATTAGATGGACCAACGTAACTCAATTTAAAAACCACAACAACATTTTATAAGTTGAACTTTCGATTTCTTTAGATTCTCCGTGACAAAAGAATACATATCGTTCTTATTATATTTCGGGATGATGTGTTATGTCTTTTGACTCTCAATAGTTATGAACAAAAGCATTTTTACGAAAGATTATGAAATTCAAGATTTGTGGTGTAAAAACATTTTCATATAAGAGTTTACTAGCTAACAGCCTAACACAATGTTAAGTTGACGATATTTTAGGTTTTATAACTTTTATTTTGTGACAAACTATAATATAGCACTGAAATAAATCTTAGATCAGTTATCATCAATTATATAGTTATTAGTGGTTTCTTAGTTATACTAAGAAAAACGTGTCCCATGTCTTTTGTCTATTAGTTGGCATCACAATCTGACGACTGGTATAAGTAGCCTATATCTAACGCCTAACGGTCTAAAGTTGCTGACCCTTCTTATTTAAGGAGGTTGATTATGAAGAGAAAAAAGTCAAGTCAGCATCACGGAAGAAACTCTCACTCTGTTCTGTACTTTTTTTCTACTAAAAAACAAAAACAAAACCACAACAACATGAATCGTAGAGGCCGTCGTGGTGGTGGTGACGGCAACCTCACCGGCGCCGCTAACTTGCCGGTAGTGAGGAATGTCCCCGTCGGGGACATTGAAGTCAACTACATGGTGGGTGAGTGGAACCAGCTCGGGAAAGATGTCAAGAACTGAAGGAGTCCATCACTTACAAACAGCAAGAGTGTAACACATTCGATGAGAGACTTACGGCTCTGGAGACCCGCTTCAGGGGTGTTAGGGCCTACAACGTTTCAACCCTGCTTGATCTACAGAAGTTTGTTCCCTGGCTGCTAGGGCCTACAACGTTTCTACCATGCTTGATCTACAGAAGTTTGTCCCCTGGTTGAAGGTGAATAATGAGTAACTTCCAGCCTCCAGAGAGTGATGTAAATTATGGACAATTTCACTAATGTTGTAAATGTAGTCTCATTAATGAGATGTGGGTATTATAAACGCCATTTGATGTTGGATGACGAATTTAAAGGATCATCCAATAATATACCACTGTATAACTGTATTAGTTTTTCAGCTAACCATAAACCACGATCTGGTTTATTTGATTTAAGATGATTAAATTGATACTCTATTTTTTCGACAATTGTTAGGTTGAAACGATTTAGTATGTTGTAATGTCACTACAATTTACTTTATGTGATTCATTTGTTCATTTTGTACGTTTGACGTGTTTTAATAAATTTGTAATACGATTGACTTCCTCGCTTTTTATTCTGTACGTTTGACGTCTTGTAATAACATAGTAACAGTTACAAAAATAAAATGAAAAGACGCGTCCTATATTTACTTATTTATTACTACTTACATATTGTATTTCACTACGTACCTTCACTTTAACTACATGGTGGGGGAGTGGAATCAATTCGGCAAAGATGTAGGGAAATTGAGGGAGTTAATTGCTGTTAAGCAAAATGAGTGTAACACACTAGAAAAAAAAGGTCACCGCTTTGAAGACCCGTTTCAAAGGTAACATCTCATGCACACAATGTACTCTAAAATTAAATTCAGAAATTATGTGCGTGGGCAATTTAGAGTTCCCTATCATTATTGTTTTACAAGTTACAACAGTTCAATTTTTTTTATTACTAGTTTGCATGCCCGTGCCACACCAGGACTATTTATTTATATTGTTTATACTTTTTATAAAAACAATGTAGGATTATCTTTGTTCTAATATTATCATGAACGGAGCGATACATTTTTCTTTAACTTTGTCACCGTCATATTTTATTATTATCTAATTCTACTCACCTATATATAATATTACCATTACCTTTCCACTTTTACGTCACCCATTATTCCACTCTTTGTCACGTGTTATACTATTTCATTTTCATTCCACTGGCACGTCACCCGTATATCACATTATATTCAAATTTATTACCATAAATTAGCTAATAACCACCATAGTATTATCTCTTGCATCTCATATTGTAAATTAATTTACCAATTTTTTTTCATAAATTAGCTAATGATATGATCTATGATAAATTTTTTCCATATATTGACCAATAATCGTATTTAATGTTATTTATATGTTCATATTAATTAATAGATGCCAAGTGTCATCCTATGGAAGATTTGGTCACAGGTGTAAATATATAGTACTAGCTTAAAGTCCGTGCGATGAACGATTACATTAAAAATATCTATACATTAAAAGTTGTGTTAGAGGCAACGATCATGTTTAGCGACTAAAGTTAGGCCATCTCCCGTGTCACGTGGCATCATAATTAAAAAGTATAATAAAAAATAAACTATTGTTTCCAGTTTCAATTATTGGCATGTTGGATTCACCTTAACGCTATTATTTATACAACTGATGTATTCTTTTCCCAAAAAATTGACAAATGATATTTTTTCTTATATACACATACCCCCTCCATTTTATTAGATTCTTTGCATTGTGCTGGGATTCCTCTCACATATTCAAACCAAATGCAAAGAACCTAATTAAATGGAGGGAGTATCTTCTATAAATGCGATAACTACCTATGGCAAGTTAACTTGGGGTGCCCATGGGCACTTGATTAGAATGATTAAATGTAACATTTTTCAATAAAAACAATTAATGCTCACATAGTAAAATAACAAAGATATTTATTAACCTCATTCCTCCTAACAACGAAAATACTTTCACCATCCCGTTTAAGACGCCCACAACCACACAATGTTCTCTTCCAACAACATTAACGCCGACGACAAAATTCCATGCAACCACTTTTCCGGTGGCGTAATAGACACCCTAAAAATCAATTACTAAACCCTTTTTGGATGTGATTAAAAATGGGAATTTGATTTAAGTTTGCCGAAAAAGGGTTTAGCCTTTTCCGGTGAGGGAGTTTTTTTTTATTGAACAAAAGTCACTATTAAATAAATAAAAAACAACATTAATTTTATATTGAAAACACAAGAAACTAGTGACATTTATTATTATTTTTTAGAAAATTGCAATATCAATCATGGTTATAGAGTGCCCATGGGCACTTTTTAGAAAATCCCATATTATATACACACCATCCATTACCGAAATCATTATGGTATAGCTAAATAGAGTTTAATTTAAGGTCATAACTATATTGTACATTTTATATTCTCATTTTCAATATGATGGTTATAGTTGTATTCTACCCCTCTGTCAATAGATATACTATATTAATACTTTGAATATTACACCCTCCGTCCCAATTTAAACACCCCATACCCAAAACGCACCCTTATTGAGGAGCGTGTACACGCTAATCGGTTAATCAAAGTTCCAAAAAGATTGCATGGAATTTTTGCTAAGATTCTTATCTAACTCACTATGCAATTTTTTTGGAACTTTGATTAACCGATTAGCGTGTACACCCTCCTCAAGATAGGGGTATTTTGGGTATGGGGTGTTTAAATTGGGACGGAGGGAGTATATATTTTAGGACTATGCATAAACTTATTCAAAACTCTAATACTTACTTTCTGGCTTAAGTATATTATAGTATTGGATTCAGATCCCCTGAAATTATTTTTTCATAAAGCTGGTAGAGTTTACTATAATCGGAAAATATAATTTAAAATGTATTTACGAAAATAAGAGATAAATAATGCACATGGTAGAGTTAATTTTCCATTTGAAGTAAATTCTACCGTATAGAGTTATTTTTCAACTTTAGGGAATCTCAATCCTATAGTATTAGATAAAAAACTTTCTCGGACTGCGTTTAGTTCACCCTTCATTATATAATTGTACGAGACACCGATAATAACCCATGGGGCATGACTCACTCACCGAGTTTAGAAGTAGTAACAAAGGGCAATTGGGTAGTACTTGTTACTTGCATCATGATTATGTCACTTAAGTAACGAGTAAAACAAGTTAGAATATCACAACCAAGTCAAAGAAAAAAGAGAGCAAAAAGTCTAATTTCGTAGCAAAATGAGCCTAGAAGGTTTTGAAAGTATCAAATATAAAGTCCAAATATAAGCCATAATACTCAAATAATAATAAATGTGGATATGACCTAAAAAGAAAAAAAAAAAAAGGGACAAATTAATAAAGGGGACTAGTCAACTAAAGGGATGCAAACAAAGTCTAAGGGGTTTGGTGAACTTGACCAACATTACTTTACTTGGTCAGTTTTCCCTTTTAACGCGGCTAATTGTGGTGCATGTGTTCACAGACCGCCGTATGTGAGCTTCCTCTTCACTTCTTCCCACACCTTATGTGTCTCGTGTCCGCCGCAAATTTGTACGTCTACATGATTTTAAGTCTTAACCCTCATTGTCCCTTCTTGTAGAAGTAATTAACTGTTCCATTAAGCCACATTTCGATATCATATACGATTAATAAAGAATAACTAGAGACTTCGAGTTCATATTATATGAACGTTTTGACCAAATCCAACTTCTGTATATCATGAGATTGTAAAAAAACGTTTAGATAACAAGATCATGATGACATGCAATATTAACACGTTATGATTAACAAAGATGAAAACGATGACGAAAATTGACCTCTTCATCACGTACACATTACTTAGATCTCCTCCCCCTCTAATCATACGTCTAATGCAAACCAAACATGGACCCACAAATCACAAGTGTTGGTCATCAAACGGCTAAGTCCAACCTAAAATTCTCCGACCCCCCAAAGTAGAAGGTACACGGTTTGTCCAATCTTCACTTCTACACTACGGTGTACATATAATACTTTTTCTTCTTTTCTAAGACCTTATACTAAAACTTGTATAAATAGACCACCCTCACTTTAGATCTAATCCTCATAAATCATAAAACATTACATTTATACATACATTACTTCCTACTCCTCTCTCACTGAAAAACACAACAACAACTTCATTAAACACTAAAACACAACAACAAGAGTTGCTATAAATCTTAAGAGGGGCGACCTGAAAAACACAAAAACACAAACAAAAGTTGTCAAAAACAATGGCAGGAAACAAGGGAGTTATGTTGATGTTGGCAACAGTTGTTTTGGCTGCTGTTTCTGGGGTTGCTTCTGCTAAAAGTTTTGTTGTTGGTGGTTCTACTGGTTGGACTATTCCTCCTTCTCCTTCCTTCTACTCCTCTTGGGCTTCTAAGCAAACCCTCCAAGTTGGTGATGTTCTTGGTAATAATTCTTTACCCCTTCTTAAACTTTATGATTATTGCTCATGTCGAGTAAATTCAGGTTGCGTACATTTGAACCTCCTAAGATTAATGTTCGGCTTAGCTTCTAGTAGCGAGATGAGTAGATTTATTTATGTCGATAGATACAGGTTGCGTACATTTAGACCTCCTTAGTCCTTACACACCCCTGCTTTAGTGGAATCAACATGTCATGGAGCTCTAAATGTTTTATGTGACTTCACTGACTTGTGTATAATAACATATTATTTGAGCACTGTCCATCATGATCTAGTTTTATTAATATTAATTGTGTGAAAGTTGTGATTAAATATTTGGAATTATGAACACATCTTAGTACACTATAAGTTTTTTTATTCTCCTACATAATTACATCTTACATGGGATTCCCATTATAGAATAAATAACATCCACTTTTTTTGGTGGGTGCTAAAGAGAGGCATGGGTCTGAAATGTTGGCATAGAGTGGAATTGTGGATGTGGTGACATCTAACATGATTTCTAGATAGGAAGGCATGTGAATAAAAAGTTTGCATGGACCATGTACATTGGCTAATTGTACAAGTATATATTTAGATTAGATTAGATTAGATTAGCTAATTAATTCGTAAAAATACGTAAGCACCCTGACTTCTCGCAACGTAAAAACCCATAAACCAATTATGTTGAATTCATTTTCCAAAACAACTAGGCTGATTTAGTATTGACGTAGAAGAGTTTTGAAGCATATATGAACAGAACTAGTGATTGTTTATATTAGGTGCATGGTGGCCTATAATTCTCATCAAGTTGACTTTTGTAGACTTTGTGCAACAAATCATAGACTTTTAATGTGTGTGTGACTTTATATGTTCACATTGCTTACATAAATTAAACTCGAACTCTAAGAGATCTCAACACGTCGATCACGATTTTAAATTTATGTATGAACTTACAAATGTTCAATCACATTACTAATATAAATATGTGTAAATGTTTGGATGGCAGTGTTCAATTTCCCCGCATCAGCACACACAGTAGCAGAAGTATCAAAGGCAAACTATGACGCATGCACCGCAGGCAGCACAATTGGTCCTGTCATGACCACTGCACCATCCAGCATCACCCTCACCAAGCCAGGCACCCACTACTTCATCTGCACCATCAGCGGTCACTGCGGCGCCGGTCAGAAGCTCACTGTCACCACAGCCGCCTCCTCTGCTGCCACCCCAGCTCCTGCGCCTGCCCGTTCCACCAAGAAAACCCCAACCCCTACTGCCTCCCCTGCCACTTCCCCTGCCACTGCCCCTGCTGCTGTCCCTAGTTCTTCGCCCGCAGCTACACCTACCA
Source organism: Spergularia bocconei (assembly GCA_963457585.1). Taxonomy (NCBI): domain Eukaryota; kingdom Viridiplantae; phylum Streptophyta; class Magnoliopsida; order Caryophyllales; family Caryophyllaceae; genus Spergularia; species Spergularia bocconei. Next base: position 979,627 of record OY734944.1, on the reverse strand, counting down.
CTGCTGTTGCCCCTAGCACCACCGGAACTGTTTCCCCTGCCGGTGCCCCTAGCGTCCCCAGTGCGGTCAGCGGCCCGGCAGGTAGTGCTGGAGCTGCCACTCCACCAGCTGGCAACTCTGCTGCTTCTACTGGTGTTACCATTTTGAGCTTAGTGTCAGTTGTTGCTGCGGCTCTAGTATTTTAGACATGATTATTGTGAGATTACTACGAGTTTGTGTTTGATTTAGTGTTGTTATTTAATTTTTAGTGATGGGATTAAAATTTTGTTTGAGAATTACTACTTTGGAGTATAGATTCTTCACTAGGTCTTGTATAATAAGGCTGACATTTCATTCAGCTTAATTTTACTTACTAGTACATTTATTTGTTACGTATATATAAATATTTTCCCATGATGAGTTTATTTGGTTGTGTGATCATTGTGTGATTATTACCAATTCAATGTTTTGCAAATAATTGTCAAATTGATGTGATGTTCAATGATTCAACCATATTAGTTCAATAAACCCTTGCAATGCATCCATGCAAAGGAGTGTGCACTGTGCAGTGCATTGTAGATGATGTATGCAGTAAATTGTCACAAATTATGCGAAATTTATGTGTATGAATCGTCTCTAATTACACAGAAGTGATGTATACAAAATAAATACAGATAAAACGTCACTAATTATATTAGATAGATATGGAGTATAAAATATGTACTCCGTATTCTAATTCACGGGGAAATGATAATTGATGAGTCATCTTCAAGTAGGTGATTATTGGCAATCAAAAATATTAGGTGACTATTGGTAGTTCATTTATTGACTCAATTGGGTGGAATATTGATACCCTAATTCCCGAAATAACAAAAATGATGGGTACATGCATCTTGACAATAACAAGGTTTTGTGTTTTGATGTTCGAGTCACATTCAACTAGACAATTATAGACAGCCTAATTCAACTATGACAGAAAAGAATAAACATAGACGCATAGTACACGAATTTGCGCATTTTTTGGGTGTTACTCTTTGAGAAAAGTCGAATTTCGGGTAATTAGAGCGGATTCAGACGCATGGTTGTTACGTTGAAACGGATTAAACCGACCATGCAAATATAAGTCATGTTAAACACCACAAATGCATTAAATGGTTGATGTAAGGCGATCCAATGCAGCAGTCAACTTCATGTAACTAAAACTACTACGTTACCAACAACAAACACGGCGTACCAAATCATCTACGACGTGTTCCCACATGGTAACATCATATCATACTTCTTGAATTTATTACATTCACTTTTGATTGGGCAGTTGCTACTGAACAATGATGTCAAGTTCGATAACAATTAGGTCATCAAGATTTTTGTTAATGGGAGGTTATTAAGGACGGATTGAATATGCCCCTTATATAGGATACGACACAGAAAGACGGTATTCGAATGATACATGAGTTTTACCAAAAATGTCACCAACCTCACTCGGTTTTGATATCGAATCTATAATCGAGAATATATAAAGATCAAAAACTCTCCACTTTCGTCAATTGCGACAGAATGCCGAGTTATAAATTTTGAATAACTTGTTATGAAGATGCACCCATTGAGAGTTATTTCATGATTTAGAATTGCATGTAAACTTTGATGTAAACTTCATATAATTAAGAAAGTATAAAGACACTCGACTTTAGGTTAAAATCAACTAATGAAATAGTAAGGTAGAGGGGGTGGGGGTCCAATAAACACCTTTTACAACGACTCAACGTACCAAATTTTGACATTTTCTTAGTAGAATTATTCATCTCCAAAGCAACAATTAGCAAAAAAAGCAATGACTAAAAGTACTAAGTGACCTTTTGCTAGTGTTTTTAAGCTGGTTTTTGGCAAACACTTATTGGTTGAGTGCTCTTTGGTTGGATACTGACGTAGTTATGTGTGTCATCAACTTTTCCAAAGGTTTGCTATAGCTACCCCATCCGTTTGGAACCCGATGAAAAATTTGATCGAACTTCTTATTCCAATGATAAAGTTTTTGGCGCAATCGGTACTGTACATATAACTTTGAGGTGCAGTCATTGTATATTTGTATTACTTGTGTATACATGTATAGGATGTTTGAATGCAACGATTTGTATATAGTATCAGTGTATAATGATTATTAATAAGCCAAACTCTTTCAAGATTTTAAAGCTTAAGCCTATAGGTATGTAATGTTGCACTTGACAATTTTAACAAAGATAATGTTGTTGATTTGATTATGCAATGGGAAGTGGAGTGCATCATTGTGCACTCTCAAATGATTAATTATTAAGCTTTTTGAGGCTCGATATCTGGTATTCCACTACCTACCCATGCAAGGGATCGAGGTGTATTTATGAAGAGCAATTGAAAGTAACAGTTGTTTAGTGATCGAGGTATCTTAAAGCTTTCAGTTTCAAGCTAAGCTACTCTATAATATAAGACCCGAATTATATTAATTTGTTTCTTTTAAAGGGGTGTTTATATCATGCATGTGTGCAATTAAGCCACTATATAGGAAGGTTATGTAAGTTTAAAAAAAACGGTATCATATATTCACATATACATTCTCTATCATATACGGAGTATAAGAGTATAGCATAGGATAGATGATGATTAAACATGTAAAAACTAATGTGAATAAAGATCATTTCATATGGATCAAAATTCAATTTTGTTTTCCTTGGTGTTAACTAAGAATATGTCACGAGAATTTATTACAATACTTGAATCAGTTTAATATAATATCTCTTTAACTGCTCCATTCGCAAAAGTTCGAAATTGAAATCATGATAACTTGCTTAACGATGAGAACCTACCATTCATATTGATCAACATTGAAGAGGAAATAATTGAAGATGCGCCATCATTTGTTTAATTTCTTAATGTATACACAGTACACTCTAGTTTATGCATTGGCCACCAGGGGACGGTACAATGCACCAAAATGTCAAGTCTTCGGTCATCTTTCTTCTGTATATGTGAGACTTCTCGTTCTCTTCTGTTTGTCTAAGCTGTTTGCTACAAACTCTTACTCACTTTTGTTACTATGCCTTGTAGTCGTAGATGTGTTTCATTTTTTGACATTTACATACCTGAAATTGGACTATTTCTATTCTAACAATAACTAGCGATTATTAACACTCAACAAATATACTCCTAGGGTATCTTCAGTATTGTTACATTAGGATCATTACAAACAAAGTTGATCAAATTTGACCAAAATCGCAGTACATAATCCAAGGTTTTTCGAGAAAATGACTACGAAACAAAAATGGCTCAAATTTTGGTGGTAGCCTCTAAGGATGATATAATGAGAATTTGCAAAATCTTAGAGTCAAAAACCTACGAGAAATTTAGAAATACAGAAAAATAGTCATAAATCCATACAAAGTGAGTAGCGTCGAAATCCATGAAATACATCACAAAATGAGAAAGTAACACACAAATACAACGAGTATACTCCTTGGGTATCTTCACTATAGTTTGGAGTATTTCGCAAAATTGATCAAATTTGACCGAATCGCAACGCATAATCCACGATTTTCGATAAAATGGCTTTGGAGCAAAAACGCCACAATTTTTTGTGGTAGCCTCTAAGGATGATATAAGGAGAACGAATTCACAAAACCTTAGAGTAAAAAAACGAAAAGAGGTTCAGAAAAACAGCCATATTAGTCATAAATAAATACAAATTGACAAGTGTCGATACCCATGAAATACTTGACAAAATGAGGAACCAACAATCAGATCCAACAAGATTCCTCCTAGGCTATCTTCAGTAATGTTTGGAGAAAATTTGCCTCATTTTAAAAAAATGATCAAATTGGACCGGAATCGCACTACATAATCCACAATTTTTCGATAAACTGGCTCCAAAACAAAAATGACTCGAATTTTAAGTTGTAGCCTCTAAAGATAATATTATGAGAATTTGCAAAACCATAGAGTCCAAAAACGTAAGAGAAGTTTAGAAAAACAACCCATGCAAAACAGTCATAAATCCATACCACTCAAGTGACAAGCGTCGAAACCCATAAAATACTTCCCATAATGAGGACACTCAAATCCAACAATTATACTCATTGGGTATCTTTATTAATGTTTGGAGAAAATTTGCCTCATTTCAAAAATTGATCCAATTTGACAGGAATCGCAGTGTCTAATCCACGGTCTTTCGAAAAATGGCTTTAGAGGAAAATCGGCTTAAATTTTGGTGGTAACTTCTAAATATGATGTAATGAAAATTTGGAAAACCTTTGAGTAAAAAACCTAAGAGAAGTTTAGAAAAACAGTCAACCCAATTATAAATCCATACAAAGTGACAAGCGTCGAAACCCATGAAAAATTTCACAAAATGAGGAACCAAAACTCAAATCCAACAATTATACTCCTCCAGTATCTTCAGTAATGTTTGGATGAAATTTTCCACATTTCAAAAAAATTTGGCCGAAATCGCAGTGTATAATCTACAGTTTTTCGATAAAATGGATCCGGAGCAAAAGCGACTCAAAATTTGGTGGTATCCTCTAAAGATGATATAATGAGATATTTCAAAAGCTTAGAGTCAAAAACCTAAGCCAAGATGAGAAAAACAAACAAAATAGTTAAAAATCCATACAAAGTGACGGGCGTCAAAACCCATGAATTATTTCATAATATGAGGAATCAACACTCAAATCCAACAATTATACATCTTGGGTATCTTCAGTAATGTTTGGAGGAAATTTGGCTCATTTATAAATTTCAATCCATTTTGACGTGATCGGTTGAGGAATGAAGTTATTAGGGAAAAAGTAGGGGTTGCACCCATAGGGGATAAGATGATGGAGAACCGACTGAGGTGGTATGGCCACGTGAGGAGGAGGCCTAGTGACGCGCCGGTTAGAAGAGTAGAAGGGTGGAAAAGTGATAATATTAGTAGGGGTCGGGGAACAGCCAAGATGACTTCTAAAGATTATAGAATGAGAATTTGAAAAACCTTAGAGTCAAAAACCTAAGCCAAGTTTAGAAAAACAGGCAAAAAAGTTACAAATCCATACATAGTGACGGCTTGACGGGCGTCGAAACCCATGGAATACTTCACAAAATGAGGAACCAACACTCAAATCATACAATTATACTCCTCAGGTATCTTCAGTAATGTTTGGAGTAAATTTGGCTCATTTCAATAAATTGATCAAATTTGACCTGAATCGCAGTGTATAATCCACGGTTTTTCGATAAAATGGCTCCGGAGTAAAAACGGCTCAAATTTTGGTGGTAGCCTCTATTATAATAAGAATTTTCAAAACCTTAGAGTAAAAAACCTAAGCCTAGTTTAGAAAAACAACCAAAAAAGTATAAATCTATACATAGTGACAGGCGTCGAAACCCATGAAATACATCACAAAATGAGGAACCAAAACTCAAATCATACAATTATACTCCTCTGGTAACTTCAGTAGTGTTTGGATTAAATTTTGGTTTATTTCAAAAAATTGATCCAATTTGACCTCAATCGCAGTGTATAATCCACGGTTTTTCGATAAAATGGCTCCGGAGCAAAAACGGCTCAAATTTTGGTGGTAGCCTCTAAAGATGATATAATGAGAATTTGAAAAACCTTAGAGTTAAAAACCTAAGCCAAGTTTAGAAAAACAGCCGAAAAAGTTATAAATCTTTACATAGTGACGGGCGTCAAAACCCAAGGAATACTTCACAAAATGAGGAACAAACACTCAAATCATACAATTATACTCCTCTGGTAACTTTGGTAATGTTTGGAGTAAATTTGGCTCATTTCAAAAAATTGATCCAATTTGACCTGAATCGCAGTGTATAACCCACGGTTTTTCGATAAAATGGCTCCGGAGCAAAAACGGCTCAAATTTTGGTGGTAGCCTCTAAAGATGATATGATGAGAATTTGCAAAACCTTAGAGTTAATAACCTAAGCCAAGTTTAGAAAAACAGCTTAAACAGTTATAAATCTATACATAGTGACGGGCGTCGAAACCCATGAAATACTTCAGCATATGAGGAACCAACACTCAAATTATTCAATTATACTCCTCTGGTATCTTCATAAATGTTTGGAGTAAATTTGGTTCATTTCGAAAAATTGATCCAATTTGGCCAGAAACGTAGTGTATAATCCACGGTTTTTCGATAAAATAGCGCTGGAGCAAAAATGGCTCAATCTTTTGTGTTAGCCTCTAAAGATGATATGATAAGAATTTATAAAACCTTAGAGTCAAAAACCTAAGCCAAGTTTAGAAGAACAGCCAAAAAAGTTATAAATACGTACATAGTGACAGGCGTCGAAACCTATGAAATACATCACAAAATGAGGAACCAAAACTCAAATCATACAATTATACTCCTTTGATAACTTCAGTAATGTTTGGAGTAAATTTGGCTCATTTCAAAAAATTGATCCTATTTGACCTCAATCGCATTGTATAATCCACGGTTTTTCAATAAAATGGCTCCGGAGAAAAAACGGCTCAAATTTTTTTGGTAGCTTCTAAAGATTATAGAATGAGAATTTTCAAAACCTTAGAGTCAAAAACCTAAGCCAAGTTTAGAAAAACAGCTGAAACAGTTATAAATCTATACATAGTGACGGGCGTCGAAACCCATGAAATACTTCAGAATATGAGGAACCAACACTCAAATTATTCAATTATACTCCTCTGGTATCTTCATAAATGTTTGGAGTAAATTTGGTTCATTTCGAAAAATTGATCCAATTTGGCCGGAAACGCAGTGTATAATCCACGGTTTTTCGATAAAATAGCGCTGGAGCAAAAATGGCTCAATCTTTTGTGGTAGCCTCTAAAGATGATATGATAAGAATTTATATAACCTTAGAGTCAAAAACCTAAGCCTAGTTTAGAAAAACAGCCAAAAAAGTTATAAATCTATACATAGTGACAGGCGTCGAAACCCATGAAATACATCACAAAATGAGGAACCAAAACTCAAATCATACAATTATACTCCTCTGGTAACTTGAGTAATGTTTGGATTAAATTTGGTTCATTTCAAAAAAATTGATCCAATTTGACCTCAATCGCAGTGTATAATCCACGGTTTTTCGATAAAATGGCTCTGGAGCAAAAACGGCTCAAATTTTGGTGGTAGCCTCTAAAGATGATATAATGAGAATTTTCAAAACCTTAGAGTCAAAAACCTAAGCCAAGTTTAGAAAATTAGCCAAAAAAGTTACAAATCCATACAGTGACGGGCGTCGAAACCCATGGAATACTTCACAAAATGAGGAACCAACAATCAAATCATACAATTATACTCCTCTGGTAACTTCATTAATGTTTGGATTAAATTTGGTTCATTTCAAAAAATTGATCCAATTTGACCTCAATCGCAGTGTATTATCCACGGTGTTTCGATAAAATGGATCCGGAGCAAAAATGACTCAAATTTTGGTGGTAGCCTCTAAAGATGATATAATGAGAATTAGCAAAACCTTAGAGTCAAAAACAAAAGCCAAGTTTAGAAAAACAGCCAAAAAAGTTACAAATCTATACATAGTGACAGGCGTCGAAACCCATGGAATACTACACAAAATGAGGAACCAACACTCAAATAATACAATTATACTCCTATGATGATATCTTTAGTAATGTTTGGAGTAAATTTGGGTCATTTAAAAAAATTGATCCAATTTGACCTGAATCGCAGTATAATCCACAGTTTTTCGATAAAATGGCTCCGGAGCAAAAACGGTTCAAATTTCTGTGGTAGCCTCTAAAGATGATATAATGAGAATTTGAAAAACCTTAGGGTTTAAAACCTAAGCAAAGTTTAGAAAAACAGCCGAAAAGGTTATAAATCTATACATAGTGACGGGCGTCGAAACCCTTGGAATACTTCACAAAATGAGGAACCAACACTCAAATCATACAATTATACTCCTCTGGTATCTTCAGTAATGTTTGTAGTAAATTTGGGTCATTTCAAAAAATTGATCCAATTTGACCTGAATCGCAGTGTATAATCCACGGTTTTTCGATAAAATGGCTCCAGAGCAAAAACGGCTCAAATTTTGGAGGTAGCCTCTTAAGATTATATAATCAGAATTTGCAAAATCTTAGAGTCAAAAACCTAAGCCAAGTTTAGAAAAACAGCTAAAAAAGTTATAAATCAATACATAGTGACAGGCGTCGAAATCCATGAAATACATCACAAAATGAGAAACCAAAACTCAAATCATACAATTATATTCCTATGGTAACTTCACTAATGTTTGGAGTAAATTTGGTTCATTTCAGAAAATTGATCCAATTTGACCTGAATCGCAGTGTATAATCCACGGTTTTTCGATAAAATGGGTCCGGAGCAAAAACGGCTCAAATTTTGGTGGTAGCCTCTAAAGATGATATAATGAGAATTTTAAAAACCTTAGAGTTAAAAACTTAAGCCAAGTTTAGAAAAACAGCCGAAAAAGTTATAAATCTTTACATAGTGACGGGCGTCAAAACCCAAGGAATACTTCACAAAATGAGAGGAACCAACACTCAAATCATACAATTATACTCCTCTGGTATCTTTGGTAATGTTTGGAGTAAATTTGGGTCATTTTAAAAAATTGATCCAATTTGACCTGAATCGTAGTGTATAATCCACGATTTTTCGATAAAATGGCTCCGGAGATAAAACGGCTCAAATTTTAGTGGTAGCCTCTAAAGATGATATAATGAGAATTTGAAAAACCTTAGAGTTAAAAACCTAAGCCAAGTTTAGAAAAACAGCCGAAAAAGTTATAAATCTTTACAAAGTGACGGGCGTCGAATCCTATGGAATACTTCACAAAATGACGAACCAACACTCAAATCATACAATTATACTCCTCTGATATCTTTAGTAATGTTTGGAGTAAATTTGGGTCATTTCAAAAAATTCATCCAATTTGACCTGAATCGCAGTGTATAATCCACGGTTTTTCGATAAAATGGCTCCGTAGACAAAATGGCTCAAATTTTGGTGGTAGCCTCTAAAGATGATATAATGAGAATTTGAAAAACCTTAGCGTTAAAAACCTAAGCCAAGTTTAGAAAAACAGCCGAAAAAGTTATAAATCTATACATAGTGACGAGCGTCGAAACCCATGGAATATTTCACAAAATGAGGAACCAACACTCAAATCATACAATTATACTCCTCTGGTAACTTCATTAATGTTTGGATTAAATTTGGTTCATTTCAAAAAATTGATCCAATTTGACCTCAATCGAAGTGTATAATCCACGGTGTTTCGATAAAATGGCTCCGGAGCAAAAACGGCTCAAATTTTGGTGGTAGCCTCTAAAGATGATATAATGAGAATTTGCAAAACCTTAAAGTCAAAAACCTAAGCCAAGTTTAGAAAAACAGCCAAAAAAGTTACAAATCCATACATAGTGAATGGCGTCGAAACCCATGGAATACTACACAAAATAAGGAACCAAAACTCAAATCATACAATTATACTCCTCTGGTATCTTTAGTAATGTTTGGAGTAAATTTGGGTCATTTCAAAAAATTGATCCAATTTGACCTGAATCGCAGTGTATAATCCACGGTTTTTCGATAAAATGGCTCCGGAGCAAAAACGGCTCAAATTTTGGTGGTAGCCTCTAAAGATGATATAATGAGAATTTGAAAAACCTTAGAGTTAAAAACCTAAGCCAAATTTAGAAAAACAGCCGAAAAAGTTATAAATCTTTACATAGTGACGGGCGTCAAAACCCAAGGAATATTTCACAAAATGACGAACCAACACTCAAATGATACAATTATGCTCCTCATATATCTTCAGTAATGTTTGGAGTAAATTTGGGTCATTTCAAAAAATTGATCCAATTAGACCTGAATCGCAGTGTATAATCCACGGTTTTTCGATAAAATGGTTCCGGAGCAAAAACGGCTTAAATTTTGGTGCTAACCTCTAAAGATGATATAATGAGAATTTGAAAAACCTTAGAGTTAAAAACCTAAGCAAAGTTTAGAAAAACAACCGAAAAAGTTATAAATCTTTACATATTAACGGGCGTCGAAACCCATGGAATACTTCACAAAATGAGGATCCAACACTCAAATCATACAATTATACTCCGCTGGTATCTTTAGTAATTTTTGGAGTAAATTTGGCTCATTTCAAAAAATTGATCCAATTTGACCTGAATCGCAGTGTATAAATCCACGGTTTTTCGATAAAATGGCTCCGGAGCAAAAATGGCTCAAATTTTTGTGGTAGCCTCCAAAGATAATAAAATGAGAATTTGCAAAACCTGAGAGTAAAAAACCTAAGCTAGGTTTAGAAAAATACCCAAAAAAGTTATAAATCTATACATAGTGACAGGCGTCGAAACCCATGAAATACATCACAAAATGAGGAACCAAAACTCAAATCATACAATTATACTCCTCTGGTAACTTCAGTAATGTTTGGAGTAAATTTGGTCTATTTCAAAAAATTGATCCAATTTGACCTCAATCGCAGTGTATAATCCACGATTTTGCGATAAAATGGCTCCGGAGCAGAAACGGCTCATATTTTTGTGGTAGCCTCTAAAGATTATATAATGTGAATTTGCAAAACCTTAGAGTAAAAAACCTAAGCTAAGTTTAGAAAAACAGCCGAAAAAGTTATAAATCTATACATAGTGACGGGCGTCGAAACCCATGGAATATTTCAGAAAATGAGGAAACAACACTCAAATCATACAATTATACTCCCCTGGTAACTTCAGTAATGTTTGGAGTAAATTTGGTTCATTTCAAAAAATTAATCCAATTTGACCCCAATCGCAGTGTATAATCCACGGTTATTCGATAAAATTGCTCCGGAGCAAAAACGGCTCAAATTTTGGTGGTAGCCTCTAAAGATGATATAATGAGAATTTGAAAAACCTTAGAGTTAAAAACATAAGCCAAGTTTAGAAAAACAGCCGAAAAAGTTAGAAATCTTTACATAGTGACGGGCGTCAAAACCCAAGGAATACTTCACAAAATGAGGAACCAACACTCAAATCATACAATTATACTCCTCTGGTATCTTTGGTAATGTTTGGAGTAAATTTGGGTCATTTTAAAAAATTGATCCAATTTGACCTGAATCGTAATGTATAATCCACAATTTTTCGATAAAAAGGCTCCGGAGATAAAACGGCTCAAATTTTAGTGGTAGCCTCTAAAGATGATATAATGAGAATTTGAAAAACTTTAGAGTTAAAAACCTAAGCCAAGTTTAGAAAAACAGCCGAAAAAGTTATAAATCTTTACATAGTGACGGGCGGTGAAACCTATAGAATACTTCACAAAATGACGAACCAACACTCAAATGATACAATTATGCTCCTCATATATCTTCAGTAATGTTTGGAGTAAATTTGGGTCATTTCAAAAAATTTATCCAATTAGACCTGAATCGCAGTGTATAATCCACGGTTTTTCGATAAAATGGTTCCGGAGCAAACACGGCTCAAATTTTGGTGCTAACCTCTAAAGATGATATAATGAGAATTTGAAAAACCTTAGAGTTAAAAACCTAAGCAAAGTTTAGAAAAACAACCGAAAAAGTTATAAATCTTTACATATTAACAGGCGTCGAAACCCATGGAATACTTTCACAAAATGAGGATCCAACACTCAAATCATACAATTATACTCCGCTGGTATCTTCAGTAATGTTTGGAGTAAATTTGGCTCATTTCAAAAAATTGATCCAATTTGACCTGAATCGCAGTGTATAAATCCACGGTTTTTCGATAAAATGGCTCCGGAGCAAAAATGGCTCAAATTTTTGTGGTAGCCTCCAAAGATAATATAATGAGAATTTGCCAAACCTGAGAGTAAAAAACCTAAGCCATGAAATACCCAAAAAAGTTATAAATCTATACATAGTGACAGGCGTCGAAACCCATGAAATACATCACAAAATGAGGAACCAAAACTCAAATCATACAATTATACTCCTCTGGTAACTTCAGTAATGTTTGGAGTAAATTTGGTCCATTTCAAAAAATTGATCCAATTTGACCTCAATCGAAGTGTATAATCCACGATTTTGCGATAAAATGGCTCCGGAGCAGAAACGGCTCATATTTTTGTGGTAGCCTCTAAAGATTATATAATGTGAATTTTAGAAACCTTAGAGTAAAAAACCTAAGCTAAGTTTAGAAAAACAGTCGAAAAAGTTATAAATCTATACATAGTGACGGGCGTCGAAGCCCATGGAATATTTCAGAAAATGAGGAACCAACACTCAAATCATACAATTATACTCCCCTGGTAACTTCAGTAATGTTTGGAGTAAATTTGGTTCATTTCAAAAAATTAATCCAATTTGACCCCAATCGCAGTGTATATCCACGGTTATTCGATAAAATTGCTCCGGAGCAAAAACGGCTCAAATTTTGGTGGTAGCCTCTAAAGATGATATAATGAGAATTTGAAAAACCTTAGAGTTAAAAACATAAGCCAAGTTTAGAAAAACAGCCGAAAAAGTTATAAATCTTTACATAGTGACGGGCGTCAAAACCCAAGGAATACTTCACAAAATGAGGAACCAACACTCAAATCATACAATTATACTCCTCTGGTATCTTTGGTAATGTTTGGAGTAAATTTGGGTCATTTTAAAAAATTGATCCAATTTGACCTGAATCGCAGTGTATAATCCACGATTTTTCGATAAAATGGCTCCGGAGATAAAACGGCTCAAATTTTAGTGGTAGCCTCTAAAGATGATATAATGAGAATTTGAAAAACCTTAGAGTTAAAAACCTAAGCCAAGTTTAGAAAAACAGCCGAAAAAGTTATAAATCTTTACATAGTGACGGGCGTCGAAACCTATGGAATACTTCACAAAATGACGAACCAACACTCAAATCATACAATTATGCTCCTCTGATATCTTCAGTAATGTTTGGAGTAAATTTAGGTCATTTCAAAAAATTGATCCAATTTCACCTCAATCGCAGTGTATCCACGGTGTTTCGATAAAATGGCTCCAGAGCAAAAACGGCTCAAATTTTGGTGGTAGCCTCTAAAGATGATATAATGAGAATTTGCAAAACCTTAGAGTCAAAAACCTAAGCCAAGTTTAGAAAAACAGCCAAAAAAGTTACAAATCCATACATAGTGACAGGCGTCGAAACCCATGGAATACTACACAAAATGAGGAACCAACACTCAAATCATACAATTATATTCCTCTGCTATCTTTAGTAATGTTTGGAGTAAATTTGGGTCATTTCAAAAAATTGATCCAATTTGACCTGAATCGCAGTGTGTAATCCACGGTTTTTCGATAAAATGGCTCCGGAGCAAAAACGGCTCAAATTTTGGTGGTAGCCTCTAAAGATGATATAATGAGAATTTGAAAAACTTTAGAGTTAAAAACCTAAGCCAAGTTTAGAAAAACAGCCGAAAAAGTCATAAATCTATACATAGTGACGGGCGTCGAAACCCATGGAATATTTCACAAAATGAGGAACCAACACTCAAATCATACAATTATACTCCTCTGGTATCTTTAGTAATGGTGGAGTAAATTTGGGTCATTTCAGAAAATTGATCCAATTTGACCTGAATCGCAGTGTAATCCACGGTTTTTCGATAAAATGGCTCCGGAGCAAAAATGGTTCAAATTTCTGTGGTAGCCTCTAAAGATGATATAATGAGAATTTGCAAAACCTTAGAATTAAAAACCTAAGCCAAGTTTAGAAAAACAGCCGAAAAAGTTATAAATCTATACATAGTGACGGGCGTCGAAACCCTTGGAATACTTCACAAAATGAGGAACCAACACTCAAATCATATAATTATACTCCTCTGGTATCTTCAGTAATGTTTGGAGTAAATTTGGCTCATTTCAAAAAATTGATCCAATTTGACCTGAATCGCAGTGTATAATCCACGGTTTTTTCGATAAAATGGCTCCAGAGCAAAAACAGCTCAAATTTTGGTGGTAGTCTCTTAAGATTATATAATGAGAATTTGCAAAACTTTAGAGTCAAAAACCTTAGCCAAGTTTAGAAAAACAGCCAAAAAAGTTATAAATCAGTACATAGTGACAGGCGTCGAAACCCATGAAATACATCACAAAATGAGGAACCAAAACTCAAATCATACAATTATATTCCTCTGGTAACATCAGTAATGTTTGGAGTAAATTTGGTTCATTTCAAAAAATTGATCCAATTTGACCTCAATAGAAGTGTAATCCACGGTTTTCGATAAAATGGCTCCGGAGCAAAAACGGCTCAAAGTTTGGTGGTAGCCTCTAAAGATGATATAATGAGAATTTGAAAAACCTTAGAGTAAAAAACCTAAGCCAAGTTTAGAAAAACAGCCGAAAAAGTTATAAATCTTTACATAGTGACGGGCGTCGAAACCCATGGAATATTTCACAAAATGAGGAACCAACACTCAAATCATACAATTATACTCCTCTGATATCTTTAGTAATGGTGGAGTAAATTTGGGTCATTTCAGAAAATTGATCCAATTTGACATGAATCGCAGTGTATAAATCCACGGTTTTTCGATAAAATGGCTCCGGAGCAAAAACGGTTCAAATTTCTGTGGTAGCCTCTAAAGATGATATAATGAGAATTTGCAAAACCTTAGAATTAAAAACCTAAGCCAAGTTTAGAAAAACAGCCGAAAAAGTTATAAATCTATACATAGTGACGGGCGTCGAAACCCTTGGAATACTTCACAAAATGAGGAACCAACACTCAAATCATATATTATACTCCTCTGGTATCTTTGGTAATGTTTGGAGTAAATTCGGGTCATTTTAAAAAATTGATCCAATTTGACCTGAATCGTAATGTATAATCCACGATTTTTCGATAAAATGGCTCCGGAGATAAACGGTTCAAATTTTAGTGGTAGCCTCTAAAGATGATATAATGAGAATTTGAAAAACCTTAGAGTTAAAAACCTAAGCCAAGTTTAGAAAAACAGCCGAAAAAGTTATAAATCTTTACATAGTGACGGGCGTCGAAACCTATGGAATACTTCACAAAATGACGAACCAACACTCAAATCATACAATTATGCTCCTCTGATATCTTAAGTAATGTTTGGAGTAAATTTGGGTCATTTCAAAAAATTGATCCAATTTGACCTCAATCGCAGTGTATAATCCACGGTGTTTCGATAAAATGGCTCCGGAGCAAAAACAGCTCAAATTTTGGTGGTAGCGTCTAAAGATGATATAATGAGAATTTTCAAAACCTTAGAGTCAAAAACCTAAGCCAAGTTTAGAAAAACAGCCAAAAAAGTTACAAATCCATACATAGTGACAGGCGTCGAAACCCATGGAATACTACACAAAATGAGGAACCAACACTGAAATCATACAATTATACTCCTCTGGTATCTTTAGTAATGTTTGGAGTAAATTTGGGTCATTTCAAAAAATTGATCCAATTTTACCTGAATCGTAGTGTATAATCCACGGTTTTTCGATAAAATGGCTCCAGAGCAAAAACGGCTCAAATTTTGGTGGTAGCCTCTAAAGATGATATAATGAGAATTTGAAAAACCTTAGAGTTAAAAACCTAAGCCAAGTTTAGAAAAACAACCGAAAAAATTATAAATCTATACATAGTGACGGGCGTCGAAACCCATGGAATATTTCACAAAATGAGGAACCAACAATCAAATCATACAATTATACTCCTCTGGTAACTTCATTAATGTTTGGATTGAATTTGGTTCATTTCAAAAAATTGATCCAATTTGACCTCAATCGCAGTGTATAATCCACGGTGTTTCGATAAAATGGCTCCGGAGCAACAATGGCTCAAATTTTGGTGGTAGCTTCTAAAGATGATATAATGAGAATTTGCAAAACCTTAGAGTCAAAAACCTAAGCCAAGTTTAGAAAAACAGCCAAAAAAGTTACAAATCTATACATAGTGACAGGCGTCGAAACCCATGGAATACTACACAAAATCAGGAACCAACACTCAAATCATACAATTATACTCCTATGATGATATCTTTAGTAATGTTTGGAGTAAATTTGGGTCATTTCAAAAAATTGATCCAATTTGACCTGAATCGCAGTGTAATCCAAAGTTTTTCGATAAAATGGCTCCGGAGCAAAAACGGTTCAAATTTCTGTGGTAGCCTCTAAAGATGATATAATGAGAATTTGAAAAACCTTAGAGTTAAAAACCTAAGCCAAGTTTAGAAAAACAGCCGAAAAAGTTATAAATCTATACATAGTGACGGACTGACGGGCGTCGAAACCCTTGGAATACTTCACAAAATGAGGAACCAACACTCAAATCATACAATTATACTCCTCTGGTATCTTCAGTAATGTTTGTAGTAAATTTGGGTCATTTAAAAAAATTTATCCAATTTGACCTGAATCGCAGTGTATAATCCACGATTTTTCGATAAAATGGCTCCGGAGATAAAACGGCTCAAATTTTAGTGGTAGCCTCTAAAGATGATATAATGAGAATTTTAAAAACCTTAGAGTTAAAAACTTAAGCCAAGTTTAGAAAAACAGCCGAAAAAGTTATAAATCTTTACATAGTGACGGGCGTCAAAACCCAAGGAATACTTCAAAAAATGAGGAACCAACACTCAAATCATACAATTATACTCCTCTGGTATCTTTGGTAATGTTTGGAGTAAATTTGGGTCATTTTAAAAAATTGATCCAATTTGACCTGAATCGCAGTGTATAATCCACGATTTTTCGATAAAATGGCTCCGGAGATAAAACGGCTCAAATTTTAGTGGTAGCCTCTAAAGATGATATAATGAGAATTTTAAAAACCTTAGAGTTAAAAACCTAAGCCAAGTTTAGAAAAATAGCCGAAAAAGTTATAAATCTTTACATAGTGACGGGCGTCGAAACCTATGGAATACTTCACAAAATGACGAACCAACACTCAAATCATACAATTATGCTCCTCTGATATCTTCAGTAATGTTTGGAGTAAATTTGGGTCATTTCAAAAAATTGATCCAATATGACCTCAATCGCAGTGTATAATCCACGGTGTTTCGATAAAATGGCTCCGGAGCAAAAACGGCTCAAATTTTGGTGGTAGCCTCTAAAGATGATATAATGAGAATTTGCAAAACCTTAAAGTCAAAAACCTAAGCCAAGTTTAGAAAAACAACCAAAAAAGTTACAAATCCATACATAGTGACAGGCGTCGAAACCCATGGAATACTACACAAAATGTGGAACCAACACTCAAATCATACAATTATACTCCTCTGATATCTTTAGTAATGTTTGGAGTAAATTTGGGTCATTTCAAAAAATTGATCCAATTTGACCTGAATCGCAGTGTATAATCCACGGTTTTTCGATAAAATGGCTCCGGAGACAAAATGGCTCAAATTTTTGTGGTAGACTCTAAAGATGATATAATGAGAATTTGAAAAACTTTAGCGTTAAAAACCTAAGCCAAGTTTAGAAAAACAGCCGAAAAAGTTATAAATTTATACATAGTGACGGGCGTCGAAACCCATGGAATATTTCACAAAATGAGGAACCAACACTCAAATCATACAATTATACTCCTCTGGTATCTTTGGTAATGTTTGGAGTAAATTTGGGTCATTTTAAAAAATTGATCCAATTTGACCTGAATCGCAGTGTTAATCCACGATTTTTCGATATAATGGCTCCGGAGATAAAACGGCTCAAATTTTAGTGGTAGCCTCTAAAGATGATATAATGAGAATTTGAAAAACCTTAGAGTTAAAAACCTAAGCCAAGTTTAGAAAAACAGCCGAAAAAGTTATAAATCTTTACATAGTGACGGGCGTCGAAACCTATGGAATACTTCACAAAATGACGAACCAACACTCAAATCATACAATTATGCTCCTCTGATATCTTCAGTAATGTTTGGAGTAAATTTGGGTCATTTAAAAAAATTGATCCAATTAGACCTCAATCGCAGTGTATAATCCACGGTTTTTCGATAAAATGGTTCCGGAGCAAAATCGGCTCAAATTTTGGTGCTAACCTCTAAAGATGATATAATGAGAATTTGAAAAACCTTAGAGTTAAAAACCTAAGCAAAGTTTAGAAAAACAACCGAAAAAGTTATAAATCTTTACATATTAACGGGCGTCGAAACCCATGGAATACTTCACAAAATGAGGATCCAACACTCAAATCATACAATTATACTCCGCTGGTATCTTCAGTAATTTTTGGAGTAAATTTGGCTCATTTCAAAAAATTGATCCAATTTGACCTGAATCGCAGTGTATAAATCCAAGGTTTTTCGATAAAATGGCTCCGGAGCAAAAATGGCTCAAATTTTGGTGGTAGCCTCCAAAGATGATATAATGAGAATTTGCAAAACCTGAGAGTAAAAAACCTAAGCTAGGTTTAGAAAAATACCCAAAAAAGTTATAAATCTATACATAGTGACAGGCGTCGAAACCCATGAAATACATCACAAAATGAGGAACCAAAAATCAAATCATACAATTATACTCCTCTGGTAATTTCAGTAATGTTTTGAGTAAATTTGGTCCATTTCAAAAAATTGATCCAATTTGACCTCAATCGCAGTGTATAATCCACAATTTTGCGATAAAATGGCTCCGGAGCAGAAACGGCTCATATTTTGGTGGTAGCCTCTAAAGATTATATAATGTGAATTTGCAAAACCTTAGAGTAAAAAACCTAAGCTAAGTTTAGAAAAACAGCCGAAAAAGTTATAAATCTATACATAGTGACGGGCGTCGAAACCTATGGAATACTTCACAAAATGACGAACCAACACTCAAATCATACAATTATGCTCCTCTGATATCTTCAGTAATGTTTGGAGTAAATTTGGGTCATTTTAAAAAATTGATCCAATTTCACCTCAATCGCAGTGTATAATCCACGGTGTTTCGATAAAATGGCTCCGGAGCAAAAACGGCTCAAATTTTGGTGGTAGTCTCTAAAGATGATATAATGAGAATTTGCAAAACCTTAGAGTCAAAAACCTAAGCCAAGTTTAGAAAAACAGCCAAAAAAGTTACAAATCCATACATAGTGACAGGCGTCGAAACCCATGAAATACATCACAAAATGAGGAACCAAAACTCAAATCATACAATTATATTCCTCTGGTAACTTCAGTAATGTTTGGAGTAAATTTGGGTCATTTCAAAAAATTGATCCAATTTGACCTCAATAGCAGTGTGTAATCCACGGTTTTCGATAAAATGGCTCCGGAGCAAAAACAGATCAAATTTTGGTAGTAGCCTCTAAAGATGATATAATGAGAATTTGAAAAACCTTAGAGTCAAAAACCTAAGCAAAGTTTGGAAAAATAGACAAAAAAGTTATAAATCTATACATAGTGACGGGCGTCGAAACCCATCGAATATTTCACAAAATGAGGAACCAACACTCAAATCATACAATTATACTCGTATGGTATCTTCAGTAATGTTTGGAGTAATTTGGCTCATTTAGAAAAATTGATCCAATTTGACCTCAATCGCAGTGTATAATCCACGGTTTTTCGATAAAATGGCTCCGGAGCAAAAACGGTTCAAATTTCTGTGGTATAATGAGAATTTGCAAAACCTTAGAGTTAAAAACCTAAGCCAAGTTTGGAAAAACAGCCGAAAAAGTTATAAATCTATACATAGTGACGGGCGTCGAAACCCTTGGAATACTTCACAAAATGAGGAACCAACACTCAAATCATACAATTATATTCCTCTGGTATCTTCAGTAATGTTTGGAGTAAATTTGGTTCATTTCAAAAAATTGATCCAATTTGACCTGAATCGCAGTGTATAATCCACGGTTTTTTTGATAAAATGGCTCCAGAGCAAAAACGGCTCAAATTTTGGTGGTAACCTCTTAAGATTATATAATGAGAATTTGAAAAACCTTAGAGTCAAAAACCTAAGCCAAGTTTAGAAAAAACAGCCAAAAAAGTTACAAATCCATACATAGTGACGGGCGTCGAAACCCATGGAATACTTCACAAAATGAGGAACCAACACTCAAATCATACAATTATACTCCTCTGGTATCTTTAGTAATGTTTGGAGTAAACATGGGTCATTTCAGAAAATTGATCCAATTTGACCTGAATCGCAGTGTAATCCACGGTTTTTCAATAAAATGGCTCCGGAGCAAAAACGGTTCAAATTTCTGTGGTAGCCTCTAAAGATGATATAATGAGAATTGGAAAAACCTTAGAGTTAAAAACCTATGCCAAGTTTAGAAAAACAGCCGAAAAAGTTATAAATCTATACATAGTGACGGGCGTCGAAACCCTTGGAATACTTCACAAAATGAGGAACCAACACTGAAATCATACAATTATACTCCTCTGGTATCTTCAGTAATGTTTGGAGTAAATTTGGGTCATTTCAAAAAATTGATCCAATTTGACCTGAATCGCAGTGTGTAATCCACGGTTTTTCGATAAAATGGCTCCAGAGCAAAAACGGCTCAAATTTTGGAGGTAGCCTCTTAAGATTATATAATGAGAATTTGCAAAACATTAGAGTCAAAAACCTAAGCCAAGTTTAGAAAAAAAGCTAAAAAAAGTTATAAATCAATACATAGTGACAGGCGTCGAAATCCATGAAATACATCACAAAATGAGAAACCAAAACTCAAAGCATACAATTATATTCCTATGGTAACTTCAGTAATGTTTGGAGTAAATTTGGTTCATTTCAGAAAATTGATCCAATTTGACCTGAATCGCAGTGTATAATCTACGGTTTTTCGATAAAATGGCTCCGGAGCAAAAACGGTTTAAATTTTGGTGGTAGCCTCTAAAGATGATATAATGAGAATTTTCAAAACCTTAGAGTTAAAACCTAAGCCAAGTTTAGAAAAACAGCCGAATAAGTTATAAATCTTTACATAGTGACAGGCGTCGAAACCTATGGAATACTTCACAAAATGAGGAACCAACACTCAAATCATACAATTATACTCCTCTGGTATCTTCAGTAATGTTTGGAGTAAATTTGGTTTATTTCAAAAAATTGATGCAATTTGACCTTAATCGTAGTGCATAATCCATGGTTTTTCGATAAAATGGCTCCGGAGCAAAAACGGTTCAAATTTTGGTGGTAGCCTCTAAAGATGATATAATGAGAATTTGAAAAACCTTAGAGTTAAAACCTAAGCCAAGTTTAGAAAAACAGCCGAAAAAGTTATAAATCTTTACATAGTGACGGGCGTCGAAACCCATGAAATATTTCACAAAATGAGGAACCAACACTCAATTCATACAATTATACTCCTCTGGTATCTTCAGTAATGTTTGGAGTAAATTTGGGTCATTTCAAAAAATTGATCCAATTTGACCTGAATCGCAGTGTGTAATCCACGGTTTTTCGATAAAATGGCTCCTAAGCAAAAACGGCTCAAATTTTGGAGGTAGCCTCTTAAGATTATATAATGAGAATTTGCAAAACATTAGAGTCAAAAACCTAAGCCAAGTTTAGAAAAACAGCTAAAAAAGTTATAAATCAATACATAGTGACAGGCGTCGAAATCCATGAAATACATCACAAAATGAGAAACCAAAACTCAAATCATACAATTATATTCCTATGGTAACTTCAGTAATGTTTGGAGTAAATTTGGTTCATTTCAGAAAATTGATCCAATTTGACCTGAATCGCAGTGTATAATCTACGGTTTTTCGATAAAATGGCTCCGGAGCAAAAACGGTTTAAATTTTGGTGGTAGCCTCTAAAGATGATATAATGAGAATTTTCAAAACCTTAGAGTTAAAACCTAAGCCAAGTTTAGAAAAACAGCCGAATAAGTTATAAATCTTTACATAGTGACGGGCGTCGAAACCTATGGAATACTTCACAAAATGAGGAACCAACACTCAAATCATACAATTATACTCCTCTGGTATCTTCTGTATTGTTTGGAGTATATTTGGTTTATTTCAAAAAATTGATGCAATTTGACCTTAATCGTAGTGCATAATCAATGGTTTTTCGATAAAATGGCTCCGGAGCAAAAACGGCTCAAATTTTGGTGGTAGCCTCTAAAGATGTTATGATGAGAATTTGAAAAACCTTAGAGTTAAAACCATAGCCAAGTTTAGAAAAACAGCCGAAAAAGTTATAAATCTTTACATAGTGACGGGCGTCGAAACCCATGAAATACTTCACAAAATGAGGAACCAACACTCAAATCATACAATTATACTCCTCTGGTATCTTCAGTAATGTTTGGTTACAAAAATTTATCCAATTTGACCTGAATCGCAGTGTATAATCCACGGTTTTTCGATAAAATGGCTCCGGAGCAAAAACGGCTCAAATTTTGGTGGTAGCCTCTAAAGATGATATAATGAGAATTTGCAAAACCTTAGAGTAAAAAACCTAAGCCAAGTTTAGAAAAACAGCCGAAAAAGTTATAAATCTATACATAGTGACGAGCGTCGAAACCCATGGAATACTTCACAAAATGAGGAATCAACACTCAAATCATACAATTATACTCCTCTGGTAACTTCAGTAATGTTTCGAGTAACTTTGGTTTATTTCAAAAAATTGATCCAATTTGACCTGAATCGCAGTGTATAATCCACGGTTTTTCGATAAAATGGCTCCAGAGTAGAAACGGCTCAAATTTTGGTGGTAGCCTCTAAAGATTATATAATGAGAATTTGAAAAACCTAAGAGTTAAAAACCTAAGCCAAGTTTAAAAAAACAGCCGAAAAAGTTATAAATCTTTACATAGTGACGGGCGTCGAAACCCGTGGAATACTTCACAAAATGAGGAACCAACAATCAAATCATACAATTATACTCCTCTGGTATCTTTGGTAATATTTGGAGTAAATTTGGGTCATTTCAAAAAAATGATCCAATTAGACCTGAATCGCAGTGTATAATCCACGGTTTTTCGATAAATTGGCTCAGGAGCAAAAATGGCTCAAATTTTGGTGGCTAAAGATGATATAATGATAATTTGAAAAACTTTAGAGTTAAAAACCTAAGCCAAGTTTAGAAAAATAGCTGAAAAAGTTATAAATCTTTTCATAGTGACGGGCGTCGAAACCCATGGAATACTTCACAAAATGAGGAACCAACACTCAAATCATACAATTATACTCCTCTGGTATCTTCAGTAATGTTTGGAGTAAATTTGGCTCATTTCAAAAAATTGATCCAATTTGACCGAAATCTCAGTGTATAATTGACGGTTTTTCGATAAATTGGCTTCGGAGTAAAAAAGGCTCAAATTTTGCCGGTAGCCTCTAAAGATGATGTAATGAGAATTTTCAAAACCTTAGAGTGAAAAACCTAAGCCAGGTTTAGAAAAACAGACGAAAAAGTTATAAATCCATTCATAGTAACGGGCATCGAAACCCATGAAATACTTCAGAAAATGAGGAATCATTACTCAAATCATGCAATTATACTCGTATGGTATCTTCAGTAATGTTTGGAGTAATTTGGCTCATTTAGAAAAATTGATCCAATTTGACCTCAATCGCAGTGTATAATCCACGGTTTTCTATAAAATGGCTCTGGAGCAAAAATGGCTCAAATTTTGGTGGTTGCCTCAAAAGATGATATGATAAGAATTTCCAAAACCTTATAGTCAAAAACCTAAGCAAAGTTTAGAATAACATGCAAAATAGTTATAAATACATACAAAGGGCCGGGCGTCGAAACCCATGAATTACTTCACAAAATGAGGAATCAACACCCAAATCCAACAATTATACTACTTGGGTATCTTCTGCAATGTTTGGAGGAAATTTGGCTCATTCAAAAAATTGATCTAATTTGACTTGAATCGCAGTGTATAATCCACGGTTTTTCGATAAAATGGCTCCGAAGCTTTGACGGCTCAAATTTTTGTGCTATCCTTTAAAAACGATATAATGAGAAATTGCAAAATCTTAGAATCAGAAACCTAAGCCAGGTTAAAAAAAAAAAAAAAAACTACCAAAATAGTATAAGTCCATCCATTGGGATGGGCGTCGAAACCCATGAATTACTTCACAAAATGAGGAACCAACATTCAAATAAAAAAATTATACACCTTGGGTATCTTCAGTAATGTTTGGAGGAAATTTGGCTCATTTAAAAAAAAAAATTTATTCGATTTGACCGGAATTGTAGTGTATAAATCCATGGTTTTTAGAAAAAATGGCCCCGGATCAAAAACGGCTAAAGTTTTGGTGGTAGCCTCTAAAGATGATATAATGAGAACTTGCAAAACATCAGAGTCAATAACCTAAGCCAAGTTTAGAAAAATAATCAAAATAGTTATAAATCCATACAAAGTGACGAGCATCGAAACCCCTGAAATACTTCACAAAATGAGTAACCAACACTCATATCTAACAATTATACTCTTTGGGTATGCTCAGTAATGTTTAGAGGAAATTTCTACATCTCAAAAAATTTAGCCAATAAGACCGAAATCGCTGTGTATAATCCACGGTTTTTCGATAAAATGGATTCGGAGCAAATGGCTCAAATTTTGGTGGTAGCCTCTAAAGATAATATAATGAGAAATTTCAAAACTTTAGGTTCAAAAACCTAAGCGAGGTTAGAATAACAGCCAAAATAGCTATAAATTCTTACAAATTGACGATCGTCGAAACAAATGAAATACTACACAAAATGAAGAACCAACACTCAAAGACAACATTTATACTTCTTGGGTCTCTTCCGTAATGTTAGGAAAAGATTTGCCTCATTTAAAAAAGAATGATCAAATTTGACCGGAATCGCAGTGCATAATCCACGGTTTTTTCGATAAAATGGCTCTGGAGCTGAAACGGCTCAAAGTTTGGTGGTAGGCTCTAATGATGATATAATGAGAAATTGGAAAAGCTGAGAGTCAAAAACTTAAGAAAAGTTTAAAAAAACAGCCAAAATGGTCATAAATCCATACAAAGTGACTAGCGTCAAAACTCAAGAAATATTTCACAAAATGAGGAACCAACACTCAAATCCAACAAGTATACTCCTTGGGTTGTGTGTGCTGCAGCACAATGCAAGCGTACTAATTATGAGGCTCGATGTGTTACTTTGGGTTATGGCTCCCTCCCTTTCTCTCCTTCTCTTTATTAGGAGAATTAGAGTCGAGTGTTGTTGATTTGCTTCAGGGGGTCACTGCCTCACTGGTACTCAAGACAGTGGACATTGGCTCGTAGGTTGCGAAACATATTTTCACTAGCATTGGTTTTTTCTATAGCCAAGAGTGTAAGGGCAAAAATTGTTTCGAGGTTTTTACCAACTTTTTATAATTTCCTTTTATCATAATTAAATAATAAGTTTAATGTAAGATATAATATGATTTTGCCTTTTTTGAACAAAAATTGTCAAACATAATAAATTGGTTCTTGCACCTCTTTGTGTACTAAAATCCACCCACTCACAAAGTTACAAGGTGGGTCATTCATAACCTTTTTCTGGGTGGGCGCATGGGCGCATTGAGGTGAGGACATGGTCTTTGTTGCCACTTTTCGAGTAAGCATTAGTACTCCCTCCATTTCATTCATTTCTTTACGTTGGGCTTGGGTCCCCCTCACAAAACCCGGCCCGACGTAAAGAAATGAATGAAATGGAGGGAGTAGTTGACAAGGGAATATAACTCTGGAACTCCATAACGTCTTTCTTATAATCACTCTTGAAATTTGAGTCTTTTACGAAATCGTCTCACCACAAATTACAATATTATTTCTACAATAGATCAGATGTGTGTGCTTAGGGGGATAAAAGCTTGAGCCAAATGCATATGCTCGGACTCACACCTTTATCGTTAAAGCTCACGAGTTTATCATGAAAGCTAACTAAGACTACAAAATCACAAAGTCGAATCATCTTATAGAGGAATTATCTACGAAAAACTAAGCACTAGCCCATACGGACTTGAGTTCACAAATACTCGTTACTTTTTGAGGTAGCTGTTTGGAATAAGTTCTCTTTTCTAAATCTTATCTTATATATTTATAAACGAAGCTTTTTTCGTAGGCATTGAAGAGGTCTAGAGCCTTTCGAATTTTCTTAGAGCTTCTGGTGAATAAGTAATTAATTTATGTTATGGGATTGTTGTTATACCATAACTGCGAATAAATGTAGTGGTTAGATTTTTGTATGAATCTTTTTTTTTTTTTTTTTTGCATCTAACTATAAGCCTTTGATACGTCTAGAGACATTGAAATTGTATTTCATTTTCTGATGAAGAAAAATTTGATTGGTTTATAAACCATTTATAAGTTATGGAAGATAATATTTCTAAGCAAGTATATTGTAGTCATGAAATGGTAAGATAATACAAAGAATTTTCTTATGGATAATGGAAAGATTACATTATATTCCAGATTTAAGTTTATTGTAATCATAAAAAGATAGGATATCCTTTCCTTTCAGAAATGTAAGACGATTTCAATTTGCGAGGTAGGGTATTGATCGTTGATTTCGCAAAAAACTATCAGAATTGCATACTTAAACTTATACTCATTTAGTGAGCTATCAGATTTGATAATATTATTATAACTTTGTAATTTTTTGCTTTATATTTTAAGCTTACTCAAGGGGATTTCCAAATACTAATAACTACGAGTATAAGTCACTAGGTTTCTCTAAATATGCGCTATTCTACAAGGATTTTTTTTTCTAATCATAAAAAAAAAAGGATACTCTCTCCTTTTAGAAATGTATGACTGCTTTAGTTTGTTTAGTTGAGGCATTGAATGTTGAACACTTCATATGTCAATTGATATAAATTAATGAAATGAAAAAGCTTAATTTAGGTGATATGATTTGGGATTTATATGTTGCAAAATTAATTTGAATTGTATCATACACGGTCATTCCTGTATTCAATTAAATTGAAAAGTGCCTACAACAACAACACCAACAACCAAGCCGTATTCCCAAAATGATTTGGGGTCGGTTAACATGAATCGACATCCAGTAACCGTCTTGTGTACGCCAAGAAATTTCGAAAACGTTGTAAACATTTTAGAAATATTTAAACACTTTCAAAGTAAATTTAGGAAGTCGTTAAAATAAATAAAAAAATTTAAAAAATATTGCAAAAGTGCCTATATAATATAAATTATTGTTAATGTCACCGTGCAACGCACGGGTTTCAAACTAGTTTTGTAAGATCTCCCACCTTTAGCTTGGTTGAAACCCAAGGTTTGAAAATTATTATACAATGAAAAGTATTCATACCTAACACTTCATGTCCTTTGCATGTTATTGGAGAAGTTTCTAAATTTTCTTTTCTTAGAAGATAAAGACTACTAAAATCAGCTAATTTTACCGAACACTTTTCATCTTCACTTATAGCATGAAAGTTAATCACATTGGCCGCCGTTTCAATGTAATTTCTATTTCAACTCAAAACGAAACTATCCTTACGGTAGGACACTTCCCTGGACCCTCGTTTTACGGGGACAATAACGTGCACGGGACTGCCTTTTTTTTATGATGAAACCATCTTACACTGGAACTACGCTCCACTGGCTAAGTGCCAAACAAGGCCTACATCCACCTTATTGCACGAACACAAATACACAATGCCCCATTATATGAAAGGCTTGTTCCTTAAGCCTCCATTTGCAGCTAAAAGGGAAAAGTAGCCTTCATTCCATGTCTAAAAACTTGTCCTACATTTAAAAGGAACCTAAAGATAAACTTCCAAGTACATGAAAGTCACGTAACTCTCAAAGGTACCACGACTTCTGTGTTGGTGCTACTCTACCACATGTTTGGATGTCATCAACATATGTTGGTGCTGTTCGAAAGCATCCACACAAGCGGTCTGTTTTTGTCTCAAATACAATCAGTAGAGTATGACTACACTAACGACAAGTCGACAACAGCAACAACAAAGTCGCAGTCCTTAAAAGGTTTGGGGTCAAGTAACATGAACCGTCATAACAGTGCGGAAATGGCCAAAACAGAATTAGAGCGTGCATTAAAGTTTTCAGATGCATAGATGATTTAAATCCTACTCTACTTCAGATCATACTTAAACAGATACACAGAGAAGCATATTTAAGCCAAAATGCTCACAGAGACAACTTCTATCTGCTGTATATAGGCATTAGTTGACCATACTAAAAAGAACACAGGCATAGACAAACTCGTAGACAACGAACTCCATCTACTAGAGAAACCAGTAGCCAGTACGTCCAACAGAGCTTACAACAGAAAATGACGAGACAACAGCAAAGATCTTACCTACTGTCCTCCACATCTCTCTCTAAATTCTTAACAGACTCATACTCATTCACACCTCATGCATCAACAATAACGTCTTTGTTTCCTCCATGACTGTCTTTAGGAAGATATTAGCTCACAAAGTAGCGGAGTAGCTGGCCTTATGAATAAGCGAATCCCATGAGCAATTGATGCAATCGCCATGATTGAAACGCCAGATAAAACCTATTAACCTTTTCTTGACACAGCCCCCCGCCCTCTCTAATTGGAGGAGGTCTAAAAAACTATGCATAATCCTAGGGTAATCAACACAAGCACTCAGCATAAATAGACCTAAAAGCTACATTTCTCGAGTTTCGCTTCATCGATACTAAGCATATGGCATCACAAGTACACAGTAACGCCTTTCTGGACTGTAGTTATTGACAGCAAAGACAGCAGACAGATGTTCCAAGAGGGGGCAGACCAGCATCCGTAACACCGTCATTTACTGGTCAAAATGGCACTACAGAGTGCAGACTTATTGATCTCACTGTATGTGTCCTAAACTTTAAAGAAACACTAAATCTCATTCGCGCATTAACTATCTGCAAACCCAAGCAACAGCTGTGATGCAGTGAGTTATTCAACAAAAACAGCCTATGACGATGAAAAATCTCTGATTGCCATCAACAAGTTCTATAGATTATGCCACTGCGATCCCCTAGCCTGAATTGACAATATTTTCAATGGTTTCATCTTCCCCTATGCATAACTTTACAATTGCATATTGTCACATAAATTGAGGTATTTTCACACCAACGATGAATAATTGCCATGACCATTCACACACAATAGCGAGGTCACTAAAAAAATGAAGGTTTCACCTATAAGCCAACATCAGTAAGTTACAAAGGTGCTGCTAACATTTGCCTAGTATGTCCGAGATCTACCTAACATAAAGAATTCACAAACATACTCTCAAAGATGGGTCACAAATGACATAATTTACTACAAACATTTAAAAATTAAAAAAAAAAAAAAAAAAAAGGTACAAGGTCCTTAGTGCATGACCGCATGCTGTAACCATAGATCAAGAAACGACCAGATAACAGTTTTACTCAATAACGATAAGCTCTATGTTTTCGCCTTTGCCTCAACAGTTCTCTAGTGTAGTGCCTAAAGTTTGTCAGGATAATGCCAATTAAAGGCAGTTATATCTCTGAAGTCTGAGAGATAGTTAAGATTTACCTTGTAACATAGCTACTAGCAACCAACCAGGTGTTAAGTACTGTATAGTTGTTAGTTGCTACAATAGGTAAGAGATCAGGCCTTGCATCAATACATAATTTCACATTTCATTGCATTTCACCTTTCAAAGAATATGTTACAAGAGGATAAAACTTTCTACCAACCTGGCCATCTACTTTGACCATCGAAGTGGTTATGTTGGAGCTTTGGTGGCCATTGAGCACTCCCATCCCCTAATTCATGATAATCCCCAGCTTTACGCTTTCTTAAAGTCGAATTCTTATCAAGATGTTCTTCCTGTTTCAGTCTGTCACAAGATTCAGAGGGATCACTAGCATTGTGTCTAGGGAAGAACGAGAGCTCAAGATTCATAGCCAATGGATCATGATACTTGTAAGCCTCTTGATTACTGCTTGGACCACCATCATTGTTCACATGAGCAAGATGTCTCGCTACATTTCCACAGCGGTCTGAGGGACCCAGCCGCAAAGATAAATCACAATCCATTTCAACAACTTCTCCATGGCTGTCAAGTGGCCTAACTTGCTCATTCTTACCAGCATTCATTCCCATGCTTTCAGGCAATGGGTTTCTCACGCTAGAAAAACTAGCCGGGTGTGCCCTAGGCCAACCTACTGGTCTTCCAATGATTATATTATCAGGGTATGAGTTCGGGGCTGAGTGGAATCTAAGCTGAGACTCTACATTTGGTAGATGACTACTATAATACAACGGATAAACAGAGCCTAAGTCCAATGAAGACTTAGATTCAGTGGCAACAGAAGGCATAGGTTGAGGGAAGGATTGCTGGTATTGAGGGACAGTTTGAGTAGCAATGTAGCTGGTAGTGGGGGCAATTTGACTACTAGATACTCCAAATGAACTAGCCTGGTTTGGCATTCCTGATCTCGGCGTGCTTAATTGACTGCTGGAAGGGAATGGGGGTTGTGACACAGGTCGATGATTGTGGGTTTTATCCGAAATCACGGGTGATGCTTGAGCATTCTCTTGGAATCTTGGGTTGAGGTAACTCCTCGGATTACTGTGTCGTTGGCTACGTGATGCTCTAACAGGAACACACCCCAGAACAAGGGCCGCTGAACAACATAAATAGTGGGCAAAGGATTAATCTTTACTCGCTGCAATCATAGATCTATAGGCACCACATTTAATGAATTTTAGGCACTATGACAAGGTTATCACTTCTGACATTGGGGGATTTTTCATGACCTGTCTAAGGCCTAAAAGCAAGAAAACCACCTCAGCTTAAACTAACTCCCACATTCATGACCTGCATCTTCACTTCTTTTTACTAACATTTCTATTTCCAAATTATTGTGGTGAACTCCAATAAAAGTCGTAAATTTGCAATGCACACCCTAACACGTTGCTACAAGGCTCGCACATCAATTTTGCCATATATGAGAAACCCAAGCATACAACAAAGCAGCAATCAAACA
This sequence comes from Spergularia bocconei, assembly GCA_963457585.1. Taxonomy (NCBI): domain Eukaryota; kingdom Viridiplantae; phylum Streptophyta; class Magnoliopsida; order Caryophyllales; family Caryophyllaceae; genus Spergularia; species Spergularia bocconei. The sequence continues at coordinate 948,747 of OY734944.1, read as the reverse complement.
CCCCATGATACCGAAAAAAGCTTACCTTCAATACAAGGCTGAAGAAATTGACCCGTTTCATTACTCTCGTCTCTTCTAATTATGGTGTTAATAGCATCATTAAGACGGTCCCAAAGTGTATCAGCATCCACATACTCAGCCTAATCAGACAATGTAACCCCAATTACACTCAAAAACAACCAAACACCTTCATAATTCACCGAAATACCACCACCCAAAACACGAAAACAACAAAAACGAGGCGAAATTACCTCGGAATTAGCTTTCGAGTACATAATTTCCTCAGCTTTCAGCACAACCCTAGGCAGCTTCTCCTGCCATTCTCTGTTCTTCCTCGTGTTGGAACTGTGTGCTTCAGTGACAACTCTGAACAAACACATGGTGTGCATACTTTATTATACACCATACTTTCCACAATTATCATAAAAAAGACCAAAACTTTACCACAAATTGAACCATATTAACATAATGCCCACTTCACAAATATAAACCCACAACAAAATTATCAACAAAAATCCAAAATCCATACAAAATAAGTAAAAATTACATCAAATTTCACCCAAATTAACAACAAGAAAGATTGAAACTTTATGAACAACCAGCAAAAATGAGGAAAACCCAGTAAACATTTAATCAAAATGAGCACAAAATAAGCAAGAAAACCCCAAAATTAGAACAAGAAAATACTGAAAATTGAAGAGCAAGAAACCTGAAAATTTGTTGAATGATAGAACCTCGAATGGGTTGGTGTCTATCACTATGCCAAGCTCTTCTAACACACTCATAAGGTCTAGGTCCAGGTCTAGGCATGGTTGAGTAAACAATACACTTCTTCTTCTTCTTTCTTTCTTTCTATTTTTGTTTTGTGGGTTTTTCAGAAGAAGAAGAAGAAGAATAAAGAATGGGGGAAAAGAGTGATAAAGAAGTTACTATTTCTACTACTAAATAATATTCTTCTACTTCTTGTATAAATTCTACATGATGGGGTTGGTTTTTGTTTGGGGTTTTGGGGGAAGAGAGTTGAAATTTAATTAATTCAATCAGTTCAATTTTTTTGACTGACTGACTGACTATATCTCTTTTCTGTGTGTTCTTGGGTTGCTTTCGGACTTTTTAGGGATGAGCAGACAAGAGAGTATGAGGGTGGGGAGAGTGGGGGAAAGTGAGAGAACAGGGGTGTGAGAGAGGAGGGGGGGCTCTTCTCTTTGGATTACTACCCACACGACAATTGGGTCCGGTCCGTCTCCGTCGGGGTAGGAATATTTATTGCGACTTGCGAGGGTTGCTAATCCCGACATGGTCTTGTATTATTACTTGTATATTTCGGAGAATCGTGATGGAGCTAATAATTTCCATTTTGTGTAGTTCGTGTGTTCGATTATGATGGCCGGTTTTTTGTTGGAGGTTTTTACAATAACCTTGTTCTACTCTTACGGTTGTATTATTTTCGAGGTAAATCATGATTTCATTTAACTAAATGTATTTAAAAAAGGTTGAAACAACTTGAGCAAGAGATCATGAGATGCCCAAAAGTAGTTTTCTTTGTGAGTATCTAATCTGATGTAACCCAAATACCGGTAACTGAAAATCGTATCTATTATCATGTTTGACACTTTGATATTTTTATCTCCTAAACAAAGTCCATTAAAAACAATTACTCATTGACTCTACGATATACTAGTAGTCCGTAACTAGGCAATACGAAATTACGAGTAATGTCTATTTATATACGAGTCGAGTCAAGCTGAGCCGATACCGAAACAGCATGCCCACAAATCCGCACGATGCACCCAAGAAGACCAAGATGTGCTAATTAAGATCTTTGCGTCAATGACAAATCCAACCTTTTAAAACTTCCCTCTTAAAAATGTCTTAAAACCAACAATTTTCAAAAAAATTAAAAAAAAAAAAGAAAAACAATGGCGATGATCTCCCGACCACCGTCACCGCTCGACTCCAAATGGGAGTCAATGCTCCCTGGCCCACCAGGCCGAAGCAACGGTGGGGCCGCCGACGTATCCGCTACAGGTCTTCTCGCTTACGCTACCGGCAGCTCAATCTCAATCGTCGACACTCGATCCATGCAACTCGTCACCGTCATCCCCCTCCCTCCTCCCTCCGCCTCCGCCTCCTCCTCATCCTCCACCGCATCACTCTCCCCGTTCGTCACCTCCGTGCGGTGGTCCCCACACTCTCTCCGCCACGTCGACATCCTCTCCTCCACCACTGACGACCACAACCTTTCTCTCTCCCTCTCCTCCCCGCACCTCCACCTCGCCGTCGGTGATCGGCAAGGCAGGATTTCGCTCGTCGACCTCCGAACTCGCTCCGTCGTACTCTGGTTCGACTCGGACCCTAAACTCGGTGTTCAGGACCTTTGTTGGATCCAATCGGGCCGCGACACGTGGATCCTCGCCGCCATCTGTGGGCCACACCTCCTGTCGCTTTATTCCGTCACTACCGGAAAATGTTTCCTCAAATACGACGCCGTTTCGTCGTCGGATTTCCTCTCTTGTATCAGGCGTGACCCGTACGATCACCGCCATTTCGTCGTATTAGGATTAAAAGGCCTTCTCCTCTCCGTTAGGGTTTCCGGCGAAGAATCGGAAGACGACGTCGTATTGCAGGAGCTTCAAATTAGGACGGATAGCTCGGAATTGGGGAAATTGGAGAGAGATTTGGGAGGAACGAGTACTTTGGCGCCAGCGTCGGCCACATTTCCGAATTATCCGGCGAAATGCGCGTTTTCGCCCGAGTGGCGGCACGTGCTCTTCGCGAGCTTTCCGAGGGAGTTGGTTGTGTATGATTTGCAGTACGAGACGTCGTTGTTCGCGGCGAGTTTGCCGAGGGGAGGAAAGTTTTTGGATGTTTTGCCGGATCCTAATAGTGAGTTGTTGTACTCTGTGCATCTTGATGGAAAGCTTAGTACTTGGAAGCGTCGCGAGTAAGTTACTGCTTGCTTCATTAGTTTTGATGATCCTTGTTGAATTTGTGGTTGATTAGTGTAGTATAGTGTGGTGAATTGGTGATTGTTGTTGTTTGTGTTTCGAGTTTTGATGTTTTAGTTGTGATGTTTTCGGAATTGGCTTGAATGATTGCAATTACGCGAACTTGTCATGTTACGTTTACAATGTAGGTGGAATTAGATATTGGAGTACATTGAGTTGAAATCTTATTGAAGTTCCATGGAACTTCCAACTTAGGTTGCCTTTATATCTTGTTGAACGTAATAAACAAGCTTAGCTTAGCCTTCACTTGCCAAAGCTGGCAACTTGTTGCCTTACACTATAGCCTCCTCTATTTGGGACGAAAGATGGCTTGTTGCGGTAAGATCCATTAGGCAAGAAAGGAGGAGTATGTAGCCAGTTTGCACAGTAGTTGGAACTTGGAAATAGTAATTGCGTACTTTGCTTAATAGGTAATCGCAGATCACTGTAATACTCGTCTAGCCATGATGCTGTGTATGTCCAATTCACTAGGACATTACTTTCCGAGTATAGTGAAAAGGAGGAAGAAAGTAAACAAATTGATTGACAAGTATACTATATATGCATATTTGTACCCTTTGCTCTTTCCATTGGGATCTGGAATGGAATTCTTATATAGTATGTATGTTCCAGGGGTGAACAGGCATATACGATGTGTGCTACACAAGAATTGATCCCCTCAGTTGGCACCTATGTTCCTTCGCCTTCTATTCTTGCCGCCGTTATCTGCCAGTCTGATTGTGCTCTTCAAGATGTTAACAAAATTTACTCTGATGTCCCTCATACCACTTTTAGTGATGAGGATTATGATAATCCTTTTGATTTCTGTGATGAGTCACTTCCCGCCTCGAAGACTCATTTGATCTCCATTTCTGATGATGGAAAAGTTTGGAACTGGCTGCTAACTGCTGAAGAACCTGAGGAGAATTTGAAAGACAAGACAAAGACAAAAGCAGTAGTGAATGATAGTGGACAGCCCATGTCGGATGCTAATGCTGATAACAACAGCCCTGACGGATCTGTAACTGCACAACAACCTGAACGCTTGAAAGGAAGAGAGCGTTCATCTAATTTTAATGTTCTTCCTCAGAACATTTTGTCTAAGGTTGGTCAAAGTTCATCCTCTGAAATCCTTTCCTTTTTTTTCTCTGATTTCTCTTTCATCTATTATCGGTATCTTTTAATGTAGCTGTAATTCATAATGGTACAACTCCTTGGTTTGGTACTTGTCCTAAGATTTGAAGCTCCTTTTGTTTACTTGGACTCTCACAGAACAGTTCACTTTGCAGATTATTTTAGTAGGACAGCTGCATCTTCTTTCATCAACGGTGACTACGCTTGCTGTACCATCCCCTTCCGTAACAGCTACTTTGGCCCGTTAGTTTCGATTCTGATAATAATCTCTTGCATTTGATCTAATCATTTATTGGGATACCTGGCAAATTAGTTATTGTGTACTTTTGTCTGAAGGTGGTGGGAACCATCCAGCTGTGGCCGTTCCACTGGTTGCTTTGGGCACCCAGAGTGGCACTATTGAGATAATTGATGTTTCCGCGAACGCGATTGCAGCCTGTTTTTCTGTTCATCATGGGGTTGTCCGGGGATTAAGATGGCTTGGAAATTCTCGGCTGGTGTCTTTTTCTTACACACAGGTAAATTCACTGTAATTTACCCTGTATTTATCAGGTCGTACACTTGACTTTTTCTCTTAGGTAGATTGGAGTATCCAATAGGCTTGGATTGTTGCCTACCCTGATCTTCAAGGTTGTATGAGTTATCATCGTGGTTGATATTTAGTATATCTGTTTGGGTGTTGACAGGCCAATGAAAAATCTGGAGGCTACATTAACAGGCTCGTGGTGACATGTGTTAGAAGTGGTTTCAATCGAACTTTCCGGGTTCTTCAGAAGCCAGAAAGGGCACCAATACGAGCTCTCAGAGCTTCCTCTTCTGGAAGGTTAATCCAAACCTTGAAATCAGTTCAATTTTTCATGGATCAACTCCATTTCAACCTTCTGGCTGCAATTTACATTTTTCTGAAAATCCAAAGATTAAAGTTCATTTCCACTATAACAATTGGTTTTAGTATGGATTATTCTGCAATCTTATCAAGAAACATGAATGAGAATATATCTGGCCAAGGTCCCTGATCTTGATTTGATTTCTGTGCTTGATGCCTGGGAGCACATGTCATGAGATATTTTGTTTAACCTTTGTGGTGTTTTCTGCAATTTTTTTTAACCTTTCCGGTGTTTTCTCAAGCTTTTCCCCACACTTCAAGCCTCAATTCTTTTGAGATATTTTGTTTATTTATGAATAATTTTGTTATATATTCTGACAATCTGAGGAGACAAGACAAAGAGAGAGCCTTGATAGTAGATCATTAGAACCTCTCCACCATGTAGATGTCTAGAGTATGATTTGTGACATTATAAGGCCCTTGAAACTATGGTCCAGGAGAGGCATTCTTCAGTGATTTAATTCATCTGAGTATGATTGTGTAATACTGTAATATTGAGGGGGGAATGACAACTGATAAACGCAACAGCACAGACTGAAGTTTAGGGGTAAAGAGAATATGATGACAATATAAGTTACATATGTATGTGGTCTAACTCTAACCTGAATGTCTAAGGGCCACTTTATCTTCGAGAATTTGAAGACAAGTTTGAGGGCTGGTAGGTAGTCGATGTATACATTTGTTGCTTCTCCTCTCTTCCCCTTATACTTAGCTTGAAAGAGTAGATTAATTGTTGTGCTGTTTCTTTGCCTTCTACTGAACAAGATGCACATTTGATGCCTAATTGTTTCTTTATTCAACTTATATCTTCGCACCTGTACCTTTTACATGTGATGATTTCTATTGAGATAAATTTAACTAAATGTCTATCTTATTGGGCGAAATATGCAGATATCTGCTGATCTTGTTCCGTGATGCTCCTGTAGAGGTGTGGGCGATGACGAAGACCCCAATTATGGTCAGCTGTTGAAAACTTATATGGTGTTGTACTTTGATTTTGTTGTTCACTATTTGTGAAGCATCTGCACACATGTTTGGTTTAGCGTTGTGGAGAATTTATGTTTAGTTTCAGTAGAGCTATACTCTTATAACATCTACTTCTTTCTTATAGCTTAGATCACTAGCACTTCCATTTACAGTATTGGAGTGGACACTTCCAACAGTCCCTAGACCATCTCCACCGACCAGGCAATCCTCATCCTTAAAGGATCGTATAGTTGGTGTTGCAGCTGCACCATCATCACCAAGAGACGAGACCCCGCAAGAGTCTAGTGAGCTTTCTTTGCATAATCTACGTTAGCATATTTTTTTTCACTGCAGCATCCAGGCTTACTCATGAAAGCAACTTTTGTATGCAGAACCAGTGAGTTCTGAGGGATCTCAGGATGAAAGCTCTGAGAGTTTTGCTTTCGCATTGGTCAATGGTGCACTTGGTGTTTTTGAGGTCCAAGGTAGAAGAATCAAAGATTTCAGGTAATTTACTACATCGATGCTGATGTATGTGCAGTTAACTATGATGTATCAGTGCTAAAAAAAAGGGTATAGAAACAAAGTTCAGGTCTCAGACCGGCTTTATCATATCGATCCTCAATGATGGAATTCTTATTTTGAAGAAATGGAAATTCTTGACAATGGGTTAATAATTTTCAAATATGCTCTCCTTCAAACGATCCTAAAAATGGTAACACTGTGGTTCAGTTTGTCACGCATAGCGATACTGTTCTGGTCGAGCGGTGATACTTGAGTTCTTCTCAACATGCTACCTCCAGTAAAAGGCATTATGACCTATTGACCCCTAATTTTTTCTGTGGAGCCTCCTTGTATGGTCATTGCTGTTGCTAAGAAATATAATCTTCAGACCCGGCCATCAATGCCTTCACATGAAATAATTCAAATTAGTCATTAGGGAAAGGTGAAAGACACACACTATTGAATTAAGCCTATTTTTTTATATCTCCGTGTCCACTTTAGAAAGATGTGAACTGTTATGGAGATCTCTGTTCTCTTAATTTTATTGATCTTGAGCTTCCCTGAAAAATGCTTTGGTTTATGTTTGTCACCAGACCAAAATGGCCTTCTTCTTCATTTGTTTCATCTGATGGGTTGATTACGGCCATGGCCTACCGCCTTCCTCACGTGGTATGCCTGCATTCTTTTTGGTAATATCTTGGATAAAAATGTGCTACTGCTTGAAAGCTTAATATCTGTTTTCTAGGTCATGGGGGACAGATCTGGGAACATACGTTGGTGGGATGTTACCACTGGCCATTCTTCCTCGTTCAACACTCACAGAGAGGGAATAAGACGGATTAAATTTTCTCCTGTTGCAGCTGGAGACAGAAGTAGAGGCCGTGTAGCTGTGCTGTTCTATGACAACACTTTCTCTGTATATGACCTTGTAAGTGAAGCAGATGCGTCGTGCAAATCTATTTGGAGTGTGCTATCTTTTTTTTCTCTTGTGCTGATTTTCAGTGCTTTATAAAACTTTGATAAAAAAAAAACAAGGGGAATTAAGGAGCTATGGAGTGGTCTGCTTCTTGTATTCTCTCATAAATGTATCCTGAGGTGTATATAGTGGTTATTCCAAATGTCATTTTTTATGCTTACTGCACCAGCTACTGAGAAAGAACAAGAGTATTCTAATATATCTAAATGGGGTTTTATTTCAGGATTCCTCAGATCCATTAGGAAATTCTTATTTTCAACCGCAATTTCCCGGAACACTTGTACTGGAACTTGACTGGCTGCATTTGAGAACTAACAAAGATGATCCACTGGTCTTGTGCATTGCTGGAGCTGATAGTAGTTTCCGTCTTGTTGAGGTGGCACTGTAAGTTATCTTCTCAGTTTCGCTCTGTACCATTTGAAAGTCAATTTCTGTGTGTATCACTCTGCAAGTCTTTGTAACCTATTTATGCTTTATATAGTCTGTCTATTTCCACTTCCTAGGGAAATTTTACGATAAATCTTTCGAAGTCTTTGACCCGTACATATTATATTGTGATGAAATTCATGGCTTAAAGGCAAAATTTAAAAGGCATCTAATATCACTTGAAACTATTATATGAGCTTTCACGTCGCATTTGAGTCCTAACTGTTGTAACTAGTAAATGAGATTGGTCTAAATGGAGTATATGTTTACCTGCGATGTACTCTTTTTCCGGTCTGTTCGTTTTCTCAATTCCCATTAATTCACAATCAGTAATCTAAAATGGAGTCTCTTGATTCTATGGAGATAAGATAAAATGGATCTGATCCATAGCTGATGCAGCCATGATTTCGTGTAGAGCTTCTCAATTGCTGCTTTGTGGTCTTTGTGTTTTTTTATTCTACTTTCATTAAGCTCTCTTTCTATGTTTCCCTTTTTTGGCTCTTGCAGAAATGACCAAAAGATTCCTTATGGAGCTCAATATGGCGCAGTTAGGGAAAGATTTCGATCGATGCCACTGTGTGCTCCCATTCTACTTCCCACTCCACATGCCCTGGTATGCTCCCTAATACTTTCCAGAGTATAGACACTGATCATGGTCAGACCATCTATTATTTTTCTGCTTTTGTACCGGTTAGATTGTCATTTAATGGCTGTAACAAATACATACCGCATACTTTGTTTCATATATGTTGGGACGGCAAATGTGCTTGGTGATGCTATCTATTTTGTCTGTGCACCCCTCCCCCCCCCCCCCCCGAATTCTTGACAGTGCATCTTGTGGGTATGTCAGCACAAATGCTTTGCATGTAATCTATATAACTATACTGGACTCAAAACCCTGTATAATTGATTTAGACCCATCGCTTTTTTAATGTGACTTTTTCTTTCTGAGTGAAACGGTATCCTTTCAATGAAGTACATCATTATAACTTGTATATACCATTTGAAACGGAGTCATATGTATAGGACCAGAGAAGCGGTGAACAGAAACTTGGACTAACATCTGTCAGCAGTGGAGATTAATTGTCTGTTTTTACGATTGCTTCAGGCATTGCGAATGATTCTGCAATTGGGAGTGAAACCATCTTGGTTCAACACAAGCAGTATAATGATTGATAAAAGGCCCCACCAAATTCCAGGAACTCCAAAATCAGCTGAAGATCTGCGCAGTTACATGATTGAAACTCTACCCGTTGGTGATGTTGCTGTTCCAGAAATGCTTCTGAAAGTATTGGAACCTTATCGTCAGGAAGGTACTGGCCTACCCCATGACTATGCCCTTTTACTTAGTTGTATAGGGTTATGTTTAGTTAATATGATAAATTCTTTTTTCTAGGATGCATTCTTGATGATGAAAGAGCAAGACTCTATGCCAAAGTAATGAACAAAGGTTCTGCTGTGAGACTTGCCTTTGCCGCTACAATCTTTGGTGAAACATCTGAAGGACTTTTCTGGTTACAGCTGCCTCGTGCACTTAACCATTTGATAAATAAGTCTCGTAGTAAAATGCCTCAGAGAAGGTCTGCTTTAGACCCAGATGCACAAATTGATGATGCTGCGCTGCTCACTAGAATAACGTCGGGCGGAAAAGCATTGCCTGGCTCTGACAGAAGAGAATCTCTGGTACGTCAAATCTTATTTGGTTTTCACTTTTCAGTAATTGAAAAACTGGTCATACATAGCTTTTTACTGTATCATTGCTGGAGATGGTGCTTGTATCAAACTCAATCTCACCATAAGTGTTAACCTGTTGGCAGAGTCCAGGACAACTTAGACTCATGGCTTTTGAGCAAGAAGAATTGTGGGAGACCGCTAATGAGCGTATACTTTGGCATGAAAAGTTGGAAGGAGAAGATGCAATCCAGAATCGTGTGCATGAGTATGTTTCATTGAGATTTCCTGTACATAGTACGCTGGACCACAAAGTGGCAGATTAATCATTTTAACTGTTTGTGCGCTTGTTACTAAATATGGCTTGCCTCCATTAAACATGTGCCGTGACAATCAACATTCCCCTTTTTTTATCAAAGCCTTAGGTAGCTCTTCGCCTATGTTTGAATACTCGTGTTAGCGAGCTCTGATGTCTTGTGTATATATTCAGAATTTCCTTCTACATGATAATATTCTAGCTTCAGAATTCATGTAAAAACCTAAAAAACCCTGCTTTGTCACATTATCATCATCATTTAGTATATAATAATATCGAGTATGGCATCTTTGGTAGTCTGTCCCTATCTGAAGATTCTGAACAGGTGATTGTTAGTGGACTTTCAAATGCATCTTTGTCTTTTGAGTTGAATTATTCTAGAAATTTGGCCATTTCCATGTCGCCCTGTTCATCCGAGTATCTTTCTGTCTTTTGGATATTTCATGTGTGCCTTTCGATACTGTTCAGAAAACTGTACGGAGTACATGGCAGTAGCATATCATAGTCTGGCTATAAATTGTTGTAACTAACTTTTGACCATTGTATGTATTGACAGTCTGGTCTCGGTCGGAAACTTAGAAGCTGCTGTGAGTTTATTGCTATCCACTTCTCCCGAAAGCCATTACTTCTATGCAAATGCCCTACGTGCGGTTGCTCTTGCTTCTGCTGTGTCCAAATCTCTTCTTGAACTTGCTGTTAAGGTAAGAATGCATCACCAATTGAATGAGTGTACATTTTCTCATGGCATATGCGCTATTCTATTAATTATGACCATGATGTAGGTTGTTGCAGCCAATATGGTAAGAACAGACAAGTCATTGTCCGGCACTCATCTTCTTTGTGCTGTTGGAAGGCATCAAGAAGCTTGTTCTCAGGTCTGTTCTTCATTTTGAACGAGAAGCTGGAATGCATGTGATTGTTTGTTGATGTTAGTTTTTCATGCTAAGTGGTTAGTCATACTGATTGCAGTTACAAGATGCTGGATGCTGGACAGATGCTGCAACTTTAGCTGCAACGCATTTGAAGGGTTCTGATTACTCAAGGTCAGTCCTATTCCTATCTCATTTTACTGGAACTTGCTTATTGCTTCTTGCAATGAACTTGTTGCTTTTCTTTAATGGCCATTCCTGCTTGTTATATTTGTATAGTCAATGAGAAAATAAATATAGTAAAAGTTTTTAAGTTATTCAAGAAACTTAGGGATCACTAATGTTTTGCACACACAAAGTTCAATATCATGTAATGTTTGCACACACAGTTTTTAAGTTATCTCTCTTTCTGCATTCTGCTTGAAGGTCAGTCATCAGTGTGATATTCATAACATAGTTTTTGTTCTGTGTGGTGCACTAGGGTGCTGCTAAGGTGGGCGGACCATGTGCTTCGCAATGAGCACAACCTCTGGAGGTATGATAGGTTCAGTTCTCGTAAGTTTCCTTTTTGCCATCTTTGCCTTAGCTGTCATAATTCATGCATGACTGTTGTGCGCTGCAGGGCTCTGATATTATATGTGGCAGCTGGTGCATTTCGAGAAGCTTTGACTGCGCTGCGTGAAGCGCAGCAGCCTGACACAGCAGCCATGTTCATTGTTGCGTGTCGAGAAACCCATGGTGATATCTTCTCTAACATGGAGGATGTTGAACAAGGGCCTGAATCATCAAATAAAGACCAATTTCTTGTCTTGCCTGATTTAAACCCCGAAAATGAGGAAGTAATTGCCGCTGACGAGCTTTATGGACAGTACCAACGAAAGCTGGTGCACCTGTGTATGGACTCACAGCCGTTCACCGACTGATCAACGAAGAGTAATTATCTGGTTCTCTATATGTTTCTCAGAGATGTTCATAGCAACCATCATCTAGTGGAAAACTTGATTTGTACTGATGTTGTGCAATGAGCTCTTGTGTGTCTGCCACTCTGATTCATACCGCAGTCAGCTGATGAAGTGCGCTTTTGAGCTAAACTGGAAGATGATCAATTACTCCGATTCAGTTGACGAATTACTCATGTATCCTGAAGTTTCAGTTATTAATGAGTGCAGTTCCCGACCAATTTTTGATCTGGTCATCACGGTACAGCTTTCAACATCATATGGTTAAGGTTGCGTAAATCCAACCTCTCGGACTTCGCCAGTGGTAAGGTTAATGTTGAATCTGAAGTATTATGCATGGTTCAGTTAGAAAACCTGGACTCTCTTAGCTCAAGACCCTCATGAGCTAAAGACTGGCCTGTACTGTCAATCGGCACCTGCATCAACAGTAGCTATAGGCTATAGCTGATAGCGCGGGCATAAGCTTTCGATCAGCCTGCATTATTAGCACCATTGAAAGGTCTTGTAAGCCGTAGACATTGATAAACATGCTACTTAATGTTCGTCCTATACGATGCGTTGTACATTGATGTTATACTTTCTGTGTCATTCAACATTTTTGAGCAGGTGATGCAGATCTTTATACGAGAGATTTTGTTTATTCATTTGAATGTAATTGACTTGTTTCTGATCTATTATCTCATGGTCAGAATTATTATAGCCCTACTTTTTTGTGGGAGTAGCTTCTAATTGGCCACAATCTATCGCAACGATTTTTTCGTTTGGGCTAAAAATGACATAGCAACGACAAGTTACAGATCAACCTCATGTCTCCATAGTTCTGATCCTTCCTCGTTCTTATGGCAAGGGGATCGGAGTTTTGGACGTGCACAGTCGTACCCTTGTGTTAAACGAAAAAAATATGTTGTTTCGGAGTCATTGTGAAATGTTCCCTGATGACATTTGATGATCAAAGACACAAATTAAATTACCAAACTTTAGTATGAAAGATGAACAAAATTAAATTAAATTGCTACTATGTAGAAAATAGTTCACTATAGTCCGATTTAAACTCCCTAAATATGCACTAATTATGGAACAGGATAAGACTTATTTTTACACATGCATTTATAAGCCATAGGACAAGTCTCAGCTTCTTCAAGTGAAGCGCACACAAAGCTAACCATAACTAGCCTACATGGTGAGTGAAACCTTTGGAGGATGAAATCCATGAAGACAAGAAGACTTGAAACATTAGAATTGAGAGAGAAAGGTTGAGAGAGTTGTTAATTTTTCTGTTGTATTGATGGAGATAATGTACCAATTACACTGCCTTATATATTACAAAGCTAATTCTTATCCAGCTAATTTGATTGTGACTTGATGTTGACGTTTCCTTAAATTGGCAAGTACCTTAATCCTAGGAATGTTCTTCTGCTGGTCATACTACACCATTTTGGCAACTGTTTGACTTGTGGGTTTTGTGCCCAACCAAGTTCACATGTTTGCTGTTGGTTGGTGCCCTCTGATGTTGACCATACTCCTGCTGCTCTACCTTTTCTATTCCACACTCCTCCTCAAGATGGGAGTGTAAGCCTGATGAAACTCCCATCTTGGATAGAAGTTTCTGATGTTGTGAAACTGGTAGAGATTTGGTTAGGACGTCTGCTACTTGGTCTGCAGACTTTACATAGGAAGTGTGTAACATCCCTTGCTGAATTTTCTCCCGAACAAAATGACAGTCCAGCTCTATGTGCTTAGTCCTCTCATGATATACCGGGTTTGCTGCTATTGCTATTGCTGCTTGATTATCACATTTAAGTTCTGCTGATCCACATTTCTTCAATCCCAATTCCTTTAGAAGTGACGACAGCCAGGTGATTTCGCAAGTTGTCAAGGCCATAGCCCGATACTCTGCCTCAGCTGATGACCTGGACACCACAGATTGTTTCTTTGCTTTCCAAGATATAGGTGAATCACCTAATAGGATGCAATACCCTGTAGTCGACCTTCTACTGAATGGGCAGGATGCCCAGTCAGAGTCACAGTAAGCTGTGAGTTTGGCTGCTGATGAACTAGCCAGTAGTATACCCTGCCCCGGTGATGATCTCAAATATCTCAGCACTCTTCTAGCTGCTTGCATGTGATCAGAAGTTGGCGCTTGAATAAATTGACTCAGTAATTGGACAGCAAATGCAATATCAGGTCTCGAAATTGTGAGATAAATGAGCTTCCCTATTAGTCGTCTGTAAACATCTGGATTAGGTAGGGCAGTCCCTTTGTCTGGTTCCAATTTGTTGTGAGGATTGAGTGGCAGCTTCAGTGGTTTTGCATTCACCATGTTGAATTCCTTCAACATATCCAACACATATTTTCTTTGCGATATGAATATCCCTTTTTCAGACCGGTCAACTTCCAATCCCAGAAAGTATCTCAGTTCTCCCAAATCTTTCATGTGAAACACTGCACTCAGTTTTGATTTTAGAGCCTTTATCTCTTCTAAACTATCTCCAGTGATGATCATGTCATCTACATACACCAGCACCACTGTAGTAGATTCTTGTGTCTGTCTTTTGAAGAGAGAATGGTCAGAAGAAGACTGTTTATATCCACAGTCATTGAGAGCAGATGAGAGCTTGGAGAACCACTGTCTGGGTGCCTGCTTAAGACCATAGAGAGATTTTTTGAGTTTACACACCTGATTTGGTGCGTATCCCTTGTGCTCCTCCTTTCGACATGCTCGAATCTCTCCTGAGGGTGAATACCCTTGTGGAATCATCATATAAACATCTTCTTCAAGGTCTCCATGCAAGAATGCATTGGAGACATCCATTTGAGAAGTGTGCCAATCTTTGAGGGCAGCCACAGCTAGAATTGTTCTCACTGTTGCCATCTTTGCAACTGGAGCAAAAGTCTCCTCATAGTCAACCCCATATCTCTGTCGAAAACCTTGTATGACCAAACGAGCCTTATGCTTATCAACAGACCCATCAGTATTGTACTTGGTCTTATAGACCCACTTACAGCCTATGGCTTTTCTGTGGGCAGGCAACTCAGTAATTTCCCATGTGGCATTGTTCTGTAGGGCTTGGAGTTCTAGATTCATGGCATGCACCCACTTCGGATGTTGAATAGCTTCCGAAAAATGTTTGGGATCACATTCATCAGTGAGAGCTGCAGCTAGATTGGCAAAGCTGTTGGTCGAGGTAATCTCTGCAAGATTGGCAACCTGTTGAGCCATCACAGGATTATCAACTTCAAAGTCTTGAGTCCAAATAGGTGCTCTCCTGACTCTGGAGGGTCTTGGTGTAGGTAATCTTGGTGGAGTGGCTTCTAAACTGACTTCAGCAGCAGCTTGAGGCTCTGTTGATGAAGTTGTAGCAGGTAACTCCTCTTCAGGAGTATCCATCAGGTCTACAACACTTGGCATTGGTGTTGTACAGTTGTGGGAAGGAGCTTTTTGTGATACCCAACCTTTGTAAGGAAAGATGTGCTCATAAAACACCACATCTCTAGAGACAAAACATTGTTGAGTAGTCAAATCATAGAGTTTATAACCCTTCTGATTAGCTGGGTATCCAATGAATGCACATGGCACCCCTCTTGGTTCAAACTTGTCTTTGACCCTGCTTGGATTGCGAGCCAAGGCAAGACAACCAAATACCTTCAGTCTTTGGTAATCTGGATCTTTGTGAAAGAGTATTGAGTAGGGTGTCTTGTTCTCAAGTACACTGGAGGGCAGCCTATTGATAATGTAGGCTGCAGCAAGCACACAATCTCCCCAAAATTTCTTTGGCAGGCCTGATTGAAACATGAGAGCTCTACTGACTTCAAGAAGGTGCCTATGCTTCCTCTCTACAGTACCATTTTGTTGTGGGGTGTCTACACAACTGGTTTGGTGAACTATTCCTTGATTTTGAACAAACCTACCACAATCTCCTTCCACAATTTCCATAGCATTATCAGTTCTGACCTTTTTGATTGCAGCATCAAACTGAGCATGAATGAGATTATAGAACTGAGGAAATAACTCTCCAATCTCACTTTTGTGTCTCATTAGATAAATCCAAGTAGCTCTACTGTAATCATCAACAATGGTGAGGAAGAACCTGTGTCTAAGCCTTGTTTCTTTCTTGTAAGGGCCCCAAACATCCATATGAATCAGCTCAAAGGGTTTGTTTGTGCTGTGACAGCTTATAGGGAATGGTTGTCGAGTTAATTTAGCCATGGGACATGTGATACACACCAATCCTTTATCTAGTTTAACTACTTCTGAAATGCTGGGAATGTGCTTTAATTTTTCCTTAGAACAGTGACCAAGTCTGTAATGCCATTGACCAAAAGTATCATGTTTGTCATTCAATAGAAACTTATCAGTACATGTTGTGCCTGCTGTTACACAGTTATCAGGCTCTACACTAACTGGTTCATCACTAAACATGATATGTCCTGACTTAAGATCACTTATCTTGCCAGGTTGACACTTATTCAAATCTGAAAGCACATCTACAACATTACCAACAAGATTCACACTCCTATCTACTAAATAGTAGACTCCCTTGTGCTCCTGCCCCACTCCTCTAATTATCTTCTTCAATGAGTCCTGTATCACACAAAGATTTTTGTAAAAGGACACAAAGCAACCCTCTGAGGTCGTTAGTTTCTGGACAGATAGCAAGTTGTTCTTAAAAGCAGGCACATATAACACTTTCCTCAATGTCATCCCATTTTTGAGTTTACAGTTACCAACATGTGTAACATATGAGACTTGCCCTGTAGGCAGTGTTATCTTTGGTTTGTAAACTAATTCTTTCACATCAACTAAGCAGCTTAAATCAGATGTCATATGATCACTTGCTCCTGAATCTACAATCCAACTCTTATTTATGTTTCTAAAGAGGACAGGGTTGCAGACAACATTACCTGCAAAATGAGCTGCTATCTCATTTTCTGCGGCCTGATTCTGAGTGGTGGAGCTACCTGAGCCTGACATCTTGTCCAAAAGCTGCATGAATTGGTTTTGGGAGAGAGTGATTGATCCTAACTGTTCTTCAGCATCACCAGCTGTCATGACGTTTCCAGCAGACTTTCCCTTGTTCCAGGAGTTTCCTTTCCCTTTGTAGTTGTTGTTGTATCTCTTGTTTCCTGAGTTGTTGGGGAAGTCTCTCCTCTTTCCTTGATTTTTCTTTTCATCTTCTGAGGGAAAGCCAATGACAAACCAACACTCTTCATACTTATGCCCTGGCTTCTTGCACTTAGGACATACCTTGGGTTTTTCTTTTTGACCATAGAAGGCAGAGCTTCCACTGTCAATGTCCATCTTTGTCACTGATTCCAGGACCTGTCTCTGAATTTCTTCTTGCTGCAGAACAGACATCAGGTCATCCACTGTAGGTAGTGGAGTTTTCATGAGAAATTGACTCCTCATGGGACCATATTGGGGATTTAATCCATTGAGAAACTTGAAAAGTTTCTTCTCTTCTTCCCTCTGCCTCAGGGCGTTGGTGAATGCATTTATTTCTTCAGTAACTTCAGTGATTGCAGGCCAATCTTCCAGGTTTTCCAAAGTTTGACACAGAGTCATGAATTGAGAATAATACTCAGAGATGCTTTTGTTACCTTGCTTCAGATCAATGAGTTCTTGTTCAATCTGGAATTTGCGAGCACCATTACTCACACCGTAGATTCTGCAGAGAGAATCCCATATTGCTTTGGCTGATGTGACAAATCTGACAGAAGATTTAACTTCTGGTTTCAAGTTGAAAAGCAGCCATGAGACGACAAGATCATTTCCTATGTCCCACATTTCAGCTTTCACTGTGTCTGTTGTTGATCTTTTGACACTCCCTGTGACGAATCCTAGCTTCCTTCTTGTTGCCAGGCTGAGCTCCATCTCACGCTTCCACTCATAAAAGTGTGTCATATTAGCTAATTTTGGCTCTATTGAGAGGGGAGTGCTAATTTCAGAGGGATGTGTGTATAGTGGATCTCTCATGTCCACCTTGGTCTGCTCAATGTTTGAGTCTGTGTTACCAGCCATGTTTTTGGTTTTGGTTTTGAGTTTGTTGTGAATCTGGGTTTCTTATTTCTTGGTTTGATTTGTTGAGAGATGAATCTCTCTACTACTGCTATTTTGTTGTTGATTTTCTGATAAATAATAAAAGAGAGTCTCCTTAGGTCTTCATGGCTCTGATACCATGAAACCTTTGGAGGATGAAATCCATGAAGACAAGAAGACTTGAAACATTAGAATTGAGAGAGAAAGGTTGAGAGAGTTGTTAATTTTTCTGTTGTATTGATGGAGATAATGTACCAATTACACTGCCTTATATATTACAAAGCTAATTCTTATCCAGCTAATTTGATTGTGACTTGATGTTGACGTTTCCTTAAATTGGCAAGTACCTTAATCCTAGGAATGTTCTTCTGCTGGTCATACTACACCATTTTGGCAACTGTTTGACTTGTGGGTTTTGTGCCCAACCAAGTTCACATGTTTGCTGTTGGTTGGTGCCCTCTGATGTTGACCATACTCCTGCTGCTCTACCTTTTCTATTCCACAGTGAGCATGATCCACAAGCGTGAGAGCAGTCTGGCAAGCTCGAACCCGCGATCTCGACCGTGTCTGGTCCCGATCCCGAAACCTTGGGCTTTGTTACGGGTCTACTACTAGCTCTCGGACTACCCATAATGTTGCCCCTCATTCTTGGTTGTACTAGTCTGTGAGGGCTTCGATCTGAGAAAATTTAATTAAGAAACACATTAGTAAATTAAGTAGTGTGATTAGGAGCTAACAATCACATTAAAAGAATTAATTAAGATATGTTAAGAAAGAACCTAAGAAAGTGACATTTCGGGGGTAAATTAAATGATTATTGTACGATGGCCATCATATAAAAGTTGCAGAAATTTTGCATGCAAGCATTTATAACAAATAATTTCTGCACTGCATCTTGTACGTAGTACTCCCATATTGTGCATGCATAACCAGCGCATATTACGCAAAGCTAATCAAGTGTGTTTTATTACCATCTTGTACTAGCCCTCTATGTTCTAATTGTATATTTGTATTTTCATATAGTTTGAATTAATAACATTTTTGAGCTAAGGAATTTAAATGAGACGTCACTTTTTACTGGATAATATTGTTAGTATGTATTATTCGAGCAAATTAAATGAAATCAAACTACATAAAAATATAACCAGACTAATTTAGAATAGATATACGGAGTACTTACAATAACGAGGCCGACTTAAGTGTCTTGAAGAAGTAATACTAGGCAAGACGAGAAGAATAACAAGAACAACAACCAAGGACGTAGAACCCATCATCATCTTCATCTTCAGCTTCAGCTTAGTTTTCTTGGGTTGTGTTACTTTTAAAGTCGCTCGAGTTTTTGTCAGCTTTCAAGTTCACTCTAGTTTTTATAATTTTTAAGTGAAGTACGTACTTGTATAAGAAAGTACGAAGGAACTAGCTAGTTTTAAGTTAGCAAGAGAAGAAAGAAAGGGTGAGAAATATATAAAGGGGAACTGGGGAAGTAAGAAGAGGTGGGTATTTAAGCAAATCACAGAAAAACCTAACACTTTGCTAAGTGATTCACATGAAAACGGGTGCAAGTTAAAAGAGAAGAAAAAAAAATTGAGTTCACAGGGGTTAGGCCCTTTGTTGCAAATGCTCACGCTTTTGTAACTCAACTTTGCACAAAACATTGATTCTCTGACTCATGTCATAAATATGGCTCTTTCTCCTGTTTCAAATGTAAACATTCAATTTCTCGCAGTTTTGAGACGGGTAAAATCATATATATAACTCGAAAATTCTCTAAATACTTTTAGAGTTTTTAGTAGCAATAACATTGTTGCAGTTCGTATGATAAATCTTAAAACAAATAAATCAATTGACTCAAAACTGTAGTGGCGAATGTAGAATATGTTATGGATGGTCGACTATGACGACTAACCCCTTTAAAAAAAAAATTCAATGTAATGTGATCCTTACAACCGAATAAAGTTCTCTTATATCTTCTACTCCCATGATATAAGCATAAACCATTGTTCTCTACTTAATGATTTTCACTCCATTCTTTACTTTTTAGATTCGCCATTATCCCGTATCAACTCAATCAAGTACTTATATATCGAGAAAAGTTTTGAATTTCGAACAAGATGCTTGGGTGCATGGTAAAATTAAATTTGAATGTATGTGGAGATGTTAAGGTAAGAAAATGGAGGATGTAATAAATAGAGTGGCAGAAGAGTGTTTCCATTAATATTGTGACTACCATTAATATGTCTTCGCAAATCAAATTCATACTGCAACCAGGACTAGTATCATTAATTACACTTTTCTGATCAACTTCAAATCCTTGTTTTTTCTGTTGGTTCTTTCAAATTTCAGGTTCATATTTTCGCGGGAAATTTTACATTTTGCGCCAAATTTTGTCAACTTTTTTTTGTTCTTATCTGCGATCATCTGCATGAAAACAGGTATTGGGTCAATTGGGCATTTGGGCCAACCTTCTTCTTTGGCCCAAGGCTCAAGCCCAATTGTTCATTAGCTCGCATGATAAGATTTTTGGGCCAAATAACATGTACCATGTTTATGTTTAGAGCCTCGAGTTATTCAAAGTCTGAACCGATAAGAAGTCATGTGTTCCGGGTAGTCAACGCCGGGAACTTGACATTTTTTGCTAGAAAGTCAGTTTCGTAGTGTCTTAAGGAATACAAGGGAATGTTGGGCAAAAATAAAATTATAACGAAAAATTAACAATATGTACGCTATACTATATAACAAAAAAAATCAGAGTTTATAAGGTAGTGTTTCACGGAAAAATCCTTAAAAATGAGATCAGCGTCGAATGATCAGAATATTCATACTATTACTAATCTAATAGACCTCAATCTTCACAAACCAATTAAGAAGACAATAATATCTTCCTTTTCACACTTTCACATTCATCATACAATCCTTGGTCCTTACTAATCACACGCACCCTCCACGTTATCCCCCACCAAAAAGTCCACACTTCAAAACTTAGACCATCACCCAATCATGTCATTCTCTTTCAGAATCAACGGATCCGCATCTTCCTTTAAAACTCCAATCTGACCAAGCCAAGTACAATCTTCTATTTTGTTAGGATCGACTCATTTTGTGGCGGGATGATATTTTCCTTGGTTAAGCTTGTCACTGTGGTTAATCTAGTCAAGGCATAATGTTAAGTATGTTGGATATCTAACTATCGTGAATGCACGATGATTGTATGAATTCATCCGGTGGAAATTAATAAATTATCAATTGATAGTGTTTACTATAACATTTTGTCGTGAACTTAACTTTCACTCTAATAACAAGCATCTGGAATCAAAACAAAGTGTTAACATTCATCAATCATCATATATATTCAATGATAGTTTGTACTTTTTCACATCTTAACTCATAGTAGTACACCATAAATTACTTACTTATTTCCATACATTGTCTATTAACCAAAAAAAGAGACAACAATTGACAATTGAACAACAACAATAGCTACTCCTTCATTTGTTTTTATATGAAAGATTACATTCCTTCTTGTTGGCCTACTACAAATATAATTGGTATGACCTTAATGTTCTCAAACCAATACTATCAAACAAACCACATATTCCCTCTCACACTTCACATATCACAATCATGACTCATCACTCATATTACCCATCACAATTCACAACATGGAACTATTTAATCCGATTACACATTTCTAATCGACCTGACTAAAATTTATCCCAATCTAAATCAACCCAAATTTCTAAAACGTAACCAACTAGATAAACCAATAAACGACACTCGAAATAAATCGATTCCAAATTATAAAACTTAATCTTATGTAATCACATTAAACCAATATTTTTTCTAATCGAATCAAATATATCCTAATCTGATTCGATCTGATCTGAACTGAATTAATCGCTTACGCGGTCTATCTCACATGCCACACAATATATTAAGCATTGTCCCCCACACCAAAAGTCTGACACTTCTCTCCCAACAAAAAACTTCCGATCAAATAATTTCTCTCACAAAATCATGGAATACCCACACGGCCACGTCGGACACCACCGCCACCACAACCACCGTGATGACGACGGCGACGACAACTACCCACCACCACCACCACAACCCTTCTCCCACCACTCCCCATACCCACCACCACCAAACCACCAGATGGGGGGCCACTCTTACCCAGCCCAACCACCCCACCAAACCTACCCTCCACCACCGTCCTACGGCGGCGCGTACGACTCACCACCCCCTTCTTTCCAATCATCTTACGCCCCACCACCACCCCATTCGGAATACCAAAACTACCCTCCTGCCCCACAACCTTCGTACGACCACCAGCCTTCGTACGGCCATGAAGGTGGCGGTGGTGGTGGTGGTGGGTCCCCTCCTCACCGGTTTCAGCCGCACATGCCGGGTTTCATCTCGTCGCATTTCCGACATGAGTCGGATGATCAAGGTGGGGCCAGTGCTCATTCGTACGGTGGTGGGCCTGAGGCCGGGTCTGGGTCGGGCTTGGCCCATCTTGAGAATAAGCCCAGTTGTAAGTTTGTGTGTAGAGGTGGTGGTGATAGGTATGCTGTTGGGATTCGTGATGGAAAAGTTGTGCTGACTCATCCTGATCATTCCGATCCTACTCAGGTTTTTTTCTTTAATTTAATATAATTTAATTTCCCTAATTTTTTAATCTTTGTTTATTATTGTTTACGTGTACGCGGTTACAAATGACGATTCATGTTAGCCGACCCTTGAGTTAATAGGTGTGAATTATGTGGCGTAAAAGTCAGTACAATCGAATAAGAATGGAATGGGGTCATGGGGATTTGAACCGAATTATAGTTGTACACTTGTACTAGTTGAGAATTGAGATCATTTATGTGATGTTTTGAATTTTGAGGCTTCAAGATGAAGCTGAATTTTGCTTTTTGAATTTTGATTGGGCCTCTTGTAACTTGTTGTGTGTTACTATGGATCATGTGAAAATGTATGCACATTTTGTTTCAATTTGATGAAAAGGTACAATCTTTTTATTGTTTTACGTGTATGGGGTTACAAATGACGGTTCATGTTAGCTGAACTCGAATCATTTTGTCGTTACTGGGTGACGCAAAATTCAGTATAATTGAATAAGAATGGGGATTTGAACCGAATAATAGTTGTTTGTGCTAGTTGAGATTATATATGTGATCTTTTGAATTTTGATGCTTCAAGATGAAGCTGAATTTTGCTTTTTGATTGGGCCTGTTGTAACTTGTTGTGTGTTACTCTTGATCATGTGGAAATGTATGTGCATTTTGGTTTCAATTTGATGAAAAGGTACAATCTTTTTGATGTTTGAGAAATTGTTTGATGAATTTGTGTGTATGTTGATGAATATAATTATATGTTATTTTGATCACACTGAACTATGGATTGTGTGGAGTGGAGTAACCTGAAAAGTTGTAATCTTTTGATCATTTAACACTACATTATGATTATGCTGAACATTGGATTACTTTATAGGCATTTTGTTTTGTATTACTTCTGATCCTGTGAATATTGTGTGTATTTTGTTGTAATCTGATCAAAGTTCCGAACTTTTTGTTTTAATGAATGAATGTGGGTGTATTTTGATGTAATCTGATAAAAAGTTCCGAACTTTTTCTGTTAATGAACGAATGTGGGTGTATTTTGATGTAATCTGATCAAAAGTTCCGAACTTTTTGTTTATTGAACGACTGTGGGCGGATTTGTTTTTAGTGGAGAAATTGTTTAAGGTAGTGTATGTAGATCGAGGTCCCTTTTTTTTGGAGGCATTTGGATTGAGTTAAATAATAATGTTGACTTCATTTGTGGGGGTGATCTTTGATGTATGGTTTGTGTGGATGTTTTGTGGTTGCAGCACTGGGTCAAAGATGAGAAGTACAGCACAAAGGTGAAGGATAAAGATGGTTATCCCAGTTTCATGTTGGTGAACAAAGGCACTGGCCAGGCTGTTAAGCATTCTATTTCTTGTCATCCGGTGAGTCCTCGCTTTTTTGCTTTGAATTCTCTGTTGCTTGGAGCTTAGAGAATTAAGTCATTGAACCTCAAAAGGAGAAAAGGAAGTCTTCTAGAGTAGAAACCTTAATCATTGAGCTGAAGCTTGGTTATAGGTAGCATTTCTGGTAGTTTCTTTTTTATAGATTGGGCAGTGGCTGGTTTTGATGCTTCTTTAGGCTGTTAGGGATGATATGATGATGTTAGAATGCGGGATATTATTCGCTTCATGTCTAGTTGATGTTTAAGTAGGACGGACATCTTACAAGCAAGTTGCAGGTGCCTGTATAAGTTGCCATGTTTGCCCAAGGTTGTCATGTACCTCCATAGCTTCCGGATATGGATTCCAGATCATTGCTATGGATTCGGATATGGATGATAATAGTGGTAGCTTCTAGATCATTGCTGGGACAAAATTTGTACTTGATAAAGTTGCCCATGTTCCTGTCGTCCTTTTAAGTTGACCAATTGTGCAAAGATTAATGCCTTAACATGATGGACTTTCGTAAAATTTGCCCACTGCTGCACGTTACTGCAATGCTCCTTTTATGGCTTATGATCTCGATTATGGATTGCCGTTGTAGTGTGACAGGATACCCTTGTTTATGTTCATGATTACTTGGGAAAATGATGTTGCTGACGATGTTTTAGTAGCCACAGTATTTGTATATGGTTGTTGATCACCAGTTTCGAGAGTTACATTTGACAACATATGATGTGGTGAAAGGTTTCTCAACTGCATATATCTCATTGATTAATTACAAAAACTAAAACCAATTTTTTTTTTTTTACTTTTCCTGAGATCTTAATTTTGTTGAACTTACATATTCTGTCTGAATCACTGTTCAGGTGCAACTAGCCCCTTACAGGCCTGATGTTTTGGATGAGTCTGTGCTGTGGACCGAGAGCAAGGACTTGGGTCATGGTTTTAGAACTATCAGGACCGTGAATAATATTCACTTGGTCGTGGATGCTTGGAATGCTGATAAGGATCATGGTGGGATGCATGATGGCACTGTTCTTGCACTTTATGAGACCTGGAAAGGGGACAATCACAACCAGCAATGGAAGATCACCCGTCACTGTAAGGCTTTATCTCTTGCATCTGAATTAACTGTCAGTAGTGTTTCTATTCATCGTTGCCACATTCTTTTCTCATCTTCTATTACAGCTCAAACTGATTAATATTAGTGAATTCATTTTCTTTTCTTTTTATCTTTTTTTTTGGTATTGAGTAGATCCATGAAAATGAGAACAAGCTTTAGGTATGACTGTCCTACTATAAGTTATGGTTAGACGTAAGAAGTAACCAAGCCACGGTGTGATGTTAAGCTTTTCGCATGAGTTTTCAACATGGAACTTCAAAACCACACTGTCAACCCATGAAAGCTCACCATGTCTTACCAAAATATACTGCAGAACATTTTTTTAAGTTTTTGCTGATAGGGAATGTGCACTATCGAATCTACTCATCTAGTTCGTGAACTTGTTAGCCAATAACCAACAAGCATCTCTCTTTAGTCTCGACAATCACTTACGCTGCTCAAGCAGCAACCATCTTGAAAGTAATTTCGCTTTGCAATGGCAAAACAGTAAAGCTGCAAATATCTTATTCGTAGTTGAGCACCCCCATTGCAGATTTTGCCTTTTAGTGCATTTTTGTACCTCCCTAGATCAGTCAATCCTTAAATTTAAGGGAAATTTTTTTTCTCTGGCTGAATGCAGGAGAGCTTACGCCTCGCATTGGATCCCTGCGAACTCAGAGGAGGCGAGACAGCAGGGCAGGATTCTTTTATCAATAAATATGTATTTGACCTTCAATGTGTGTTGCTTGGTATGACAATATATATGCTTCTGTACTAAGCAATGTTGCTGCGAATGATGGAGATTTTTTCATGGCGAGTTTGGATTGATTTGAGCGTGCTTCCTTCTGTAATATTATTTGGATATATATACTGTTATTTTATCAAAGTACAGGCCTTTGATTCTCAAACTCTCTTTGTCATGAACAACTGTACTAATATATGTCATGTTCAAGTCGAGTCGGGTGTGTTACAGGTTAGATATGAATGATATAACGAGTCAAATTTATTTTTAAGTTTTTTTCAGCCGATGTTTTAGGATTGGGCCCAAAACTCGTGTTCACAACCCCGAACTTTTGAGTTGGTATCAACTCGTTTTTGTGTCATTTCGTCCGTCCGACCTCTAAAGGGATACTCTAGGACATCGTTGTCTTTATTTACTTTCGACATTTTTCCACAAAATGTTCTCATTATTCAGTGGAGAAAAAAATTGTTCTTATTCTTATAATAATTATTAATAATATCATGCATTATGCTTAGAACTTTTGTGATGTGGGATGTGTTTGTGCTATATAAATACCCCATAGCAACTTCACTCATTTACCAATAAGGCTAAGCTCAACCATGGACTTCCTCACACCTTATGGCCAAGCTGATCACCCTAGCCATCACTATGGCCGAGGCGAACACGACTACCCACCACCACCCGTCAAGCAATCCTCGTACTCCTACCCTCCGGTAGACACCACTTATGGCAACGGTGGCCCTTATGGCGCTCCACCATCCTCCTACCGTGACACGTATGATCAACCACCTCCTAGAGGCTACAACTCAAAGCCCTCCCCATATGTGGGTGACACATATGATCAAGCACCAAGGGGCTATAACTCAAAGCCCGCGCCGTATGCGGAATACCAAAACTACCCTCCACCACCACCTCCTAGTTCATATGGTGGACATGAGGAGACCAATCCTCATATGCCTGTTTTCATTGAAGGCCCAGCCCAAAATTACCCAAAGCCCAACTATAATACAGGTAATAACAACTATGTTAGTAATGGTGTTGGGCTTGGTGGGCCGCCTAAGATGGGCTATCAAGCTAACAAGCCCAGTTACAGGATTTGCTGCAAAGCTGGTGGTGATAGGTTTGCTGTTGCTATACGTGATGGGAAAGTTATTCTTACTCGTCCCAACTCCACTGATCCTACTCAGGTCTCTACTTGATTTCCTTTCCTTTTCTTTTCGAGTTTTCGGTCTCTCGCTTTTGAGCATGTGTAGTAATCGTTACGTTACTTCGTTATGTAGAAACTTGTATAGGACGGTCTAATCTTAAATGATCATTCTTATGGTGAGTCTGAGACATAACGAAAAGATTTGAGATAATACTTGGAGGGTTTAGAAATGATATGTTCTTTAAAATCTCGAATACTCGTGCTTTCATGTTGAAAAACCTTACACATTTCTCTTTGATCATAACCTATGTACGAAGTTATGATTAGACGGTCTGATAAGAGACTTAGCATAAAATGAGTTCTACTAGACCAAAACTGTTATGTTACAACCATTTTCTGGTCTAAGTAATCTGAGAATTCTATCATTATGTGTGTCTTTAAGATTTGTGCTCTGATTACGATTTTGTTTGTACTCGGTTTAGTCGTCTGTATGGATAAGTTGATGATAGTGTTTTCATTTGCATGGCTTATTGGTGTTGCAGCACTGGTACAAAGATGAGAAGCACAGCACAAAGGTGAAGGACGAGGAGCGCCATCCGAGTTTCATTTTGGTGAACAAAGCTACTGGACAGGCTGTTAAACATTCTGTTTCTGGTTATCCTGTGAGTAACCAATATTGTTTGCATTGTCACTTCTGTTTCCGAAAGTGCATAATGCTGTCGAAAATTTTCATGTCTGTTTAGAATAGGACAGGTTTGAATTATTATGTTTCCACTAGGGTAATTTTTTGAGGTCGTACTTTGAATGAATATGGATGGCATTCACTTTGGTACGACCATCAACTGTACGAGTGGAGATCATCTGTCGCATAGTTATGTTTAAAACACGGGTTTTATTGTCGTAATAAAAGGGTGTTTATAAAGTTTGATACTAAAGAAAATAGATGCTGCTCAAGTGGCCATTCCTTTATATCCTGATAAGATTCCCAAGCTGTGCCCTGGATGGTATCTCAGTCAATGAATGTCACTGATCACAGATTCTCCTGATAGCGCGAAGCAGAATCTCTTTCGGATGTCAATTCAGAACATGATTCTGTGTTTGTGTTAGCAAAATCTATTCCCATATACTTTGCCGTCATCTGATCTTTTTGAATGTTCATGCCTATATGTTCACAAGCCTGAAATCAACTTATATGTAAATGTAACGTGTAGGGATCTATCATCTGCTTCAACATTAATGAGATTCGGTGAAACATAATGCTTCTGCACCTAAGTTGTTCAATAACATTTCTCGGGTTTGACGTACTGTTTGTCTATACAGGTCCAATTGGTTGCCTACAATCCTGATGCTTTCGATGTATCCATCATGTGGACGGAGAGCAGAGACTTAGGCTCTGGTTTCAGGACTGTCAGAACTGTGAACAATGTTGGTATGGTTATGGATGCTTGGAATGCTGATAAGAATCACGGTGGAATCCGTGATGGCACAGTTGTTGCTCTGTACAAATGCTGGAAGGGAGACAACCAGAACCAGCAGTGGAAGCTCACCCCTTACTGTAAGTCTTTGGAACACTTGCATCATTATCAAAATCACACTGCGCTTATCTATCTTCTCACTTCTCAGTGTTCTCATTATTTGTCAAGATGCCTGTACATCAGCCTGCAAGTGTGACTATCAAACTCACAATTCTGCTTTTCAATATGTGTAGGAGAGCTTGTACTTGGAGCGATATCACGAGTCTTTGGCACCAAGACACCATGTCTTTCTGCAGACTCAGAAGTATCGCATTTGAGAAATTATCGCTTATAGCATGTACTAAGACCTAAGTTCTGTACTGTAATAATGTGGGCATGCACCAGTATCAACTGTTGCTGCGGCCAACAATAGAGTTTCACTGCACTAAATATTGATGCAGGAGACCTTGTTCACCTGTAATACAACTCTTAATCGTGGAACAGAATTTCTATTTGCTGTGATAAGTCGCAAGGACATTTGAAGTATAATGACTTTAGCCAGACATAACCATTAGAAATTGAGATGATTGCCCGAACAATAATAATTTTCATAAATATACAAAGGATGTTCAAGTTAGGTACAGATCTCAACCAATAACATATCCGCAAAGGCTAAGAACATTAATGGTACAACTTTGCAGCTATAGTAACTGGGAAGGGCTGTAGATCTGCAATGTGGGCTACTGAAGAGCCCTGTAGTAACGCATGTATAGGAGATCGGTCTTGCATATCAAAGCAGATTTCAGGCTAGATGCTGGGACGCGACTCTAGGTCAATCAGGCAAGGTTTTGATACTGTTCTGAAAAAAGAATCAGGTGTCTGGGACGTTATGACTGACTCTCAAAAATGGCATCTGTATCAGAGTCCCAAAAACGTATCCGAGTGATTTTAGTTCCTTCGAAGGTTCACACGATTGAGGATTGCAGACCCCTTTCTGCTGATAACTGGAGGTGAAGTTTCTAAGATATGCCAGCTTGAACATAGATGTCTAATTAAGACCTCCTAAGATACTGCACTTGGTATTGATGGAACATCCATGAGAACTGGCAAAAATGTTTCTGTATAAAGAGAACGAAACAGAATATCAATGATTGTAGAATCAGCGCGCGCGCACACACACACATACACACACACAAAATAGAGGAAAAGTGCAAGAGAACGATTTTAGAGTGGTTCGGCATAGACCTAATCCACAACACAACTCTACTATAAAAGTAGTCTCACAATGTCACAAGTACAAGTTTAAGGCAAACTTGACAACCCTCACAAAATGACCGACCTAAGAACCCCATTACCTAAGAACCCTCACTGAAAGGAACTTAGATAGAGAAATCTCACACAACATTATCTCTTTTTGATGTGGCTACTACCTCTCATCACAACTTAAGGTCCCTATTTTGTAGGGCTAAACAAACTCTAGAGTTTTCTAGGAGCAAGAATACTAGAAGTCTCCATACAGGACCATGCCTCTTCACATTCTACTAATTAAATCTAACAAGCAATTCAAAGAGTTTTTCAAAATCAACTAACCTGTCCAGAGTCAAAACCTCACTGGAAAAACCTTCTACTACAACGAGCTGATCCTTCCTCCTCATACTCGAATTTGGTGGCACACATCGTCTCAAAATCAGGGCTAGATGCTAGAAGTGAACCACCTCGCCAAACACCTAATATGGGACTGTATAAAAAATAAAAACAATCAGGTGAAGAGGTTTATGCATAATGGTATAGTATCTCTGAGAGATTGGTTAGGGTGAAACTTACTCTTCTTGAGTGGTTATTTTCACTTGGTAATCATCAGGTACCAAAGGTCGGAGCTCCTTTTCTCTGCAAAATAGACAGAACAGCAACATCAACTGGCAGCACTTAATCCAATCAGATAAAACACGCAGCATGCACTAAACAGGGACTAAATCTTACAATCTTTCAGCAAAATGAGGAAATAATGTGCTTCCGCCAGTCAAAATGATGCTGCAACAGAACATTTTGGAAACAGTTAATAGAAATGAAAGACAATTAGACATGTAATGCAAAGTACTTCTAGAATCTGAAGATCTCAGTGACAACCTTTCATAGAGCACAGGATGAAGAAGAGGATGGCAAGAGTTTACAGAACGGACAATGCACTCTGCTAGACCTGCTTGGTTCATACCTGCAAGAAAAAAAGTTGCAACCATAAGTCTTTTAGCCCATAACCAATAAGCAGTTAAGAGCCATCCATATCACTCACTATCATTCTTTTTCTGTTTTCCATAAAGTTAAGCAGAATTCATGGCAAAACGTCACAAAACAGATTGGCAAGAGAAACTCATATAGAACCATCGTGATCATGAAATAAAATCACCCACAACGAGGAACGTCAATGACAAGACATAACACCAATAAGAGCATCACAATAGTAAAACTACGTTCAAGAGCCAGTGATTTATAGGAACTGAAGGTATTTCAATTCATAAGTCCCTTCCTTGGAAAAGGGAGGATGAGAACTTTTATGGTCTCCCACCGATCAACACAGATGAGTATAATCAGGATTTACTTTTAGGCAACAACCCCCCCCCCCCCAAAAAAAAAAGAAGAAGAAGAAGAAGACAGACCTAAATCAGCAGGACGGAATATCATCTCTGGGACAAGAAAGCGCTCATTCGTCAAGTTAAACTCCTGTCAACAGAAAACGAATTTTTATATAATAACAAGGGAAAATAATTCATTTGCGAGACAAGGGCAAAAAGCATGTAAATACATTTTTAGTCAAATCAATTTTCTTTCTGCCATTTGACTTGTCCTCATCTTCATCCACGTCCATATCCTCTTTCTCGCTCATAGGAGAGTCTGGAACTCCATCATATAAAGTACGGTACCTCTGTGCTTCATTCGTGTCTTTTACAAATCCCTTAGTATGAGTAATACCATCAGGCAGGACATATGTGCATTTGAAGAGATTGTCCCTGCCAGACTTCCTAAATGAATACATCAATAATTAGAAGCCTTATTTCATACAACAAAGACACAGCAGAAAGGAGAGTCAGTGAAATAGTGAATGGCTGGGGTGAAGCCGTGAAGAGTTGAAGACTTAGGTAACAACAGCGTTCCGTATCATACATACACAAATGAGCATGTAGAAACTACAAAAACGTATCCAATGCCAAACAGAAAGACAAGTTATAACCTATACACTGGCATCTTTTAGAATACACAAGCTACCAGAGACCTAGGTATGATTTCTCCTTTGTAATGCCCACATGTATCAGAAGAACAGACCCAAAAATGATAAGGAGTTTAACCAATGAAGAGATACATTATTCAGCTCATAACTTGGAAGGAACAGACTTTAGAACTGCAAAAGTTGTTATATGGTAACTAATCACATAAAATAAACCAAACCACGAATCTAAAACTCCACTTTCTTACAAAGCTATCAAACACTTTCACCCATCCTAGTAACTTAATTTAGAAATGAAATTCATTTGATCAGCAAGAATGCATAGAGCCGTAGACTACATCTCTGATCTCACCCTTACATTCCTAACTTGCAACCAGGGTATCCGAAACTCTCACCAATAAATTGACTAATCATTACAATTCTATTTGCTACTTTCCTTAACTTCACTGCCAAACCTCAATTTCAATTTCTCAAAGGACTCCTAAACACCCAACCTAGTCAACCATGACATCAATTTCAACCAAATTTAACAACAAAATCCCATCACATTTCTTGCTATCACAATATCACCAACCAAATTTTCATCATGTACGGAATTACACAATGCTTTATCGCGTGCAACACACAATAATCTATTAAGTAGTCATACATTCCACTCCATACATTCTACAATAAACCTCCATTTCTACTAAAGTTGTCTTAAATTTCACCCCACCATCACTTCTATCAAGTCTACAGTTTCCAATGACAACACAAGCTACACTACGTCATCCTTTTCGCTTCC
The DNA here is from genome assembly GCA_963457585.1 of Spergularia bocconei. Classification (NCBI taxonomy): domain Eukaryota; kingdom Viridiplantae; phylum Streptophyta; class Magnoliopsida; order Caryophyllales; family Caryophyllaceae; genus Spergularia; species Spergularia bocconei. The sequence continues at coordinate 916,578 of OY734944.1, read as the reverse complement.
CATCTAGTGAAACTTCAACTCCAGCAAACAACAATCAACCAGCTCCAAACACACACACACACACACACAACTTCAAAGTTCACTTCTTGCCATCACTAAAACCTCTTAAAGTTCAAGTTCAAGTTCAACCATCAATGTCATCAAACAATCAACAAAACCGAATTCAAATTACATCGAAAACACACGATCAACAAACCCGATATCAAATCACATCGAAAACACACAATCAACAGACCCCATTTCCAATACTTATTGCATATATACCAGCAAAATCAACAGAAAAACAAGGGAAATCGATGAAAGAAGAGACCTTGCAATCTGCAAATCACGAGAAACATCAAGCGAAACAAAAGAAAGCTTCTCCTTTACATCATCCATAATAAGAGTCTCATCCATAACATTAATAGCTCTATAAGAAACCAACTCCTTCATATAATTAGTAAGCGCTTTCCCGCCCAAATCAAGCCTCTTAACCCCATAATTAATCGTATAATTCTGAAACACCGGCGCACAATGCGTAAACGAGAAGCCACATTCCACCACAAGGCTACACTGCGTCCTCGAAACGACGCCGTCAGGGTTACGACTCGCCTCATACAGGTGCACCAGCGACGGCGAGTCCGACATGTACACGGACCGGAACCCGAAATCTTCAAAGACAAGCTCAAATAGCGGGCGGCGGAGGGCGGAGGAGAGAGAAAGTGCGAAGGGCGGTTGAGTTAGGAGGAGAGAGGATTGCTCCGGTGGAGTGTGAGGGAGGTGAGTCTTGAAGAGGTGGGCCCATATGTCGCGTTGGAGGTCAGGGTTGGTGAGGTAACCGCGGTCGATTGGGCGGCGGAGGGTGAGGGAGGTGGGGTCCGCGGCGGTTATTTCTTCGGCGATTAGGGGTTTTTTGGAGGCGGCGGTGGTGGTTGCGCGGGCGGTGCAGTTTGGAACGACGGCGGTTGGGTCGCGTTCGCCGCCGATTCCGAGTTTTATGTAACCGCCGCCGTTGTCGAGGACTATTACGGTGGTGGACATTGGTGTTTTACGCGGCGGCTGATTTTCCCGCGTTTTAGTTTTGGGGGGATTGATTTTTCGGGAGTGTGATTCAATGTTGGTTTGTGTGAGTGAGACGACTACTACTACTAGTAGAGTCACTTTCGACTTTCGAGTCCACTTATCACCACGTTCACAGGACATGAAATCGAGACCATTTTAGAAGGATGATTTTTCGGGGGAGTGCTAGTGTGATTCAATATTTCAATGTGTATGTGTGTGTGCGCTTTTGTGTGAGTGAGCCACTAGTGAGGGTAGTAGTAGACTAGTAGTCTAGTAGAGTCACTTTCGAGTCCACTTATAACACGACATGAAATCGAGACCAATTTAGAGGGACGGTTTTGTAATCGAAATGTGATAAACATTACTAACATTAGATAGGGTAGAAAGATTTTTCGGGTCAACATAGTTGCTTTGATCATTAAAATTAAGTCAAGGCATTCCGACTTGGTCACTACGAGAGTCGAGGAATGTAGAAATAAGTCAATAACAAGGCAAAAAAATAATGTCCATCGGAACAATACAATACGTACTAACTCTTTGTTCATTTCATGACGAAGGATACAAACACGTAGAGTGAACAAGATAATTGTCTAGCCTAACTTACTGACACTGTGTTAAGTGTATATATAGACTATAGTCTTCATTCTGTATCAAAATATACAACAATTTTCAGCTAGATGATAGAATATTATTTTCTTTTTTTAATTTGGACATGAAGTGATGTGTATGGTTAACCTATGAACTGTAGTCTTGAATTAGTTGTACCAGGGATTGTAATGCTGCCCTGGGGTACCTGACCGTCCTCCTGGCTCTCCGGAAGTTCCTGGCATCACATACGGCTTTCTTGCTTGTGGGTCGAAAGCATAGTATGAGGAAACATTCTGCACCGGACTTGTAAGGCCTCGAATTTCAGACTTCCAGTTGTGCTATACTAGTGTCAATGCTGCTGTTCCTGCACCAGTAATTTTTTGCTGCTGCTCCATTTCTGCAATCTGCACATAAGCTGGAGGCAGCACAGCAACAGAAGCCACAAAATGGGTCCAAAACTGCAATGGTTTACATTTTTTTTTCTGAACACTTCGATTGTTAATCTCGCATTCCTGTCTGAATTACTGTTCAGACGCAACTAGCTTCGTACAAGCCTGATGTTTTGGATAAATCAGTACTATGGTCAGAGGAGAGCAAGGGCTTGGGTTCTGATTTCCGAAATATCAAGAGTGTGACAAAATCAAGCATTCTTCAATCTTTTTAATAACGGAAATCCACAACAAAGATGGAAGGTAAAAATACAGAGTTCATTGTTTCCAACTCACCATGAGTCCATGACAGACAATACAATAACAAAAAATTGAATCTTTTTAGCAAGCTCATGCTTCGCAACCGTGAAATAAGTCCTAGACATCTAACCACATTCCAATACTAGTATACGACCAAGTCTACAACCTCCAAGTATAGCAAGTTAGCAACTGTGAAGTCAAATGACTTCTATCTCGTGTGCATCACTCTGAAGTTTGTCAGCTTTCTCCTTAATTGCGTCCTTTCGTCCAACTTCAAGTTTTGAGGAGTAGAGGTAGGTTGCATGCTCGTCCACCATTTTATCTTCGTGGTCCACCATCATGCTTCTTTTGTCCGGGTCTTGATTCACGCTAAAACTGCTCTCCGAATCAACCATCTTCACCTTGAGCAAATCAATTAGTTCTTCCGCGGATTTCTGCAAAAACAGGTGAGCAAAATTACCTTAGCTACAAATACAGTCATCACAAAGTAATATTAGGAAACATAGTCAAGAGGACAATATATGACAAGGATATGCCAAACGCCAACTTTTCATATTCAAGATGTGCACTTTCCAAAACGATCTATACCAATATCATCCAAATCAATTACATACCAATGCCACCACATATAACAAACAAAAATCCAGATCCCAACACTAAACACACTCATATATACCTGTTCCGTGGCCATAAACTTGTGCACTTCAATATCAATCTCATACTGTTGAATCTTATCTTGCAATTCTTCACCCTCGTCTGGCAGTATTTCTTGAGCTTGTTTCAAAGCTTGGAGTCGGTGTTTAGCTTCCTTTTTGGGCATGGGAGGGGTGATAATATCAAAACAGCATGCTATTGAACAGATAGGGGGCAATTCAGAGCTCACTACTCTTTCTTGAACACCTGATGCACAACAACAACAAATACTAAGTCTACTAAAGACAATTAAAATAAAGATAATTGACTTGAACTTTATTTACTAGCTATCAGAAACTTACCTTTGTTTATAAAATCTACAAGATGCCACATGTAAGCCTTCATCACATTAGGATATTCACTTGCAGCTTGAATGTTGAGTTGAAACGCAGCCACAATTGTTGAACCTAGAGCTAGATTTGTCTCTGGGTCCTTGAATTCCTTGATGCCAGTGCTTATACCATGCTCCCGGGAGCACAAGGAGCATGGTGGTCCTACTCACAATAGATGAGTGGGGACCATATATTAAAAAATGAAAAATCATTTTTAGTGTGGTCCCAACTCCTTTATTGTGAGGAGGACCACCATGCTCCTTGTGCTCCCGGGAGCATGGTATAATTTGCGCCTTGCAGGCAAAACCACATGGTTTAAGATAAACCATCCTGGATGATGAAGGTATTGAAGTCGAGCGAGACGCTAACACAAAGGACCAACCTCCACCCTCTGTCACTATCTTTACCGTCTCAATAGACTTGTTCTGAGACAACATCATTGTATAAGATATAAGAAGATGCAATATAGCAGTTATAATCTGAATTTGACAGCAAATAAGTAAACAGTATATATACCATGATTGGGAGGGATAAAATGTTGTCAGCCAAGTACTTAGTGAGCATAGGCGTAGAGATTTCGATGAAATCGTGCCCAAATGTCAAAAGATAGTTGGAATTACTGCTCTTCAGATCCTTGAAGATCCGCATCTTCAATGTATAATTTCTCCAAACCTTCCTCCACTTTCCTGGGTTAGGTTGCATTGATATGCAATCCAGAAAAAAGTTGATCATGTCTTCTGTTGGAAATATTTCATGGGGACATGGATTAGATTAAGGGAAAATAACCGACTTCTACCGTCGAGTACAAGTACTTTATTGGATAATGTCGGTTATAGAATGTAACTTGCGGTGGTTACAAAATTGTGACTTGCAAATTGAAGTTAACAAATTAAAGTAACTTCTCCAAACCGCCAGCACCATTCCTATATATATATTTGACATGTTAGATGTCAGGTACTATGGAAAAAGTTTCATATTGTTGTGTTTTCTTTCTTTGTTACACTTGGTGTTCTAATGTCGTTTTAGTGCGAACGCCGTTAGATGTTTGACTTCGTAGTATCCCTGAGACATTCGATCCTCCCCGGTGCACTCTATATGGGGGCGAAATAGTCTTAAGGGAAGAGTACTTGTACTCGACGGTAGAAGTCGGTTATTTTCCCTTAATCTAATCCATGTCCCCATGAAATATTTCCAACAATCTTAAGACTATTTATCGCAAAGTTGGATTACATCAAGAGGTATACGGTTTTCGCTATGTACGTGGATTGCATGTGATGCGTGAGATTTTGGTTGAAACAAGTTCTTGATATGTCGAAAGGAATTCAGATAAGTATACATTTAATTAATTGCGATTGTTTTCGGTTTTAGAAATATATTGCAAGGTTGTATATGGGTTTTGCTTTTTGGTATGTGCGTGCATGTCGGTCATTGCATGTCGGTCACTGGATGCATTAATGCATGCATGTTTTAAGTTGATTTGCTATGAAATCATGATGATCAAGCATTCAAGCATTTCGCATTTCGCAAATCAGTATATGCATGTCGGTTACAATTAACAAGATGATATGCATGTGACTTTGTTTCTTTTTGCTCTTGTAATTTGTATGTATCAACCTTTTTAAATACATGCATGGTTATTTATGTGGTTTGACGAATCAATTTCATTTTGATTTGCGCATGATTGTTGCATGTCAGTTTTATGATGCATGAAGTTGTATGATGCGTGTTGGTTTTGCGTCATCTATTGGACGACGAATTTTTCGTCATGTTTCAGACTTTGGTCTATTAGGAACACCTTCCTATGAGAAGTTTGTGTATTCGTCCAATGAAATATGTAATTTGTCTATATGGTTTGTATATTTTATCTTTCGGTTAGTACCAAAATATCTTTGAGATATAAGTGTATATCTATGGGTAATAGATAACTTATAAGTAAGATATGGGGTACATAAAGAAATGAAATATACGTGTGAATTTCAACTTATACGGTTAAGTGTAAGTGATTTATATTGGAAAATTACATGTGGGTTTTGATTTTACTCTTTCGAAATTCCTTTATAATAATGTTATAATGATAGACATGTATATGTTTTGGTCCGGTTTAGAGGTCTATGATTTAGTTTTGTTATGAGCCAAGGATTGTCTTGTGGAAATAAATGTATATCTATGGTTTATAGATAATTTATTTTAAAGATATGGGGCTTGTTCGGAAACTGTGTAATTCTTGTACGGTGAAGTACGAGAGGATAATGTTGTCTATTGGTCTAACATTGAATTAAGGAATTGAAGAAATGTGATTTTCTAGGAAATGAGTTTGTGTGTTTTAAATATGTTGTTATTTTAAATGTTCACTGAATTGTGATGAAGATATTATTTCATGTGAAAACAAGTACCCGGTAACTTTTTATGATCGAGAGTATGATCATGGTGGGGGTAATGTTCAAATACATTAAATGATACTCGTATGTGATAGTACATATATAGTACTATTGGACATTTGAATGAAATGTTTGTCGATCAATAGAAAGGTTACATCTAGTTTGATCGATGTGATATATAATCAATATATTTGATTATTTGGTTGGGTCTAGACTCGTGTTCTAAAACATATTTGCGCGCGTGTTAATGTTTTAGACGGTATTTATCGGGATGTGAGCCCATAATTTAAGTCACCTATGGTGGAACCTCGACTTAACGCTCAACAAAATTTTCGAGTCTTAAGTTCAATGAGTCAAAGTACACCATACTTGTGATTTGGAGCACTCATCATATTTACATCCCAAGGGAGTGCTCATTACCCATGAGAGGGAGGTTGAGCGTTAAAGCTCTTAATAGACCTTAACGGTGGGGGTCCTATTTTCATATAGGAGATACATACACAAGTTGTTGTGTATACCGTTAATTACTACATGGGAGTATGTTAAAGGTCTACCTACGTGAGCCATAAAGTGAGGCCGCTTTAGGGAGTCTAATAGGGCTAGACTTCTAAATGCATGGATACAGGACGCACGGCCATCAAAAGTGTCGGTTTTGCTAAATGTAACAAAGATAAGAATCTTGTGTGTGACTTGAATTTTATTAGTCCGAGAGGATCACTGGTTCAAAGCATAGTCTACCATGTCATCCTGACTAATCAAAGACATGTTCACTAAAACGGGGGTTCAATCGCAAGACACCACCGTATATGCATGAGATTGTAGTATTGACTATTACGTCATTGTTTGGAAATGGTGGGGGATTGTTGGGAATTTCCAATCAATAGTATTGGATAATGTCGGTTACAGAATGTAACTTGCGGTGGTTACAAAATTGTGACTTGCAAATTGAAGTTAACAAATTAAAGTAACTTCTCCAAACCGCCAGCACCATTCCTATATATATATTTGACATGTTAGATGTCAGGTACTATGGAAAAAGTTTCATATTGTTGTGTTTTCTTTCTTTGTTACACTTGGTGTTCTAATGTCGTTTTAGTGCGAACGCCGTTAGATGTTTGACTTCGTAGTATCCCTGAGACATTCGATCCTCCCCGGTGCACTCTATATGGGGGCGAAATAGTCTTAAGGGAAGAGTACTTGTACTCGACGTCGGTAGAAGTCGGTTATTTTCCCTTAATCTAATCCATGTCCCCATGAAATATTTCCAACATCTTCTCCATTGAAGATTTCTGCAACAAAAAGATTATGATAGATAAAATACATTATTTCTCCAAACCACCTCAACCATAAAACCTAATGCTAAACTTTCTTCAAGATGAATTCATAATCATAACCTTTAATACCAACGCAAGCAGTACGAATAAAATTAGTAGCACTAGCACTTTACTGTTATTATTTATTCAAGATTTTCAGGGCTAGACAGCTGACTTTACTGCATCCATAAGACCATCAGTAAACTGTAAAGTGTAAACAACAAGCATTCAAGCCCTTGGTTTTTTACTCCACATTTTCATCATCATGCATGTTACATTCTTACATAACATTGATAACAATGCTAGCTTTGTTCACTACTATAATGTCACTCTTTCACTCTTGCAAAGGAGCAAAAAGCTCTATTATGCTCCCTATATTCAATAGCCTTCTTCATCATAAAAGCTACCATTGTGCTAAGGAGATCATTGCTTACTCTCTCGGCCACAGGATACTCAGAGCGTGTAGCAACCCTGAAATCCTTACACCAAGCATACAACTCCACAAGCTCATCAACCTGTTTAGCAACAGTAACATAATTCCCTAAAGATTTGACAGCATTCCAACACCCAAAACTGATCCAACAAGAAGGCCAACCCCTGCTTTTTGTCACCATACACCTTAAAACTCTCCTTGACTACAGGACACAGCGTGAGAACTGCCAATTTCTGATGCTTACTCACAGTCCTAGGGCGCATACCAAGCACCCTTTCAAGCAATCATTCAAACCATCCGAAACCCTCAATCTCCTCCTTCACCAACTCAGTATAATCCCACAGCTCCTCACAAACTCAGTATAATCCCAAGAACGCGTGTGCGCCTCGTCCTTACACTCATCAATTCAACATTCCACCAACTTTCACACTACTTGCATTAGCAGATGCAATATTATATCCTCCGTGATATCCTCATCCCCATAAACCATGCAAGAGCCTACGAACAAGAATTAAAGACTTCAATGCAACAATCCAATTACGGGTCCTCACAATCTCTTAAAACCCAGCCATTAACATTCCACGTACTGCTTTGAACACCTTTTGTGCTATCTGCACAGCAGGAGGCGTCACAGTAACAGATAGAAGCTGCAAATGGCTCCTGATTAAGCGTCTGCAGTGGCCCATCTGTGCTTGGCAATGCCAAAACTGTTCCATTATTTGCACAGCCTGCAAAATTACATAGCTGTTTAGCAGAAGATCATCGAAAACACAACTCAGTTCAGCCTTTAGTTCATCAAAGTACATTCAACCAGGGCAAATTTCCTGTCAGTATTAGCAGAATCAACAGAGTAGTGAGTCTCACATACCTTTTCAAGCAATCTTTGCAATTGCACCGTTCCACTCAAATCCCTCTCTACCACAGGAACATAAGTCCCTAGATATTTGACCCCATTCCAAATACTCCAATCCCCAATATTAATCCAACAACAAGGCCAGCCTATCACCTATATCACCATACACCTTAATACTTCCCTAGACTACAGGACACAGCGCGACAACAACCAATTTATTCTGATGCTAACTGACAGTCCTAAGTTCGGGAGCATAGCAAGCACCCTTTCAAGCAACCTGCAACTGCTCCATTATTCTACTCAAAACCCTCTTAGTAGCCATCTCATCACTCAACTTGCTCAACCCGATTTTCTTATCTTTCTTTTCCAATTCATTCAAACCATCAGAAACCCACAATCTCCTCCTCGACCACGCACATCTCATCAAACACCATCAACTCCACTTTCTCATCAAGATACATCCCATACTTTCTCACAAACTCAGTACAATCCCTAGAATTCGCGTGCGCCTCGTCCTTAAACACACACATACTCCTCAACATTCCACCATCTTTCACACTACTTGCATTCGCACTCGCAATTTCCTCCACAAAATCCTCACCCCCATCAACCATAATCCTATGAACAAGAATCAAACACTTCAATGCAACAATCCAATCACGGGTCCTCTCAAACCCTACACATTCACATTCACCCACAACCTCTTTCGATATCAAACTTCGACGTAACGCCACAACAATCAGCCCTAAGAGCTAATCTTCCCATTTCAGCCACATTTTATCAAACTCAAAGCAATCCAAAAATAATCACGCACAAAATTACACACAAATAAAAAAGTAAAAAAAAAAAAAAAAACAAATATGAAACCATTGACAAATTTCATGCACAGAAATAAACATAGAAACAAAGATGAATATATATATATAGGGGGCGTATCCGATCAGAAGTATAATTTTTGTCAGAAGTCAGAAGTAATCTCAGCCATTGATTTCACATAACTCCACAACCTGAACTGTATAACTCCAGTCGCCTAACTCCATCAACTGTTACCAGTAACTCCAGCCACATAACTCCATCAACTAAAACACGTAACTCCAGACGTCTAACTCCAGTAATTAAATTGTATAACTCCAGTATTATCAGAACTCCACCAACTTCAACTAAACTCTCGTAACTCTAACATAACTCCACTAACTAAAACCCGTAACTCCAATAACTCCGACGTAACTCCATCAACTAAAATACGTAACTCCAACTTAACTCCAAAAATTAAAACCCGTAACTCCAAATAACTCCAACTTAACTCCATCACCTAAAATACGTAACTCAAATAATTAAACTCGTAACTCCAATAACTCCAAGTCTCCAACTTAACTCCATCAACTAAAATATGTAACTTCAAAAAATTTCAATAATTTAAACCCGTAACTTCAAATAACTCCAATGATCCAAAACACGTAACTCTCGTAACTCCACAAACTAAAATCGTTACTCCAAAAAACGAAAAATTGAATAAAAAAAAAAAAAAAAAAAAAAAAAGAAAAACACGTAACTCCACTACCCAAAACACGTAACTCCAATACCTAAAACACGTAACTCCACCGTAACTCCACTACCTAAAACACGTAACTCCACTAACCAAAACACGTAACTCCAACGTAACTCCACTAACCAAAACGCGTAACTCCAACGTAATTCCAACGTAACTCCACTAACCATAAACCAAATAATAAAAAAAAAAACTGAAAATCTGTAAAAAAAAAAAAAAAAAAAAAAACTGAAAACACCATTTTCTCTCTCCTTCACATCACCCAAACTCGGCCACCCTCCACCACCATTGCCACTGCTCAATCTCACCCTCGCCTTACCTCCGTCGCCGGAAAAATCAGCAGCAAACAAACACAAAATATGTATCTTCACACTTACGATTCAAACCAACACAACAAATTCAATCAAATTAACAATAAACTTTCATCCCCGACCCAACCTCAGTCGCCGGAAACCTAGCGCCGCTCCACCACCGACTCCGCCTCGCATTTTCTATCTCCTCACCTCATCTCCACCGCCCTCACCTCCACCAGAACAACCTCAGACAAAGCCATCTATGCCGGCCGCCGTCCACGGCAGCCAGATCTGAGAAATTGAGCGCGAAAATGGGGAGCGAGAAGGCGAATTTCGCGGTGGTATGGTGCGACGAAGTGTGGGACTCCGGGAGAAGACTCGCCGCAGTCGGTGCAATCGGCCGCTTCTGTCGGTGACGGCGGTGGTGGTCGTCGGTGAGCGTCGGCGGCAGCGATTCAAGGCGGCGGCCCGATCTGACGAAAATGAGCGCGAAAAAAGGGGAGAAGATGGAGGTTTTCGCGGTGGAGTTGAGCTCGAAGAACGCCGTTGATGCCGGAGAAGGAATCATCGCGGTGGAGCGGTGCTGTTGTCGGCCGGCTATGGCGACTTCCGACGGCGGCTGCGGCGGCGTATGGAGGTTGGGGACGGGATTGGGGATTGAGAAGAGTGAAAGAGAAGAGAGAGAAAATGTGAGGCTTGGGGATTGCTGGGTTGGGGAGTATTATGTTTCAATTTTCTTTTATTTTTGTTTTTAATCTAAGCCATTGATCAAGTAAAGATGTAGGGACCAGATTACTTCTGACTTCTGACAAAATTGACACTTCTTACTGGATTCATTTCCTATATATATATTTATTATATGTAAATTGGACAAATAAAATAATATATACCTTGTCCAGATGATACCATTTCAGGATTCAGAATTGCGCTTGAAATCTTCTTGATTTCTGTTGCATCCAGGTACGTCAGCGACTCCACTTCAGCCATCTGAAACATCATTTTAAACAAATGAAAACTAAAATTAACGATGAATTAACAAAAAGGGGTTAAATTACAAGTATGTTGAGTATTAAAAACACAACCTTGAAAATTAGAGGAGGAGATCGAGAGAGAGAGAGGCGAAAATTGTTGAGCAAGTTTTGTTTAGTACTAACCTATGTGGTAGCTTGAGTGACAGTATATATAGGAGTAGCAAAAAATGAGAAATAAGGAAAAATACAACGAGGAAAATACGGAGTAAGGCACTAAAGGCGTATGTAATATGATTTGTCACTTTTTGGTCAACGGTCCGTCACGTATTGGCGTAATACGATCTATAATCAATTGAAGATGTAGTATCTCGCGTCGTAAGGATCTAGCTATATTACGACTTACGAGTATGTCGAATCTAACGTAGATCTGTAATTTTAGAGGCTAAACGACTTGCATACAATATGACGACTTGCATACAATATGGCTTGTAACTAAGCAACACGTACGCGCACATATTATGTGAACAACAGAATAATTAGCAGTGTAACTTAAAATAAAATAATGCGTATGAAAATATAAGGGCTCGTTGTATAGATTTTATTAATCGTAGTCTGGTCTAAGGGTTCATTATTATTGATTTACCATGGAACCAATGTAATCAATTCAAACATGTTGTGTATGTATAAACGGTTTGATCATTAGTATTGCTTACCGACCTTTATTAATCAGTAGCGTCCGTGTCAAATTACACATTATGTTTCATCTCATCTTAGCTTATTCTCATCACGATGTGCTAAAAGAATATGCTAGGCTTGATCATGCAAAGCAAAATGAAAGATGTTATTATTAGGTAATTAAAATGAAAACACCTCTATAAATGTTACTATGTTGTTATCTACCACGACCATATACGATATTTTACATGATCATCATGCATATAGAGTACGCGCATATATATAATGTTTGTTGATTTGCTGTCCTTGCGAATTTGCGATAGACGATCCGGCTTATATATATGCACCCATGCATGCTTGCAACGATTGATAGTAGTGTCAAAAGATAAAAATAGACTTCCATGCAATAACTTACGTACGTGCAGTGCATGGTGTCAACAGTTAATTAGAGCATTATTGAATATGCATTAGAGTAATCATGCATGGCCCCCATATAATTTAATGATTGATTAATGAAGTATGTAATAGCGCCAAATGCTTATAATTAATCTTGTGTTACCCAAATGCCGCTTGTGTTTGATTAATCTAGCCCACGTAAACAAGTACCAAATTGCTTATGAAGGGTCTAGCTAGCTAAGGCCCGTACCGGCTTTTTATCGCAAAACCCATGTTGAAGTTATTCTATCGACTCTTGGAAGTGGATACTGGATAGATCGTCTCTAGCAAAAGAAGTTGGTGCGTGGTCTTCAACCCCCTAACTTCACTACTACTGGTACTTCAATTCGCTTACCAGCAAAAAGAGGCAGGATTATTAATCTAATCTAATACTATCTAATACTATATATTAAAAACTGAAACCAAGTCTTTTCTAGGTTGACACTTGGCGTACATTAATTGGATAGAACATAAAAATAGCATTAAATACAATTACCGGTTAGGATATGGTAATAAATTATCATACATTAATTGGATAGAACATAAAAATAGCATCAAATACAATCATTGGTTAAGATATGGTAATAAATTATCATAGATTAGTATAATATTAGCTAATTTATGGAATTAATCGTTATGCTAATTTATTAGAACAAAGATAAGGCAACATTTTTTTTTATAAAACGAGTATAAATAATATAAATATATATAGCCCGGGCGTGACACGGGCATGCAAACTAGTGTAATAATAAAAATTAGATCGGACTATATATCAACAAACAAACGACTACGGAGGGGGATTCGAAAACACAAATTGTTATACATGCATGGATAATATGCCTATAGTCCGTATATATCGGGTTTTCTAACGTGATAAAAGCCTAATAAAGTATAAAGTCATTATACGGGCCTGTTATAATTAAGTTTACCTTTTTTATTGAGTTGATTATTTAACATGATATTAGAGCCTCGATTCGATAATGATGTATCAAGTCTGAATCCTCGCCGGCAAACACTCCATCATCGTCATCGGCGACATACATTATTTCTTGTTGCAACACCAAACGTCATTGACAAACATATTGATCACCAAGTTCATCATTTTGCTGTTGTAATGCTTGATGTGATTCCCTCTTGCCCAAATCTTCGGAAACAAATTAAATTATCATCTATATTTTATTATTTCTCCATATTGTACACTTTTGTCTTGATTCAAATACCCCGATTTCCTTATTTGAACGTCTTGCCTCAAACACCTCGTTTAGTCTGTAACCTTATTTGGAGCTGCTTTATAATTTTAGGCAGATGGGCCCTTGTTGGAGAAGAAAAATTAAATAACCTGCCCAGCCCATTAGCCCAAGGCAATTTGCTCAAATGCGTGGATGATTTTCCCGAGCCCCCTCTCCCTTGTCAACTCTTTCCTTTTTTCACTTTTCTAATTTGGATTGGAAAGTGGGACCTACTCGAGTAGGTTGGAAACCCGTTGCTCAAGTGACTATGTAATTTGGCAAGTCCGAGCAATATACAAACTCAGTTAAAGTTGCTCCTATCCCTCGTTCCTTTTCATATGCCCTATAAACACGCGTTGGAAAAATCGTTATAATATTATTAATTAATCTTCACGTTCTCTCCGCTGTTACTTTGGGATATTTTCCGATTTCCGGTCACACTAAGAAACGGAGTACCGTACAAGCTGTTTAGTATATTTCAGAGCAGAAGATTGGAACCTTAATCAGGTGATAATATTAATACCCCGCTGAATCTCTCTTCAAATTTGTAGTTTTGTGATGAAGAAGATTGAAAGTAGAAAGATGTTAGATCCCTAATTTGATTTTGTTGTTCTGGGTCCTCAATTTTAACTTAATTGATTTCTTATATGATCCCTGAATTTTGTCTGTCTCAAAATTGTGGGGGTTTGTGATGGTTTGTTGGTCTGCTTTTGATTTTGATTAGTTACATCAGTTGTTGCGAAAGTTGCTTACTTGCTGTGTGTTTGATTTTGGTTGCAATTCACAGGGGAGCAGCCCAAGTCTGGTCGATTTTCGAGTATTATAAGTTATTATTTGATCAATTATGGATACGGATTCTGACACTCGGACTAATGGTAAGTGTTGTGATGAAAAATTATTGTCTCTTTTTGATACAAATGAGTTGAGTATTCAGTAAGTAGTAGAGTTTCTTGGAGCTGGTTCACGCTTTAATAATGTGGAAACAAAACGAGTTTAGGAATATTGAACTTGGGGTCAAATGGGAGGAGTTGGTTCTGAAGGAGAAACATTGTACAAGTTCACTAATAACCGTAATGGCTGTTGATGAAAGAGTTGATTGATACCCTACCCTTGTCTCTAAGATACGACAAAGCAACAAGAGCGACAAGTACAACAAACAATGAGAAGGAGCTTAAGATGAGAGTTGATTGATGAAAATAGATTGTTTGGGCTGGACTCAGGGAAGGGCTTTTGTGAGGCATGGGGAGGAACTTTGTGAATGGTCCCTGATGTAATATCATGCGCCTGCTTTTGTTAATATGGCAGGTTGATGTAATTATCTGTAGCTACATTCTCAAAATGATTTTGGGTAGTGTTAAAGAGTTTAAGATGAGAGTTGATTGATGAAAATAGATTGACTTATCTCTCATGATACCAACGTTTTCCTTGTATTAACTTGTAGGAATTGGACACTTGGCAGTTGGCACTAAATCAGAATGCAAATAATCACATCATCGTTGAACTCTATGCTGATATTCGCTTTTATTAGTTAGATTGGATTAGTGTGTATTTGACATTTCCCAGACTGTGAATTACCAGCTTGGGAACTAGCCTCATATGCCATTTCACTGATAAATCTCATAATCCACATGATGTGTTGTATTAGGATCAGTTGAATTAGTTGACTTAACAAATATAACTGCAAACTTTCACTGCAGTTATAAACATCATACGTATGAAGTTGCAATGAATTTCACTGCATACCCGCTAGGAGAAAGAAAAAACCTATTTCCCCCTGTTTTCTTACTATAAGAGATCCTTGCTATTGTGGTTGAGTGAAGATCCTATTCGTGTAGTGGAACAATGGCCATATAGTAATCAGCCTCTTCTGTTGCATTGGAAAAACTGCATATGTTGACCCCCCACCCCGCTTCTTTCGAGGCACTCGGGTAACGGCAATGATTTATGGTATTTGATGAACAATAATGTAATTGTGGTAAGAGTATTTCATGGACTAAGAACTTCACTAAACCATTACCTGATATGTTTTGAGGTTGTAAAATATAGTAATTTATGTTCTTTAGTTCAGACCAATACTTGACCTTGGTAAATGGATCTGAAAATTTTGTGTTAAAACATCATATTTTCCCCGTCCAAGTTTAAACATCCCATATAAAAAACGCACCCTTATTTAGGAGGTTGTACACCCTCTTGATTAAGGGTGCGTTTTTTCTATGAGGTATTTAAACTTGGACGGAGGGAGTATGTATAAAGTTGCAATGAATTTCACTGCATACTGGCAAGGAGAAAGTTCAGAAACCTATTTCTATTTTCGCATATTAAGAGATCCTTGCTATTGTGGTTGAGTCAAAAGCCTGCTAGTGTAGTGGAACAATGGCCATAATGAAGTCGATCAGCTGTTATTGTTTAGGAGTGGCAAATCTGACATTGCATATTGACTTCTATGCAGTGGGACAATGGTTAGGGCCAAAACGACAACAACAGAATATACAGCATGGAGTTTCAATAGTTCTCAAGCCTTATGACGATGGTTGGAAGCGGACGTCATTTTTCAGAACTTCTGTGCCGGAGGTAAGCCACTTTATGTCTTCATTACGTTACTGGGGAGGATGTTTGTGGGAGACCCTTCTCACTTGATAATACGTGCCTTATATATCTTTAGTAGATAGCCACAATGGCTAGATCTATAAGAATAGGGACTTTCACTTGCGAGCGTAATTTTTTTTTTTTTTTTGTTTTTACCTCAGTCACTTGCTGGTAAATGAGGTGAGGACTTCTTTATTGAACAATTTGCTTACTTTAGACTCAAACATGCTTTGCTGTTTATACATAAGATCCTAATCTCAGCAAAAATGAGGTAAATGTCCTACGGGTGACACAGCCTAGAAGCCGAACAAGGATATACTAGAGCAAAGGAATATATGAACAATAATTACAAAATTTCCATACATCAGGCATAGATAAAGACCGTAAGGGCGTAATATACAAACTTCTGAATGCCACAAAGATAACCCCTCTTAATCCATCTTTCACATGAGGCTCACAACCGAATATCCACCTTGGAGGTGAATATACTTTTAAAGCAGCTCCGTGATAATTTGTTTGTTTGTTTTGCGAACTGAATTGCATTGATGATGCAAACGAACACTTTGTTGAGCTACATCCCCAAGCAATCTGATTGGGGGCCTTCATGTGATTTTTGATGGCGCTAGGCCGATACTGAGCTCCCATATTTCCCATTTATCCTCGTAAAAGTTTGTGGGATGTTTCACAGATGGAAACTGAGGCCTTGCACTAGGCAAACACAACCTCTTGTTAAGTTCTCTGGGCATGATTGTTTCTCCAACTCACACAACTCACACAACTCACACAGCCACAAACACTAACAGTAAAGACAAACCACAGATATATCGAGACAGAAACAGATAAAGAACAGGGGTGAAGTACAACAAAAGACGGAAGATTATATTAATTTTGGGAAAGGGAAATAAAGCAAAGATTAATAGTTGAGGGCATTCGAGTGGCCACTCACTCTCCAGAGAGTATAAAGAAGGAACTACATGCTCCCCTTAACCTGGATTTGTTCCTGCTAAGTTGCCTAACATATGTGAGAACAGTGGGAGGCCAAGTGTGGTCATTTCCGCTCATAGTTTTACTTCAGGCGTTAATCTTTCCACAACAATCAGCAAATAAACCTTTATGAATGGACAGTTGCTTTTCCTAAAGTTACTTCCGATATTATAGTCACATTCAGATAAGCTTGACCTGGATTTGATATATAAGGACTCATAGCATGCACTGCGTATTGGAGAAATAAATTATAGATCCCTGGTAATGCACCCCAAATAACAAACAAAACAGCAACCCCTGAACTAATATTTCTGCTTGAATATTTTTTTGGTGCTTCTGATGAACAGATTAACAAGATTATGGAGGAGCGCATTCCAACCAACCAAAGTAGTCTGAAATACAAAGGAAGGCGTTGGTGGGAGCAGGATGTGCCAAATTCTGCATCACTTGGGGTGAGTTGAACTGCATTAATAGTCACATGCTTGTTGATGAAGATTGATATTGTCGCATTCTCAGTTGCACATTCTTGCAGAATTTATAGTGTAACTAACATGTTGTGGAGGAACGTTTAATACAACAACAACAACAACAACCAAGCCTTATTCCCAAAATGATTTGGGGTCGGCTAACATGAATCGTCATCCAGTAACCGTCGTGTGAACGCCAAGAAATATCGAAAACATTGTAAACCTTTTAGAAGTATTTAAACACTTTCAAAGGAAATTTAGAAAAGTCGTCAAAATAAATAAGAAGGTTTAAAAAATATTGCAAAAAAAACATAATATGAACTTTGAACACAAGTTAAAAACAAAAGTTTTGGAAAAAATAGTTGGAAAAACCAAACAAAGAAATTGTGGAGGAACGTTTAATGCGTGAAAAAATATAATAATAGTTTTGGTTGTTTCACCACTTTATAGTATTCTTCAGGTACAATCGTAGACTCGTAGTACCCTCACCCATTCATGACTAATATGCATGCTGCTCATGTTTTATCTTTTAACCATTTCAGTGTCAGTGCACTCCAACCAATGATGTGATCAGTGGCTTGCCAGACGAGATTCTTTTTTCAATCGTATCAATGATGTCGCTGCGGGATGCAGCTACAACTAGTGTTCTGTCCAAAAGATGGAGTAAAGTATGGAGATTTACTGGTAATCTCCAGTTCGATGTGAAGACGTTGTTTGGCCATGATATGATTATCGTAGATTTCGATCAACTTGAAGAGAGAGAGATACTGCTGCGACAACATAGGTTCATAGAATGGGTCAACCAAATCTTGGAAGACCATTATGGTTCAAATATAGATTCCTTGGGTATAAAGTATCCTATACGTGTGGATCGTGGTGAACATGTGTTGAGATGGATCAAGTTTGCAGCTGAGAAACAGGCTGAGAAACTGTATATTCACCTTGGAGAGCGCCCTTCCTTGTCCTTCGGTTTCTTTTATGGGCCAGGCTTTATAGTCTTCCCACATGAGCAGTTTGGCCAAGATAGAATGAGGTCGAATTTAAGGCATTTGTCTTTGAGCCGTTGTCTCTTGAAACTTCCAGCAAATTTTGATGGCTTTGCCTCCCTGGTCACCCTCGAATTAAGAAACACTCCTATTCAGCAGGAAGATGTAGATGGCATTTTGAGCAGCTGTTCTAAGCTCGAGTGGCTAACTTTAGGCTGTTTCTCTCCTAAACTTTTAAAATTTAGGTCGCATGGAAACTCAACTCTACCATTGAAGCACTTGAATGTGGATTCCTGCTGTCAGTTAGAGGAAATTGATATTGAAAGGACTATAAAATTACTTTCCTTGGAATTTACTGGACCTGTGGTGTCGTTAAGAGTAGTTGCTTCCCCTGTTAGATTACATTTTCGAGGGACACGCAAGCCTTTCTCCAGTGCAATAACTTACGCCCTAGAGAAATTGCCTCAAGAGGTCGCGAATTTGAAGACACTGCTATTCACCTGTTTGACGGATCAGGTATATTCTCACCCAAAATTTTGATGTGTCTACTTCCTTCCCTTCGTATTTGTAGCCCACGTAACGTGTTGCTGATTATGCATGTATTGGTGTGTTTCAGCCTGGAGCCTTACCAAGACAGTTGGGTGTCTTCTCCAAACTCAAACATCTGATTCTCTTGGTCGATGGATGTGGCATTGGTCTCTTGGAATTGACTTGTACTTTCCTGAAGGCAGCTCCTTTCCTATTTAAGTTAGAGCTAACTGTAAGTCTTGCGTCAAATTGTTTCATATAATGATTTCGTGTCTACTTTTGCAGTTTTCCTTGTGTTATGATTTTAGTATGTTTATCCTAAAACGAACATGTTTTTAGCTTCTGCTTGTATAATGGTATCCAAATGACTGTTTAACTTGGCACTCTAATTGTTCTAGTTAGTTTTATAATCTCGTCTTTTGTGTAGGTTACAATTCAGTCTGATGTTCGAGAAATTACAGAGCAAGAGAAAGAGGTACTCTGGGGAAAATGTAGCAAACATCAGCATCTTAAGGTCGTTCACCTCATCAATTCCGATGGCCAGCAAATCAAACTGTTACTTGCTCAACTTCTAATGAAGTATGCCAACCTTACAATTATGAGAATCATTCGCAAGAACCGGTGGTACTCTGGAGATGGTAAGTGGTCGATCCCTAATGTTACTCGCACCAGACCGCTTGTTAGCCGGAGAAAATTGCGACAATTGTTACGCAGCTTTTGTCCAGCCTATACAAAGCTTAAAATAGTGTGACTATGCTAAGAAATGAAGATAGTTAGATAGTAGAACAAATGTAAAATATGATCTGTCTCCTACGTTAATTTGCTACAAGGAAATGTTACATTTGACCTATGGTCGCTCTAAGCTTGTCGTGCTATACATTGCTATGTACACTGGGAAGACACGATCACACGATACAAAATCAAGAAAATTAGATTGGGATACGAATCGACTATGACTATCAAGTTAAATATAGTGGGGGAAGTGTTAATCAACATGAAATAATGTACGAGCGTGATTCTCATATTAGATTGGGCTGCGGTATTTTTGAAACGGCCCTCGATATTAGGTCGACGGGTTTCAATAGTTTGATCACTATTGGCGTCAAGCGAAATTCTCCTTATGATAGCAATGTGTCACCTGAATTTAGTACCGACCTCCTGAATAAGATCGAAATTTTTTCAAAAATTTTTCATTTCCTTCCTCTAATCCCTCGCAATTTCCATTCGACAATCCAAACGAGCCTTCCTCGCGCTTCACTAATGCATTTCTTGATCTATTTCTTCCCAGGAGTCGTTGATTCAACAATCTTCTTCTTCATAAAAGCTTCCATTGTGCTAAGGAGAGCATCGCTTACTCTCTCAACCACATTATACCCAGCCAGAGCGTGAAGTAACCCAGAATCCTTACACCAAGCATAGAGTTCCACAAGCTCATCAATCTGTTTTAACTGTGATGCTCAAAGATAGTTAAAGGTTGGGGCACTTAAAAGCATTATATAGTGAAAACCATTCGAAAATTCTAAGTTATTATAATAAAAAACAACAAAAATCGAAAACTCATAGGGGAAAAAATGGGGTTAGTTAAATGGAGAGTTACATCATATGTATAAGTTAATGTTTTATGCCTTTTTAGACACATGAAAAAGTGATCAAAAATTGAGCAAAATCAAACACTATAATGCACGTTTTTTTGGCCAAAAATGCCGTAGAGCCAAAATGACTAAATTTTTGGTAGTAGCTCATAGGTGTCATATTATTAGTTATTCAAAAGTATTCGGGCTTAAGGCCTATGTTATACTTTTGAAATCAACAAAAACCACACAATTTTGCTCAACAAGACACGAACCTAAATGTGCTTAAAACACCAATAAACGAAAGAAACCGCCTCATATATTCATCAAATACGGTTCTAATATGTATAAGTTAATGTTTCATGGGTTTTTAAACACTTTAGAAAAAGTGACCGAAATGCCAAAAATTGAGCAAAAACGAAGCCTATAATGCACGTTTTTTTGCCAAAAATGTCACTGGAGCCAAAATGACTACATTTTTCGTAATAGCTCATAGGTGTCATATTATTAGTTATGAAAAAGTATTCGGGCTTAAGACCTATGTTATACTCTTCAAATCAGCAAACAACACACGATTTTGCTCCACGTGACGACACGAGACCTAAATTTGCTTAAAACACCAATAAACGAAAGAAATAGCCTAATATATTCATCAAAGACGGCCCTAAAACGTATAATCTAATGTTTCGTGAGTTTTTAAAATTTTTGGAAAAAAGGTGACCGAAATGGCCAAAATTAAGCCAAATTGAAGGCTATAATGCACATGTTTTGGCCAAAAATGTCAATGTAGCCAAATTGACTAAATGTTTTGTACTAGCTCATAGGTGTCATACCATTAGTTATGGAAAACAATTCGGGCTTAAGACATATGTTATACTCTTTAAATCAGCAAAAAACACACCATTTTGCTCGACCTGACACGAAACCTAAATGTGCTTAAAACACCAATAAACGAAAAAAACCGGTTCGTATATCTATTAAATACGGTTCTAATATGTTTAAGTTAATGTTTTCTGAGTTTTTAGACACTTTGAAAAAACTTACCGAATTGCCAAAAATTGAGCAAAAACGAAGGGTATAATGTATGTTTTTTTGCCAAAAATGTCACTGGAGCCAAAATGACTACATTTATCCTAGTACTCATACGTGTCATATTATTAGTTATGGAATAGTATTCGGGCTCAAGACCCATGTGATACTCTTCAAATCAGCAAACAACACACGATTGTGTTCCACGTAACGACACGAGACCTAAATTTACTTAAAACACTAATAAACGAAAGAAATCGCCTAAAATATTCATCAAAGACGGACCTAATACATTTAATTTAATATTTCATGAGTTTTTAGAAATTTTGAAAAAAGTAACCGAAATGGCCATAATTAAGCCAAATTGAAGACTATAATACACGTGTTTTGGCAAAAAATGTCACTGGAGCCAAATTGACTAAATGTTTTGTACTAGCTCATAGGTGTCATACCATTAGTTATGGAAAAGTATTTAAGCTTAAGACATATGTTATACTCTTCAAATCAGCAAAAAACACACCACTTTGCTCAACGTGACACGAAACCTAAATGCGCTTAAAACACCAATAAACGAAAGACATCACCTCATATACTCATCAATCCGGTCCTAATATGTAGAAGTTAATGTTTCGTGGGTTTTTAGACATTTTGGAAAAAATGACCGAAATGGCCAAAATTGAGCAAAATCGAATGCTATAATGCACGTTTTTTGACCAAAAATGTCAGTGGAGCCAAAATGACTAAATTTTTGGTAGTAGCTCATAGGTGTCATATTATTAGTTATTCAAAAGTATTCGGGCTTAAAGCCTATGTTATACTTTTCAAATAAGTAAAAACACATGATTTTGCTCGACGTGACACAAATCTAAATGTGCTTAAAACACCAATAAACGAAAGAAACCGCCTCATATAGTCATTAAATAAGGTTCTAATATGTATAAGTTAATGTTTCATGAGTATTTAGACACCTTGGAAAAAATTACCGAAATGCCAAAAATTGAGCAAAAATGAAGGTTATAATATACGTTTTTTTTGCCAAAAATGTCACTGGAGCCAAAATGACTACATTTTTCCTAGTAGCTCATACGTGTCATATTATTAGTTATGGAATAGTATTCGGGCTTAAGACCCATGTAATACTCTTCAAATCAGCAAACAACACACGATTTTACTCCTCGTGACACGAGACCTAAATTTGCTTAAAACACCAATAAACGAAAGAAATCGCCTAATATATTCATCAAAGACGGCCCTAATACGTATAATGTAATGTTTCATGAGTTTTGAGAAATTTTGAAAAAAGTAACCGAAATGGCCAAAATTAAGTCAAATTGGAAGCTAAAATACACGTGTTTTGGCCAAAAATGTCACTGGAGCCAAATTGACTAAATGTTTTGTACTAGCTCATAAGTGTCATACCATTAGTTATGGAAGACAATTCGGGCTTAAGACATATCTTATACTCTTCAAATCAGCAAAAAACACACCATTTTGCTCGACGTGACACGAAACCTAAATGTGCTTAAAACACCAATAAACGAAAGAAACCGCCTCATATACTCATTAAATCCGGTCCTAATATGTATAAGTTAATGTTTCATGAGTTTTTAGACATTTTGAAAAAAGTAACCGAAATGGCCAAAATTGAGCAAAATCGAAAGCTATAATGCACGTTTATTGGCAAAAAATATCAGTGGAGCCAAAATGACTAAATTTTTGGTAGTAGCTTATAGGTGTCATATTATTAGTTATTCAAAAGTATTCGGGATTAAAGCCTATGTTATATTTTTCAAATCAGCAAAAACACATTATTTTGCTCGACGTGACACAAACCTAAATGTGCTTAAAACACCAATAAACGAAAAAAACCGCTTGATATATCTATTAAATACGGTTCTAATATGTTTAAGTTAATGTTTTCTGAGTTTTTAGACACTTTGGAAAAACTTACCAAATTGCCAAAAAACTGAGCAAAAACGAAGGCTATAATGCACGTTTTTTTTGCCAAAAATGTCACTGGAGCCAAAATGACTACATTTATCCTTGTAGCTCATACATGTCATATTATTAGTTATGGAATAGTATTCGGGCTCAAGACCCATGTAATACTCTTCAAATCAGCAAACAACACACGATTGTGTTCCACGTAACGACACGAGACCTAAATTTACTTAAAACACTAATAAACGAAAGAAATCGCCTAAAATATTCATCAAAGACGGCCCTAATACATATAATTTAATGTTTCATGAGTTTTTAGAAATTTTGAAAAAAGTAACCGAAATGGCCATAATTAAGCCAAATTGAAGACAATAATACACGTGTTTTGGCAAAAAAATGTCACTGGAGCCAAATTGACTAAATGTTTTGTACTAGCTCATAGGTGTCATACCATTAGTTATGGAAAAGTATTCAGGTTTAAGACATATGTTATACTCTTCAAATCAGCAAAAAACACACCACTTTGGTGGACGTGACACGAAACCTAGATGCGCTTAAAACTCCAATAAACGAAAGAAACCGCCCCATGTACTCATCAATCCGGTCCTAATATGTAGAAGTTAATGTTTCGTGGGTTTTTAGACATTTTGGAAAAAGTGACCGAAATGGCCAAAATCGTAGGCTATAATGCACGTTTTTTGGCCAAAAATGTCAGCGGAGCCAAAATGACTAAATTTTTGGTAGTAGCTCATAGGTGTCATATTATTAGTTATTCAAAAGTATTCGGGCTTAAAGCCTATGTTATACTTTTCAAATCAGCAAAAACACATGATTTTGCTCGACGTGACACAAACCTAAATGTGCTTAAAGCACCAATAAACGAAAGAAACCGTCTCATATATTCATTAAATACGGTTCTAAATGTATAAGTTAATGTTTCATGAGTTTTTAGACACTTTGGAAAAAATTACCGAAATGCCAAAAATTAAGCAAAAACGAAGGTTATAATGCACGTTTTTTCGCCAAAAATGTCACTGGAGCCAAAATGACTACATTTTTTCTAGTAGCTCATACGTGTCATATTATTAGTTATGGAATAGTATTCGAGCTTAAGACCCATGTAATACTCTTCAAATCAGCAAACAACACACGATTTTACTCCTCGTGACACGAGACCTAAATTTGCTAAAAACACCAATAAACGAAAGAAATCGCCTAATATATTCATCAAAGACGGCCCAAATACGTATAATTTAATGTTTCATGAGTTTTGAGAAATTTTGAAAAAAGTAATCGAAATGGCCAAAATTAAGTCAAATTGAAAGCGAAAATACACGTGTTTTGGCCAAAAATGTCACTGGAGCCAAATTGACTAAATGTTTTGTACTAGCTCATAGGTGTCATACCATTAGTTATGGAAAAGTATTCAGGTTTAAGACATATGTTATACTCTTCAAATCAGCAAAAAACACACCACTTTGCTCGACGTGACACGAAACCTAAATGTGGTTAAAAACACCAATAAACGAAAGAAACCGCCTCATATACTCATCAAATCCGGTCCTAATATGTAGAAGTTAATGTTTCGTGGGTTTTTAGACATTTTGGAAAAAGTGACCGAAATGGCCAAAATTGAGCAAAATCGTAGGCTATAATGCCCGTTTTTTGGCCAAAAATGTCAGTGGAGCCAAAATTACTAAATTTTTGGTAGTAGCTCATAGGTGTCATATAATTAGTTATTCAAAAGTATTCAGGCTTAAGGCCTATGTTATAGTTTTTAAATCAGCAAAAATCACACGATTTTGCTCGACGTGACACGAACATAAATATGGTTAAAACACCAATAAACGAAAGAAACCGCCTCATATATTCATTAAATACGGTTCTAATATGTATAAGTTAATGTTTCATGTGTTTTTAGACACTTTGGAAAAACTTACCGAAATGCCAAAAATTGAACAATAACGAAGGCTATAATGCAAGTTTTTTGGCCAAATATGTCACTGGAGCCAAAATGGCTACATTTTTCCTAGTAGCTCATACGTGTCATATTATTAGTTATGGAAAAGTATTCGGGCTTAAGACCCATGTTATACTCTTCAAATTAGCAAACAACACACGATATTACCCACGTGGCATGAGACCTAAATTTGCTTAAAACACCAATAAACGAAAGAGACCGCCTCATATATTTATCAAAGACGGCCTTAAGACGTATAATTTAATGTTTCATGAGTTTTGAGAAATTTTGGATAAAAAGGGACCGAAATGGCCAAAATTAAGCCAAATTGAAGGCTATAATGTACGTGTTTTGGCCAAAAATTTCATTGGAGCCAAAATGACTAAATTTTTTTTACTAGCTCATAGGTTTCATACAATTAGTTATGGAAAAGTATTCGGGTTTAAGACATATGTTATACTTTTCAAATCAGCAAAAAACACACCACTTTACTCGACGTGACACGAAACCTAAATGTGCTTAAAACACCAATAAACGAAAGAAACCGCCTCATATACTCATCAAATCTGGTCCTAATATGTATAAGTTAATGTTTCATGGGTTTTTAGACATTTTGGAAAAAGTGACCGAAATGTTCAAAATTGAGCAAAATGGAAGGCTATAATGCACGTTTTTTGGCCAAAAATGTCAGTGGAGCCAAAATGACTAAATTTTTGCTAGTAGCTCATAGGTGTCATATTATTAGTTATTCAAAAGTATTGCGTTATGCTTTTCAAATCAGCAAAAAAACACATGATTTTACTCGATGTGACACGAACCTAAACGTGCTTAAAACACCAATAAACGAAAGAAACCGCGTCATATATTCATCAAATACGGATCTAATATGTATAAGTTAGTGTTTCATGGGTTTTTAGATACTTTTTCAAAAGTGACCGAATTGGCAAAAATGAGCAAAAACGAAGCTTATAATACACGTTTTTTTGCCAAAAATGTCACTGGAGCCAAAATGACGTGTTTATCATAAATCAGATGTGTATTTTAATACAGAAAATGGAAGGTGACGATATTACGAGATAATATCGAGAGATATTATGGAGTAACATGGTCATAATATATTGCCATACGAAGTTATGGTAATATCGTATATATTGGAATATTGTGAATATGTACGAAATACATTTATGGTAGGTTGTATTTAGAAATGTTGTATTATTTAGACGGTAAGACGTCTACTTTGTACGTAGTATAAACATGATGTAATATTGATGAAATCAATGAAAAACTGAGAAACCATGAACGATTGAGAAACCCGAATCGTTTCATGACTTCCGCTGTATTATATTTTCTCCCCATAAACTAGATTCATGGTACCGATGCGATCCGAGTCCCTAACATATTTCTTTATACTATACCACTTCATAATAACGGGGGCGAGAATACGAGAATTCGCACACGCCGTTGTCCAGTCTTAGTACTTCTCGGTCATCATCAACACCAGTGACACTCTCTTCTGTATAACCAACTTACCAACACTAAATCTCCTGTAATTTCTAATTCAATTTAACTTCAGAGCAGAAGATTGGAAGCTCGCTCTTCTTTTGATCAGGTGATAATACCCATCTCTCAGTTTTCCCTTTGAAATTTTATGAGATTTTATTCTCTTCTTGTAGAAGCTTATTTTTGTTCTGGGTCCTCAATTTTAATCAAAAAGCTTTGTTATTTGTTTGTTGTTGGCTAAATTTTGTCCGAAAGATGCAAGCTTTATGCCTTTATCATTATGTAACTAGTTAATTTGATGTTTGTTAATTTTCCATATTCGAGCATATATAATTATCTCAAAATATAGCTTCTTGCTTATCTGAAATTCTGAATTGTCTAAAATTATCTCAAAATCTTGTTCGTGAAGATTTGTTGGTCTGCTTTTTGTTGGGGTGTCAAACCAAGTCCCACATTGAAACAAGGACTAGAATCTTTGTATATATGTTCCACCTCCACACTAGTAGTATGAGGCCTTTTGGGTTGAAAAGATACCCGTGTTTAAAAAACCGTGCGGGCTATGGGTCCAAAACGGACAGTATCATACTATTGTGGAGCCGGTGGTTTGGCAGTCCACAACAAGTGGTATCAGAGCCACGGTTTAATGGACCTGTGTGGCAAGCAAGTGGACTGCGATTTGTGGGCATCCCCCCTCGGTAGCACCTCCTGATTGCGTGTTTCCGTATAATGGACGGAGTATCGCTTGAGAGGTCTGTGGCCATGAAATTGGGCCTTGGTTTGAGGGGAGTATTGTTGGGGTGTCAAACCAAGTCCCACATTGAATAAACAAGGACTAGAATCCTTGTATATATGTTCCACCTCCACACTAATAGTATGAGGCCTTTTGGGTTGAAAAGATACCCGTGTTTAAAAAACCGTGCGGGCTATGGGTCCAAAGCGGACAATATCATACTATTGTGGAGCCGGTGGTTTGGCAGTCCACAACACTTTTATGTGGGTTGTTGTTGTTGTTGTTGATAAAGTAACTTACTTGTGGCTGATCTTGGGTTTATGCATCGCATTAACAGGGGTGCTGCCCAAATCTAGTCGATTTATCGAGTATAACAATTTGTTATATGATCAAGTATTATG
Source organism: Spergularia bocconei (assembly GCA_963457585.1). Taxonomy (NCBI): domain Eukaryota; kingdom Viridiplantae; phylum Streptophyta; class Magnoliopsida; order Caryophyllales; family Caryophyllaceae; genus Spergularia; species Spergularia bocconei. The sequence goes on along the minus strand of OY734944.1, from coordinate 888,423 downwards.
GACACGGATTCTGAAACACCCTCCAATGGTAAGAGCTGTTTCTTTTCGTAGATTTTATCAACGTGTCAAGTGTATGTTTCAGGCTTCTTTCTTGACAGTTCCTTTGTCACCACTAGAAATTTGAGAGGTGTGATCACATATGTGTATCATTGAGCTTATATATATCATAGAGGGGTGACCTTCTGAGAAGTTCCACAGGGTGTGCACGAATGAGTTCAAAATTCGCTGGAGGACATGTGTTGGTATATGAGGTTAATATAGAGCCTAATAAACTGTCATAGGTGACTACTTCCGATTTTGGTGATCAACTGGTGTGTTACAAGAATTGCCTATCCTTACTCCTTGTCATAGGTGGTTAACCAAAAAGTAGCCAAACTAGTAATCGTAGCTAGTATCTCACAAATTTTCCTCATAAATTTTATTTTCTCAAAAGTTTTCACCAATGCTAAGTTGTTACTACAGTCTACTGTGATATGCTAACCCCGAGTTATAAACATATGATGTCCCTTTACTTAACGCCGTTAATCAAGGATAATGTTAATGTCACGGTATGAATCAATTGGTCCACGCTTTGTGCTTAACAAGTCGTAAATTTGCACGGATATTTGACTAACCCTGCACAAATGAGCTCATTGAGTTTAGATTAGCTAATAACTTTAGTCCAGCGGCGTCTTTCTTGACAGTTCCTTTGTCACCACTAGATATTTGAGAGGTGTCCGTGTCATCACATATCTATCATTGAGCTTTTATATCATAGACACATAGAGGGTGGCAGGGCTTAGGTTTTGAGATATCTTCTTTTATTTGTAATGTCCTGATGTTGTTTTGGGTTAGAGAAGAAATTTCTCATAGGACTTAAGTGTCCAGCTATGCCCTTTACAGATCCGCGCATAAGTACATGAATGCTTACCCCTTGAAATTGTAGTGTATCTAGTTGACTTCCCTTGATGTTCTTATTTGCTCCCTCCATTCATTAAGCTTATAGAAATGGCGAATAAAGTATGTGCTAATATTTACACCAAGGAACATCTTTTTTGTTTTGTTTTTGGAGCTTGTTCCCAAACATGGTCAGTTAATTAAAGCCAAAAAGCAGGAAGTTTGGAAATGAATGGAGGTAGTGGTATTATGCTAAGCTGCTTGTGCAAGTGTTTTTTGTTCGTTTTTATTTTTGCCAAGAGCAATAATCCTGTACATTTTAGAAGGAGCCACAGATGATCGGTGTTCTTTAATAAATGGCTCTATAAAACCTATGCACTTCTTGTTATAAAGTAGCAAATGGTTGTTTCGTCTCAATTTTGAGTCAATTGGAACCTACCTCTGCTGTTGCGTGGGAAAACTGGATAAGTTGACCCCCCTCCCCCTCCCTCCCTTACTCTGCTTTGTTGGAGGCACTCGTGTAATGAGAATGATGCATAATAGTGGTAAGAGTATTTCATGAGGAGGACTTTACTAATATTACCTGATATGTTTTTAGCTTGTAACATGTAATAACTTATATTCTTTAGATCAGACTAAATTAGTTGACCTTAATAAACACTTCGTATCTGAAAAAGTTGTGTTAAAACATCATATGTATAAAATTGCTATGAATTTCACTGCATACTGGCAAGAAGAAAGTGCAAAAACCTGTTTTGATTTTCAAATATTAAGATATCCTTGCTATTGTGGTTGAGTCAAAATCTTGCTAGTGTATTGGAACAATGGCCATATCAAAGTCAATACTCAATAGTAGTGATTGTTTAGGAGTGACAAGTCTGACATTGCATATTGACTTCTATGCAGAGGGACAGTGGTTAGAGCCAAAACGACAACAACGGAATAAGCAGCAAGGACTTTCAAGAATTCCCAAATCTTGTGATTATTTTACATCATTTTATAGAACTTCTGTACCAGAGGTATGTAAGCTGCGTTCTGTCTTCATTTTTCGACACTTTACCTTATGGTCATTACCATACTGGGTTAGGGTGTCTGTGGGAGACCCTTCTCATTTGATTTACGTGCATTATATATATTTCTTAGGTAGCCACTATCTCTTTGAGCCTAGGGCTATATCTGCAAGAATAGGGAACTTCCACTTGCGAGTTTCGTTTTTCACCTCAGTCACTTGGTTGTAAATGGGAGGTAATAAGAGGGCTTCTCTATTGAAAAGTTTTAGTCACTTGTTGTTCTGATGAGCAGATTAACAAGATTATGGAGGAGCGCATTCTAACCAACCAATGTAGTCTCAAAGGAAGGCGTTGGTGGCAGCAGGATGTGCCGAATTCTACATCACTTGGGGTGAGTTGAACTGTATTAATAGTCACATGCTTTTTTGTGATGAAAATTGGCATTGTGTTGCACTATCAGTCACACACTCCCACCCTTCTTGCATTCATGACTAATATGCATGCTGCTCATATTTATCTTTTAACCAATTCAGTATCAGTGTGCTCCAGCCAACGACGTGATTAGTGGCTTGCCAGACGAGATTCTTTCTTTGATCATATCAATGATGTCACTGCGGGATGCAGCTACAACTAGTGTTCTTTCCAAAAGATGGAGTAAAATATGGAGATCTACTAGTAATCTCCAGTTCGATGTGAAGACTTTGTTTGGCCACGATATAAGTATCCTACAGTTCAAACGACTTCAAGAGACAGAGATACTGCTGCGACAACATATGTTCGTAGAATGGGTCTACCAAATCTTGGAGGCCCATTATGGTTCAAATATAGAGTCCTTTGGGATTCAGTATCCTATGCGTGTAGATCATGGCGAACATGTGTTGAGATGGATTAAGTTTGCAGCGGAGAAGCAGGTTAAGAAACTCTATATTCACCTTGGAGAGAAGACTTCCTTCGGTTTCTTTTATGGTCCAGGGTTTATAGTCTTCCCACACGAGCTGTTTGACCAAGCTGGAATGGCATCACATTTACGGCATTTGTCTTTGAGCCGTTGTCTCCTGAAACTTCCAGTAAATTTTGGTGGCTTTGCCTCTCTGGTCAGCCTGGAAATAAAAAACACTCCTATTCAGCAGGAAGATGTAGACAGCATTTTGAGCAGCTGTTCCAAGCTCGAGTGGCTAACTTTAGGCTCTCCCTCTCCTACACTTTTAAAATTTAGGTCTCATGGAAACTCAACATTACCATTAAAGCATTTGAGTGTGGACTACTGCTCTCAGCTAGAGGAAATTGAGGTTGAAAGCACTATAAAGTTAGTTTCTTTGGAATATACTGGACCTGTGGTATCTTTAAGAGTAGCTGCTTCGCCTGTTAGATTATATTTCCGTGGGATCAGAAGGCCTTTCTCGCGTGCGATAACTTATGTCCTAGGGAAATTATCTCAAGAGGTCGCTAATTTGAAGACTTTGCTATTTACCTGTGTGACAGATGAGGTATATTCTTACCCTAGATGTTTCTACTTCCTTCCCTTCGTGTTTGTAGTCCACGTAACATGTTCCTGTATTTGCATACATTGGTGTGTTTCAGCCTGAAGCCTTACCAAGACAGTTGGCCGTCTTCTCGAAGCTCAAACATCTGTTCATCTCAGTTAGTGGTTCTGGCCTCGGTCTATTGGAATTGACTTGTGCTTTCCTGAAGGCAGCTCCTTTCCTATTCAAGTTTGAGCTAAGTGTAAGTTTTGTGCCAGACCTTCAATTTGTTTCATATGACTGTTGTATAAGGGTATCAAAATGACTGTTGGACTTTCTAGGATGCATGTAATCAGTTTTATAATCTCTGTCTTCCCTGCAGGCTACGATTCGGTCTGATGTTCAAGATATTACAGAGCAAGGACAAGAGGTGATCTTTGGTAAGTATAGAAAACATCAGCATCTTAAGATAGTTCACCTCCTCAACTTTAATGGCCACCAAATACAGCTGTTACTTGCTCAACTTCTGATGAAGTATGCCGATCTTAAACATATGAGAATCATTCGCAAGGGCCGGTTGTACTCTGGAGATGGTGAATGGTTGGTCTCTGATGGTACCACATCGCTTGTTAATCGGAGAAAATTGCGACAAATGTTACGCAGATTTTGTCCAGCCTATACAAAGTTGAAAATAGTGTGACAGTGTTCAACATAGATTAGAAGATAGTAGAACAAATGTAAAATACTATCAATTTGATTTTTATCAAAGCTGAAACTTGATATTGTCTTCGGAAAGAAGTCTCAGGATGCACATGTGGCAGGGGAACTTTGCTTTGAACCGGTGGAGGTAAATTATGTGCAATAGATACAAAGCAGCTATTTTTCTGCAAGGTATGTCTGATGCAGCTAATGTGTAAGGTAAGGTTTTGTATATGTGAAACTTTCCGAACACACCACTGTGCCAGTAACAAGAATATTGAAAGCTGAAAGGCAACCTGTAAACTGTATGCTAGTTTATATCAATTTACATGAGCCGAGGATTGTAGTGGTGCTGTCCTGTGACTCCTGTCTGCTGCAAATACCCTGGCATTTCTTGAGCTTGAGGGAAGATCTGAATCACTGTCTGTTTTCAATTTTTGTTAATACTGCAACTGTCCTTGAGTGGAACTGAAATGCAGGATTAGGATAGACGGCGAAAATTCACTATTTCATTCCATGTCAGAGAATACAACACCAATTTTCAGATAGATGACTGACTTTTTCTAGTGTATTGGACAAAAAAATGTGTATGTTTAACAATATATGGAAGGCAGAATTGCACTGTTTCGTTCCCCATATCAGAGAATACAACACCAATTGCCAGCTAGATGATTGAATTTCTAATCTATTGGACATGAAATTGTGTATGCTTAACCTAAGAACTGTACTCTTGAATTAATCGGACCAGGGATTGTAATGCTGCCCTGACTGTCCTCCTGGCTGCCCCGAATTTCCTGGCATCTCATAAGGCACCAGTGCTTGTGGGCCGAAAGCATAGTATGAGGAAACATTCTGCCCCGGACTTGTATGGCTTTGCAGTCCAGTTGTGCTATACTGGTGCCAATTCTGCTGTTCCTGCACCAGTGATTTTTGTTGTCGCTCCATTTCTGCAATCTGCACATAAGCAGGAGGCGGTACAGCAACAGAAGCCGCAAATGGGTCCTGCTGATTAACCGTCTGCAGTGGTGCATCTGTGCTTGGCAATGCCAAAACAGCATTTCCATTCTCCACAGGCCATGGAAAATTACTTCCACTCTGGCTTACAGTTCCCTGATGATACAAGCTGTCTAACAGAAGATCATCAAAACCGCCACTCAGTTCAGTCTTCTGTTTCATCAAAGCACTTGCAGATTCAACCAGGGCCAACTCCCAGTCACTATTAGCAGGATTTGCAGTCTGTTCAGCTTCGCACACAGAAGCTTGCTTTGCAAGTTCCGAATTGTCAGCAACATCTTCCCATGGATTGTTACTGTTATTGTTGCCTGGATAATCACCAAACAAAGACAACACCGCATTTTCACCTTGGTCTTCTTCTGGTACATCATTCAAACTGATCAACTCCTGAAAATCATCAACAAAGTCCTCAGAGATAGCTTCCAACTGACTTGTTCGACCTGTACTGCTTCCTTTGCCCTCATCGCGCTTCACTGATGCATTATTATCAGAATCCTGCTTCTTGTTCTTCTTCTTCCCAGCACTCTTTGTTTCAATAGCCTTCTTCTTCATAAAAGCTTCCATTGTGCTAAGAAGATCATCGCTTACTCTCTCGACCACAGGATACTCAGAGCGTGTAGCAACCCCGCAATCCTTACACCAAGCATAAAACTCCACAAGCTCATCAATCTGTTTCGCAACAGTAACATAAGTCCCTAAAGATTTAACCACATTCCAATACTCCAACCCCCAAAACTGATCCAACAAAAAGGCCAACCCCTCACCGATATCACCATACACTTTAAAACTCTCCTCGACTACAGGACACAGCGCGAGAACAACCAACTTCTGATGCTTACTCACAGTCCTAGGGCGCATAGCAAGCACCCTTTCAAGCAACCTTTGCAACTGCTCCATTCTACTCAAAACCCTCTTAGTAGCCATCTCATCACTCAACTTGCTCAACTCAATTTTCTTATCTTTCTCTTCCAATTCATTCAAACCGTCAGAAACACGCAATCTCCTCCTCGACCACATCTCATCAAACACCATCAACTCAACTTTCTCATCAAGATACATCCCATACCTCCTCACAAACTCAGTATAATCCCAAGAATTCGCGTGCGCCTCGTCCTTAAACACACACATACTACTCAACATTCCACCACCTTTCACACTACTTGCATTCGCACTCGCAATTTCCTCGACAAAATCATCACCCCCATCAACCATAAGCCTATGAACAAGAATCAAACACTTCAATGCAACAATCCAATCACGAGTCCTCTCAATTCTCTTCGAAATCAACCCTACGCATTCATTCACAAGCTCTTTCGATATCGAACTTCGACGTAAAATCTCATCAAAATACTTCTCATTTGGTACAACATCATCATGACTCGTTGCCTTCACGATCAAGATATCAAGTTCAGGGTCAAGATTACTCGCAACTTTCGCAATGCTGATCCTTGTTTGATCCTTTACTACTCCAATTGCCCTCCTAATCGTACTACTCGGCGCCATTAATTTCCTGCTCAATCAAAAAAACAGGGGTTTTCCAAGATTTAATCTTTTCCGCAAAATCTTGATGGGTTTTTCAATTGGATGGAAAAAATTGATGGGTTTCGCTCGGATTTTTGAAACGTAAATCAAATTGGGAAAAAATGGATCATAGAGTTTGAAACTTACCCTAGAATAACAAATTGGGGATTTTTGGAGAAGGGAGTGAATTAATGAGGGGAAAAATTGTGTATTTTGTGCAAAGAATTGAGTGAAAGAGAGAGCGCGGGCGAAGTGCGTAGAAATAGTAAGCAAGTTCAGTTCACACGGTAACGTAATTAGTAATCTTCCTAAAATACACATTTTTTTTTACATAATTGCCTTGAAATGGAATTAGTAGGATAGTTAATGTGGTCATGTTTTTGCCAATTTAATGTGGGGAAAGAAATTATTATTTTCTTAGTTTGGAAATACGAGTGCATGATTCATGTGTGATTGAGCCATTGAGGTATGTTATAGCTAGGAATGATGGTTAGTCCGGAAATACAAATTTTTATAGGTTATGGTATCAGTGAAATAAAGTCGGCAGTCTACTAAAAGGTTTGTATATACAAATGCGGCAAAGCACTTGAAATACATGTGAATGAAGTTATTAAGTACTTACACTTTAACAAGACACCGTCCATGTCTTTAAATAGATTTTGATTTTTAATTGGACTTTAAAATCAGCAATGAAACCGTATGTCAATTGAGGGGAAAAAAAAAAGATTATAACTCTTGATTAGCGTATCTAATTGGTACCTAATCAGTAGTTGTGTTTATGTTTGGACGTAAATATTAAGAGACCGACTCGCGAAGTATTGCTCTGGTTAATATGATTTTTGTTTTGGTTGATCACTTCTTAGCATCATTTTAAATGTTACTATATGTTTTTCTTAAGAAGATCCAAATGTAATATCTAGAAATAGAAGATGATCAACACAATTGACAATCTTGCAAACAAGAATCATCTCTATAACATACATTGAACAATTTTTTTTAAAGATGAGTGTATATATTCATTGAATCGTTTAATCATTGTCATGAATTCCAATTAGGAAAGGAATAAGAAAAAGCAATGCACATAATCCCCAAATGAAACAAATGCATGCGCAACCCTTGGAGCTTGGAGTATATATAGATGGGTGTATAGTAAATCATCTCATCTCGTATCACACAAGAAATTTGAGCCTAAAAACCATCACCAACCCATCAGAAATTTAGGAGTTATTCACGAACAACAAGAAAACATGGCAAAATTATCTTCAACTATTGTCGTGCTAGTTATCTTCCTTGTTTTCTCAGGTAAACACATACAACAATCTACATTCTCATCTTTTTTTTTTCTATCACTCAATCTTGCATCATGTACTGTGTTTGTTTACATAATCGTTTACTCGAATGAGTTCTAAGATAACCTCATTTGGAGTACTCAGTTTAAGTATCACCGTAACACCATCAACTGCATAAATGTATATATGGTACCATATCAAATTGAGTACCAAGACTACCAACTTGACGCCCTAGCCTAATACGTACTCTGAATTCACATTGTATTTCTTATCTTTTTGTGCATGGCTAACTATATATTTGTAATTTGTATCTTTGGTTTGCATTTTTCGCAGCAATGCTAATGGTAATCAATGCGCAAACCGGATGCCTACTAAGCGATTGTCGCAAACGATGTTTTGAATCCAAAAGCGGATTTGGAGTGTGCATCGAGTCTCCTATTGGGTCCGATCACTACGTATGCCAATGTGAACGATAGGTTATCCGAATTGACCATATATTATATATGTATACTCTTAAATGGTATAATGGTGTTAGTGTCATTATCTACAAGCTAAGCAGCTAAGCTACAAGTTTCGAATAATATAATCGTTCACAAATTTCTATGTTTACGCAAAAGTTCTTTCATTTCCATGTTATCAAATATCAATGTAGAATCCCATCAAATAACAACCTCTTAGATGGTAAACAAATCATCATGGCTTATTGCTTTGACAATCAAGATATTGATTGTTTGAAATTTAATGATTCTGTACCGAATGGTGTAACTAAAATTTGACTACCCGCTGTCAAAAGAAAAAAAAAGTTACTTAGGCACGACAACCAAAACACTTAAAAAGCGCACGCTAGCTAGCCTTCATCACATATTCACATGAGAATGTGGAAATGGGCTTAAAGAACTTTTCAAACAAAGGAATAAACACTCATTTCCAACATGGGTACCCAAAACTTGTCCATGGTAAAATTTTGACAACATTTGGCTATTTTAAGAAAAGTTGTCAAAATTGGCTAAAGCTGAAGTATATAGTCCACGGTTTTCACCTCAGAATGACCCCGGAACAAAAATGGCTTAAATTGTTGTAGAAGCCCCTAAGGGTCATATTATGAGGGTTAGCAAAATATTAGAGCCAAAAACCTATGATAATTTCTGGAAATCAGCATAAATCGGTGAAAAAAATCACTTTATCCTCAATCGGTGAAATGTGAAAGAGGGGCCTAATGATCTTCCCGTCTAGAAGAATCAGCCTCTATATCCAACAACGACACTCCAAAAACGTCCATGTAAAAGTTTTGAGACAAAAATGACTACTTTTAAAAAGTTGGTCAATAATATTGGTCAAAACCGAAGTATAACATCCACTCTTTTTGGCCAAAATTGCCCGGCAAATAAAACAGCTCGAACTTTCGAGGGAACTTCTAAGGGGCACAATATGAGAGTTTTAGCAAACGGTGAATCGGAGAAAAACACAAAATATACGCTAGACTCAACCGATCACGTGTATCGAAACTCGGAATAGTTGAAAAGGGAAAGTTTAGAGCACATATATAAACCTCCAATCTTCCCGCGAATAACCAACCAACAATCTCAGCTCAGCTCACCACCATCTTCACACCTTACAAGAAAATCTCCGATCAAATTCAACCCCCAAAAAAAACCCCAAATCAATTAAATCAATTAAATTGAAAAAATCCAGAAAAAAATGTTCTCGCTTCGAATTCATTCAGTGGATACCGATCGTCCCCTCTTTCTCTCTCCTTCTACAAACACAAACCCTAACCCTAGCAATCAATTTTCCGAAAGAAAGGGGATAATTCACCTCTATCGAACTCTGATCAGCCTTCCCTCAACTTCCAATCCGTCTCCCCCCACCGTCCGATCAACCCTTCTCTTCATCGTGGCCGTTCCCAATTACTTCCCTTTTGATGATCTCTTTCGTTTTTTTGGGTCGCTTAACGCTGAAGTTACTGACTTTCTCATTATTAGGTGAATTCCTTTCTGGGTTTTGTTCTTTGTTGCTGAATATTTGTGGGTTTTTCTGGGTTTTTTGTGATTTTGATTGGTTTGTGTTAAATGTGTGTTTTTGTGATTTTGGTTGTTTTTTTTTTTTTTGGGTGGAATTGTAGGAATGATGGTGTGGAGGATAGATACAGTGTCTTGATTCGGACTGCGAATGAGGATTCGGCTGATGCATTTTGTCGCGCTTTCAATGGGAAGCGATTTTCGCCTTCTGAGGTACCGTATAGCAAATTTTGGCATGATTTATGTGATTTGAGGTAGTTTAGGGTATTGTTGAAGGGTGATCATGTATGAATGTGGCTAAAGTTTGGAACTTTTTGTAGACTGAGACGTGCCACATTCTCTCTGTTGATTTGTTGGAATTTACGGAATTGGCTGAAATTGCCAGTACTGCCCCGGATGGTTATACCGAGCTGCCAACGTGCCCCATTTGTTTAGGTTAGTCTATTCATTTGCTTGTCTGTTGTTTTCGTAAAAGCGTAGGTTATAGCGCAATGTAGTTGTACTTAGTAGACGTTGAAAGCTGCTTGATGATTGCTTGTATGTGTGTAGAGAGGTTGGATCAAGATACCAATGGGATACAGAATACAGTATGTGATCATGCATTTGAGTGTTCGTGTAGTTCCAACTATCTATCTTGCCAGGTCAGCACCTACCCAATGTCTACTTCTTTAGCTTGAAGGTTGCTGGTAATGCGTGTTATACTGTTATGTAACCTTTTACAAGTGAACTGTTATGTGTTAGTGTGCTTGTTACTGAGTAATGTGAAAGATCTGTTTTTTATAAGGTTGAAAGTAGTTGCTCATTGAAGTGTAAGCGTTCCTTTGAACTTGTAAGATGTCACTGAATACTGGTAATAGGAAGAAAACGACTGGATCTTAAGTTCTTAACCTTTATAATGTGAAAAATGTTGTAGCTGATTCCTACTATATAACTACATGAGGGTTAAGCAGAGGTGAGGAGTACATTACATAGCAGTTCTGTAGTCTTGCATGATGTCAAAATAGGCGGTAGTATGACGTATACAACAATTGTTATAGATTGATGATTCTTATTATCATGACCTATACAACAAAAACAACATTATATTAGTGCCTCAAAGGCTTCTGCCGTGGCGAGGTAGGGAGGGTCGGATGAATGCAGCCTTGCCTCGTACATAGGGTGTTCATCGATGACCCATGATGAAATGTATGTTTTAAGGATTTATATTAGCCAGCAGATTATTGACTTGTTTGTTAGGCCGGGAATTGAGTGTATAGGGAAAGGGAATTGCCAACTTATATACATCATATGACAAAAGACTGACTATGATAATATAATAGTGGGAAGTTTTGATGAGAGAATTTGTCTCTAGCTGCTGGTTCATGCTATACTTGTGTGCTACTCGAGTGATATGAGACTCCCCTTGGTACTGTATGGTAAAGCATGCAGGCTACTTTGTTTACAGAACTAAAATCTTGGGCGATCAGTTCCTACGCTAAAGTTGGAAGGTGGTGAGTTTTGTATTCTGTGTTACAAGCGCTAATGACAATAGCAAGTATTTTTAAAAGTTTGTCATGTTGTTGTTGTATCTATGTAATCAGGTGTGCCGATTATGCCAGCAGCACGACGATAATCCTAATTGCTCTATCTGTGACACATCGGAGAACCTCTGGGTCTGTATTACATGTGGCTTTGTTGGATGTGGAAGGTAATCTTGTCAATGGTGTGCCCTTAGATAAGTCCAATGCTACTATTTTCTGCATCTACAGCTGTTTGTCCTACTTGCAGGTATAAAGAAGGTCACATGCATAGACATTGGAAAGATACACGACACTGCTATTCAGTTGAAATTGAGACGCGGAGAGTTTGGGATTATGGACTTGATACTTACGTTCAACGACTAAACGATTCGAAAGCTGAAGGCAAATCGCTAATGTTTAATTCACACTGCGTATCCAATGATGGAGACTGTGGTACTTGTTGTGATGCAGAGGATTCCAAACTTTCATCTGCTCTTTCTGATAGAAAAATTGAAGAAGTATGTGCATTGCTTCCTACATATTATCTTATTCGAGCTTATAAAAAAGAGTGAAGCCACTGTGCAAGTCCTCTACACTTCTGATACTATCTTTTACTTTTTCTTCTTTGAACTGTCTGGCTAGGGGTATAAGTGCTAGTGTATGCTAAGTTTCCTTCGTTCTTCATTCTGATGTATGTTACTTGTAGCTTAATCTGCTTTTGTCATTTAGCGTAGAAAAGTTGAACTGGAACTAACGTGCTTATGTTTTAACTATCGAGCACAGACCATAGAGGAGTTCAACCACTGTCTTGCAACTGTACTAGAGAACCAGAGACAGGTACATATGGCTTCAGCCTGATTCCTTTTGTCATCATTTGATCAAATCCAGCCAGTAAAGTTGTACGTTCTGAGTTTATATCGCTGCACTTATCTTATGTATAAGCTCGCTTTAAGTGCAGTAGGCTTTAGACCAGCATGCTTAACTAAATTCTTTGCAAATTTCAACGATTTCTGATTTCTCCCGCTTATTGTGATAACCATTCCAACTTCTGTTTCTTACCTTTTGTGCAGATTTATGAATCTCAGCTGGCAGAAGCCAGGAGTAAAAGGGACAATATTTTTGTGGAAGAGGCTGATAAGGCTTCAAAACTGCAAGACCTCCAATGCAAACTTGAAAAATACGAGGAGAATAAACAGACACTTCTAAATGTATGTCATGTTGTTTCCTATTAAAGTCATTGTACTTATCTTTTGCTCATCATCCCTCTCCTGATGAATACTCTGGTTCAGGAGAACCATATCCTAATTAAAGAACAGGAAGAGTACAAGAAAATGCTGACTGCAATTGAGGAAAGGTATGCTGAATATATTCTGTCTGTACTTGAGTCTTTGTACTCGTATATACATATTCCCGTGTCCTTGCCCCTCCTCCCAGCCCCCTTCCTGTAACTGTTACTGTATCTTACCGTTTGATGTAACATGCCAGGGAGACATCATATGTCACATCGAGGAACAAGGAGATACTTGAGCTTGAGGAGCAGGTACATATACAATCTACATGCATAATTCTTACACCCAACGGCTTATTAATACATTATGATGATGGCTTGAACTTTTTTGCTGGCATTATCAGATCAGGGATCTGAAGTTCTACATAGCAGCACAGAAGAAATTGAGTAGCACAACAGACTCACAGGGCATAAAAGGAGGGACTGTGTTGCCTGTGCCTGAAATGGAACCACCGCCTACCAAAACCAAGAGGCGCACCAAATCAGGCCGCCATCGTAACTGATTTTTTAAGTGATTCTCATTTTGTACAGATACAGTACAGCAAGCAACGTTGTTGTTGTTGTTACTAATGTAAACACATTGGTATTCCTTCCAGAAACTTAGGCTAGATGACGCAGAGATTTGTTTGTACACTGGTAGGCGTTGAATGTTGTCTGGTTGCCTATTCTTAATCGCTCGAATATATTCATGTGCAGCATTTTGGATTGTTGAGCGCCATTGATGTTGTTGAGCAGACCTATTCTCATTCTTTTCCACCAATTGTGATTTTAGCATACCCAACTGGTGCCCCATCAGGGCCATCACCACATTATGTGCTTTGCGTACTTGGCATAAATTAACCTGTGTCAAGCAAAGGGCTATGGTTGAAGTTGCTCGAAGGCATACCATGCAACAAGGTGGTGTGAAAATCATACTGCCCACTGGACTATAAAAGTCGGGTGTATAAACACAAACCAATATATATATACAAAGCAAACGGGCGACTAAATCCCACTGCAAACTACAAATCAAACCAATCGCTTATGAGGTACATACAATTTCTTAAAGTACAACCTAATCTGAAGATAAATCTTGAAATAAAACCTAGCAGTAAGAGCTAAGCTCTAAAACTATAAGATTCCTGTCAAGAAGGTCAAATTCCCCTCATTGCCAGCCAGAAACAATAAAAACTGTCTCCATTGCACAAATCATTCTCCTACGTCCCTCAGATATAACTAAACCATCGAAACATGGACTCTAAACTGACTTTAAAAGGCTTGAGTTACATTAATTTCTACTTGTCAATCACAGAACTAGGTTTGTTAATTGTAATGCCTGATTCATCAGTGAATGGTGCAGCTATATTGCTAACTTCGATTGGACAGCCGATGACAGTCCCTTAAAGGTAAATCCTGCATCCTGCAGCTTGCCTTTATAAAAAGTGCGGTCAATGCAGGAACTAGGCAACTTTGTACAATCTTTGATGGAACCGAAATAAAATTAAAAAATCATCATCTTTGAGGCTGCTCTATTCCGGCTACGGCAGAGGCATTGCTGGGACCAGCTCCATTCTCAGCAGGAGGTGGGGTGCCCCACTGCCCTTCGGACTCTAACGGCTCCAACACGCAAACACCACCATCAGTGAGTCCTAATGCAAATTGATTGGCATCTGACGGGTGTGCAGCAATGCAAACGGGGAATACTCTCATACTGTTCAAAGAGGCAAGTGAAACTTTCAGTTTCTAACAATATAAAGGACTAGAAAGTATTCAAAGTTATTCCACACAAAGATATAATCATGTGCACACCTCGGATTCGGAGGCAAATATACATTGGGATTAATTCGACACCTCAATCTAAGATTTGAGGCAGTAAGAATGCTGATGCTTCCATCTTCAAAGCTTACGTAGATTGATTGACTATCACAAGAGTATGTTGCATGCGTGATTGGCCCTCTTGCTTCAGGAGCAAACCACTAAAGAGGAAGATAAATGTCATATTAGTAGCTTGAAGAGGGAGGGGGGGAGAAGACAATTAGTCTACTGAGTGAATATTTATATATTAATTCTGATTCAGTGCTGCAGATCTTTGAAAAGGAATTACCTGTTTAAGACATTCAAGCTTAGGAGCTTCGTATATAGCAATTTGTGTTTCATGCACAGCCAACAAATGTGTCTGATCTTGATGAAACTGAACACGTGTATCTGCAAGGGCATTCACAGCTCGTCCACTAGGAATTTGCAATGGTTTGCATGCCAGCTTGTCCCACTTATCATCCATACTCCAAACACACAACTGAAAAGTAATTATAACAGTCAATAAGCAACCTCTGCAGAGGCAGAGGCTAAGTCGGTAAACTGAGATGAAATCCTAACCCAACTAATACAGCTAACCAACTTGCTAAGTGAGGGGAGGGAGGGGTTTGGAGACACAAGTGAGAGTGAGGGATGTCTGAAACAATAGATAAAGGAAGTGAAGGCCCAAAACAGTCAATTATAGCTACAACTACAAGCATTATGGTATAGCATCACTCTTTGTAACATATGAACTGAACACAGAATGCACTGTAAGATAGGAAAACCATCAGTTCCTCAAGTCGCTGCAAGCTTGATGGTAATAAGGTTCAAATAAAGGATTTCCAGTTCCTAATCCTCTCATAACTCCTATTATAGTTTGCATAGCATAATAGAGAGGGGGGGAAACCTGAGAATCAGCTCCTGAAGATACCAGCACGTTTTGGACCTTGGAGAAGGCCAACCCAGTAATTCTTTTCTGATGTCCTTTAAGTTTACTCATAACCTGCAGAAAGAAGGCACACGACATGTCAATTACTAGATAGTGAAAACTAATGGAAGAATAAACAAATGTGAAAACTGAATAGAAGTATAAGAAAGAAACTCAGGACCTCGTCGACACGAACATTATATATTTGAATGGATGAATCATCCATGCCAATAGCAATAATGTTATTGTCTTGAGGATGAAAAGCCAAAAATGTTGCTGCAGGAGGTGATGGCATGAAAGTCGTCATTGTCTGCATATAAGAATCACACATAATAAGATATAATAAAAAAGGTAAGACATAACAGAACTCGGTACATTAATAACCAATAGAAAAACACAATTACCATTATACAGCAAAAATTGCATATTCAATACAGAGTACAAGAACAAGCTTGTTCATAATATCCTTGTAAATGACAAATGCATAGAAACATGGTATAAACAATATAACAACAGATGAAGACAAAGAGATTTATCTAACAATTACCTTAAAAGTCATCATATTAAACAAGGAGATTTTCCCTCCCGAAGCCGACATAACATAAGAATCATTTTTGGAAAGGGCAAAGCAAGATACTACATCTTCAGGGTTCGTGTCACTTAAATCATTTGTCATCAGTATTCCACTAGAAGGTTGCCAAAGTTGAGGTGGACAGCTAGCTGTAGCCTGCAAACAAGAGTTTTAAAGCCACCACATAGGAAAAGTTTTTCAATGAGCAACAAAACAATGACTTTGTAAATCAGTTACCTTGCCAGTCGAATTTCTGTCATTTCTGGGCCACTTCCACAATTTGTGTACAGCATTTGACCCCAAAGCTAAAATGGCTAAACCAGAATTTGTGTAGATCAACCTTGAAACCTGAAAAGATAATAAAAGAAACCACTATAAATGTAAAACATTGTTACATAAAAAGATCCAATCGCTCGCTCCCCGGCCCTGGTTGAAAGGCCAGCGGAGACAGGTTTCTTAGAAAGGTTATATTGTAGTACACCCCCGCTTAGACTAATCACTGATCATAAAATTTATAAAACATCACGTGTAAAGTAAAGTATTGAATTATCATCAATTAAACCATCCAAAATTACAACTACAAGTAAAGGATAGCATCGGCTACAAAGGACTCAATCACCATCCATGAAACTGATGAAAAAACTAAGAACACCACAAACTTGTACAGCCTGAACGGTTACTGTATGGTTTAAGAGAAAAGTTATGAGAGAATCCCTACCCTCATAGCTGAAATACTATCAGGAAGCCTCAATGACCGACACTGTGACTGCTCACTTATTTCAGATAGTTTCCAAATCTTCGACTTGTCTGAAGACTCATCGAGGAATTTCGGTTTCACATCAATTAAGCTTCTATTATCAACATTCTGCATATAAGATCCGAAAAGGTGAAATCAATGTCCTACCAAACGTAATACGACTGAAACGTGACGACAAGTCTGAAAGAATACTAAAGAGAATAAATAAAAGGACATGTACCACTCCCGCCATCGGAGGCACAGCAGCTGACCGATCTCCAATGGCAGCTCCCACTGAAGCACTACCAGTAGGAAATACACCAATTGTAGGTCCCTGAAACAATCATATATAACAAAACTACAAATCAGAACAGGCCTACCACCCATCCCCTGGGAGCGAAGTGAAGTAAAAAAGAAAAAAAAAAAATATCAACAAAAAGCTCCGAATACGAACCTTCACAACTGCCCCAGAAGCAACTCTAGAAGCATCGAATGAACGGTTCTCTACCATTCTGAGTAACCTAACCCCTTCCATATTAGCTAGAATTTTTACACCATTGTCGCTGGTTGACACAGCCATTAATGTGCCCTCCTTATTAAATCGAATACATGGAGAAGCCTGGTGATATGCAGAACCAAGAGCATAAGGAAGCATTTTAAAATAATATTAATGTTAAACACTCAGTATTCTCTAAGCATTACCGGCAATCCACCATCGGCATCAGTTGTAGTCAAGAGGTTAACATTGTCCATATCCCAAAATTTAACAGAAAATTCATCCCCAGCAGCAAGAAACCTGTTCTTTGTAGTATCAAACTGCACAATTCCCACAGATCGCTTTCCAAGACCAAGATATGTACGTTTTACAGTTCCTTCACTTTCATTCCACTCCACAAGGAAAGATTCTCCTTCTTTGCTGGTCCCACATGAGAACAATCTGCAGGAAATATCACTCTCCATGAATTTAGCAACATAGAGAGAAGCAAATAAAAGTTCAATATCTACCACAATACTAACTATGTATTGGAGGGGAGTGATTAGTACCTTGACCCATCTGCACTATATGCCATCATAGTCGATGAGTGACCTGGGGCATCATAATCTACTCTGGAACCCATGGTATCATACAACCATGCTTTTATTTTGCCGTCAGTTGCAGTTGAGAAAATGAACTGAAATAAAGATTGCAATAGTTCCACGCTATAAGTTCAGGTCATATAAATTGGTAATTGTACTCGATTCCATGGTTCAAAGAACAAGCTAAATCATCTTTGGCACATAGTTCTAACTAGGGCATAGGAATAGAAAGAATTTGAACAACATCAAAGTCTATACCTGGATATTCTCTTTGTAGTGTGGGCACACGGAATAGACGGGTGATTCATGACCCTCAAAAGTATATTGTTTAACTCCAGTGACAGCATCCCATACCTAACAACATTAATTCTCAAGTGACTAACCAGTACGTTTGTGATTTCTCTAATGCGCAAAAGTAGCACAAAAAAACATTACCTTAATGAGCCTATCCTCCCCACATGTAATAATAGACATCTGTTTATTGGGATAAGAAAAGGCAAGATCGTTCACACTACCAACATGAGCCTCGATCTGCATAGATTAAAATAACTCTTCAATGACACTGTTCTACTTCAGAAGTAAATAGAATATAATTCACTCTTTGATGAAATAAAAACCTCCAAGTGGTTTTTCAAGTCGTTAGGGCCATGATAGGAGTACACATGCACAAGATGTTTTGAGTATGCAACACCTGCATTTAACCAAAAAAGAGAAAGTTTAATTTATGTACTGCCAAATACAGTATCTTTGAATGCATATCGAGAAAAGGATAGGCCTGTCAAGATCCCAAGAAGCAACAGCCAGAGGGGCTGCCAAGTGTTGTTTAACAGGGATTCGGAAACAAAAGAAAGAATACGTAAATTACCAGAAAAGGTTCCATCAGGACTCCATATGACCCGATTAATTGACGCAGAGTAATCACTTGACAAAGAACCCTGATTAAAATATCGTAAGTGTGCAATTAGCATGATAAATATTCAGGCTACAAAAGAGTGAATGCTTAACAAATCCACCGCACACATAAGAACTAACCTGCACAGGCATAGAGCACGCACCGAGTTCCCAAACCTTGAAATTCCTAAAAGCAATTCTCTCCCGGCTCACCAAATCCCACACTATGACGTCCCCCATATTGGTTCCCACTGAGACAACAGCGAAACCAATTCAATATTATAAAAGGGAAAAGTATCAATGGAAGATGAAAGTTTCGATCAGTAGGAGCAAACCTAGTAGCACATTCTGCTGCAGAGGATGGAAATCTAGACTCTTGACAGAAGAACCCTGGCTCAAATTCATGACAAAGTTCTTCGGCAGATCATCAGAAGAATATGAACTTTGCCCATGAGTTTGGCTGTTGAATGCAACGGGCAAAATGTTGACAGGCAGATTGCTGACCTGTTCACAAGTCCATTTAACATAAATGGTCAGTGCTAGGCATCAACATGATCTTAACTAGATTATCCATGCATGACTTCAATATCCTAGACAACATTTGATCCCTTAATCTTATCTAGGTCAAAACTTGGGAACCCAACTCATCCGGTGACGCATGAGAAAAACTTGAGTGATTGTATTAAGAAGTTCATATGAGATAACACCAACCTTAACCAAGGGTAAGAAAAGGGTTAATCAAAAGCTTGTCCATAGGATCCACTATCCGGTACGGATAAACAGCTTACTCTCCACAATTGCAATAAGGAATTCAATTTCAAGTTTATTTAAGTTCAACAAACTACAAGAGAATATGTATAGAGAAAACGAAATTAAGTATCAATAGTTACACATAACATACTTCATCTCCTGGTCCAAAAGGTCTTGGTCTTTTCAGCACATGTTCAGAATCTGCTGTTTGGTAATCTATAGTTGAACTATTGTTAGGAGGAGTCCTTGGACGCTTTACAATAGCTGCTGCAAAGAAACCAAAAAAACAAAAAGACTTATCATAAAGGAGGAAAAAAAAACAAGTGAAAGTGCAAAAATGAAGAGTAATAATTTAAAAGATTTTTAAATCAAAAAAAAAAAAAAGAGAGAGAATTGCCTCAGAAAGGTAAGATTACTCTTTCCCAAAATAATAAGAAATTCATTTCAGTGTAAAGCCCAAAGATCTATCACAAGATACAACATACACGAAAAAATCGAGAATAATCAAAAGCACAATCTTCTGACTAGAGCTTTATAATGCAGAATACCTGTATTATTGGGGGCACCCAAACCCATTGGCCCAATGGAAGTAGTAGGGTGAGGTACAGGAGATGGATTTGCAATCCATCCAGCAAGCGACGTAGGAAGAGGAGCAGGGGCGGCTTGGAATGGCTACAGTTTTGGACAAACAGATCAATAAACAGCATGTTTGACTTAACAAAATAAATGACGTAACCAGTATCATCACTTACTCCATGAGCTCCGAGTGGAGGAAAAGCTCCAGCTTTTGGAACAGGAGAAGCATTCAGCAGTGAATTGGTCACAGGTGACGGTGCACGTGCACCATTAGGGGGTCCACATGTGTGGTCAATAAAAAGTGTCTTTATGTCAGGATTAGGCTTGGGATTCTTGCATAGCTGGTGTTGCCAATTCAAACTGTAATGCCATCATGTAAAATGTTAGCATGAATCCAACTTCTTCCAGCTAAAAGTTGTCTGGAAAAGCTACCACGGGAACTAACTCCAGATCATCTTTTCTTTTTCAGTTTAAGAGTTAAAGTTAACCTTTGATTTATTAGAGTTCTGAGTCTTGAATTCCTCAGAGTCGGGAACTGTAGCTTGTCGCGAAACAATGGGTTGGCTTCTATAAGTTTCTTTAATTCTGCAAGCATAATGGTCCTAGCTGACTTAGTATCTCCATATTTCGACAGCTGCTCATTTTCTCTGTGTAGTCAACAATTCCCCAAGTTCAGATAATGATTTACACAGTGAGTAAAACATAAGTTATAAAGCAAATTGGCTCACCATACCTGAAGTTATCCAAGGTTAATAGGAGGGTTATTTCCTTAAAAAGTTCCTCATTAAATGAAGAGAACACCTTCAAATCCTTAACAAGAATTTCAACAGCTTTTGCACGATCTCGCCTGAAATGTCAACACAAAACCAACACCATATAAGCTAAGCTTTAATTATACAGGAACTCACACATACTGGTTGATCTCGAGTCTAGAGACTTACTTGTCCAGCGCCTCAAGGTACTTCTGCTTTCGGATTTCAAAAAAGATCTTCATAGAGTATCTATTATCATCGACTTTTGTGAAGCCAGATAAATATTTCTCTGCATCATCCCACTCTCCCCCAATCACCAAATCCTCGAAGTACTTCATATTAAAGAAGAAGCCTGATTCCTGCTCCAATCTGTACAAATCATCATATTCAAATGGCATTAAATTAGCAACTAATACCAAAACTCACATAAGCAAACATCTCCATTACCCTCAGCCACACAATACCTTTTTTAGAAATCAAGTGCCTTCAAAATAACATACAAGTGCAATAGTGATGTTTTACAAGCCAATTAAGGGAAAAAGCCATGGAAACAAACTATTTCAGGGAAATGCCTGATTCGACTCGGCTCCATCCATACCCCAACCAATGCCTCACATAAGGCTCCCAAACACTATTTCATCAGATCCTTTCGTCATTAATAGCAAACGAAAGCCCAAAGCGCCCACCTACTACAGATGAGTAGCTTATTATTTCGTTGAATTACTCCACAGCAAACCCAAAGCAAAAGGCTCACACACACACCAAAAACAACTCAGCTTCATCCCAATCCTCCAAACAAAAACATGTCATGACAGAAAAAAGAGCCATCTTTCCAAAGCAAAGTCACTGAAAAACTATAAAAGGAGCGAGTGTTCAACATTTCAGCCACCCCCAGTTTATCTTCCAGTCTCTACTACTTCCTTACCCGTCCCCATACACGGGAAAAAAAATCAAATCTTTTCTAGTAGCGTAAGTCAGTAAAGCCACCAACGCTTCACTCCCAAACCCTACAACCTCCATTCCCGATTCCCTGCCCCTAATCGCGCAAAAAACTAATACAACAACCCACATTATTCTCCCAAAATTAGTTCAGTGAAGTCACCGAAGCACGAATTTGCACAATTCCGGTTTCCACTTCACTTACCCTGAATTGTAACCTATTCACACCCACAAAAATCACCCACACCCTCAATTTCAACAAAAGTTCACACTTTTACTCAAAATTACTAGCAATTTCCATGATTTTAAATAGCCATTTTTCTTAAACCCAACTTAATAAATCCAAACAAATTACCATTAAAAATCCATCTGACTCCTATTTTCACTCACTCAAAACACTTACGTCATAATGACGTCTCACAAATTCCCCCCTTTTTTTTCCTTTGCCCCCTTTATTCTCTCTCACCTCCCCCCCCCCACCCCCCACATCACCAAAAAAAGCCAAAAGTAAACCCATTTTACTATTTACAGTCATAATCATCATTAATTAATTAATTAAATCTCAATTTTCAACCAATAATATTAATAATAAATGCACCCTAACATTTTTTTCCAATAATTCCAAAAATTAATTAATCAACATTAAAAAAAAAACAAAACAAAATAAATTAAAACTAAAACTAAAATAAATACCTGTGAACCGTCTCCTTAAATTTCTCCTCCTCCAAAAACTGAAGTATCAGAAACACAAGCTCTCTGCTTAACGACGACATATCTTCCTCTTCACGCTAAATCTAAAGATCAATCGAACCCCAGAACACAAAATCCCTGTTTTTTTCAACAACATAAATAAACATAATTAAAAATTAAATTCAACCAAAAACAAAAAAAAAAAACCAATCAAATCAAATTAATTTATACCTGGAAAAAAACCCAGATCAAGAGGTCCCTTAAAATTTTCACTTTTCTTCCTTCGTCTTCTTCTTCACTCAACTTTCTCTCTTCACAACAAATATTCACTTTATTTTTTTTTTCTCTCTTAATTTAATCTTAATCTTAAAAATTAAATTTAAATTATTATTATTAAATTAATTAAAATTTGGGCCCGAATTTCTCTCTTCTTCTTCTGGAGAAAAGAGGAGGAGTTTATTGGGGTCAGAGAAGATGAGAGAGAGAGAGAGAGAGAGAGAGAGAGAAGAGCAGAAGAAGAAGGTGTGATTTTATAGAGAAGAGGAGAGAGAAAACTTCAATAAGACGCTTTTTTTTATTATATCGTCTCGTTTGACGAGATATTGAGGTTTTCTCGCGAGATTTTGAGAGGATGGATATTTTGTGACAGAAAGTTTGATAAGTGAGTGTGGTTATTATCTCGGGGTGAGGGTGTGGGTTTGATAAGTGGGATTGGTTATCATTGTTTTTTTGCGTAAAAGAGAGAGACGTTACGGGTTTGATAAAGGCGCGTGGTTCACGCGCTTTTTGTTTTTTGGGGAGTTAGGTTGGACTTGGACAACTACCCCCTCCTTGAGCATGACCTTTTTATTATTTTCTTCTCTTTTTTTCCCTTTTTTCCTTTTTCTTGTCTTATGTTATTTCCTAAATTATAAAGGAAATGGTTGTTGAATTATAAAACCGTCTGTGTCATACGGTTTACTATTGAATTATAAAATCTGTCATCGATTTATTCATTAACTGTGAGTCAGCTGACTCTTACAATATGTTTGACTGTTTACTGAATAACAAACTCGGGAACCAAAAAAAGAAACTTAAACAAACTTGTCGGATCAATTGCTACATGTAAACACATTGTAAATGATAATTATTAATTTACGAGGATATGTAAAGTAAATAAGATCAACCTTAAGTTGACTTTTTACGATAACTAACGTAGTTTGATATCCGTTAAGTGATAAGGATTAACACGAGAAAATGGGTTACTATATTCAAAGATTGTATTGCAAACTTTCTCCTTGAGCGGGTGGAGGATAGGGACAAATGCCTCATAATTTGTCAAGTTCTCAAAGGGAAAAAATAAAAGAAATTATAGGAAAAACAAGTTTGTTGATTATTATTAATCAAGAAAAGAAAAAATAAAGTTTGTTGATTATAACGTTGGATTTGTCACATGATTGAGGCTTGTGGGGAACTGTAAATTTTGGGGAGTTTTCCTATATTTTTATTAAAAAAAAATTGTAGGTGGAGGAGAGATTTACATGAGTGTCGGTTAGTGATTGGATGGTGCCTTTATATTTTAGTTTTATTAACAAATGCATGTAGACAACGTGGTGAGCAGGTGACTAGATGAGGGAAGAAATTTCTGCAACCCTTTTTCTCATTTTCCTTTTCAGTTTTACCAGTGTATAACATAAAATACTATAATATGAAATATGCATCATTTTCATTCTATGTCCGCTCCTAATTGATGATGAGGCACTCGCTCTGACTCTATTTTTTTTGTAAGAAGTTAAATTTTATTCATCCCAAAATGGGGAATAAACGGTATCTTACAAAAGAGAACCACTAGAATTACGACTAGCTAGAAAGATATTTAACTATGGAGACTATCTACTACATCCGGATTATCCTCCGAATTCTGATAACTATACAATCTAACACTGACCATAAACTTGATCCTATTTATATTCCATTCTTCAGTGTGTTTAATATCAGTGAAAATCCTACTATTTCTCTCGATCCAGAGCTGGTAAACTGTGGCAGTTAAGCAACATCGAACCCACTTTGTTTTCCAATGCTTCCTCCTGCTTCTTTTGCTGAACCATTTGATTTCCTGTCTTAGACTCCATCTTCTTCCAACTATACCAAGCCAATTGAGGATGCCTTCCCACACATTTGCAGAGTAATCACAGTGAAAGAATAAGTGTCTATGACTCTCAGCTGCTTTCTTGCACAAAATACACCGGTTGACAAGCATTATCCCTCTTTTCCTCAAGTTATCAACTGTTGTAAGCTTCATTTCCATTGCTAGGGAGGTGATAAAACAGTGTCTTGGCATGCTTACACCATCCCAAACCATCTTGCTCCAGTCATTCTTCTCTCTTTTCTCTCTGAAATGGTTATATGATTTAGCAGCACTGAATGTTCCATTGCAGCTCCATGATTTCACCAGCCTATCAGCTTCTAGTTCACTCCCTGTAACATTCAGAATCTCATCTCTGACTTTTAGAATACTTCTCCAGCATTCTGAATCCTGCTTTTTCTGAGCAACAGACCAGAATGTCCCATTCTTGATACAATAAGCCTTACACCACTTCGTCCAACATCCACTATCAGCTGTGATCCCCTTATAGATCCATTTAGCAATCACAGCTTTGTTCCAAGATAGAATCTTTTTAATATTGAAACCTGATTCATCTTTAGGAGCACAAGAAGATTGCCAACTTTTCAGGGTTAGCTTTCTCTGTCCATCCCCAATGCCCCAAAGAAAGTCCTTACAAAGCTTGTTTATTCTCTTCAGAATGCCACTCGGAATCAACAAACTAGCACTCCAAAAGTTTTCCAAACCAAATATGACAGAATTGAGTAATTGAATCTTACCCATATATGACAGGTATTGAGCATTCCAGTGGTTCACTGCCTTTTGGATTTTCCCTATTAAGCTTTGGAACATTTCCCTTTTGAGTTTCTTTGAATGTAATGGCAACCCCAAATATCTAAAAGGAAATTTCCCTTCAGCAAAACCAGTGGCATTGAGAATCTGCTTTCTGACCTCCAATCTTATCCCTCCGAAATATATTTCAGTTTTTGAAGGATTAGCTTCCAGCCCTGAGATTTCAGCAAAGGTCTTTAGACATTTAACCACAGCTTGGGCAGATGGCACATCCCCTCTTATGAAGATCATAAGATCGTCAGCAAAAGTCAGGTGTGTTAATTTCAATTTAACACATTTTGGATGGAAAGAAAAACTAGGCATGTTGTGCATATCTCTGAGAAACCTTGATAGTATTTCCATGCTGAGGACAAAGATGTAGGGCGACATTGGATCACCCTGCCTTATACTACATTTTCCCTGAAAAAACCCTTCATAACTCCCATTTATTTTCAGTGAAAAAGATGTTGTAGTAACACTGCTCATAATCCATTGGATGAACTTTGTAGGGAAGTTGTATGCCTCCAGCATATTCCTGATGAACACCCAGCTGATGGAATCGAAAGCTTTTCTAATATCCACTTTTATTAGACACCTTGGAGAAATGTTCTTTTGGTCGTATCCTTTCACCAGAGCCTGAGAGAGCATAATATTGTCAAAGATAGACCTACCCTTGACAAAAGCAGCCTGCTCATGGCCTACAAAGTGAGGCAGAACTTCTTGAATCCTGTTGGCCATAATCTTGCTTATCACCTTATACACTGTAGAACAACATGAAATTGGCCTGAAATCAGTCACATGATTGGCATTTTCCTTCTTTGGGATCAGGGTGATCATTGTGACATTTGCCTGTTTACCCATTTTTCCTGTTGCAAAGAAATCTTGCACTGCATCAATCAAGTTGTCCTTAACTGTACTCCAATTTGTTCTGAAAAACCCTGAAGAGAACCCATCCTGGCCTGGGCTCTTATTAGGGTCAATACTGAACACTGCCTCTTTAATCTCCTCCTCAGTGATCCTTTGAGTAAGCTTTTTTCTGTGATCTTCATTCAAAGTTGCACCCTTAGCTATAAAGCTTTTGTCTGACTCTAGTCTGAGCATAATGTAACGTTATTTTTACACTTATATTGGTTCTATTTCCTAATAGATGAGGTCCTTGTTTTGAATTCGACTCAGTCAAATGTAATGTTACTTTTACACTTATATGATACAGTAGTTTTTTTATCGATATTAAGTATAAGATTCGTTTATATACTAAAATAGTTTTATTTGTAAACTTATAAACAACCATATAATATCCCTCGCAGGGCGAAGAGAGTATATTACACGTGTGATTCTATCATACATATAGGTGTCGTTTGGATACCCTCAAAATGTATAGGAATTTTATTTTTCTAGGAATTGAATTATCTTGAGTTGTTTTGTTACTATAAAGTGTAAGAATTGGAAATTCTTAGGCATTTACAATTCCTCAAAAGTGTAGGAATTTAATTACCTATGGGGGGGCTAGGTAAGTACAAATTTTCATGGTAATTGAATTCCCTTGTTCATGCAAACAAAATTCTCCAATTCCCATACTTTTTTAATTCCTAGGATTTGCAAGTTTATGGGAATTCCGACTTCCCAAGTGTATCCAAACGACACCATAATTTTTCCTGTAAAACATCCATATATAGTGAAACAACTTAATTAAACCGTGAATATTAAGCACATAGGAAAATCACGTTGTTTCAATTGGTGAGAAATATATAGAAAGTTAAAAAGAGAAAGAAAAAAAGGTGGTGATACATCACACTCCAAAAATCTAAACATCTCGAGAAATGCGTGTATGAGACGATTATTGATTAGTTTGAAATCAAACGGATAAAAGTTTGCGATTTGCCAAAGACGAAAAATTAAACCCTAGACAAAAGACCTCATTTTCTCGTGATTTTGCCGAGATCTCATCATTCTTAATTTAACTTGTTCAATATATCGTATCGTCAAAATACCGTGTACATTTTCCCAATCACAATCTCAATCACTAATGTGTGTTAAAAAGGAAAAAAAAAAAGAGAAAAGAAAATTGGAAAAGAAAAATTGAAAGGAAAACAACACATCAACACATGTCATGTCACACTGACCAAATACGGTTTCTCTCTTCTTTGACCAGAAAGACAGAAACTCCTCCCCACTTTTGGTTTTTTCCTCTTTTCTTCTTATTATTATTAATCCGAAAGTTAGCTAGTCTCGGCACTGTGTTGTATATTGTACGAGCTTGAGATAAGAAAAACATGAAGGGGTTCTCGCTTCAGTAGTGTGTTATACTGTTATGTATCATACACGGGCATGCGAAAAATGGAGGGTTCTCCGTTCTCGTCCAGTGGCCTTCCAGATCTCTCTTGTCTTATACTTGTATGTGCCTTAAGTTGTAGGCTTGTAGCATGTGGGAAACCTATTTGGGAGTTGATAGAAATTTGAATTCTCATATTCCTTTCCTCCTTACCTGCTTCGGCTGCTTGCCTATATATATACGACAATATAGGTTGTTCTACCAAGTAAAAAATGTCATATAAATAAGGTTTGTGAGCATTTAGAGTTCACATAAGAAAATCATTAGAGCACCTTACTCAGATTACATGCAACATTACCATGAATCCATTCAATAAAAAAGTTCAGATCAGGCAAGTTTATCAATGTGAATATGCCACAAAAGAAATGTTATACTTCGGTTGGACTTACTTAAAAAGACGTTATGTAATTATGTTTTTTTGGGTTCAGGCTAAAATGAGAAGTGTGGGATTATATTTGAATTGGACAATGTTAGAGGTCTACAGTGTAGACACCCAAAAGTGTCTACAATCAGTAATAATTTTACTACACTATCAAAATTTTACTACTCACACGATTAATTTTACTACCTGAAATTTTCATTATAATTAATTTTACTACTCTGATCCCAATTTTACTACTACTAACTCAATTTTACATTATAGACAAATTAATTGTGTCTACACTGTAGACCCTTATCAATATGCATTTGAATTAAATAGCGTATGTTTTTTTTCTTCAGGTAATCAAAGCGAGAAAAATTCTGGTTTTTCCACAAGGCTACAACTATGAAGTGATCACAAACCATATGGCATTACACAATTGAGTAATGTTCTATTAAATCAATGATTTATCCACTACATTATGGATCAATCAATATCAAAAGTTTTGATTTATTTTTTTCCGAACAACCCGAGATAATCTGTGTACCCCAAACTACTCGAGTCCCACGTGTATATAAAATAGAGATGGAAGGTAGAGACCCTCTCATCGTCACCAAATTCATCATAGGTTAGAATAAAGTAAAGTGCAATGACAAAGGAAATATTTTAGTGGATCTTGAGCCTCAACCCATCACATGTTATCAACCTTATTGCTTTCTTCCTTAATGTAAATAACCCCAAAAATGTTAATCATTCATGCATAATCATGTACCATACTCTACACCTTTCGTTACAAGTCCTTGTTATAGACTATAGGGAGCTAATTTAAGTTTTCAGCTACATGCTACAGCAGTACTCATAATCTCGATATATGTCAACATCAAAATTAATTTATAGTTTTACACTTACAGTGAAAAATGAAATTTCCCATTTACAATCAATCAAGCACTTTAGAACCTTAAAAACCAGACGCGATGTAATACATGCGTCCTAAATCTACTCCTAATAAAAGCAAAAAGAAGAAAAGGATAAGCAAGGCAAAAGGCAATAAAGAAAAGAACAATATTGTTCTTAGATTCCTGGATTCATCAATATACTTTTTAAAGATTAATACCTTCACTATGAATTTTATGGTGGGAAATGCTTGCGAATCCTTTTGATCATATTCCAAGCTTTTTTTTAGTTGGGAAAATGTGGGGAAATGTCACCGATTAAACTATGGAGTAATTTCACTAATGTCAAAATAAATGTTAGTGACCACTTTCAGTGGATCGGAAGACCAGAAGAAGTTGACGTGAACATGTTTTTGAATGAACGTTGGTCCAATTGGCATAGAAAAAATAGAAATATCGCCAATCATGCATGAAAATGAGTTAGACCACGGCAACATCTATTCTAAAAGTCGAAGACTACTGTAATAGATTTCAAAACCTGAAAGCCATCCCTTAATTTCGACGCCACAATATTATTTATCGAGATGGATCGATTTATTCTCGCAAAAGAAGTCAGTATCAAGTTATCAACGATGTTATTCTCACCAATAGTTTAGAATCTCTATCATAATACGAGTTTACAAACAATATGCCGACCGGTTTCAAACATGATAATAGTACTCGAAACTCCTTGACGACGTTAATGTTTTACCAAAACGTGATACACAACAATTTATAAAAAAACTGTCCAACGGTCCATCTCTTTCGTACTTCATTTATCACCTTAATATACATGCCGAAAATTGAGGTTATATGGAGTAGTGGAGTGTGGTCTAGTACGGGTTAAGTTTCGGTAGGGCATTGAATTACGCATGCAGTAGTCATACAATGACAAAATTTGCTGAGAAAAAAAACATGGTCAACAGCATTTCTCCTGTCTTTTTCAAGCATAGAACATAATGCATTCAACAATAATGGCAGGACAAAGAAAATTAAAGAAGTTACAGTGACTAAAACAGTCTCCATCTTTGTGACAATTTTACTGTGATTGGATTCAATCAGTCCCATTAAAACGTCGAAATCTTGTAGTCAAAGCTTTATCTATGACATGCCACTAAATATGGTTGTAACTTGTACGTATTGTACATTCAGTGGCGGAGCTAGTTCTTCAATTACGTAGGGTTAGCAATATAAATTGTGAACGTTACGCTGGCCCATGCGTACAACCGGGGCGCCAGGGCAGGTCCAGTGACTCGATACCAGTATCGACAACTGAATACTGATCCACTGGTACGAGGGGGGACAATGACAAAACTATTGCGAGTGTTATTACAGGAGGTCGTACAATCCATCAGCTGTAACCATCAACTCGGCTTAAACTTACGTATACCAGGAAGGTGGAAAACCATCAAGCTACTGAGGAGCTAAATCAGCCAAAAGCTTAGGTAATGTCGAGGCCAGATGCAATAACATGCTGTAAATACACATAGAACTAACAATTTACTGAGAAAGAGAGAAGACTAGGATACTATATGAGGCCAGATGCAATAACCTGCTGTAAAAACACACAGAACTAAAAATTTACTGAGTGAAGAGTTTGATAAACTGTACAAGAACTCGAAAAATAGATCACCCAGATATCGCAGCAGACACTGCATACATAGGTACATCCATACCAATCAAACATCTCTAAAATGTTACTAGTAATTTCCTATTGATAATCCTGCATGCTTACATGTATGAGTATCTTCTACATATCATTCCTACCACAGATATTCTCTCTGAAGCAACATGCTACCAGTTATTATGACAACTACGAAGGAAACAATTCCTAACTCACCAGGTCTGTATTGCTATTTGATTTCCGGGTATACTGGACTTCGGACAGGGGAACCTCAGTTTTCTGCTGGCTATCTAGTGGCTACAGCTACTTGTATCCGACTTCTAAATCTTTACACCATACATCCGAATTGAATAAACTCTCTCGGACAGAAGATAGAGGTCAACCGAATGATTCTGGATCCCTTAAACAACCACCAGGAAGGAGGAACTTATATTTCTCAGCATTCTCCAGCAGATAGGCTGGAAGATGAACTCCTGAAGAAGAACGCGGAATTGATCCCATCTTCTTAATCAACTCCTTGAAACTGTACTCTTCAGGAAGCATATCAAAAAGGTCGCTCCCCTCGCAAATGATTTTCTGAATTCGCTGACGTTCTAAGAACTCTCTCCTCCTGACACGGTCCGCATGACTATAAGCTGTCATCTTGAATACAAACTCTTGAAGGTGTTTAAAGCAGAAGCTGCAATGCCAACCAGAATCTGAAAGGATGGTGTCTGATATTCGAGAATGTCTGTAGCGGGTTGATGGACCATAGATATTGGTTGAGGCCCTCCAACTGCTGTAATCTACAGGAAACTCAAATGAGTACATGTAGTGCCTTAGCTCAAGGTGCATTGCTGGAGGGAATCCGTCACACCATTGAAGGAGCTTCACCGTGTGAGGGCTTGGAATCTCATCTGCATCTGACATTATAAGGAGATCACCATTTGAGATACCTGCCTGTCGTATTAAGCGATTCATTGCTATTCGCTGCCGGCTCTCGAGCACAAAGGGATCCTCATAGGACCCGGAGCTTCTGACACGGCCAGGAAAAAACCCATATGAAATTTGACTTTCAGCAAAAGAAAACCGTGCACGGTTTGAAGCAAAGTACAGAGGTTTAGGGATGCCTGTAAAGGTAGTGTTGGACTCCATGATGACAAATTTCGTTACATAGGATTGTAGCTCGTGCCACCGGATTTCAAGCAACTCTAGCTCATGGCTGAAAATAATAGCATCAAAGACTCGGCGGGGTTTTGAGCGAACCGACCATCCGTGAAGGTGACACAGATGATCCATGGACACATTCTCTGCATAATAGTGAGGGAGACGGGAAAAGGGTGGCGGAGGTTTGTCCCATAGAGGACGGAGAAAATAAGTGATTTTCTGGTGGTGTGTAAAAATCCCAATCAAGAAACTTGGCAACAGAAGAATTAGTATTATGCACACAAACTTAGCAGGGGATCGCCTGGGAAGGCGGAGATGTCGTAAGCTGCAGAAATTACTCAGGGGCAAGCTAAAGCATTGGGAAGCTAACATATTATCTAGCTCCTAAAGGATGGCTTTGTTTAGCTAATGAACCTGTAGAGATCAAAGAAGAAAATTACACAGTAACAGCTAGAAATCCATGAAAGCAACTAGTATTCAAGCATGAGTGGGGGCAGCCGGGCAGAAATAATCAATCTCTAGTACCTTTCACTAATATTTGGAACACAGGCATAAATGGCATAATAATCCCTTCCAAATAGAACATGACGCGCACCCATTGATTAGTGCTCCTCTACAAGAGCACGCAGGAAAGTCTTGTCCACAACCATTCATTCTCTGGTTGTGGCAAACTTCAGAAAGAAGCAACCTTGCAATCAGACCACTAACGGCTGATATACCTACAACAGAGCCAAAGTACCAGCATGAACATTAGGGAATAAAGCAAAAGGGATTCTAGGATGCACTCCACCAGGGTGCCTGAACAAACCGTGACAAAGGAAAACTAAATGACAGACAAGAAAATTTCTATTGTTGGGAAAAACGACTTGACTTCGCTCAATCAACCACAGAGTAAGATTCATTCCAAATCCGACACACACACACACAAAAAAAAAAAAAGCACAAATCATAGGCTCTTTCAAATCACAAGCCTAGCTGTTTTCAAGATTCAAAATGGCAGGACAGGGGTTTCAGTGTATAGATATAATGTAGCCAGAAACCTTTGTCATTCGAGTTTCAATCTATAAAAGAGGGGCGAGGCTTTCTCGAGCAAATCTTCAGACATCATGCTACGCGTAATCTAGTCCAGTATTCAGCAGCTACGTCTGCCAGCACGGCCATGGTGTTCCCAAAAGACTAATGGCACAATGGTGATGGATCTCTAGCAATCATTTCCAACACAGTTACCATCATACACTCACACTCGATTATAGCATCAAAATTAGAGAAATCCGCTGCATGCTCACAACAAAATTTCTCGCCAATAAGTACCCAAAATTCGAGCTAAGATTTCTGAACTACAATGTATTAGATACCCACCAATAGACCCTATTCCCTCGAACTCCACCGGATTATTTAAGACCTCTCCTAACACATGATATGGCAATTTGATTCCTCTCAACTCTCAACTCCATTGCAGTCTACCAAACCAAATCGAGCTTAACTTCGGAATTCTTACTTTGAATGATCAAAAGTCAAACTTCCATGACAACTGATCACTATGTCAATCACCCCAAAAACACTAAAATTCCCATCTTCAAACTTTAATCTTCTAAAACAAGCAATCTAAAAAGAAATATTCCACATTTCCACCCTAACAAATTTCCTTTCTTTTTTCCCTATTTAATTGATTATATCTAATCACAATTCCCATTCCCATTCCCCAACAATGACGACAACATTACCCCAATGCCTCAAACGATCCCCGCCTATCCCGAGGTAAGGTGGGGTCGCCCCATTATCGAAAACATAGAGAGACTGTTTACAAATGACCCATGACGAAAATTGGGTCAACAATTGCAAAACCCTCAGCTCCAAAAGAATCCCAACAAAAAACATTATAGAAGGGCAAAGTTCACATCTTTTAGAATTTAAACATGTACAACAATGAAAATAATAAACCTTAAATTTGAGCTAATAAATTCATTAAACAAAAAAAAAATTTGGGTTTTGCAACATAAAGTTGAACAAATTAAAGAGTGGGAGGAAGAAAAATGTGGTACCTTGTATTAGAAGCTGTTGCCGGAGAATCCCACAGCGAGAGGAGAGGAGAGAGAAAGGAGAGGGGAAAGAGATGAACAAGGTATAAATAGAGCTCTCGAAAAAATGGTGGAAAATTAAAATCCTCTCAAAATAAAAATGTTGGACAAAATAAAAAAAAAAAAAAAAATCAGATTCTTTTCTTGGTCCATCTGCCTTGATGGGCTAAACACGTGGCACGTGCTTATGCAAATATTAAATTTGTTTTTGTGATTTTTGTTTGGATTTTTTTTTTTAATTTTAATTCTTAATGATTGGCTCACAAAATTGTTAGTTACGAGTATATGCTTCTTGTATTGCGAAGTAGCAAGTAGCAAGTAGCAACCGATTGATGTGGGTTTTGAAGAAAATATGGGTGATCACGTGTCACATCTCATAGAAGTCATTCTTAAAATCCATAATCCGGACGCGATGTTACATCTCCAACCGGTTAGCTTATTGTATGAGAGTTTTTTTATATGTCTTCTTTCATTTGCTAAATGTTCAGTTTAAATTTCTCTTAGATATTCAAACAAGGCATTAACAAATGCGAAGAAAGAACAACATACTCCGTATTAGATTCGATAGACCACTTACACTTGCATGGTTACATTGATCAACTTCCGAGTAAACACAAGGTTAACCAACAGTGTGGTGATTGGTGAATATGGTCTTCGATTATGATACGATCACCCAAGTTTACCAACATTAGAAATTCGATACAAAATTTGGGCCATTCGTTGCCCCAGTCCTTTAAACTAGCCCAATTTTAGCTGGCCCATTTT
This sequence comes from Spergularia bocconei, assembly GCA_963457585.1. Taxonomy (NCBI): domain Eukaryota; kingdom Viridiplantae; phylum Streptophyta; class Magnoliopsida; order Caryophyllales; family Caryophyllaceae; genus Spergularia; species Spergularia bocconei. Next base: position 853,908 of record OY734944.1, on the reverse strand, counting down.
TACACCGGCCCAAGCTTAATTTTATCGCTAAGAATATTTGAGATTTCATTAATCAAGCAAACTTTCCACTTATACACCATTCTTCATTTCTAATAATTTCACGAGTATTAATAGCAGTTGTTCGTTTTTTCAATGGTCCATAGGATAAGGTAATGGGTAAATGGGTAATGATTTGAGGATTCGAACTCGATACAACAATAAGGTAGGTTGATTTCATTATTACTGGGTCAACCTTGATCCTCGCAGTCGCTATTGGAAACGCTTTAGGTACTTTAATCGACCCTATCTTATATGACACTCGAATCAAGCGACTTTTCAATCTCCACTCTTATTAACGGATACATATATCAATTCAGCTAACGCAAATACGATGCTATGATGTACGAGTACAAGATTTTTGATCGATTTCATGAGATTCGAAATATCGTTGTCTGATGTTTTTGGTTAGGTTGGAGTGTCGGGGGACATTTTCGAAGAAAACCAGACGTCATTTAAACAAGATTAGTTTGAGCATCGTAAAAGTTAGGTAGATAACAAGTTCATGTTGCAAATGCTTCAAGATTCTGTTTCACTATAGTCTATACAATACTACGTCATAGTGAACTTATATCAATGCACTGCTTGTCAGTTTAAAGGATTAAAAGTTCAAAACTTGCTTATTATGGACAACGAAACGCAAATGTCAATACCATAATTAATGAGAAAGCGACTACAATATTGATTAATTTGTCTAATGTAAGAAAAACACGAAAAGATTGATTGTGTTGTCTAATGTAAGAAAAACACGAAAAGATTAGCACAATCCGTGATGGACCCTCTAACAGACACTCTTGAAGATTTAAAGTTAGACAATATTGACATTTTCGATCAAATGTAATTGTGATAGTAAATTTGCGGTGGTAGTAGAATTAAGTTGACATTAGCAAATTTATGTTTATCCGCAAAGTAATAATGCTAGTAAGATTATGTTAATTTAACTCGCGAAGGCTCAACAATAACATAAGAAGTGATAGTAGACACAATCCAGAATTTGGGAGTCGCTTATTAGGTTACGTATTTAAAAACACATGCGAAAAGAACGACTATAGATATGAAGAACTTTCACACGCCAAATTGATGCTAGAATTAGCTAAATAATCTATAGCTCTGCATGTTTTCGATTTCATAAATTGATCATAATACGTACAAGTCATGGTAATGATAAACCAACGACTCTCCTTCAGTAATTTGCTCTACAACAGAAAACTAAAGCCAAAATCAAAGCTATTTATATTACATTGTACAATCATTTCGATTAAGAGATGGGAGTACATAATTAAGAAATTTCGAAACGATTGCATCTGCTTGACTGCTTCCCAAGTCTGAATTCTTCTTTGATTAATGTTCAATTGTCGCGTCTTAACATCTTGAGGCGTTGGACCGATCGAATGAACGTCCTGTAATTTAAAAGAACAAGTTGCATTAAGATCAAATTCGAAATGTCTAGCTCACGCTATTATTTTGAGGTACTCGACAAGCATCCTAAAAAAATACCGCTTTGTTCACATCTACATAATCAATTTAGAGATTATACATGAGTAGTGTATTAGAATTTACCTCCAAGGTACATCTCCGGCAAGTAGCCAATCTCCATCCCCATCTTGGTAAGTAAGGTTGTAATCATCCATACTATTTTGATCTGTAATTAGACAACACAATAGTTAGTGAGAGATGTCATTAACCACACTCTTTAACATTATTCAATCAAATGTAACATTCGATAATATAATATACTCGAATGTGGTATTCGAAATTGAGAGTGTAAGGGGTGACATATTTTTACGATAGCATTTCGTTGTTAAAAGTGTAGGGTTTACGAAATTGAGCGTCAATTGGTGACGCTATATCATTTTTCATCGGAATTAAAAAACCGAATTTACGACATGGAGTAGTAATTACCTTTTCCAAATCTTTGGAGTAAGCTAGAAGTAAGAGACTCATAGGAGTTGTAAAGCCTCAAGTCAATCTTCCTTGTAATAAAACACCCTTCCATTTGCACCTTAACATACATGGACCTCGAACCGCAACAACCACCACCATTGTCCACCACTCCACGGCGGCCATGACGGTGTTGTTGGTGGTGGGATTCATTCTGCTTCTTTCTGTATGTGTTTATTGGTGGCCAACCCACAACTTCATTATCCTCATTTCTACACAATTTTTCCCACAATTTAATCATCAAAAACATTACAAAAATCCCACAATTTAGCATAATTCTGGCCAAAAACAAAGAAAAGTTTGAATCTTTACATAAAAATGAATAAGAAATTTGTTACATAAAGTGTAAATTTCAAAATTACATGGACAAAACAGAGGAACACAGGGCATAAAGAAACAGAGAAAAAGATACAAACTTTGTACAACTCCCTCCATTTTTTTTGGTTCTTTACGTTTGGTTTGAATTCCTCTCACATATTCAAACCAAACGTAAAGATCCATTATATAATTTCATTTACAAACTAACAAAATTATGTTAAAATTCATCAAATTAAATTGTAAAATTGGGCACAAATATAAGACACCATTATTAATTACATTGCAAAATTTTCATGAATAAAACAGAGGAAAACAGAGCATAAAGAAGCAGAGAAAAAGAAACAAACTTTGCACATTATTTCATTTAGAATTTAACCAAAGTTTCTTAAAATTCATCATAGTATAAAATTGGAGACAAATTAAAGACACCCATAAACTGAATTTCACATATTAATCACTTAAAAAACAGAGTAAAACAGAGGAAAAACAGAGAAGGGTGAAAAAAAGTGTTTACTTGGTGATAGTGAGAGAGGTGGATTTGCAAAGCCTTTTTAGCTCCTTGTCATCTTCATTTGGTTGCTCATCCCAAAGCAAAAGAGGAAGAGTTTTAGGTAAAAAAATATCAGAATTTCCAACTTTATCAAACCTTCTCTTCTTCTCATAATTCCTCACTTCTTGCTCATAATAATCACCATCATTAACGCTACTTTGGCAAGACAAAGTGCTAGAATTATCATCAAAATCATCTTGATTGTTAACGTAATTAAGAAGATCCAATTCCTTCAAACTTGGGATTTTATGAGGAAATCTACCACAATTGGAGAGAGAAAGTCCTAATTCTAGCTCCATTTCTCAAATTTTCCAAAATCTAAAGACTACCCAGATACTAAAATTGCACCAAAATGTCAAAGATTGAGGCTTTTCTAACAAGATTGTATCTTATAGAATACTCTAGTACCCAACTTATGATTTTAGTGCTCTGTTTGGCTGCTCTGTTTATATATATAAAGCGGTGGGATACAATATTAAATATTAAAAAATTGTGTGTGTGTGTGCGTGACAAAGTAAAAGCAAAGTTGAAGTGTAGGGACAAGAAGACAAGAAGAGGGTGAGGAGAGAGAAAAATAAAATTAAAAAGAAGAGTCTTGGAGAAGCAAACAGTCCCTCCAAAGTGTCCGTATCAATGTTAGGCTTTTTACCGACCCACAAACGAAGCTTGTTCCCTAAACACATCGTTTTGGTACCGACAATGTCTCTCATTTTTCATGCATTTTTGTGCCCTTTTTTTAATTTTTACTCTAATTTTTGTACCATAAGTGTATCCGACACTTTAAACTCCGGTGCGTGTGGGTAACTACCCGTACATAGCAATGGATGAATTTGGTAAGTTTTTGACATATTTGGGTAAAAATATGGGTATTGGCATATTGGGTTACATACATGGTCCTAGCATGAACATTTGGGTGTACAATTGGAAATTTGTTAGTATGGGGAGTAGTTGAGGGGAAATAAGAAGGTTGTATTCAATGTATTGGTTTATGAAAGAAAAGGTACAGGGATAATGATTAAGTTCGTTAAATCAAAATTGTCTAAAGATGTTGAAATGGTAAGATTGGTGTTTTCGATTGCTTTGAAAAGAGGATTAGTATTTACCAGCATGATTTGGAACTTGTGAGTTTATGTATGTCGATTGTCTCTTTTTAAAAGAAAAATTCTGAAACATCATGATGTGTTAAACTAAAGCTTGAATATCGTATTCAGATTTTCTCCACATATATTGCTTACACTACTACCTCAAGCAATCTAGCTTACAATCAGCTCCCTGATCGTGAACTATATATGTGGCATGTAAGTTGTGACATCATTTTCAAGTTATAAAGATCACACTCGACATTATTGTAATAGAAATTCCACTACCAAAATTCAATTAGATATTGGCTCGATAATGTGAAAGATGGTTGTATTGAGTAAACTCGAGGTGATTCCGACTTGGTCAATATCTAATTTTGCATGCTAATTGTACTGAATATTGATGAGGAGATCGAGTCTATTGCACGCTCAAAGAAAAAGCGTGGTGGGGAGTTTACCGGCAAAATCACAAACAATGGGGGCAAAGATTAAACCTAAGCTATAAACAACCTGGAGACCTCACGGTTTTAGGGCCATTCGAAGGGCACTTATCAATTTAAATAAGTCAATAAGTCATAATCTAAGGGCAAAGAAACCCCCCACTCGTCTAGTTTGCGTTACAAATCCGAGACATGTCTTGATTTCAGTCCCAATTTCAGCGTTTTCCACAACATTAACTGAACCAACCCCTGTCTTTTGCTTCACTCTCACACAATTACACAAATCTTAGCTTTTTAAAAGCCATGCATATGCATGTTTTATATTGATATATGATGCTCTCGCACCTGCATCAATATATATATAATAGTACCTCTTTAATCCAATCTATTAATAAAACGAGTTATGTTAGTTGACATCTGCTTATTAGTCAGGTATTAACATAACTGAAATCTCCAATTTCCGTTCTAAAGCGTCTACATCAAGTCTGGGTCGATAAACATAAACTACGACGACTTATATACTCTCTCCGTTTTTTTAGTTGTCCGTTATATGTCAAGCAACTTGGCCTAGTTATGGCCGTGAAGAATGTATATATGTCATAACTCAGAGTTTATGCTTATCTAGTCTACAGTACTACGTAGCAGTAATATCGATCGATCAGTTTAAATAGGAGTATGTGCATGGTTCAGAGGACCTGAACAAACTTTGAAAATATCAAAAATTTGTTGCAAAATCCTATGTTGTGGGTTTGTAAGACACTTGGTGCATGCACAGGAGAGAGAAAATGAAAGGGGAACAAACATACAAGCAACAAATAAAGGTGGCGTCACTGCCTCTTCAACCAACCAACACAATAACACTTCCTTCGACATTATTTCACGAACTCATGTTTCCTCACTCATTTTGGTTTCCAAACCCCTACGTGCGCCCGCCCATTTTATTTTCTTTTGGATTTTATTCTTCCTTTGAATTGCCAATTTTTCTTATATGATAGTAATATAATTGCATTGTATGTATGATTATATATATGCATCATATAAATTGCTAATCTCGTTTTCGATTAGCAGGCCACGATATATACTTTTGTAGATTGAACAACTTTGACTTAGCAAATTGATTCCTATAAATGTAAGGCTTTAATCGAGGGATAGGCTAGCTAGGTACAACAAATTAAAACGAGTATTTCATTCACTAAATTAGTTTGTCATATACAGTACAAGTTATAGAATTCGTCATACGATTCATTTGACATGCATATACTACTTTATCTCAGTGAAATAAAATGATGAAATAAAATCCTTTATAGATGTGTTATTACCTATCTAACTTCAAATCTGATCCATATTGACTAGGAAAACATAGTTTTTCATAATATTCAATTCGAAACACAAGAAAAAGATGGTTTATTGACTTTATCCATTAATTAAGCTCAGTCTTTGGAAATTAATAGTACAGTATGATAGAAAAGACACTAATCACATTTTATGTAACCTAACTCCAAACATGCACGTCTTGTTTATTAGAAGTCGAAAGCTAGCGCATGTGTGAATGTATGGTGTATAAAATGATGTTCGTACGAAGATATGTATAAGTATTATGAAACCTAGTTATGGTAGATGTCGGATAATTAAGGTTGTGAAAATTCTAAGTGAAGAAAAATCTTTTGTATTATTACTTGTACTATGTTTAGACTTTGGTGATTATTGGTCTTCATTTGCACACGAAGCTTCTAGATCTACTCATTCGATCTACTGCATGCATGTATGATGCATCTACACATTTCATACGTAACGGCTAACGTGGTCATAGCTTGTTCACTCGCAACTTGAACTAAATAAACTCAATTCAAGTCACTCTTTTTCGACTTTATTTTGAGTATTTTTGCTAGAATTTTTAAGAATTTAAAATTTAATCGAACTGTATGTAATTGAAAGACCGAGATCATATTATTTAGTGAATCGTAACTAAAAGAAAAAAAAAATAAGCATTTTGATGTAATATCGACTAATTAATAGTAATACTAGTATACTACTGCCCTAATTGCTATGTTGATCGATAATAAGCAGCCTATAAATTCTCAGCCCGTAGTAATACTACTGCCCTAATTGCTAGGATGATTGATAATAAGCAGCCTATAAATTCTATCTACTACAATTCAATAGAGGAAATCAAGAGATAATGCATAATATATTCATCGACATTTCAATAATTTAATTATATGTGCAGCACCGACACACAATGTTGACGAGGTAGTCGTAGGATCGAAGGAGGGATTGGAAAACACACATTGAGTGTTGTCAATTGTACGTGTACTTGTGCTGGTGTTGTTGGAGTGTGAATAGATTGAACATGCATGTACATGTGATAACTGGTCAGCTCACTCGAGTAGACAACAACAAGAAAGGAAATTTCGTCCACAAAGAAGAATGTAGGATCAAAGATAGAGTAGATGTGAAGTGATGCCATGGAGTTCGAGAAGGAGACATCTTGATAAATTAGTCAAGTATACATTTATTTCATTTATATCCACCTTTTATGGAGATAGCCCATCCACTTTAAGGATTAAATGTAAAGAGTATCATCACAACAGTTTTTTTTGCCCTAACATAAATCTTGTGACTTTAATCAATTGAATAAGAGTGGTAGTACTTTTGTAATTAGTGTAAAGAGTGCTAGTTTATGTTTGATCATTCGTGTATGTACGTGTGATATATAATTCAAATTAAACCTACTGAATAATTTTTTTATTAGTTCTCTAGTTCATGTCCAAGTTGGACAAGATATATGAAACAACGACAAATTTAGTGTCATCATGACAGTGAATATAGCTTATTCGTAAAATTCAGACGCGTTCCACTTAACTGGTTAAGTTTCGAGAAAGGGAGAAACGAGTGATATCCTCATTATTCAGTTCTTCATAATCATGCATGTACCTGTTACCAGTGATATCCCTAGCTGTAGCATAAATGCACAAAATGTAGGGAGTATGGAGCAAGAAAACGAAGGCAAAGAAAGCAACCCAAGTATATGGAAATGAAATCATAGTAATATAAATAGTAAAATGTGTGTTTGGGTGGCTGTAAAAAGTTATGCAGTCAAATTGTCGGGCCATACTCTTTCAAGACAAACACACGATTTGAAAACTGACACAACGTCTACTACTTATATTTCTCTAACTTTCATGAAACTGGATTAGATTTGTCACATTCATCATCTTTTTTTCTGCATTTAATTACTGAGGTGTCCCCTCTTTTTTGGGTATTACTCTCCCTAACTTTTCATGCATTCAATTTCTTAGGTTGTTTTGCATGACCAAACTCAGGGTAACATAACATCATTCCTACTACTACTTGACTGACTGAGATTGATTTGTTAAATGCACCAACGACTTTTTTTGTTCAATTCTATTTTTTGGCTAGTGATTGAATTATTGAAGAGATAATCTTTGTTAGATTCTTCACTTCATCTAATTTGATGCACTTTGAACAAAAATGTATGTGATGATCACCAATAAATTGAGCGATGTTCAATTACGAACTCTTTATCAGTTACAACTCATTTAACGATTATTGTTTGATTGTCGGTAATAACGTTGTTGTTATAAATGAGATTTAACCGCATGACGAACCAGTATGTATTCGTTAAAATCGGCTTGGGAGAAACGTAAAACCCCTGAGAGGCCGAGAGGTGCTAAAGTCTATCTATGTTGAGTAAACAAAAGAGAAAAAGCTAGTAGTACTAGGCCAATCATTCAGAAAAACTCCAAGAAATAAGTAATACAATAATTTATCAAAAATCAATGATGAAATGAAATTCATGATATCAACAATATGGGCATGTAGAGTGTAGAGTGGACCTAAAGACATTAAAGTACGAACTAGCAAGTATGGGCGAACATGAAGATATAAATGGACCGCTCATCAACCGCATTGGCCCCCTATGTAATGGTCCCGTACAAATTCCAGGGTGAACTTCAAGAACTTTTTATGAGCCCATTACACTGGATTTCGTTGGCCCAGTTTAAAAATCACTGGAGCCAGCGTCACACAAGCACTCCGGGAAGCCACGTAGGATTAATCCGGTAGCATAATACTGGAATCCGTCGATAGGTGGTTTCCTACAAATAATCATTTCTACAATGTAGTTTTCGCTCTTGGTAAATCGCATTCAAGACTCTTGGTGTGGCACCAAGCGCAACCCATCTCTATTTTACTCAGCTTGGTAATGACATCTCGTACTGAGGTTGAATCGGAAATTCGGAGTAATCAAGGCATAATTGTTAGCCTGTCTATATATCATGTCTCGTGAGATTCTAACAAAAGTTAACTTCAATTATTTTTCGGTCTGTGATTGTTGCCCAAGTACAAATTAGGCAAAATTTCGTCAATTCCACGTCTGTAGCTTATATGGTGCCCAAAACAGACATTAGGATCCTCCAACAGAATACTCGTATAATATAATACACAAGAAGAAGATTGTTGAATGTAATGGCATTAAGACAAAGATGAATAACTTTACAGTAAACCAGTCTTCAGTGCTAGAAATCGAGATCAACGGGGAACAAATGTAACACTTTGTTTCTTACATCACACTAAGACGCTATGTACATTACTGTAGTAACGGAAGCTACAATACCTCATCCTCTAGTTGAGAAGACAACAAACCATTTTCAATTGGTAAAGAGGGGGGAGTACCAGGCGGAATGCTGGCCGCTCCAGTCTCACCGGCACATAAACACAATGCCTCTGCATCTCGAATAATATCATCAAGGTCAATGTGACCACTGAGCTCGTTAATGAACTTCAACAGTGTGTCAAAGTCCATTTGCTCCCCGATTATCTTGTTTCTTTGTCTCTTGAGGATCGCGACACATACATACAGGTGGAAATGCTCAGATAAATAATGCGTCCACAAAACTTCCCACAATCGCATTGTTTCCTCATAGGTAAGTTCTCTGTACACCAATGCAACAATGATAAGCCCGGGGTCCTTACAGACAATGTAGAGGTAAACTAAACGCACAAATGGAATGAGGAACTAACCTTTTGAACTGTATAAGTATCCAGCGGAAACAAAAGAAATAGTTTAAGCAGTCATTTTGCTCAAAATACTTGTGCAATGGACAGTCAGAAAGTTCCACCAGCTGCCACAAACGAGAACAGCACTGTCAGTGATCAAGTACTTCACAACCTTCCTCGGGTCGAGTCAAAATGATTCTCCAGAAGTCCAGAGAGGAAAAGAACATCAATAAACAACATATTTACATATCATAGTATCTTATCCCATAAAACAGCCCCACAGATTTAAGATGCCCATATGTTTTAGTAAGCTTCCTGCAACAGATTCCCTAATGAAGCCAAACAGAACAGGGTAATATCATAATCCCAGCAGAACTTACAGACCAAGCTTTTCCGGTAATATTAAAGACTATAAACTATAAAGTAGTAGTTCACGACGATTTATCAGATTGCAGTAACGATTCCATGGACAAGTCCAAAAGCTGGACGTTAAACGGACGAGTTTGCACTATTGCAACTCGCATGGCCAAAAATTAATACCCCAAAATGATTCTTACATTCCCCCCCATCCTAAGCTCAGATCAGAGCTTAATAGCTAATGAGGTATTTTGTGGATGAAACCTGGTTTCCCAGATCACCATGTTCTAAGAAGTTGGAAATCAAACTGGAGAGAGAGAAAAACATGAACTAACGAGCTTATAGAATTACAAGGCCAAAAAACAAACATCACAAAACTTTCCCAGTGCAGTACATAACGCAAAAAGTGACATGTTAAAAAGACAACACAATGAGATGGAATCTGAAAGAAGAATAAAGACCTTAGAAAGTGCAAAGAGTTGAGCATGCATGCCACTTTGATCACGATTGAAATTCGGTCCAACACGTTCCATTAGTGAAGCAAAACACCAAAATGCTTCAGAATCATCTCCCATGACGAACAGTAAAGGAGAAAGATAATCACTCATACCCTGCGAACACAGATGATTAAAGAAACAACCCATATATGAAGAACAGAAGCATATAATGTCCAACCCAATTGAATTACCTGACAGTAACCGAGGTCAAAGTTGTAGAATGAATAAGTCAGCAATATATCATACAGAAGATCAACATTTCGATTATCATCTCCATCAAAGAAAGAGAATGATCTATCCGTCCTCACCTTTACAAAAACAAAGAAGAAGAAGAAAAATTAGCTAAACTGAAACATTCATAAGTTCAAACATTGAAAGCTCATTCTACGGAGTAAGGGCACTCCTTTTTTTCTCATCAACATATCGAAGATGGTAAGTACTCTTACCACATCCTTCTCTATCAGGCCCTTTCTCTCCCGAAACTTGGTAAATCTTTTCGCCTGGTCTGGAAATATACTCTGCAACAAATGAAAAGCCACAATTACTAACTGTACTAGTATGGGGGCCCAGCTCACACCTGGACTACACATATGATTTTGGGCTGATTTAAGGCATCTATTATACGTTTCTGCCAGTAATTTCTTTTTGCAAAAATACATAATATGACCCCTAAAAGCTACAACAAAAATTAGCGTCATTTTTAATTAGTGCCATTTTGGGCCAAAAAGTGTAGATTATATAATCTTTTGTTTTGCCCAATTTTTACCATCTTTTTATGGTAACCAAATGTTTTCAAACGTTACCAGGGACAACATTTGAGTACCATTACTTGATATGGGGACCAATTCCACTGTTTGGGTAGTTCTTTCAACCAATTAGGCTAGCGTGTGTTTTTTTGCCAATTTTGGAAACCTACCATAGGTTTTTGGTAGTAATATTACTAATATTTTAGAACACCCCATAATATTACCTCTTTGAGTTTCCACAGAAATTTGAGCTGTTTTTGTTGCGGGTCCATTTTGGGTCAAAAGCCACGAATTATATTAGGTTTTGTACAATTTTGGCAATGTAGGCCACCTTTTCCAATAGATATTCTTAAAAACATTAGCGTAAATATCCTGTAACTGTTCTTGATGAACCAGAGGGGCTGGTTCTCCCGTTTGGGGGTATATTAAGCCCCTCCGCCTCCCGTTGTCCATTAAGCCTAACATTTGTTTTTAAGGTAAGTGTTGTACAGAAGAAAGAACAACATACCCTTCTAGTCTTCTACGCAGGGTATCCCCAATCTTATCAGAGTTAATAATCGATAAAAATCCTCGTAAGTAGACCACTAAGCGGGTCCTCCATCCTCCTGCTTAAGGATGCCCAATAAACATGTCTTTTTACTTTTTAGTTTTGGGGCACCCATCATAGAATTTTAGCTCAAACATTTTGCAGCAACACATAACATAACTCCTAGGAGCTACTATGAAATTTTAAGCCATTTTTGTTCCATAGACATTTTGGGGGCAAAAACCATGGATTAAATACTTCAGTTTTGGGTTAATTTTGCCAACTTTTATTGAAGTAGCCAAACAATCTCAAAGATTTATTAGAGACAGCCTTTGAGTGCCCTTATTTATTACGAGGGTTGGTTCTCCTGTTTGGATAGTTCTTTGAGCTCATTCGGCACACGCGACCCTATGAGCCTAACATGCGCTATTTGCCAATTTTTGGAACTTACCATGGGTTTTTGGCTCTAATATTTTGAGGAAACCCATAATATTACCCCTAGGGGCTTCGACAAAAATATGAGCCATTTTTGTTACGGGGCCATTTTGGGCTTGAATCCGTGGATTATAGCCTTCAGATTTGTCCTATTTTGGCCATGTTGGCCACTTTTTTCAAAGTACCTAAAATGTTTTTAAAATATTACCATAAACACCATAGGAGTTCCCCTTAACGAATTTGACGGGTTGGTCCCCTGTTTGCGGGTCTATAAGCCCCTTCACACCCCATCATTCATCGAGGCAAACATGTGTTTCTGGTAGATTTGGGGAACCTATTGTAGATGTTTAACTTTGATGTTCTTCCAAAATACATAGTATGAATCAAGCATATCACACAGCAAATCACAAAAATACTCAAAATGTCAGCATATCACATAGCAAGACGTCTAAACATGCAATGTCTCCTATGCAAGGGGAGTAGGCCCGACAATAGCAGGAAGCTATCAGAATGGTTCATATTTGCGATTAAGTGTCCTGCAATACCAAGGAATTGATTACGAAAGCAACTAAGTCACTACTAAAACCAACCTGCCACTGCAGCTTTAATATCTCATAATCTTGCTTCTTCACTGATCGGAGATATTCGCGTTCTGCATATGTTGAATTGTAATCGTAGTATCCCAACAAAAACGGCCAGACCTGTCACCATATTAAAACTATAACAGACTAAAAAGTAAACAACATCGGAAGCTTATCTAATCAAAGGATATAATACCTCTTTCCTCAAATCATGAACAACTCCACCATAAAATATTCTTTTCCTTAAGGCTTTTGAATCAACAACTCGCCCTTCAGAATCCAAAAAGGATATCCACTACATGACAAAATAAGATTGGTTAAGCAGACAGCTAAATATAAATATATATAATAATTGTAACTACAAAGACAAATATGTAATAGAACAGCCCCCTTAGGCTTCTAGAGGGAAATGGGAAGAGCATTGAGATCTTTTAGCTAGTCATTAGGAGCTTAAGTCATCCAATCAATCCTCATTCAGCCTTTACATGTGTAGCAATACACTTTAGGAGTCCAAGGCCCCTCGAAGGACCACATACTATCATTACGGTGTAATTTACAGTTTTACCATACAATAAATGGCAGAATTGTACCCTATATTTACAATGTTCATCCTACTCTGTCGTCTACTCTGTCTACCAACGTGATTGCATCACAAAATGCTATAAGGCAGGAGCTGCCAAAGAGAAGTATGTGCTTTTACCTCTTCCTTTGCCAATGGAGACTGGCGGGGCTTTCCCCAAACAAGAGCTAGCTTATCAAACTGTCAAACACAGGATAATAATGTTAGTACCTAGCAACTGAACTGGTACTAGAAAAAGTTACACATACAACAACAACAACAACAACCAAGCCTTATTCCCAAAATGATTTGGGGTCGGCTAACATGAATCGTCATCCAGTAACCGTCTTGTGTACGCCAAGAAATTTCGAAAACGTTGTAAACATGTTAGAAATATTTAAACAATTTCAAAGGAAATTTAGAAAGTCGTCAAAATAAATAAAAAGGTTTAAAAAAATATTGCAAAAAACAGATGAACTTTGAACACAAGTTAAAAAGTTTTAGAAAAATAGTTGGAAAAACCAAACAAATAAATCAAAAGGGGTCAGAAAAAGTCCTCCACATGGATAGAGTCTCGCCACCCTGCCCTATCCAACACCATACTCTCTTCAAGCCCTAGGGAGCTCATATCACTTCTAATCACCTTCGTCCAAGTCATCTTGGGTCTTCCTCGACCCCTACTAATATTATCACTTCTCCACCCTTCTACTCTTCTAACCGGCGCCTCACTAGGCCTCCTCCTAACGTGGCCATACCACCTCAGTCGGTTCTCCATCATCTTATCCCCTATGGGTGCAACCCCTACTTTCTCCCTAATAACTTCATTTCTCAACCGATCACGTCTTGTATGTCCACACATCCACCGTAACATGCGCATCTCCGCCACACTCATCTTATGAACGTGACACTGCTTCACGGCCCAACATTCCGTGCCATATAACAGTGCCGGCCTAATTGCCGTACGATAAAACTTACCCTTCAACTTATTGGGCAATCCTCGATCACACAGATGTCCTGTGGCATTCTTCCACTTCAACCAACCTGATTTGATCCTATGAGCCACATCTCCATCCAATTCTCCATCCTTTTGAAGAATCGATCCTAAATATCGGAAAAAATCTGATCCCTGAACAATCTTTCCATCCAACATGATCGTCCCCGTCTCCGTTTGCCTAATGCCGCTGAACTTACACTCCAAATACTCGGTCTTGCTCCGACTCAACCGAAACCCTCGAGACTCCAACGTGTCCCTCCATAGCTCCAACCTTCTCTCCAAATCCTTTTTCGTTTCTGAGATCAACACTATATCATCTGCAAACATCATGCACCATGGTATATCATCCTGGATTGACCTCGTCAATTCATCCATGACTATATCAAAGAGAAACGGGCTAAGTGCGGACCCTATCAAAAAGTTACACATAAGAGAAAAAAAAAATGATGAACACATCTATTTGCACAGTCTAAGAAGAAACGAGGGATTATTAACAGCTTTAAGAACCTAGGACATGCAGTTGAAGACTACAACAAAGTTCATCAAATCATCACTGTACTCTTCATCAACAATAAAAAGGCTTGAGATGACAATATCAGATAACAATCTGAATTCTGAAACTGTACAGCTGTATCATGTCTGGAACATTAGAGATCAGTATGAGTACCAATGAATGTAATAACAACAAAACCAAAAAAGATCGACACAAGTTTGAAGGAGAATCAAAAGAAGAAGTAGTAAATTACATTGGAAAAAAAAAGATTAAAAAAGAAAAAATAGGTTACAAAGCAACGAAAGAAGTTTGAAAGCCAGACAAAATAAAAAGTCACGGACAAACATAAACTCAAACGCCATAACGTCTTTACTCCTCCCTCTCCAACGACGTATTCTCTTCAATATCCGGTAGACTTATATCGTTTTTGATGTTTAAATAAGCCATGTTAAGTCTTCTCCACCGCCCTTACAATCTTATCATTTCTCCACCCTTCAAGCCTCTTAATCAGTGTACGTTGGTCTCCTTCGCACATGGACATACAACTTTAGACAATTCTCCCTTATCCTCAGTAAATGCATTACTCATTCCTCATTATTTATGATGTGTTGATCTTGACTAAGTTTGGTGGTATAGTACTAATACAAATGTGGAGAGCTTCCGTAAGTTCAGTTTGTTCCATAGGATGTGGGTGAATGGTCACCTATGTCAGATTACCATAGAAGGTAATAACCTTATATGACTAATTCCAAATCAAAATGAAAGATAAAAAGCAAATATACAGTTCAGTATTGAACAACTTATTTATATGGAAAAGTTGTTTCATCAGACAGGAACTTGGTACAAGCGAGTTTGAGGAGGTCCAAATGTATGCAGTAAACCTTCTAGCTAGCTAGATACTCTCTAACTCCACCCACACTCCAATGAAATTCAAAGATAAGAAAAGTGCAAAACTAGATACTCATAGATCTAATGCATGCGATTTCCTTAGATGTGACCAATAACACATATTGGCTCTTCCTTCAAATATGGAAGCTATAGCTTGTAGTATGCCATAGAATCATTGACGAACATGCAAATACATTAAAATACCAATTCCACAGATAACAAGTATCAAGAAAATTTATAAGCTGACCTCCATGGGGTCGGCAGGAACAGGATGTTCGACAACAACTTCTTCCGGCTCACTTGGTGGCAGCTTAGAATGAAGATCAGGTAGAGACTGGCTGTGATTAGGCTTCTTTAAATCGTTTAAGAAAAAGTTCTCACCGCCATTTTCGCCAAACAGCTGTGAGGTTGTATCCCGAGCAAATTTGGTGACAAGAGAGAACTTTTCCAATACCTGAATGGATAGATCCCTGGCAGGGTCATTGACCTTGTTCTTTTGCCTGCTGCGATGTTGTGAACTGGTATTGGTATCATATTGGCTTTCACCAGCTCTTTCTTGGTTTTCAGCAGTAGGCGATACGGCAACTGAAGTGTTTCTTGATGGTGCAGCAACAGAAACAACCCCTGGAAGCTCTAGAGAAGAAAGTGTTTTCTGTGGAGGACAAAGGAGGGCAATTAACCTTAAGCATAGCATGCCTGGAAATCTCTATTCTTAACAATTTTGGCTAAAAGTGATTTGCTTACAATGCGGTGAGCAGGTGACTAGGAAGCATGAACCAGAAAAGTAACAAGAGTTATTGACTACGAACCACTTAGACAAGTGAACAATTCCAGTAAAATCAAAATTCAAAAGCTCTCAACAATTTTCAAATAGCCAGGCAGTCGCACACATAAAACACCAGAGCGTAGCCATCTTGTTCAATAGTTATATACAGAGAGAATTTTCTAACAACACACAAAGATTTTCAAAGTTGAGAGTACTAAGTAAAGAAGATGCCAAAGAAAGTTTTGATAATTGCCAATACTCTATGAGAGCGCCAATCACCCTTACTCTAAAAGTTACTACGGAATTTTCTCTATAAATACCTGAAGAGGATCTTGAAAATCATTTACAACGAATACATTTGCATCCTCAGCAGACCTGGAGACAATATATTTGAAATGAGAAGCCACAGGGAGTCCGCCAAAATGGCACACCTAAAGAGGTACAATATAATATAGACATAATCTCATACATAGTAGAACAGAAAATTCTCTTTTAGATAATCTGATGATGTTTCGTACAAATAGAAGTACTGAACAGCATAAAAGCGTTCCTCCACAAGTACAAATGCACAATGGCTCCTAATCTTGCAGTGATATATGGACTATACAAACCACAGACAACAAAAAGTGGAAAACACGAATTGAAGACACCTTTAAATTTCTAGGCTAACACTTCTACCATCACCAACTGGATCAAGTTTTTACTTAGTTGAACTACCGAATCATCTTCGGCTCCAAGTTCAGTATGACGCCGCAAAAACCTTCGAACGTTTTATCACCAATTACACCACTTGATCACACTGCTTTCACTGATAGCTCTGTTACAAACTCATGCCCCCGACAATTCTAGTCCAGAATGTGAGGAGCACAGGAACTGCCTTTTAGCAATAATTGTACAACACACTACAAGCTATATTGTAACTTGTGACAAACACCAAGCTTCCAAGATAACCACTTAAAACAAAAGACATCTTCTATGTCCTTGTAACCGTGTCTCCAAATTCTAAAAGCTTCACAATACACAAACTATCAACTCAACTATCCCTCGACCATAAAACCCACAAAGTATACAACCTTTGTTTCAATAAGCCAGTAAGAAAAAGCGACCTATAGTGACCAGAGATTATTTTATTTTGTTTTATCTTTTTATGCTGAAGGGGAGCCTTGGTGCACCGGTTCAGGTGTTGCTTTGTGATCGATAGGTCACAGGTTCAAATCGTGGGAGCAGCCTCTTGCCCAAAAAATGACAAGGAAAGGCCTGCCCCCTATACACCATTGTGGTGGGACGCTTCCCCGAACCCTCGCCTTGCGTGGACACCAACGTGCACCAGGATACCTTTCTTTAGTAATCAATATAGCACCACTTCAACAGCCTCCCTCCCTCCCCCTCCCACAAAGACGCGTAAAAACCTAGAGCCTACAGAGCATAGACTGGGTAAGGGAATAAATAGCTACGGGCTTGGTTCTGCGACTCTTCCTAAAGGGAACTTATATCTGATGTCAGCAACCCAATAATTTCGGCCGCACTCTGAAAATAACTATACAGATATTCTCTCTGTCGTGAAGTCTCTACATAAACAAAGATCCTTCCTGATCTACGTTGAAATTGAAGTTTAACCAACACAGCAGTAAAAAAAAGTCTTCTTTTCTGGCCATCATGATCAAACTAGCTTGCATGTAAAGAGCACCAATGATGAAAGAAAGATGGAAACTAATGGAACCTGGGGGGAAATAAAGAAAAACTGACCTTACAATAGATACATGTTGCTTAATAGTGGCTAGGAATTCCTTTACTCCTCCATTATAAAAATACAAAGGAGGAAATGCCAGTCCTGCCAATAAAGCATAATTCACGTCAGACAAAAGGAAAAATTAACCATATACAAAACTGAACACTTGTTCACAGTATCACACATTTTCTTAAGAGTGTCTTATCATTGATGACACCAAACAGGTGACACCCATATACAAAAAGATGTCAAATAACGCGAAGCCCAGAAACAAAGGGAGATATATGATTGAGTTAGTCTACAGCACAATCAGAGTTAAACTTTCAGATCAAACGCAAATATGCTGTCTAATCAAGCCCATACACTACCAAAGTACCAAACATTCAACCTCATGATTCAAACAATCATTAATTTTGCACTTTCCAGAAATAAAAATGGAATACCTGAAGATAAAACAACAATAACATACTGCCAGCCAAGCGCTGGAGTGTGCCTCCTGATGGACCTCACATCAGTAAATGGAAGAGGCCTTATTGTATAGAGATTCCTATCTGCAAGAGAAAGGCCATAAAGTCATCACCCGCATTTTGCTCGACAATAAAGTAACTTTAGTTGCACGAAGAAACATAAAGGTTTGCATCGTTACACTGAGCATTAAGCGGCTTTGATTGCAAAGCAAAAGAATTAGAGCCTATCTTCAAATACTTTAGACTTATTTACAGTAAGTTTGGAAAATGTCCAGCAAAAACAAGTTCAAGTGTAATATCCAAATAAATTAAAAAAGGACAGGAAACTTTTAAAAACTAAATTAACAAAATCACGCGTCAGAATTCAAAGAGGCCATAATCTGCATCTTTTGAATCAAAATAACCCTTGGGTATCACAGAAAACCGGATGGAGATGGGGAGGGGGAGATTAAAACAACTCATCCAGCCACCTTAAGTGTAGCATCACATTTATGACCAATTAACATTTTTATGCACTAGGGTTTACCTCTCTCACTTAGCCTTGCATTTGTGTTTTGCCCTTTATACGGGATCCATGCCTGTAAGAAACCAACACAAACACAACAAGAAGAAACAAAAAGAAGATCAAATCAACATTCACAATGCGAAAGCATCAAATTTTCAAGATACGACACAACTTCATCATCATTACCAGAAAGAATGATTCCCCTTGCTTAATCAACTTCAATCTGCCACTAATCCTCTCAGACATATGCTGAGTAGGGTGAATTGACACATTGTCCCTCATATACACAACCTCTGCACCTTCCGGCTCGCTCCTTCTACCACTGTCACTCCTCATTATGCTCTGCGAACCCTAATTACATTTGACACAAAACAAACCAAAAACTTAATCAATCCCAATATTCCAATCACCGCACAAACTTTCAGCTAACAGTTGTACACAAAAGCATAGTTTTACTCATATCCCTTGCACAACGACTTTCAAAGTATAATCAGACGATGATCATATGCATTCATCACCTCCACCTAAATCAGGCAGCTACCAAATCGAGAAACACGGCTAAATTAAAACCGTAACAACACCAATCGAATATATTACTCGAATCACTTGCACAGCTAACCTACACTAAGACAATCATATGCTACCGAATTCAAACACGACTAAATCAAACTCTAACAACACCAATCAAATATATTACACGAACCACTTGCACATCCAACCTACAAATACACAGCGATTGTATCCATTCGTCACCGCAAACTAAATCAAACAACAACATCACTTGAATACATTACTCGAATTCACTTGCACAATTTAACCTAACGATTACCAGCGCCACACAATTTCGAACTACAATTAAACGTTAATCATCCGCATTCATCGCCGCGAACTAAATCACCTACCGAATTAACACACACAAAAATCAAACTGCAACAGCATCAATTAAATTACTTGAATAAAATTAACCTAAAAAAATCAACAACGCCGAACAATTTCGAAGTAAAATTAGACGATAATCATACATACACATTCATACCAAATTAAAACATACAAATTGAATAAATCATACTATAACAACATCAATTAAATTTAACCTAAAGTTCAATATCATATAATTCACACAAAATTCCGATGACGATCAAATTACTGCAAAAAAAAAAAAAAGTGAAGAGAGAGAAAGAAGGCTACTTGTTGAATAGAGGCGGCGTAATCGGCATCATCGGACAAATCATGAACCTCGGTTTCGAGCATTCTTGTTGATGAAGATTGAGGAGAGAGAATTTGAGCAATTGTGTCTTTTTTTTTTATCGTCGAAATTTTCTGTAAATATTTTGGTGGTTTGATTATTATTTCGCGAAATTTTATGAAGTTTCGTTGTTTGTGTATTTATTTATTTATTCTTGATTTTGGGGAGTACGGAGTATTTGTTTTGTTGGTTTACTTGTGTTAGAAGAATGAGGAAGGCTTAGGAGATAAGAAAGGAAGGGTAAAATTGTCATTTCATATTTTGAGGAGTATTGACCATGGAGCAAGTACCAAAAACTCATCCTAATACACTATGATTGAGTTGACTATGCACATTGTTTTACTCGTTTATGAGTAATTCGTCAACGGGTAGATGAGAACGATCGAATAAAAAAATGGGATTACGATGATCTAGATAGCTTAATCGTGTTTTGTGTGTAGTTATGATGAAAATACGCTTGTAAATTGTAATATTGGAAAGTTTTAAGTATTGGTGTAGAAAGTTTTAGTGAAAGAGTTTCATTGGCATATCGTTTTTCTATTGGCAGTTACCTTACCAAAGCCTATTAGCAAAAAAGAGTACGATTTCGTTTTGATTTGTGAGTGTATCTTCACCAAACCTTTTTATCTTGAGAAATTTTAGCTCGTACATACATGCGTTTTTATTGAGAAAATAAAACATGTTTATTACGTTTAACATGAAGAATAAACTTTTCTAAGCCACATAGTTTTGCTAAAAATTCATCTTTAAGACAAATTTGGATGTAAACAACTCTTTCTCGAATTGTTGTATGTTCATGGTACGGTATGATTGTGAGTTTGTGAGCATCATATACGATAATGCGCCCCATTGTAATGATATATACGGAGTATTTTTTTAACATGTTCCAAAGAGGAAAAGTAGGGAATATTTGAAGTTAAGATCCGACCTAGTACCTAATGTTTCGACTTATCCAATATTGTATTTTGTTTCATTTACCCCCTTAAAGAATATTGCTAGAAAAAGAGGAGGTTCCTTCGAACTTTTGGCCACCATACAATTAAGTTATAAAAGTTTATGAAAAGCAACTAATTAAATGATTCAAATGAATGATAAAGGCTAAAGAGACTTTCCACTTTCAAGTTGCATCCCACTTATATAAGCTTAGACATCCCCCCATATGCTACACTTAGTTGGGGGCCTTCATCTTAGCTAGTATGTAGCTAGGGAAAATGATGGGGCTATACTTGCCAATATTGAATTCAATACCACCTTAAAAACAAATTTGTATCCATCCGATCGTTCCTACTTGGATAGACCCCATAAAGAGTTTTAAACAATACTCCGTAATAATAAGAAATATGGTTCTGATGATATAAATCAAAATGTAATTTGATATCGATCATCGACCGTGTTATAAAGACGTTCTTCATTTATATATCTTGAAATTATTACATGCAAAAGACATCACACAATATTATTTGTTTAGTTATTAGGCATAATACTAATAACTTAATAAGATCATTGCATGTGCTAATCATACATTAACACATATACATAGTATAAGACGACCCACTATGAAAAGTAACTCATAGCTTGCATGGGCTAAACCCACAGAATAATAACGTAAAAAGGCACCTTAATAAAGAAGATTAAGGTATATGATCTTCAAGATTCCATGAGATGAAGGTGGCTTAGAGATATGTTTCGAGACAGGTTAAGGCCAATGAGACTAATGAGGGGACACTACTAATTTTGAAACTTTAATCATCCTTAGCAATGATTAACTAAGTTAACAGATAACAATAACACCAGTGTGCTATGATTTCACCTTTATTTGAAGCTAATTCTTCGATGCGACATGTAATTACCTTTAAGCACGCACTTGGTAAATATCTGTTATATCTCGAGTTCGAGATATAACAAACAGTAGAGGATGCGCTCCCTTCGAACAAGACGATTAAATGTAACACTTATCATTAAAATTCGATCCAAATGAAATATACTCGTTCTGGTTGCATTTAAAAAGAACCAAGTATTAATTATAGCATCTTTATTGATCTTTATTATCTCCAATAACATAGTAATTAATCATTTCTTGCCTCTTATGCATGTAAATAAAGCTATGTTACATTCTCATAATCTCATGATTTGGAAAGGCTATTTATATACTCCCAAAATCATGTAAGTCACGTCGATCGTTCTATTGCATCATTTGTAAAGAACAAGTAGACAAGAAAGTCTTGTTTATAGAGTCTCAAAATTGCCTGAGAATTGTTTTTTGAAACAGATCACAGTAAAAAAAATACACCATGATCGCATTATATGAGAAGAATGCAGGATTATTACCCATCGCTCAGAATTATAAGAAGGTTGAAGCAAAAGGAATGTCAAGAAATGGGATTTATGCAGCCATTTCTTATATGTCATGTGCAGGTTTGTTTCATCACCATCTTTATTTATGTATGTATGACTTAGCTTCTTATGTCGAAAATGCATGTGTCTCTAGGATTATTAGGTGTAAATTTTCATTTTTGTCATCCGGAAATCGTCTCTCTAGAATTCCAACATAGTGTAAGGTTGTGTAACATCCGACCTTTCCTTACCTCGCTAGTTGTTGTTGAATTGGTCGCGTACATTTATATTAGTCTTTAGACCTCCATACATATAAACCGTGCTTTGCTAGGATAATTCTGATGAGAAGGTTACTGTCGTCACTGAAATCATTTGTTATGGCTTCAACTTTTTTTATTTACTTTGTATTTAATCCAATTTTGGGTTCGATTTTCATATAGATGTACGTAGCCTTACCCCTAATGACGTGCTATCATTATTCATTGGAACAGTTTATATAAGTATTAAGTAGGTCAATAAGTAATTGGTTTTGTGTGAGTCAGGAATTCAGTGAAAATACATAAGAGTTTTTTCGTCTTCTGTACAAATTTTTCGAGAAATACGAGTGCGATTTGATGGTGTTTTTGTAATGGAGTAACTAGAATGACAGTCCGAACAGCTGTGTTAGTAACACTTTTGGTGATCAAGGACAAGGTTGCAGGAAAGCCGAAAAAAAATCTGTATGCTGAGTTTGATTTTGATCATAGTACTGTGGTAGATGTAATCTCATGTATGTGGAGCTTAAGAGTATCGTATGGTGTTTTTCTCGAAATGGGGATTTTCGCTGTTGAGCTGAATCCTAAATCGTCTTCTGTACTTTAGCTTCCAGGCGCATCACTTTGTAATCATCAAATTTCACCTGTAAATCATGCTTAACTGACCTCTATATATCTGAATGTAATTGCAGTTCTGTTGATTATGTTTAACAAAGCAGCTTTATCTTCCTACAGTTTCCCATATGTGAATGTCATCACTCTTCTTCAGGTATGCAAACTCTCAGTAATTTGTTTACAGTTTAGCTTATAGCTCACGTATTCACAGACTCACTTGATGAACATTGCTCTACACTCTACAGTTGATATGCTCGTGTTTGTTTCTGTACGTGTTGAGATCCTGGAAGATCATCTCTTTCGCGGCTGATGAATCACTGATCAGAACTCACGACAGTAGATTCACTATTGTACCCTTCAACATACTGATCCAGACTCTTCCTCTGTCTCTGTCGTATTTGCTTTTCATGGTATGTCTAACACAAAGACTATAACGCGTTAATTAGACTTGCTTTTCACATAATAACATCGGAAAGAGGGTTAAGGAAAGGGTGTATTCTACAAGCTAACCTGCTGTTCACAATTTTGCATTTCAAAGCTGGTCTCAATGGAATCTGTGCGTGGCGTAAATGTTCCAATGTACACTACTCTAAGGCGTACTACTGTGGCTTTTACAATGGTGGTTGAGTATATGATGGCTGGTCAGAAGTATCCCCGTCAAATTCTTGGCAGGTAACTTTCTCTTCACTACACAATTTAAACAACATGGAGAATGATATCTCAGTATAAGTTTTTACGGGTTGATTGTTCTCTTTGTGTATGCTAACCTCGTCTCTAATTACTTCTAAGGGTTTTATCAGTGTGGCTGTCATCATACTAGGTGCATTTGTAGCAGGGGCGCGAGACTTGTCATTTGACCCCTATAGCTATGCTGTTGTGCTTGTATCAAACATCTGCACTGCTGTGTATCTTGCCTCAATAGCCCGTCTAGGTATCGCCTTTTGAGTATCGTCCTTCAAACATAGCATTATTCCTTTCTGATGCTGTCATATTTCACTTCTCCTTATACTGTACCGAACAATGTCTGACGTTTCAGGGAAATCCAGTGGGCTTAACAGCTTTGGCCTGATGTGGTGCAATGGTAGGTTACATAATATTTGCCAAACACAGCATCTCTGATAGGTTTTTTTGGTTAATTCAACTTCAATTATGATCTGAAACCATTTTGTAGGGATAATTTGCGGTCCGATTTTGTTGCTGTGGACATTCCTGCAAGGGGATCTGCATAGGCTAATGAGCTTTCCACATATATCAACTCCTGGTTTTCAAGTACTTTTCTTAACTCTTAACTGTAATAGTCCTTAATCGATGTCGATTTTAAACAGGATCAGCTGATGAACTGATGCATATTCTTGCAGGTCATCATGCTGCTTTCCTGTATTATGGCATTCTTCCTGAATTACACAGTGTTTCTGAATACTTCCCTCAATTCAGCTCTCACCCAGACCATCTGTGGCAACTTAAAGGTACCCATCTGCGCATCATATCGCGCTAATGTACATATACTTACTAGGTTCTGACAGGTAATCTGAACTGTACAGGATGTGTTCACAATTGGACTTGGCTGGCTTTTGTTTGGTGGCCTTCCATTTGATTGGGTAAGCTAAGCTCACCTCCTCTATCGCACCATGGCGATTATTTAGCAATTCTTGTCATGATTTTTGGTGCTGTTTTTGGTCTCAGTTCAACATCCTAGGACAAGGCCTCGGCTTTTTCGGATCGTGTTTGTATGCTTACTTCAAACTCAAAGGGAAGTGAGGATGTTTTAGGTCTTTCTGATCTGACAGACAACAGTTTTCCCCTGAAAATGTCACAGCAATACAGCATGAGCTTATACTCAGCATGATGTAATGATGCAAATGGGCCGATTTTAATCTGGATCCTTAATTACAAGATTGGCCCATTCAATTTACAATGTAACAGGTTGGCCAACTCGAGCATACCTGGCCCATAACCCGAACCGGCCCATTAGGGAGTAGCAAATTTTAGCAGGGGTTCCGAAAAACGACTCTTTTATATTGGGTTACTCTATTTAATTTACGAACTCATTTGATACCCAAAGCAAAATAGTACCAAAACTCTTTTTTTTTTTTTATGGTAAGGGGATGAGCGAGGAAGAGTCGAACCCAGAGACCTTTCGTTCGAGATGGGAAGAACGTCATAACAAGACTGGCACTCCACTCTTAGAAAAAAGTTCGACGTATACACATATAAACATGAAATTAGTAAGAAATTAGCTTATACTCCGTATTAACTCGTTCTTTTGAATCACTAACATTTAATCTGAAAAGATATACAACAATCATTTAAATCCAACACTAACATATCAAAGAAATAATGGACGTAATTTCGATAATTTTCTTCATCTTGTGAAGTCGTGGGATTACGTACTGTTGTTATTATTTTTTTCATTATCCTGGAATATTGAGGTTGCATGCATGGTCTTGTAAAGTCTAGTCAAGAGTAATTAAATAAATGAAAAGGCTGATCACATAATATCTCAGTTTTTTTCTTTATATATGTCGAATGCAGAAGATAGAATATTTGGGCCCTTGTTAAGTGGAAGGAGTGACCATTGTTAAAGTAGCAAACTCCATGATAAGAGCACTAGTGTGCCCACTTATGTATACGTAAGACTTTATTGATACGCTTCTAACTTGAGAATATCGGATGTCTTTCTTGTCTTCAATAGCTCACAATCTTATTTTGACCTATTGCCCAATGTCCATGCATGCATCATGCATGGTTTGTCTCGTCTTTATTTCTATATTTTGAATTTAAATCAAGTAGGAATACATACAGATGCAATATAGATATACAGATACATTTGAGGGTTCAAATTAAATTAGATATACAGATATATACAGATGCAATATAGATATACAGATACTTTTTATCGATTCCTAGCTAAACTCTTGAACTGATGAAAGTCTGAAATTGTCAATCGTTTTCGAGATTCACATATATATCGTTTTCATGTGACAATAAGCCGAAAAATTAAAATAAAATTTGAAATGGTCACAAAATTTAATAAAAGCACAACCAGTTGACTTTGCAACAAGCAAGACAATTATAAAGGAACGAATTCTAAGGTGTTTGTTCTCCAATAAAT
Source organism: Spergularia bocconei (assembly GCA_963457585.1). Lineage (NCBI taxonomy): Eukaryota > Viridiplantae > Streptophyta > Magnoliopsida > Caryophyllales > Caryophyllaceae > Spergularia > Spergularia bocconei. The sequence goes on along the minus strand of OY734944.1, from coordinate 827,421 downwards.
TCGATCAATGCATTCCATTACATCAACGTTTTAGGGAAAGTTGTTGAGTTGCTTGCCCATTTGACTTTGTTTCTAGGTAGAAGCCCAAAAACGTGTTTCCGAAATATTATGGAACAAAGTTGGTCGCTTACATACAGCAATCATACATAGGGAGGGCTACAATGAAATCTTATTATACATTCGCCTTGAATAATAATCTTGATTATATATGCATATAATTAAGTTTTCTCAGGCATGATCTTAAGTTCAAATTCTCATATTTTACTCCTCAAGCATCAATGAATTCTCATATTTTTCACTTTTTTATGTAGAGAAACGTTTATAAAATATATATAATATAATGAGGAAAATTTTAGACATCGTATAAGGTATGTACTCCATCATAATCGTACTAAGACATCATATGTATTAAGGTATATACACATTATTGCATACGATCACGGTCATCAACTCATCACACGTATAAATTCAGTATTTATTTATTTGTACACGAAAAGTGGAGGAATAATAAAACTAAAGAAACAAAAGCTTTCTTAAAAAGCTTTTCAAGATATTCCCTTGAAAAGACGTACTAATATATATATGCACACACATAGTAGTGATTAAAACAAAAAGAAGTTAAGTATGTTTGTTTTCATAATTAATGAAGGTCGATTACCACTGATCATGGAATATCTATCAAAGTAGTGTAATAATTAAGTAAAGCATGGTGCTCTTTTAATCATAAGTTGTTCAACACTTCAATACCATGTTTCTATATACATCGTCTTATGGTTTGTTTAACTAATTTTCGACTAACTACTTCACTGAGTGTGCTTTTAAAAAGGTCATCAATTAGCGACTTTAGACTATAATCTAATACTTCTGGGTCAAATCTATGAAACCATCAAAGGAGAGACTTAGTATGTTCGGCAAAAATAGTTGTAGCCATAGCGGACAACGTTTTTGTAGCTGTTAGTGGCTAGCTATAGCGGTAGCTGATTTTTAACCACAATATTAAAATGTCAAGACCGGCCCTGAAGCTCACGATTTGCAATACGATACTATTCCCAATATATAGTCATGAAAAAAAGTGTAGCAGCTGAATGAGTTTGATCAATCTTAGGATCTGATGGAGTCAAAGAAGGGTGAAATTGGGGCAAAATCGTGTTCTTGAAGCATGGGAGAATCTCCTTCGGGGCAGTGGCACTCCAACGTATCTCCTCATCCACCAAAGTTTTGCACTCAAATCACAAGTGTATGTACTTCATTTTTGAATTAAAAACTTTAACAAGTTAGAATAATTTATGTGTGTTTGAGACAAAATTAGAGTATTCTACTTGCAGACGTCAGCTAGTTCGTTAGGTAAAGAAGTCTTGAGTAGTCGATATTTATGTCATGGGTATATAGTTTAATTGGATTCAAAATTCACCAACATTAAAAATGTTGTGTTCTACTTTTGTACAATAACCAGAAAGAAGCAAGTACTTAACACGTATCCTTAAAATTTAGGGTTTAGATAACATAAGAACGAGAGTCGTTAAAAGTTAAAACTAATAGCTAGTAATAACCAATTCTAAAATGTAACCAATACAAATAAATTCTAAATTCTGATCACCGTATCTTACTATATAGTTACTACTATCTTACACCCAGAATGGATCTTCTGTCCCACTCTGTGTCCCCTTCTGTGTGCCACACCAATAGGAAGCAAGGATTACACAAAATAATTCTATTAAAGATTATTTTTAATGGTAAGTTTTGTGAAATCCTTGTCTCCCATTGGTGTGGCACACAGAAGGGGACACAGAGTGGGACAGAAGATCCACTCTGACACTACACCAAGCATGGTAAATTAGAGAGTTATGTCGTTATCTCGAGTTGACATAGAGACGATGTGTTACAAAATTTCACTGAGTAATACCGGTTTTAAAATTAACCGTCATAGTTATAATTTGTGTTCGAGGAAAGGAAAAGAATATTAGGAGGCAAAAGAGCAAATCTCCAAGAGGAGTGTCTCCTAGTGCAGCACAAGGCAGGGCCATCTTTGGCGCCGGTGTCTCCGCAATGAATGCTGTTATTAAGCTTCTGCTCCCCCAAAGTGTTTTTGTAAATAAAAAATGTAAAACAGTAAAAGAAAAAAAAGAGTAAAATTAACCCTAAAAAAGAAGGTCAAGTTAATGACTTTTTACCCTACCGAAACTTCCTTTCTTTCACCTTCTTCACTGACATTCTGGGTTCCTGTTCCCGATACTCTACACTCTCTCTTCCATTTTCACACCCAACTGACCTGTAACTTGCAGGTTAGCCCTTCTATTTCAAGGTACATTCTTTTACTACGGAGTATTTATATATGTCTATAACTTTAATTTGGATGTGATATATATTTGTTCGGAATAAGGTGCAAAACTCGTTTACGACAAGGGAGAAGTAAGGTCGAATCTAAGACCTAATTAATTTACATACGGAGTATGATTTTTCGGGATTTCTTTTGTATATGTCTTGCATGGTTAATGTATCAATAATTCAATATGGTGTATTTTTACGGTTAACTTCTGGATTTTGTGTTTATAGCGAATAATCGAAACTAATTTAAGATCCAACGTGTGATCTTGAAGTTATGAAGTATATATATACGGGAGTACTCAGTATGCTTACATGGGTTGAGAAAAATTGAAAAATAAATGGGAGAGAACCAATGAAATGCCATAGATCAGAAACATAGTCATAGGTTGACAGTACAGTACTACTACAGTATACACAAGTACAGCCAGCAATTTCATTTTGACTGACATGTACAGTTTTACTGAAAATGAAGCATCCAGATCAGATATGCTAGACTATTGTTCTAGGGTTTTCTCTGACTGCCATCTGCCCTAATGTCGCAAACTCTTGGATGAACTTGTTTCATGTCATTTGAATGACTCTAGCGAAAATTTCATATAACTAGATAGATCAAACCTTGTTACTAATTCGCCGTTTTACACAATTGCATGCTTTTCGTTAAACTGATACATAAAAAAAAAAAACATTCAAATTACTCATTTAATTTGACCAATTCATAAATCAAAACAATTAATTATTAGCCTTTTTTTCCCCTGTCTGTTAGTTGGATTGATCAACAAGAACAAAGCATGAATGAAGTAAAAAGAAGGTTAACATAATAATGATATCAAATAAAAAGGAGTTATTATTTCTGAGTGTTTTTTTTTTCTTCTTTTTTGGGGTTTGTTAGAGAATATTTCAGAACAAATCCAAGGCATGCGCAAAAGAAGATTGAATTAATTTTTTTTTTTTTGGGGATTTTTATTTGAGTGCAAAACAAGCATGATAAACCCTAAAAGTAAGGTTTGCTCCCCATTCACATCATTCCACTCACTTCTTTCCCTTGTCATCCCGAGGCCAACAAACCCTACTACACTCTTATATACACATTTCCACCCTTAATTCTCTCATTCATCACCTTCTTGTGCATTTCTACATACTACCTTAAACTATTTCCCATGTTTTCTCTCTCATCTTATCTACCCCCCTCTCTTTAATTTTACTTGCTTGCTTAATTTGTTGATGTATTCCTTGCATGTATAACATATCTTGCATGTATAACATATCGTTGTTGGTTAAGCTACTCGTGTTATCATCGATCGATACGTGTTTGTATTAGAGACCCGTATAATTATTGGGGTTATAATGATATTATGATCACTAGCTATAACTATAATATTGCATCAAGCAAGATTTGAATCTCGGTGAGTAAACCCTAGATAGGTCATGTTCTCTTCAACCATTTTTGATCGATTCAGAATAGTTGGATTGGCGTCATTTGATAGTTGTCAATAATGTAAATTAGATATGTTTCCAATTGAAGCAAATATGATCACATTAATCACGAGTACTTTTACTCGTAACGACTTTATCTGTCGTAATCTACTACAAGCAAAATCTAATTAGTGACCACAATATCTAGTAATTTGTCCAATAATCTTTGGTGGATAGGAATGTTTTAGCTAACTTGATATTGATTTCTTTAACATGATTGATTTCATCACGTTTGAATGATGATGGTTGAATATATTCTGTATAATTTGGCGCGCATGTTGGTGTCTTCTTTTGTTGAATATTTATCCATTTTGGTTTCTTTACCTACTCCACCAACAACTTCATTTTGAAGCATTTTAAGCAACCTTATATAGCTTTTTTTGCCAATTAAAGTTTCATAATATCTTGCAATGAGGTTTTCCATATGTGATATATAATGTTTGTATGTCTTTTCAAAGGTTTATGGGACCATATATATCTCTTTCAAAATCCCCAACTTTTTAAAAAACTTTTTAAGTCACAAAAAAATTGTAGTTTGAACTCATCATTAACACTAAATAGAGTATGTTGAATAGAACATCATAATTGCAAATGATTTACATTCTTCTTGATTGTATGTTGTCTACTACTTTTGGAAGAATGTCTCTTTGACCTTTCTGTTTTTCTTCCTAACATTTAGTTAGCTCACTAGCTACACTAATTTAAGAAAATGTACGCAATCTTACCCCTGTGGTTTGAAAAACGTGTTGTTTCTGATACACTCTCGACGTGTTGTGTTGTGTTGTGTTGAGTTGATGGGTAGGAAGGCAAAATTGGAAGCGATATTGGTGAGGTTCAATTTGAAGACGGATCTTACAGAAGAGGTGTAAAATACGATCTCAGATTGAGCCGCGCCAATATCACTTTCAGCACCCTCTCAAACTTGGGGTTTTGTTGTGCTCCTATCATCTCATTTGACTAAATATTTGCAACTTTGCTCAACAAGCATATGACGGTTTCAATTCATATGAGGATCTATACTCGAGTGTGGAGTCATTTCGAGACTTTGTTTTCGTTGTTGTTGTTGTTGTTACGTGGTGGTGGCGCGATGGTGATGGTGTTGCTGACGTTTATAGTACAGGCATCATCATCATTGTATGCATGAGATGCTACAGATCAGATAGATTTGCGTGAAACTGAAGCTATAAGGTACGTAAAAAGCCTTCTCCATGTTTCCATCTTGTATACTCCGTATATATGTATAACCCAAATTATGCACACAAAGGCGAAAATGGATTCGTATGTAGACAAAACCTTTTCCATTTTGGTCAGGTTAATCAGCCATATATGTTTCTTAGTGTGTATGAATCATAATGTCGGTTCCATATAATGTTTGTGACTTCGTGTTAGTCGAACTCAAATCATTTTTTGCACTGAACATTTCGTGTTAGTGTGTTTTTCTGATTTCTAATAGAATGATGGTTGTATGCCTATCGGTGATCGGTCATACTCCGATTCTTAGGGATTTAGAAAAGCCATTTTTGCCCTATTCTTTAGCATTATTTGATAATCTCCGAAGTTATGTTACTAGCTAGGACAGTACAGTAGGACTTGATGACTGCAAGTCTCAAGAATAGGTGTGTGTCAAAGCGTCTGAAGTCTGATCGAACATGTTAGCTAGTCTAGCCAAGTTTGCCGTTAATCGTCTAACTTTTGTGTCTTATCGAACAAGCTAAGTGTAATTGTGTCTAACGTGGGCAATCTCAGGTAAATTGTTTGGCGAAGTAACATATCTCTTTGACTAGCTTAGCTAACACATTTGTTTTATGACTCGTCTTGATTGCACTCTTGTTCTTTTCTAGGTTATTATCACGAGGTTTTTTCAGTCCTAGGCTTTCAAGTCGCCATTCTTCTTTGAGAAGCTACTTGTATCGGAATGGCAGATGGTGATAGCCGAAGAGTACTGTACTTAAAGCACTTGAGATACGTCAAGCCAACTCATCAATGAAGAAGAGTTGAAGCTAGCTAGGACGTTTCAGCACTTACGTAGCGTATGATTTACGACTTACGAGACATATCTCTACTGTTAGAAAGCAAGCTATCTAGTGATGAACTTGAAAGTATCAAAGATTCAAAATGACATGAGCAACCTGTAACCGCGAATAGTGAGAAGAGGATTCGATCGATGCTGTAAATTGTTTGGTATTATCGACCAAATACTTCGTTCTTTCCCATTATTGACGGGTTATCATGTAACAATAGACAATGTAAAGCCACTTCACTTATATCCGTTTATGATTTACGCGACATTAACAGCTTTTTCGCCCTATATGGTCTTACCTAAATCGAATTCACAGTTCATGGGCTTTGACCCTCTCGAACAAATGAGCTCATCGTAGTATTTTCGGTAAGTCCAGCCCATTTAAGTTACCAATGGGCCAATGATATAAAATCTCGGTTGACCAGCCCACTTTATTTTTGGGCTTTGGTATCAAAGCATCTACGTTTGACTTTGAGCTCAAAGTGGTTGACAAAATTTCGGACACGTCCTAACCGAATATTTGTGATTAGGTCTTTGCTTCTAATTTTGGAATTCTTTGAAAGATACACCAACCTAACCAACTAATTAAGTTTTCACCAATAACACCACTTTTAGATACATGTTAATGTTAGATGAATCAAGCATTGTCATGAATAATAATCTCATAATAATAATTAGTCAAACATATTCAAATGTCATCAAAGTCAACCATGGTCAAACAAACTCGAAGACGACGACCACAAACTCAAGAGAGCATATCAAGCGCTAAACCGTGAACCTGTCGATAAAAGTGACAGTCCGACCATTAATGAGCTTTTTAGTTTTTACATTCCTAGATGAACCGTGAAAATACTCGAAATCTTTTATCGGAGGAACGGCCACTAATACCTCAATTTAGTGATTAGCAAAATTCACTTTACTAGCGCAAATTATATGGTACACCACGGTGCACAATGCCCATGGTGCACCTCCTCACAATAGAGGAGTAGGGACCACACTTAGAATAATTTAATTATTCTAAGTGTGGTCCCTACTCCTCTATTGTGAGGAGGTGCACCATGGGCATTGTGCACCGTGGTGCATGGTATAAGCACTCGTGCTGTTTTCACCCTTTTTCAATCTGTCCTTTAGATTCTTCTTCTTCTTCTGCTTGATTTTGGACATGAAAAAAGCAGCTGATATTCACATTCGGTAAACATACATGATGTTAACAAACTTTAGATCTAAGATTCTGGGGGCATATTTATAATGCGTGACATCGATATGAATACTATATGAACCGCATAAAGATAAAGTTGGTATGCTGTTTGCAATATCATTCTTAAAGTTTTGTAGTAAAATTGTATTTTGTATCAAAAATACATGAACCTTTTTATTTTGGATCAAAGTATATTATGTGCTACTAAACCATGCTTAAGCGCGTGCACTCGTTGGTCGTCTTTCTTATTGTCAAAATGTTCCGACCGAAGACATCGCCTGCTCTTTTCATAATTATATTATATGCTCTTCTATCGCCGCAAGTTTAGTTTAGTTCAGTTCAATTCAATTCAGTTTACGTGATTTTGTAACATCATATCGACTTTGGCAGGGACGTAATCTCAGTACAGAGGAAAGGGGCATTTTACGACCAACTTTTGAGACCAACGAGAACGAGGACTTGGTCTCGAATGTCAGGTGAAACTTATACACTCGTATCAGGAGCACAAGTAACGAGTTTATAGATACATAGCAGAAAGGCTATGAAGGGCAGAAATTATACTGAAACAAGAAATTCAGTACACTTCAGAAGTCAGGGGGTTGTATATTACATTGATATATATCTCAATAAATACAATAATGTAGGCAAAGAATGCCAAAATGAAAAGAACTAAATCAATGCTGTTAGCGCAAACTCGAAGAAAGATCAGTAAGCCGTGTACTGTCCTTGATCCTACTGAAACCACACCCACAAAAATAGGCATCAAGCGCAGCCAGCTCAGTCATCTACTGAAGTCTCCTACAGACCTACATTGCAGGGAATACCCTGGGAAAAATGAGCCATTTTGAATGAATCATTTACTAGGTTGATGATGCTTATTACTGCGATTTGAGGAGGAGTCTCTAAGGACACCCCTAATCTGGATGGGGTGGTTGGACAGATTAAGAACATTGCTATCAGGTTTCCTTCTTCGTCTTCCTGGTTGAGACAGTCGTGATTGGTATGAATAGATAGCCAAGTCCTTGAGATCCTGTAACAAGGTGAGACCTTTAACAACTTCTGCCATTGAAGGACGGGACTTTGGCTCTCGGCTTAGGCAGTCATAAGCCAACTGAGAGACCTTTTGCACAGCTTTGATGGAATAGTTCAGCTCTAAACGAGGATCAACGATTTGAAATAGTTTTCGTTTATCACTAATGTATGGCCGAGCCCAAGTGACTAGGTTTTGCTCCCCACTAGGGCGCTTTTTGTCCATTGATCTTCTCCCGGTCAGGATCTCAAGCAGGACTACACCGAAGCTGTATACGTCACTTTTTGATGTCAAGTGGCCTAATAACAGAAACCATGTTGAATCAGGATGATTGCTTATAATGAAAGATGTATACTATCACTAATACACATCACTCTCCGATTTCAAATTCCTAAAACCAGATAGAACTCAATGCTGTCTCACACTTTGATCATACGTAAACAAACAGGAGATGTTGGCATCAGTAAAGATCCAATTCTATATCGTATCACATTTTCGATGCCAAATCACATATATGAGTAGTATCATGTAAATTTCCTGCTAAATGTCAAAAAATCTTGAAGCAATTCAAAGTTGTCTGCACGGAGTAGATTTTCAATTGCCAAAAACTTCTAGGATTGTGATCAGACATCAGACATCCCACTAAGACAGTTGCTTCGAAATTAGAAACATGTACCTGTCATCACGTATTCCGGAGCAGCATAACCATATGTTCCAACAACCCTTGTAGAAACATGTGTCTTGTCCCCCTGAGGCCCTGCTTTGGCAAGACCGAAATCTGAAAGCTTTGCATTAAATTCCTACAAGCAGTAAGAGTTAACAATCAGTACAACACAGTACCTAAGGTGGATTCAGCAGGAAAATAAGAATGAAAGTATTCACTGGTTCAGGAAAACAACAATGCATTACCGAATCAAGTAAAATATTTGATGTCTTAAAATCGCGGTAAATGACAGGCTCCTGATTATTATCATGGAGGAACGCCAGCCCCTTAGCCGCACCAAGTGCTATCTTCATTCTGCAAGACCATGACAGAGGCATTGTTCCTGGGGAAAAAAAAAACTAGTTTGATTAGTGATTAGTCAAGCAGTACTTGTATTTACAAATGTCAGAATCATGATCTAAAACGACAGGTTGAAATCGTAGTCATCTGAGACCAAAATTTCAGCAATTCTACTGACCAGGTTAACTACTTCAATAGGAAAAACACAAATTTCTGCTGCAGTCTACAAAATAACTTACTTCGAAACAGATGGTTTTCGAGACTTCCACGAGTCATAAACTCGTAAACAAGAAGCCTTTGCTCATCTTCACTACAATAACCTATAAGCTTGACAAGATTAGGATGGTGAAGCTGTCCAAGGAAGTCAACTTCAGCCTGCATTCATAAGATCACATGAACATACAGATCAATTCAACCAACATTTTCAGCCTACAACCTAAGTAAAAACCACCAAATCAGTTTACTAACCACCCATTCTCTATGCCCTTGCAGCCCATCAGGCTTCAAACTTTTAACTGCAACAGTGACACCGGTCCCAGGTTTCGCAGGAGCTGTGCCATTCTCCTCTATCCAACCCTTAAAGACAAACCCAAAACCACCTTCCCCAAGTATGCTATCAGGCCTAAAGTTCCCGGTGGCCGATTTCAGTTCCTGAAATGTGAACTGAAGCATCTGATGAAGGGGGTTGGTTTCAGGTGGTTGTGAATCGGGTTTTTCAGTCGAAAGCTGAGCATCATCACTAGGAGCACACATTTCCCTATTGCTAGCATTCAGATACCTGGTCTCAGTAGCTGCATTTCACAATCACCCAAAAAATATGTCAACAAACTTCCTTAACTTCCTTCCTTTCAAAAACAATCTTGACATTACATGTCACATAACATAAATGCAAAATCGCCCCGAAAAGGTATGATCTTTGTACCATTGTACATGTAGGTCTAATTCCAGTAATACTAACAACCTGAAATTTATTAACCAGACATACTATACTCTATATACAGCAATCTACATAGGTGAAAAACCCCAACTTTCCTTAACTTGCATAAACAGTAGTAAAACATCATAAAAGATGCCACTTTTTACTGCCTCCTGATCTGGCATAAACAGTATCTTTAGAAATCCAACAAGAATTGGGCAATTTTCAGCTTGATCATGACAAAATTTTACAGATTTTAACAACTACAGCAGAATCAGACAAAGTCACTTCAAAAGTAGGAAAATTTGTTCCTTTCTTTTCCTCTTTTATCATGAACAATCTAAAGAAAGCAAACCCATTTTATGAAAATTCCTAAGTAGCTTTAATTTCACTGATAAAGCAAAATTAAGGGTACAATGATACAAGAAAAAAAAAGTTTGGCATGATCAATTTCATAATTTAGACAAATATTTACAAATATAACACATACAACAAACAAACAAAAAACACTAAAAAAACAACAACAACAAAGCACAGGTCTCGAAATGATTCGGGGTCGGTTAACATGAATCGTCATATAAAAACCGTTATATAAATAAACAAATATAGAAACCATAGTAATGAAAAAAATAAATAAAAACCTGCATCATAAACAAGGCTGGTATGTATGGAATTAGCAGAGGTTTTAGAAGCAGAGGATTTGCAGACATTTCTCTTCAAAACTGCCCAACAACCACACTTCTTCTCCATTTTCTTTTTTTACTGAATCTTTATCTTCACTCTTAATAATATATACACACTTTTTTGGGTTTTGTTTATATAATTCTTAAATAAAGATTAAAACTTTCATGGGAATGTTGTTGTTTATACTGTAAATTTTTTTGTGTAATATCAGTGTGAAATTTTGAGTAAAAAAAGATGAAGAGGGTAATTAAGGAGAGAGAATCGTGATGAAGAAGGAAGAGTGAGAAAGTGTGAGTAATAAAGAGAGAGAATTTGTTTGTTGTTTGTTGTTTGTTGTTGTTGGAGATTTTGCAGGGTATCATGATCATTTGATCACCATCTTCTGTTTGCAAAAACTACTTTTTTTTTTTTTGTTTTTCTTCTTCTTTACCAACCAACTTTATTGGGAGTTTTGTTGGGTTTAATTGGGTGGGGATAAAAAAAAAAGAGAAGAAAATTTACTATGCTTTGATTGGCAGGTGAAACTGTGAAAGTGTTAAAGATTAAGTTAGTGGAATACCAGGTAGTTAGGTTATGGAGTAATAAAAATCAAAGTTACTAGTCACCTTATCGATGTAAATATTGAACCGAGTATAACGATATGAATAGAGTCTCATGGATGCCCTTATAATGTCTTGCGTTGTTTGTGTGACGGAGAAACACGTTCCACCAAGAGAGACGCGAGATCAAAGTTATTATAAAGACCGTAATAAAGAGTTATTTCGTGAAGATTGAAGAGTATTTTTAGACAAAATTATCTAATTCATTTAGAAAAATCACTTAATTAACATGTACATCAACTCACTGCACAATTGGTGTGGCGCAATCTTGGCATGAGATGATGAGAGATCATCTTGACGTGTACTCCGTATAAAACTCAAAACGTTAACAAATTTACGAATAGTTAATTTAGGTGTTATGTTAATAAGCACTCACTACTCGAGTAAAGTTCATGTTTCAATCCCCTTTTGTGGCTTTGCCACTTGACCAGTCGTTGGAAAAGAGTGATACCATTTGCCCCCACTAAGTTTAGTAGGCCACTCATGTCATGGGCTCCCATGGTGAAAAAGGATGGAAGAAAAAAGGCTAGAAACTAGCAATTTTTGTGATCACTAAACAAAACACTTGTAAAATCTAAATTCTACTACTCAATGTACAAAAAAAACTACATCGTTCGATACGTAACGTGTTCAAATGAGGATAAAATCACTATCCAAAGTCCAAACAACTATAAATGTTAATTTTCGTCGTAGTATGAGTTTTAAGTAGTGTTTCGGTAATAAATAAATTTGAAAGAATAGTGTTACGGGTCATGATTTCAACAATCCCTTGTTTCTATTCCTCGTGTTCGCGTATCAAATAGTAAATCGCAAGAGCATCTACGGAGATTTACACAGGAAAAGAACCCTTTAAGAACAAGGGTGCAAAAGTTGGTCATTACTAAAAAAAATCTCGTGTTGATTAGAAATTAGAAGTGACATGTTTTGTCGATTACTATGAAAAAAGCAGAAAGTCCCCAGTGCATTGTCTGAACTAAAGTTGTAGGTGTGCTCTTTTAACATTTTCAAAATAAATTTTAGTCTAATTGTTACTCCAGAAGATCTAACTTATGGTCTCGTACTGTGACTTATTGTGAGATCATTTCGCTTTATTATACATGAACGTCACACAATTTCCGACCATGCTCCCCCAACACCCACCGCTACTTACACATGCTTAAGATTGCTTACCTGGTGATGTTGGCTCGATGTAAGGGAAATATCCATCCTTGGGGAGACGAGCATGTTAAGACAAATGATTGAGATGATATATGCGAACACAAGGATCAGACATTGGAAGAGATGGTACTTAGCCGAACCCAGAATTTGGTTTACCAAACAGTTAGTCGCTGCTCCATGTTTTACCTCTAGGTTAAGCTACCCTGTATATGGAACCACGGTTGCTTCACAACTTCTGTAAGAGAACCAGTTTCAAGAGAAAGGTAGTGTAACAGAATTCGGCTTAAATATGCTTTTCAGTAAAAATGGTAGTAGTGTAATACATACTCTGTATATTTCAACCAACAGAAAACTACATTTTAATCATCAAGAAAAGATACACTAGCTACAAAGCAACTTACAACGAGCTCTTGAAAGTTGAAAGACTACCTCTAGAAGACATCAGGGTTAAAACGACCCGGGATGGTGTTACTTTGCTGAGCCTGCTTTAGATGCATCCCCAAAGCATAATTATTGACCTGTGCAAAATCCAGCCATGAAACGAGCAATGGTCAGATATATGCTGATTAAAAAGCCTAGAGAAATCAACAAAACGAGGAAGATAATTAGAACTGTTATTCCGTTGGAGAAAGGTTGACTAAAACAAACTACGTCTTTGCAATCATATCAAGCAGATACTAAGAGTTGGTCAATCCTCAACTGGAAGCAGTCAACGTTCTTATCTCAGAAGCTGATGTTAGATGGTGGCTAGAGTGGTGCAAGGCCACAAGACGAAAAATTATAAACTGACACGATCCTTCATTATAGTAGGTCATTCCTTCAACTTTGAAACTCATCAAGCTACCACCACCTAGAAGTTCATATTCACATCAATGTGCGCGAAAACTCACAACACTGTACTCTAATTTCAACTTCACCTCTGACTTCTAGGTCATGCAAGCCACCCGTACAGAAGGATTGGCGCATCTCAATAACCAAACTCACATCTCCACCAAACTCAGGAATCATCACCCTTGCCCCCAGCTAGTTATGAGGTCTCAAAAGAAAACAAAATGGCAGCGTCCACAAAAACAAGAAATTTGCACTTCCCAACAAAAATCATCAACAAAAAAGTTCGGGATCTAACCTCAAGAGTTCTTATATGTTCTTGGCACTGCGACAGAAGCTGCTTTAGTTGTTGCACCTCATCTGACTTAGCCTCATACTCTTTTTGACGCTCATGTTGAATTGACACGGCACGTTTGAGGATTCCATTCTCCTGAAGTAGTGCTTGCACTTGTTCTTTCAGCATTAGATTTTCCTGCAAACCGACATACCAGTAAATAACACGCACACGTCCCCTTGCCTGCTAGCCACAATTATTAAACTATTTCTGCCTACAAGCGAGTTACAAACGAGGCGAAATGCAGTGCAACTTGTAGCTAGCCAACCTCCAATTGAGAATATCCAGGCATAACTCATTTATTTACCTGCTGCAAACTTTGTGCTGTTTCTGAACTTGCATGGGCACAAATTGATTTCTCAAAAGCCTCAAGAGCTCTCGCAGCACGAACTCTAGCATCATTCAAATCAGAGGCAGCACCCATCTCCCTAACAAAAAGCTCCACCCACTCTGCACCATCAAGAGGTGAATCTTTTGAAGGTGATGCATCTACTGCGGATACACTGCCTCCTTCTCCATGAACTGAAGTAAAATGAACGAAGGAACAATCAGTCACCACTATGGACAAAAAAAAAGTCATTCTTACCAACAACCTAAAGCAATATCACAAGTTTGCAATATGGATTTTGACATTGCTTTAGTACAATACTTTGAGTATGTCATCAATTTTTCGCTCAATAAGGGCCAGGAAGTGATTAAGCCGAGCCAGAAATGTACAATACCAAGGAACAATTCATACATTGAGATAAAAACCACACCTAGTAACATTCTGAGTTATGACAACTGACAATTAAAATTAGACAAGCTCATTTTAAATTACTCACCAAAGATACAAGGCAGGTGGCTAATCTATAGCACATTAGCAGAAAATAACATTGATGACAAACTTTAAAATAAAAAAAAACATTCCCATCATTTGCAACTGACCTAAAAAATAAAATCCACAGTGCTTAAGCTCCTCATTCCCAATTCCCATGACAGTTCGTTAACCACTACCTCTATTGTCCCTTCCCTAACTATGTAATATCTCCGGCATCGACGACCAGGGAATTACAAGACACACCTAAAGTGAAACAGAGATTTCTACTCACTCTTAATTAAAGCATATTGCAGAATAAGTCACCGCAAAAAATCACATGAATAAAGCAGCACAAACATTGTACAGCCATCAGAATCACAATATGTACCTGGCAGTGGATTGCTCGGTTGTCTATGGGTGTCCGTAAAGGCTTCAGTGCCCACGTTATTTTCAACACATCCTAAACGGAGGTCATTTAAGCTTTTGATTGCCAGATCCAGATCATGTCCACTATTCTCGAGTACTTGCTCAATAAGCTGCAGAGGCAAACCACATGGTTGAAACAAAAAAAATATTACGACCTGCTGATAGTAAACATAAATGCCAAAATGGCAGCAAGTTATCATCACCACAATCAGCATCTACTCATCAATCGCAATGACAAATGACTAAGAAGTTAGAACAGCTAATGAACTCAACCCAATTATCCAATTTTCTTCTCCAGCAACGTAATCATAAAACATTGGGTCGAAATTATGATGTGTTTCTAACTCATAGGATTAATTCATTTTAAACAGCAAACACGAACAAAAGGCATACATTTACTATCAAATTCAATATCAACTCTCTACATAAAATTTCAGCAATAACCAAACTCAATTGAATTGTCTACTTCAGTGCATTGCACCAAAAACTGTATCAAATCACCTCAAAACGACGACCATCATTATCGCGATAACATTCATGTTAACTTGTTAACTGCATAGGATTGATACTAACATCATTATCAATATGTAAAGTTTATCACAATAACTTCTGATGACATACTACAAACTACACAGTTTTTCCCCAATCATAAAAATTCATCAAAAATCCATCAACAAAATCAAACAAATACCCACATAAATCAACAATCATGCTAAAATACACACAAAAAAAATGTACAAAACCAACAAATTAACTTCAAAAAAAAAAAAACAAATTCAACAAACAGGAGATGCAAACCTTCTTATCCATATAAGGGAAAATGGCGAGAAGTTGATCAAGCAAAAGAAAAGGCGATTGAAAACCGGAAGACGAACGAGGCGGCGAAAACGAAGAACAACGAATTCTCTTAGCAGCAGGTGATGTTGACGAAGATGGCGACGGAATTTCCTCAAAAAATGATGATCTCTTCCCGCACACTATTGCAGACATGTTGTACCTCAAACCCTAACCCTAATTTCTATCAAACCCCCAATCAACTTTCCCTCTCTCTCTCTCTTCTTATTAATTCCACCCCCAAATCCCCAAATTCTAATCGATTTGCGAAGAACCCTAATTCCAATCAACCAATCAATTTCTAAATCTTCTTGATTACGCCACCCAAATCCCTTATATCCCCAATTTCAGTCAACCCCCAAATAACTTACCCACCAATTCTCATAGGAAAGATCGAATTTTGCGATGAGGGTAATGAAATTAAAGGTGAATTAAGCTTGATTATGATAAATTAAATCAGGAAAGATCGAAAATTTGGGGGGAAATGAGAAATTTCCCCAAATTTCTTACCTTAAAATGTTCATCAAAAGATCAGATTTTGGGACCGATTTGATGAAATTGGGATTGATTAAAGTTGATTGAATCAATTAGGTATAAAAGTTGGATGAATTGGGGGGAAATGAGAGCTTTTTTTGGGGGGAAAGGGGAAGAAATTAGGGTTGAAGTTTCTCTTTCCTGTTCAACCATTTGCTGCAATTCTTTAATTGGGTATTACTTTCTCTCTCTTTCTGGTAAAAGAAATGAATAATTTGGAGACAAGATTCTCAAGATTTAAGCCCATCACTACTACGTCAATAATATCGACTCCGATCAAATTTCAGAAAATCAATAAATATAAAAATTAAAATAAATTTATTGAGATTATAATTTGGATTTCTTGAATTCTGATTGGAGGGTACATGGAGTGGCACACAAAGTGGGACAGAGGATCCTTATTATTGAGAATACATGTGTTGTATGTTCGTATTTGTTTATCGGGAATTTATTTTGAAGAAACGTTGTATCTTGTATGTTTGTAGAGTTTGAAAACGATGATGTAGATAACATTGTTATATGGAGACATGGAGTAATGTAGTTGTCGATGAAATTACAAACTTTGACTAGGTTGTTTGAGGACACGCTTGACGAATGTCATTCCCGATTAACAAATTTTTGTTACCGTAGATGTTACATAATATATATTCACATATACGGAGTACTCCGTATTACGAATAAATTTCAAAGCTTGGTACTTTGAGAAATAAATGTTGTTCATAGATTCATCATACATGTGCTTGTGGCGACACATTTTTCGGGCGCTTTGCTCGTGTTGGTGTATTGTTTCGACTTTTGATGCAATCTTGATGGTGAAGATGGTTTTGATGAAGTGATGGAAAACAGATGAAGGGTGAATTTGGCAGGACAAGGTAATGGACTAATGGGTAGCACACAAAGACAAAGTTAATGTGGTTACTGGTATCTAACTACTCCCTCCGTCCCAGCTCAAACGCCCCGTGAGCCAATTGTAGTGGAATAAGGAAAATTAGTTCAGTTTTTGAACCACGTAACTGCGTATTGCACTATTTCATGACTTTAAAACCAAGTAATTTCATCTCCATCAAACTTCATCTCCTGAGTCCAACTCCAGAGAAGTCATGAAATAGAAACCCAGTACAGCAAAACTTTAAAACAAGGGCAAATCGAAACAGATGCAGGAGACAGAATCCTAGTCCACAGGAACACATAGTTACGGCGTCAAACTAACATGCTGCAGCAACCAGCTTTCCTTCCAATAAACACATAAATTGTCATAGATTTGCTTCCAAAATTTAAACTTTGATACTCTTACAAAACGAAGACGAGCCTCTAAGATTAGACTACATAGACCATGCGTTTTTTGTTAACATATAATCAACCTGACTAACGCGAGAAGAATGAGAATGAAACAAACTAAGTCTTTCTTCTCTTTTTACCAGATTGAGAGTCACTATTGAAACCTCTAAGATCGCTGGTTGTATCGGCTGTGTTTTGCTTCTTCAAGCCTTTCCTGCCCCCAAACCCGAACTTGGCATCTTTCTTCTTCTTGTCCATACCTTTCTTACCCTTGGCAATGAACTTTCCCTTCCCACCAGACCTATCTCCAGGAGACACAACAGATGGTTTCTTGCTTTTCCTGTCAAATGCACTTCCATCCTCGAAAGATAATCCCATTTCACCCTTGTCATCGCCAAATCCAGTCTTTTCACGCTGCTTCCTCCATTTCTTAACAGAATCAATAGAGTCCTTCTTCTCTTTAACTCTCTCCTTCTGCTTTTCTGCCTGAACTTGTTTAGCAAACTTCTTATTCTCTCTGTCTTTTCTTCTCTGCTCTTGCTCTTCCAGTTCCTTCTTCTCCACCAGTAGCTTCCTTTTCACCCTTTCCATATGGGAATCAGACTTCACCATCTCAGCATAATAATCGGAAGGCCTCAAAAAAGGACGACCCTTAGCTTCTAGCTTTGCAAAAGCTTTCCTGGTTCCTTGCAGCGCCTGAGTGTAGATAGCCGTCTCACGTGCAAGGTCGTCATTAACATCAACTTCTTGCTCCTGATTGATTTCGATGGCAAGTGTGTGGATCCATTCAACATCCGCGGGCCAGCTAATTTCGTTAATCTTATCAAGAAGGCCATCCCTATTGTAAATAGCAGTCTTAGAAGGTTCACTTAACTTCACATCTTCATCTTCATCTTCATCTTCCTCTTCATCATCGTCTTCACCTTCATCTTCATCCTCATCTTCATTTTCATTTTCCTCTTCATCTTCAGCATCAGGTTCGGATTCAGCTTCCTGATCTGACTCAGAAACATCACCCATGGTGTCTATCTCCTCATCTTCATCGAAATAACCATCAGGCTCTTGTTTACTAAGAACACTCATTTATGCTACTCTACCTGAAAGTATCATCAAGATGTGAGTTATGTGAATCTGAACAACCACATAAAATGTATCACTAGTATGTATCTTCACCAGTATTGCAGTTTTTGCAATATGGACCCGGTAACAAAATTATGCACCACAATAATGTAATATAATGGGTGCTAAACCACAGCTGCTCACAGGCAAACTAATTGAATTTAGAAAAGCTTGCAAGGATAGGCACTTAGCAAGAATTGTGGAAACTAAGTACTCGTATATTAAAGCACATGGAATCAGCTAACCGAACTAGAATGAGATTCTTAAGCCTCAAATCAAACATAGGATGAGATGTGACTCTCGAGTCTCAAACTCGAACAGAGCGCTGAAGATGACAGCTTAAAACTTCAATGAAGGTTACATTTCACGATTTCAGCCAAAACTCCAACCATTTTTACGTTTTCCAAACATCATTCAACTTCAAAGCAACATGGTTGAAAACACCACCCACGCATACAGGGACAGATTTTCAACAGACAACAAACCAGTGAACAAGTCTTAACACAACTAAAATCAACTTGAAAGATACCATTACTTGGATTCTCATTCAATATCGAAATGATACATGGCAGTAAATCACTTTGCAGATGGCATTTCACTTCGTTTGTCCTTCTCCCTTTATGCAGAACACATTAAGCAATCTCACATAAGCAGTCGCACTTCCCAGAAAAAAAAAACGAAAAAAATGACCTGTAGAACATTTAACGTTCCACCTGTATCGCTGACAAAACCTGAGTTTATCTAAGCTGGTACATTGAAACCTCGGAAAAATTGAAAAAAAGAGGTGGCACAAAGGAGGACTGAATGACCTCTCTAAAAGACGAAATGTAACTGCCAATACTATCAGCTTATCTACTGCAAAAGAATACCCACCAAAGCCACTCTAACTGGTATAATTTCTATCACTTAATAAACATTCAAAGATCGAAGATTTCCCTGTCAAAGTCAGAAGATTGAAGGTCCGAAAGGCCCCCATAAATCCTTTCGACTGAACAGCCTTCCACACCTAAATTTAAGATTTAAACCGAGCTGAGAGAAGCCAAGTTTGCAAGCATTAACCTTTAAACAACGAGCTCAACCTCGCTCGTCACTCAATCTACCCGAGACAAGCCAAAGTTTCTCGCTTTCTAAACTGCGAATCATCAGGTAAAAATGTAAAATCTCCAATACTCCCGAAACCACACAGATGAAGCTTGAACCTCTAACTCAACGCATACAATGGCGAAAACAAACCCGCCAACCGATAAAGACAGCATCTTTCTTCAAATATACCGTAACATAATCAAACCCACCAAAACCCCAATACTCAACCGAAAAAAGATTCAATCTTTCTTCAAATTTGTCATCAATACGCTACCTAAGCTTTGCATCAGCCATATCCCCAACACAAAACTAAAACCCTAATTGTAAATTTCACAAAAAAAAAACCCAAACCCAACAATAATCACATGAAATTGGCTAAATTATCAAGTACCCACAAAAAATTAATCAAAGTAATCACTAATAATCCACAAAAGACGTGAAAAAAACATCCAAATTAACCGAATTAAACAAGGGAGAAATCGAAAAGAACAATTACTGTGTAGTAAAAGCGACGAAAGGGGGAAAAAGGAGTAAGAAGCAATGAAAAAACCGAACCTTGAGAAATTAAGAGAGTGGAGGGAGAAAGAGCAGCCGCCTGCGTTTTTGTGCGTGTTGGAGAAGACTCGTTGCGGGGTCTGTAGTTTTGGACGAGATAGGTAGTTTTTTTTTTTTTTTGGTTACAAGACGAAAAAGCGAAAAATTAGCTAAGATCTATTACATTCTCGCGAGGAGGAACGAGATTATGATTCGACAAGATAGGTAGTTGATTACTCGACTCTGTTTAATGGTTGTGTATAGGTCAGCGGAATAGTCTCCGTTATTTTGGAATGTCGTGTTTGGTTTATGTAAATGAAAATCAAACTATTCCAATAATCTAAAAGAACGGATTGAACGGATTGAGTAGTTTTGTCCGACATTTTCCAACTCTTATCGTTAATTTTGTAATTATAGAGCTCGAATACTAAAGCCTAGCAATATACTAGTATGGCAATGGAAGAACTAAAATTTATCAAGTAACATAGAAACGAATGTGGAATCGACAAATATAAAGATTTATCTACAAGAGATAACCAATTGGCATTTTCACAAGTAATGTAGACAACGACCGACGAATCGACTAATCAATCAGGCCACAAACATGAAGATTCACAAAAGTTAACTAATTGGCTTATACGGAGTAGTCTTATAGCCTTAAAGCCATACTCACAATCTCACGCTACTTGAATCGCCCATAGCTTGACCATGTTAACTTCTAAGTTCTAACCCTTCACGTTACCAAACTTCCTCACACATCAATTGCCAACACTTACATCTAGTGATCTAGATATGTACATTCTTGTATCCTAATGGTTACACAGACTTAGCAAATAAGCAACCATTACGCTTTTAAGTCATGCGTCACCCACGGTAGACAGTAACCGTTACCATCGTGTACGTGTTACTTGTCATTCACGAACTCTACGTTAACAATCCTAGAAAGCGGAAACGAACCTTGAAGTGGCACCTCCAGACCTCATCATACATTTAAACTCATCAAAGTTAACCTTACCATCTCCATCAACATCAACCTTCTTAATCATCTCCATACACTCATCCTCCTTAACACCTTCCTTCATTCCCAAGGAAGTTAACACAAACCCTAGCTCTTTCACTGTGATAAACCCATCTTTATCTTCATCAAATACATCAAATGCATCCTTCAATTCTTCTTCTTCATCAACAACTTCCTCTTCTTCCTTCCCTTTTACGATTTCATACAACTCCTTAAACTCACCAAGATCAACCAACCCATCTTTGTTACAATCCAAACTACACATCATCTCTTCTGATAGTAAACATAAATGCCAAAATGGCAGCAAGTTATCATCACCACAATCAGCATCTACTCATCAATCGCAATGACAAATGACTAAGAAGTTAGAACAGCTAATGAACTCAACCCAATTATCCAATTTTCTTCTCCAGCAACGTAATCATAAAACATTGGGTCGAAATTATGATGTGTTTCTAACTCATAGGATTAATTCATTTTAAACAGCAAACACGAACAAAAGGCATACATTTACTATCAAATTCAATATCAACTCTCTACATAAAATTTCAGCAATAACCAAACTCAATTGAATTGTCTACTTCAGTGCATTGCACCAAAAACTGTATCAAATCACCTCAAAACGACGACCATCATTATCGCGATAACATTCATGTTAACTTGTTAACTGCATAGGATTGATACTAACATCATTATCAATATGTAAAGTTTATCACAATAACTTCTGATGACATACTACAAACTACACAGTTTTTCCCCAATCATAAAAATTCATCAAAAATCCATCAACAAAATCAAACAAATACCCACATAAATCAACAATCATGCTAAAATACACACAAAAAAAATGTACAAAACCAACAAATTAACTTCAAAAAAAAAAAAACAAATTCAACAAACAGGAGATGCAAACCTTCTTATCCATATAAGGGAAAATGGCGAGAAGTTGATCAAGCAAAAGAAAAGGCGATTGAAAACCGGAAGACGAACGAGGCGGCGAAAACGAAGAACAACGAATTCTCTTAGCAGCAGGTGATGTTGACGAAGATGGCGACGGAATTTCCTCAAAAAATGATGATCTCTTCCCGCACACTATTGCAGACATGTTGTACCTCAAACCCTAACCCTAATTTCTATCAAACCCCCAATCAACTTTCCCTCTCTCTCTCTCTTCTTATTAATTCCACCCCCAAATCCCCAAATTCTAATCGATTTGCGAAGAACCCTAATTCCAATCAACCAATCAATTTCTAAATCTTCTTGATTACGCCACCCAAATCCCTTATATCCCCAATTTCAGTCAACCCCCAAATAACTTACCCACCAATTCTCATAGGAAAGATCGAATTTTGCGATGAGGGTAATGAAATTAAAGGTGAATTAAGCTTGATTATGATAAATTAAATCAGGAAAGATCGAAAATTTGGGGGGAAATGAGAAATTTCCCCAAATTTCTTACCTTAAAATGTTCATCAAAAGATCAGATTTTGGGACCGATTTGATGAAATTGGGATTGATTAAAGTTGATTGAATCAATTAGGTATAAAAGTTGGATGAATTGGGGGGAAATGAGAGCTTTTTTTGGGGGGAAAGGGGAAGAAATTAGGGTTGAAGTTTCTCTTTCCTGTTCAACCATTTGCTGCAATTCTTTAATTGGGTATTACTTTCTCTCTCTTTCTGGTAAAAGAAATGAATAATTTGGAGACAAGATTCTCAAGATTTAAGCCCATCACTACTACGTCAATAATATCGACTCCGATCAAATTTCAGAAAATCAATAAATATAAAAATTAAAATAAATTTATTGAGATTATAATTTGGATTTCTTGAATTCTGATTGGAGGGTACATGGAGTGGCACACAAAGTGGGACAGAGGATCCTTATTATTGAGAATACATGTGTTGTATGTTCGTATTTGTTTATCGGGAATTTATTTTGAAGAAACGTTGTATCTTGTATGTTTGTAGAGTTTGAAAACGATGATGTAGATAACATTGTTATATGGAGACATGGAGTAATGTAGTTGTCGATGAAATTACAAACTTTGACTAGGTTGTTTGAGGACACGCTTGACGAATGTCATTCCCGATTAACAAATTTTTGTTACCGTAGATGTTACATAATATATATTCACATATACGGAGTACTCCGTATTACGAATAAATTTCAAAGCTTGGTACTTTGAGAAATAAATGTTGTTCATAGATTCATCATACATGTGCTTGTGGCGACACATTTTTCGGGCGCTTTGCTCGTGTTGGTGTATTGTTTCGACTTTTGATGCAATCTTGATGGTGAAGATGGTTTTGATGAAGTGATGGAAAACAGATGAAGGGTGAATTTGGCAGGACAAGGTAATGGACTAATGGGTAGCACACAAAGACAAAGTTAATGTGGTTACTGGTATCTAACTACTCCCTCCGTCCCAGCTCAAACGCCCCGTGAGCCAATTGTAGTGGAATAAGGAAAATTAGTTCAGTTTTTGAACCACGTAACTGCGTATTGCACTATTTCATGACTTTAAAACCAAGTAATTTCATCTCCATCAAACTTCATCTCCTGAGTCCAACTCCAGAGAAGTCATGAAATAGAAACCCAGTACAGCAAAACTTTAAAACAAGGGCAAATCGAAACAGATGCAGGAGACAGAATCCTAGTCCACAGGAACACATAGTTACGGCGTCAAACTAACATGCTGCAGCAACCAGCTTTCCTTCCAATAAACACATAAATTGTCATAGATTTGCTTCCAAAATTTAAACTTTGATACTCTTACAAAACGAAGACGAGCCTCTAAGATTAGACTACATAGACCATGCGTTTTTTGTTAACATATAATCAACCTGACTAACGCGAGAAGAATGAGAATGAAACAAACTAAGTCTTTCTTCTCTTTTTACCAGATTGAGAGTCACTATTGAAACCTCTAAGATCGCTGGTTGTATCGGCTGTGTTTTGCTTCTTCAAGCCTTTCCTGCCCCCAAACCCGAACTTGGCATCTTTCTTCTTCTTGTCCATACCTTTCTTACCCTTGGCAATGAACTTTCCCTTCCCACCAGACCTATCTCCAGGAGACACAACAGATGGTTTCTTGCTTTTCCTGTCAAATGCACTTCCATCCTCGAAAGATAATCCCATTTCACCCTTGTCATCGCCAAATCCAGTCTTTTCACGCTGCTTCCTCCATTTCTTAACAGAATCAATAGAGTCCTTCTTCTCTTTAACTCTCTCCTTCTGCTTTTCTGCCTGAACTTGTTTAGCAAACTTCTTATTCTCTCTGTCTTTTCTTCTCTGCTCTTGCTCTTCCAGTTCCTTCTTCTCCACCAGTAGCTTCCTTTTCACCCTTTCCATATGGGAATCAGACTTCACCATCTCAGCATAATAATCGGAAGGCCTCAAAAAAGGACGACCCTTAGCTTCTAGCTTTGCAAAAGCTTTCCTGGTTCCTTGCAGCGCCTGAGTGTAGATAGCCGTCTCACGTGCAAGGTCGTCATTAACATCAACTTCTTGCTCCTGATTGATTTCGATGGCAAGTGTGTGGATCCATTCAACATCCGCGGGCCAGCTAATTTCGTTAATCTTATCAAGAAGGCCATCCCTATTGTAAATAGCAGTCTTAGAAGGTTCACTTAACTTCACATCTTCATCTTCATCTTCATCTTCCTCTTCATCATCGTCTTCACCTTCATCTTCATCCTCATCTTCATTTTCATTTTCCTCTTCATCTTCAGCATCAGGTTCGGATTCAGCTTCCTGATCTGACTCAGAAACATCACCCATGGTGTCTATCTCCTCATCTTCATCGAAATAACCATCAGGCTCTTGTTTACTAAGAACACTCATTTATGCTACTCTACCTGAAAGTATCATCAAGATGTGAGTTATGTGAATCTGAACAACCACATAAAATGTATCACTAGTATGTATCTTCACCAGTATTGCAGTTTTTGCAATATGGACCCGGTAACAAAATTATGCACCACAATAATGTAATATAATGGGTGCTAAACCACAGCTGCTCACAGGCAAACTAATTGAATTTAGAAAAGCTTGCAAGGATAGGCACTTAGCAAGAATTGTGGAAACTAAGTACTCGTATATTAAAGCACATGGAATCAGCTAACCGAACTAGAATGAGATTCTTAAGCCTCAAATCAAACATAGGATGAGATGTGACTCTCGAGTCTCAAACTCGAACAGAGCGCTGAAGATGACAGCTTAAAACTTCAATGAAGGTTACATTTCACGATTTCAGCCAAAACTCCAACCATTTTTACGTTTTCCAAACATCATTCAACTTCAAAGCAACATGGTTGAAAACACCACCCACGCATACAGGGACAGATTTTCAACAGACAACAAACCAGTGAACAAGTCTTAACACAACTAAAATCAACTTGAAAGATACCATTACTTGGATTCTCATTCAATATCGAAATGATACATGGCAGTAAATCACTTTGCAGATGGCATTTCACTTCGTTTGTCCTTCTCCCTTTATGCAGAACACATTAAGCAATCTCACATAAGCAGTCGCACTTCCCAGAAAAAAAAAACGAAAAAAATGACCTGTAGAACATTTAACGTTCCACCTGTATCGCTGACAAAACCTGAGTTTATCTAAGCTGGTACATTGAAACCTCGGAAAAATTGAAAAAAAGAGGTGGCACAAAGGAGGACTGAATGACCTCTCTAAAAGACGAAATGTAACTGCCAATACTATCAGCTTATCTACTGCAAAAGAATACCCACCAAAGCCACTCTAACTGGTATAATTTCTATCACTTAATAAACATTCAAAGATCGAAGATTTCCCTGTCAAAGTCAGAAGATTGAAGGTCCGAAAGGCCCCCATAAATCCTTTCGACTGAACAGCCTTCCACACCTAAATTTAAGATTTAAACCGAGCTGAGAGAAGCCAAGTTTGCAAGCATTAACCTTTAAACAACGAGCTCAACCTCGCTCGTCACTCAATCTACCCGAGACAAGCCAAAGTTTCTCGCTTTCTAAACTGCGAATCATCAGGTAAAAATGTAAAATCTCCAATACTCCCGAAACCACACAGATGAAGCTTGAACCTCTAACTCAACGCATACAATGGCGAAAACAAACCCGCCAACCGATAAAGACAGCATCTTTCTTCAAATATACCGTAACATAATCAAACCCACCAAAACCCCAATACTCAACCGAAAAAAGATTCAATCTTTCTTCAAATTTGTCATCAATACGCTACCTAAGCTTTGCATCAGCCATATCCCCAACACAAAACTAAAACCCTAATTGTAAATTTCACAAAAAAAAAACCCAAACCCAACAATAATCACATGAAATTGGCTAAATTATCAAGTACCCACAAAAAATTAATCAAAGTAATCACTAATAATCCACAAAAGACGTGAAAAAAACATCCAAATTAACCGAATTAAACAAGGGAGAAATCGAAAAGAACAATTACTGTGTAGTAAAAGCGACGAAAGGGGGAAAAAGGAGTAAGAAGCAATGAAAAAACCGAACCTTGAGAAATTAAGAGAGTGGAGGGAGAAAGAGCAGCCGCCTGCGTTTTTGTGCGTGTTGGAGAAGACTCGTTGCGGGGTCTGTAGTTTTGGACGAGATAGGTAGTTTTTTTTTTTTTTTGGTTACAAGACGAAAAAGCGAAAAATTAGCTAAGATCTATTACATTCTCGCGAGGAGGAACGAGATTATGATTCGACAAGATAGGTAGTTGATTACTCGACTCTGTTTAATGGTTGTGTATAGGTCAGCGGAATAGTCTCCGTTATTTTGGAATGTCGTGTTTGGTTTATGTAAATGAAAATCAAACTATTCCAATAATCTAAAAGAACGGATTGAACGGATTGAGTAGTTTTGTCCGACATTTTCCAACTCTTATCGTTAATTTTGTAATTATAGAGCTCGAATACTAAAGCCTAGCAATATACTAGTATGGCAATGGAAGAACTAAAATTTATCAAGTAACATAGAAACGAATGTGGAATCGACAAATATAAAGATTTATCTACAAGAGATAACCAATTGGCATTTTCACAAGTAATGTAGACAACGACCGACGAATCGACTAATCAATCAGGCCACAAACATGAAGATTCACAAAAGTTAACTAATTGGCTTATACGGAGTAGTCTTATAGCCTTAAAGCCATACTCACAATCTCACGCTACTTGAATCGCCCATAGCTTGACCATGTTAACTTCTAAGTTCTAACCCTTCACGTTACCAAACTTCCTCACACATCAATTGCCAACACTTACATCTAGTGATCTAGATATGTACATTCTTGTATCCTAATGGTTACACAGACTTAGCAAATAAGCAACCATTACGCTTTTAAGTCATGCGTCACCCACGGTAGACAGTAACCGTTACCATCGTGTACGTGTTACTTGTCATTCACGAACTCTACGTTAACAATCCTAGAAAGCGGAAACGAACCTTGAAGTGGCACCTCCAGACCTCATCATACATTTAAACTCATCAAAGTTAACCTTACCATCTCCATCAACATCAACCTTCTTAATCATCTCCATACACTCATCCTCCTTAACACCTTCCTTCATTCCCAAGGAAGTTAACACAAACCCTAGCTCTTTCACTGTGATAAACCCATCTTTATCTTCATCAAATACATCAAATGCATCCTTCAATTCTTCTTCTTCATCAACAACTTCCTCTTCTTCCTTCCCTTTTACGATTTCATACAACTCCTTAAACTCACCAAGATCAACCAACCCATCTTTGTTACAATCCAAACTACACATCATCTCTTCTACTTCTTCGACCGACTCGAAAATCCCAATGTTGTTTAGTGATTCCTTGAGTTCTTGCATTGTAATGAACCCATCTCCATTCCTGTCGAACGTGTCGAAAACTCGCTTAAGATCATCATCCTTCTTGTTTACGCAACTTATAGTGTTGGTCTTAGGAGTTGAACTCGGATTCAGGGGAGGTGCAGGGGAAGTGGCAAATGGTATTTTGACATGTAATAAAATCTTCCTAGTATAGTTGAATACTTTGTGATTCGAAAACCCGAAAACAAAGAAGATTGATGCTAATAAAACCAATATTGGTAGCAACATTTTTCTTACTCTTAGTTTTTCTTGTACTTTACGCAAGATTTTTGTTCTAATAGAACAGAACAAAGCAGAGGAAGTACAGAATTTAAGTGTGACAATGTTTGTGGAACAATGACATCTTTATAATATTACAACTTTATTATATACAATATGTTTGGTAAAAGATAAAGTGGTTTCGACTTACATGTTACGCGTAAGGATGGGTACTTTTGGCGAGCTTTTGATGCCACAAAACGCGTAAGCTCTAAAAATTTAGTAAATGCTTTAGCTTTTTAGCATAGTTTAGGAACAAAATTGATGCTAAAGCAAATGATGCTGGTACGGTTGGTTGTCCTTTTCCAATCTTCTATCTATATATAAAATGAGTTTAAGCGGTGTGGTGAATACAATTGGCGAGTTTTTATTGGTTATAAACTTGCACATTTGTACATTGTATTTCAACCCCTACTAATATTGGTCAGGTTCATCGTATTTCAATCCTTACAAACATAGACATGTTCTAAGTACAATGTTGTTGAGAAATTACACGTACACCGTATTTAAACCCTTGCCAATAAACCACCACAAGACATGCACTTAGGATATAACTGAACTAGATAAATAGAATGAAGGTCAAATTCAGATTAAACGAACATATATATAAACTATGAAGATATAAATCATATTATGATATTAAAAACATAAAGTTAGCATATAGTACAATGAATTTTCTAAGTTTGAATATATCCACTCTAAATTTAATTTTCAGTTATCCACATTATATGGAGTACGTAGTACATAGTACATGAATAACTTTATACATGAATTTATGTAATTTGAGATATTCAAAGTATCTTTTTAAATGCATGAATGTATGTAGTTTGTGATATTCAAAGTATCTTTTTAATTGCATGAATGTATGTCGTTTGTGATATTCAAAGAACTTTTTTAATTGCATGAATGTATGTAGTTTGAGATATTCAAAGTATATGAATTAAAGTATACATGCAATACAAGTATAAATATATTAGTCTTACCCTCTCGAACTTACACTTTGTATTTCGTGTCTTTTGCAATTGCATAACAAACAAATTTTTGTATACTCTCATAAAATATATGTATCATATCAATTTACTTATTCTAGCATGAAAATAATGCACTTTTGTGACGAGTAGTTGATACTCGGTTAGTGTTTGAAAGAGAGGTATTTAATTTGTGTTAGTTATCGGTTTCTATTTGTTGTTTAAAATGATTAGTTGTGGTTTAACTTTTACTTAAACATGAATGCATGCATTATATTATTCAATCAAATTTTTTACTAATCAAAGTTTCCACTTAATACAATCATTCTTATGGTTGATTTAACATTATTGATGACATTATTGTTATAAACGGTGCAAAAAAATTTATAAATTACCCAAAATTTTTAGACTTAAATATAGAACCTTATCGTGCGAAGCACGAGATATTTTCTAGTGCTAGTATAAAACCATAAATGTATTATAGCGGTTGTCTCTCATCTCATTTACTCCGTATATCAGTACCTCGTAAAACTTACTCAAATTCGCAAATTGTTATCGCCTATATATGTAGATAGAAAAAAAAAACGAACATGATCAAACCCGAAAGATCTATCTTAATGTGACATATTTATAATATCACGAACGATTAGACATGAAGATCAGATCGAAGAACATATTGCAAAAAAGTATAACGTATCCAAATTTGAAAACTGACGCATGTGAATATGTGATCATATAGCATATTACAAGTTGTGTTTTAATCAACGATCGCGTTAATTGATTTCAGTTAGGCCATCTGCAATTCCACGTGGCATATTGCTTCACAATCGAGTAGTCATTTATGATTTTGGTAAATCAGAAACTTGAGGCAGAAACCATACAGGAGTAGAGTGAGAAGAAAGATAGTCGTCGTCTCCGTGATAGAATGGCTCAATCCTTCCAGTGGCAACATCAAAAACACCCATATCGCGACCTCCAAGCCCATCGACCGTAGTTTTCCAAAACTTCCTCCCAGCGTCGTCATTGAAATATATGGAATTACGCTTCAAGGTCGGGAAGGTTTTGGTATCTACAGAAGTAGCTGGACCATCTCCTACGATTAAAGCCATGTTGCCTATATCGTCCTCCATCTCCTTCCACTCCTTATTCTCTAAGTCAAGCTTGTATACATCAAAGTAGTAAGTTTCATACGTCCACTTCTCGTTCTCTATGTCATGCTGGTATGCATGGAAGTCGACATAACGATTATCCTTATACTTAGGTCGTACTTGATCAGAATTCTCATCATCGTCGAGAACTATAGCATGCTCCGCGTACCTTTGAACGATCAGAAGATTACATCGAAAGACTCGAGGAGGTAGATAGTCACTCTAGACTTTAGTTGGCCGTCTTCATCAGGGGTTGTAGCTGGAGTTGGAGGGTAGTCGAGTGACCGCAATAATGCATCATTTGTACCAGTACTAGTAATATATAAGGCCGTGGAAATCCCACGAACAAAGTTGTCCCTCATCTTGTAGGAACAAGATGAGGCCTAACTTGGTGGAATACGTAGCATCGACCACTCTTGAAATCTTAGCGTCGGTCCAAATCGCATCACCGGGCCTAGCTACAGCAACATAACCATAAATATCATGATACGTGATTACGACGAGAAGCTCACCTTTAACCTCTACTACCAAAGCTCTTTGGATTAAATTATCGCGATACCATTCATCAGTGAAATCATCTTCGGCCTCTTTTCTTCCAAATCGGTGGGCTAATTCGGGTATTTCTGATGGGAGGTCGAGTTGAGTCTTGGTCAGTGGCTTAAATAAGTGAAAATCACGATCAAGGCCGACGGTTAGAATCCATCCACTCCCAGTCCCAATACATCTTTTATTACCTGAAGCTTGTGGGAGGCTTACATTGTAGCACTTGTTGCTAACCAAGCTGAACAAGTTCCTTTTATGTAAATCGTCATGTTTACGCTTTGATTCTTCCTTTTCCGAAAGCATTAGCCATGGTAATGGCGTTAAATTTGGTTTGACAGCAGTGGCAGCACGGTGCCAAAAAGAACACACACTAGAGAAAGCTGCGTAATCTTCCAACGATAACAGCCACTTTTCGGCAATGTACTCCAAAATTGTGTGCTTAAGGTTGGACCAATCAACAGCCATCCATTATTATGATATCGATTGATTGACTAAACCGAAATTAAAACAACTTTGTGCGTGTTATGTGTACAAGCCAAGCTCCTTTATATAGAGCTCAAAATCTCAGACGTTCTAAATCCCAATCTTACTAGAGAAGTACTCTATCACTTTCCTAATCAAACTAGGAAACAATTTGTTTTCCTATTCCCAAATCTAATGTAATTATAGGACGTGTTAAAATATAATACTGTATAAATTATAAATTACAAGGAGTTGACGGGAGCCGCGAAAGAACGATAGGTCGAGTAAAAATATGTGTGTCCGGGAGTACCGTTAACGTATCGTTGTCAAAAAAAAAATATAGTTAGCATATAATAATTAATTTAGGAAAATTTTTTTTTTAATAAGGTAAGCATGGTAAGGAAACGAGATCAGATCACCCTTCTAGCCACGATGTCCCCAATCTTGTCAGAGTTAAGGATTACAATCAGATCAGAATTAGAAGGGGTAGAACAAAAATGTCGTTCCAAAGAAAAAGTCGTCAGCTGATAGTTTTATTTGTGGAACAAAAATTTAATAATTTAATCGTTAAACTTCTTGCTCAACATGCACCTTTTGACAAGCTCAGAGAAATACTATCAGCAGATACACACACACCAAATTCTTGTGGCAAGAACAAAACATTTCTAAAACAATAGTGTTTTCACGAGAACAGATAGTGGCAAAATACTACTCGCTGCACTCATCTCGAATGTTTGATCACTTCCCTCTATAGAAAACTTAGGTATAGTCGGTACCAATAATGTATCATGAGCTCTTGTCTAGTCAATTTCGAAACTAGACCAGAATACGGGACTTTGCTCAATCTAAAACCAACAAGATAAACAATCCAACTGCGACAGATCACAAGATAAACAATCCAGCAGCATACTGTAGAAATTGGAAAGAAAACGTCACATCTTGCAATAACAAATCAGATTGAATAAATAACCAATTAGATAGAGAAAGGTAAAAAAAAAAAAGGTGAAAACGCCATAAAAAACACGATAAAAAAATAAAAAGTAAAGCACAATGAGAGAGGGGATTAGAGTCTTTAATGGTCTCTCTATTAATTATGTTTATTAAGTATATATTACAACCACTATACGGCAGTGGCACTTTTTTTTTTTTTTATTTATTTATTTAGAATGTACTAACAGTCTATCACTAAGCTCTAAGCTACAGCTCACTCAACCCGAGGCACAGAGATGTGGCCTCGGGTTTGAGACAATGTAAAACACACCACACTCGACACAATAGGCATACCCCTTATGCTCATCGTTTACGTGCAGGAAGAACGTCTCCAGCTCCAGCCACCTTAACCGCCCATCAACCGGAGGACATTTCGGGCACAGCACCGGTTCCACGCCAGCTTTGGCCAAAGCATTGATCACCCACCGCATCTCCTTACGATGGACTTTGTCGTTACCCCTACGCCCTACTGCCAGATTTAAATAGTCAACAACAACAACAACAACAACAACAACAACAACAACAACAACAATTAATTTTATCAACAATCCATATGCGACAGAATAGCACTACCCAAAATCCTAACATTTTCATTTTCATAAATGGAAGTAGCGTAGTGATAAATGGATTCACTATATAAGTGTTTTTTTATGAAATTGACCATAATTTCTAAAAGAAATTGATGCAAATTCATAATTAAATCCCTAATTTCGAAAAGAAATTGAAGCACATTCATAATTATATCCCTAATTTCGAAAAAAAATTGAAGCACATTCATAATTGAAACCCTAATTTCTTAAACAAATTGAAGCAAATTCATAATTAAAACCCTAATTGCTAAAACAAATTGACAAATTCATAATTGAAACCTAATAAAATAAAGCGTGAAACACGTGGAAAAGAAAAAGACGGAACCGCCGGAAAATTGGGCCGGGAAAAGCACCGGAATATACGAAAATCAAAAGACCAAAAAAACTGTACAAAAAAAATGATCAAAAACGCCTCTCTTACCGTTTTTTTTTCTTTTGTTGTTGAATGTAATAAAATGGTTGTGTTTCTCCCTCCTCAACAAACACGCTGAATATATACAAATAAAGGGTACAATCATAATTTCCATTTTTTTTTTCTTCTTTTTTTGTACACCGAGTTATAATAGATCAATTTTCGGTTTGGGTTTCGGTTTAACGGGTTCTTTTTTTTTTTTTTTTTTGCACGCCCACTTCATTAAGGAAAAACATAGATATGGTCCCATAAAAGAAAGGGGGGCTTCAATTTTATGATATAGTGGCACAGTGGCACTAGTAGGGTTAGAGGATTATCTGAATTCAACTCGAAATGAAACAAAACTGACAATTTGAACTCAACTTGAGACTCGAAAGGATAC
Organism: Spergularia bocconei; assembly: GCA_963457585.1. NCBI lineage: Eukaryota > Viridiplantae > Streptophyta > Magnoliopsida > Caryophyllales > Caryophyllaceae > Spergularia > Spergularia bocconei. The sequence continues at coordinate 793,605 of OY734944.1, read as the reverse complement.
GATCCAATCCAAACTATAACTCGTACTCAATTAGGCCTGATAGTAAATCGGCCTAAATTGACTTAACCGAATGATCGGATCCTTACAAATTCGAATTAACTACTCCACATAATACAATTTCAATCACTCAAATTTTAATACTCCCTCTCGTTCTATAAGATATTCCACGATGAAATAGCACGGAATTTTTTGTAGGAAGGATGATGTAGTAGGAAATGAGAGTGGATGGGTCACAAACCATCAGAACCGCAAAAAATATTACAAATAAGGAAAATAGAAAATCATTTAGAACTAACTTAAAAAAAATAGAAACATCATTCAGAACTGGAGGGAGTACTAAATTTTAGGCCTTTGGGGGAGCAGGAGTGTGAAGATGTCTCAATGGGCCTTCACGTCAGCCAGAGCAAGAAGCCACGGAATTCACGAACTAAGGCTTATGCTGGACTTTACTTGGGCACGTGGTTCGGCCCAATTCTTCATGGTTATATTTGAGGGGTTATATATAATAATATAACGAGAGTAGAAGATGCGGATGTCATGTGACACTTTAAACGTGAGCTACTCTTTTGCCTTGTGCCAAACAAAAAACGTAGCCGTAAAACATAAATTAAAAATGTGTGTAATTCAACTTTGACCAATTGTCACAATCGAAATCGGCTTCATTTCAAACCATTTAACAACGTTTATTCTTTCTTGTTATCGATGCTTCCTTATATGTAAAAAGACTTAAAGTATGATAAGACTAGTAATTTAAGGGTTTTGAGATACATACAATTTCTTGTCCCATCACCTCACAAACACACGGTCTAATTGTATCAAAGTTCAATTTGGGACAGAATAGCTCGATCCAAAATACTAATATTTTCATTTTTCAAGAACAAAGCATATATACATGTGACAACATTATTGTAATTTTTGGGCCCAAATCTATGAACATGTATACAAACCGCCCATTTGGCCATTTCCATTAGGTGAGCCTTGCACCCAATAACCCCTTTGCCAGGTAAAATTTTGTAGGTGGTGTAATTATATTTACGGCAAATTCCCGTGGTGCCCCCAAACTATGTCAGAATGCTCGTGGTGCCCCTATGTTTGAAACTTGTACACTGTGATGGCCCCGAACTTTACCCCAACCAGCACATGGTGCCCTTCCCACCCTTGACCGTTAACTCCGTTAGTCCTTTGACCGTTAAGCGATGACATGGCAGTGATTAGCGGTTGGCGGGAAAGTTAATTAAGGATTAACTATCATTTAATTAAAAAAAAATTTAAATTTTTTTTTTTTTAAAATTTAAATTTTTTTTTTCTCAGAAACTCGAAAAATATTCACAAAAAAATTCAAATTTACAAAAATTAGTGCCCATGGTGCCCCTAAACTTTACCGCCAAGTGCACATGGTGCCCCCGAACTTTACCTCACAGTGCACATGGTGCCCCTCTGACTCTTGTGTAACGGCTAGTTTGAGAAATAGCCGTTGTGAACTTCACTATTGTGTGTATTTAAACAACATTATACCCCCAATGAGCTTATAAAACAATCACTACCATCTAAAAAACACTCATAACCTTCCCCAAACACACATCTATATAATAATATTAATAGGCTAACATAAAAAATTTCGCTAATCCTATGTGGCATGTTGAGAGTGATTTAGGTACGTCATCACCTTATGTGTCAGTCCCATAAATAAAATAAATAACATCTTTTCATATGCATTATTGAACGTTTAGACACTTCAACTTCTTCAAAATATAATTTTATTATTCATATCATTATTAATCTTCATAATGGTATTAAATATTGTCACTTGCCTTTTCGTGTGCCAAATTTGTCAGTTACATGTTAGTTTAAGGTAGTATATATACCGCAATTATTTGTTTGAAATTGGTAAGAAAAGAATGCATGTCATACATGAAATGCATGTTGAAAGAGAGAAATTATGTTAGGAAATTAGATATGAAGATAGTGGTGTCGATAATTTTCTCTTACAAGAGGGATATTATCATCGTTTAGTAAATTTGTGAATCAATTATAACTAGATTTTAGATATTGTATGTGTTTGTTCATCTATCAAATAAACAGTCTAATATTTGTGTTTGTACTCTCAAATAATCATTGTGTGTAGATTGGTATACATATGGTTATTTATGATACGCATATTGTTATATTAGAATTTGGTCAGTTGATCAATTATATTTTCCATTGCAATTGAAAAAGTATGTATGATTCATCATTCTCAGTTAAAAGAAGCATGTCAAAATGTAACAATAATTCATTCAAGAACTTCTCCAAAAAAATTAAACATATATATTTCCTTTTCAGTAATAAGTTAGAGGAGTGAAGTTTTGAAATATATATTTAATTGTTACTTTCCACAATTCTTTGGTTCATAATAAAAATGAAATTATTTCATCACTTACAACAAATTAATAAGTTTATATTACTTAATAAATCTCATCACCTAACTAAGACATGCACACAATGATTAGGCTCAAAATTAATAACTTAATAACTTAATATTAGTAGGCTAACAAAATAGTTTCACAAATACCACATGGCATGCCCATAATGATTAGGCTTAGTTGTCTTAAGTTTAATTCAATGTCATCAGCTTACGTATCAATCTCATATTAAATGAGATGAATAACATCTCTTAAGCTGCCTTTCTAAGAGTTTATAAAGCACCTCCACTTCTTTAAATTTAATTATCATAAGTTTCATTATTCAAATAACTACTCATGATCTTAATAGTGGTATTAAATATTGTGTCTTGGATTTTCGTTTGCCAAATTTGTCAATTACATGTTTGATCAACATGCTATATATATCTGAGTTATTTGTTTGAAGTTAGTTAGAAAAAATGGCACGTCATACATGAGCGGTATGTCCAAAGAGAGAAATGAAGTTACGAGAGTAGAGATGAAACTCGTAGTGTAGATAATTGTCTCTCAGAACAATTTAGAGGGATATTGAGAACTTTTAGTGATTTAATGTAACAATGTAGTCAGGTTTTATGTAATTTATATATTTATACATACTTACAAATTATGTTAGTTACAAATTAAGATAGAAATTATTTCAACTTATTATGTTGTAGTGAAAGTCTTTTTTATAATGAAAGTTGATATTGTACCCAAGGCGTTAATCACTCATGAAGAAACCAGATGACTTTAATATTCTTACGCTCAACGTACTCATTAATCTGCTTATTACTTAATTTTTTTAGAAATTTGGCTTCAAATTATATAATGAACTCTATTTTACCCTGATCCCTTTTCTCACCCTGCTTACACAATCTCAAGAAAGGTACACAAACAAGATATCAAGAATTTATATACAATATTGTTTACGTGCAAGTTAAGATTATACATGTGTTACTTTCTTAGGTCAGAAACCTAACTTTTGGTGAAATTGGCGCAATGATAGATAACGCAAAGTTAGTCATAGAAATATCTATAATTTTTACTTGAAAGGAAGAAAAAAATAGACCCGTCATTTCACGGGCGCAAAAACTAGTTGAAATTAAATTAATTACATGAATTCTAGTTCATGTTATAAGAGGGGCACCACGTGCACTGGGAGGTAGAGTTAGGGGGCACCATGTGCACTTGAGGGTAAAGTTCAGGGGCACCATGGGCACTAATTTTTGTAAATTTGAATTTTTTTGTGAAAATTTTCGAGTTTCCGAGAAAAAAAAAATTACGATTTTTAATTTTTTTTTTTAATTAAATAATAGTTAATCCTTAATTAACTTTCCCGCCAACCGCTAATCACTGTCATGTCATCACTTAACGGTCAAAGGACTTACGGAGTTAACGGTCAAGGATAGGAAGGGCACCATGTGCTGGGTGGGGTAAAGTTCGGGGGCAGCACAGTGTACAAGTTTCAAACATAGGGGCACCACGAGCATTCTGACATAGTTCGGGGCACCACGGGAATTTGCCGTTATATTTATTTTCATAGTCTTGATGATATGGAAATTCAGTGACACACTTCGTTTCCAAATATAATATGTGTGCATCTGCAACTATTACACCTAAAAACCAAGCAATGCTTGGTCTAGTGGTAAAGGCATGTCCTTGGTGACCCTAAGGTCCCAAGTTCAAACCTTACCACTAGCAACTCATGTGAGGGAGGATCCCCCTTACCTCCCCCCTCTCTCCCATGGGTTGGGCCTTGAAACCCCATTGGCCAAATCCTGGCAGTAGGAGGCCCAGTGGGGCGGCCCGGCTTACCACTTAAAAAAAAAAAAAAAAAAAAAAAAAAAAAAAAAAAAAAACTATTACACCTAAAATTTGTCCGTTATAGTACAAGGTTGGAGGCAAAATGAAAATGAATAAAATTTGGAGTTTCGATGACGATGGGTAAAGAATACTATAACGTTTTGCAACCCATAAGGCCATAACCAGACTGTCATGTGACCCTTCTTGGGCCCTTCTTTAATTTTCCTTCTGCTATTCTATTGGATATCTAATACTATATATTAAAACCTGAAACCAAGTCTTTCCTAGGACGACACTTGGCATACATTAATTGGATAGAACATAAAAATAGCATTAAATACAATTATCAGTTAGGATATGGTAATAAATTATCATACATTAATTGGATAGAACATAAAATTAGCATTAAATACTATTTATGATATGGTAATAAATTATTATAGAGTAGTATAGTATTACCTAATTTATGGAAAATAATCATTATGCTAATTTATTAGACCAAATATTAGGCAACATATAAAACGAGTATATAAGCAATATATAAATACATAGCCCGGGCGTGTCACGGGCATGCAAACTAGTGAGCTATAAGTCCAATTCCTTGGGCCCTTCTTTGATTTTCCTTACACTTTGCGTATGCATACAAAACAATTTTTTTTTAACAAATACGAGCTCTAATAATATGAAAAAGTTTTGGATACACTCCTTGCACACACTGACACATGCATGTTTTTCTTGCACAACGTCATCCATAAATCGAGATTTGTAACTCCCGCATATAAATAACTAGTTTGAAATCCGTGCGTTGCACGGTGACATGAACAATATTTTATATTATATAGGCAATTTCTATTGCCCAAATCATTATAATTATTGTAGTGAAATAATTTTTTTTAAGATAATAACGATATAAAGTTACTGTTTATCTAGAACTACTGATTAATTCATTTTTCAAAGGGGTTCTTACACTGTATACTTACATGACATTGATGTTCTAACTAATTAATTAACTTTTTTATAAAACCATTTACTTCTATTACATACTTTTACCAACCTTTATCGTTTTACGTGTTTATGCCTCATGACAAAAGTATAAAAATGTCAATACTAAACAAAATTGAACACAAATTATGCAAGATCTATACATTTATTTCATATCAACAAACCTAAATAACAAATTGACAGAGGTTGTGCTATAGTTATTAAGATAGAGGTGCTGAATAGAAGAATTTTTAGTTTCGAATTTGTTCCCTATAGTGTATACCGATTTCTAAGCTTATTACACTTGATGTTAGTAAGATTTTGTATGATTCAACTTATTGTTTTTAACATATTCGTATCACGAGGGTAAGATGTTGTAACTATAATGAATCTAGTAAAAAAAATTGATTCCAAATGAATTTATATTAGTTCAAATCTAATAACTTTAATGCAAGTTTAATAAATTTAAATAAATCCAAATAAATTTTTATCATAACTTACGAAAGCGAAGCAAAAAAATATATTATCTTAGGGCTCGTTCGGTATCACTGCCGTTTTCAGTTTTTGGTTTTTTGTGTGTAAAAGATTTAGTTTAATAAGCTTCAAAATAAAACCATTGATGTATACTTACATGACATTGATGTTCGAACTAATTCATTAACCTTTTTATAAAACCATTTACTTCCATGACCTACTTTTACCAATCTTTAACTTTTTGTTTCCATAATAGTCATATAGAAAATGAAAACTGAAAACTGAAAACCATTTTTTCTGGTTTTCAAAAACGGCACTTTGGTTTTAAAAAAGAACATAAAACATAAAACATAAAACGATACCGAACAGGCTCTTAATTGTATATTTCTTTTAGCTCATCTTATATTTTGTTTGTTGAATCAATGACTCAAATTAAAGATTATACATAGTTATTTTAAATCGTATAATTGCAATAATGCTTGCACGTTGTACATTACAAATACTCAAGATGAAAAACTGTGATTCGTACCAACGACTTTGCTTATGTGGCTATGTTTCAAACTACCTAACAATAAAAAGTAATTCTAGGTTTGTGATAAATGGTTTTATGACTGCTGGAATATATATAAAAACGCACTTTGAAAATGTTTGATAATCAAGAATTTACTTATAGTTATTATCCAATTAAAGATATTATATCATCATTTTCAATATTATGGCTCGAGTACCAGTCTAGACCTCCATAAAAATACCTATAATTGTTTGTCTTTTCAGTAGATAGACTATATTTATAAATCGAATAATATACGGAGTATTTTCTAGGACTATGTATTAATTTTCAAAACTCAAAATTACATCAAGGTAGTTGACCAAATAATTTTCGTTCGCCCACGAAAAAAGCTTCGTTTATACTCCCCATTTACTTCCATTACTTACTTCAATAAAACCTTTATCGTCTTATGTGTTTATATCAAATGCATGGCGGAAATATAAAGATGTCAAAACTAAACAAAACTGAACATAAATTATGCAATATATGTACAAATATTGCACAACACCAAGCCTAAATAACAAATTAACAGATGTTATGTGCTATAGTGATTAAGATAGAGGTATCAATAGGTTTCAGGTTGAATTGGTTTCATCTATTGTATACCAATTTCTAAACTTGATGTTAATAAAACTTTGTATGATTCAACTTATATTTTTTTTTTGACATATTCGTAGGTGTTGTAGCTACAAAATATATTATCTTATTTGTATGTTTCTTTTAGGTCATATTATATTTTGTTTTAATTTGTTGAATCACTAACTTAAATTAAATATTATACATTAGTAATGTTAAACTTATAATTGCAATAATGCTTGCATGTTGTACATTATAAATTTTCAAGATGAAAAACTCTAAATCGTAACTTTGCCTATTTGGCCATGTTTCAAACTACCTAAAAGAGAACATATTTAAAGTGAGTAAACGATTAAATATACCCGTGATTATTACTATAGGGAAGTTCACATGAATAAGTTGAATTATTACTACCCACCCATAGTAGAAGTGACTTTAGTTATTAGTATTAGTATCTCTAATAATGTAAAGGCTATCATTATTGAAAAAATAAACATTTCATTCTTATATTTACCAAAATGTAAAAAATGTTAATTTTTCTCACATATTAAAATGTAAGTTTGACTAACTGAATATTATCTTACCATAACTCATAAAAGGAAACTGACATATTGATTATTTTTTTCAAATCTACCATAAACTTACACATGGTATATTACATTTCCAAAATTAATACATGAATTTTGTATATGGTTACCATAAACTCACATTTGGTATAACAATAATTTCATAACATAAATTAATTCTTTATTCACCAGAAACTCTAAGAAAATTCGGAGGGCTCTAGACCTCTTCAATGCCCACGAAAAAAGCTTCGTTTATAAATATATAAGATTGGTGATAGAATTTTGCTTAGAATATAGATGTTCTTATGTGAAACAACGTAATACAAATTTTGCATGTACTCGTATAAACTATTGTTCAAAATACGTGAATACTCGGTATAAAAGGATGGAGGTAAATTTGATAAAGTTGTAAAAATGTCACGAACAAAATAAACGGCTAGTACTCCGTAGTCAGTAGTTGGCACTTGGCAGTAGTAGACTAGAAGCAGCAGCCAGCCCAACAGAAACATCAAATTAAATCAACTCCTAATAATTCGAATTCATGCATATTATTCTTGTTCGTGTATGTCTACTTCCTAGCTATTTCTCTACTTGTACTAGTAGTCTAGTACACTGCCATTCGTTTTCCCGCACGAGGGCATATAAATAATGTTGGCCCTATTTTCGTCCTTGACAAATAAACAACTTACTTTCCCCGTTTTTGGACTAAAGTTTTACGTAGCTCTAGAAGCAAGTAAACTAGGATGCGGATATATTAATAGAAGCCGAATTTGAAGAAATTGTTGAAATGGGAGATGTAAAGAAGGTCAGATTGGAGGATATACAAGTATTACTTACAAAGTTACAAAGAAATACGTCTAAAAAATGTCGAGATGACTGATATAATATTCAGATATTATAATCCGTCGTATCTAAAATTTTCTAATTACGCCACTGAATGTATAGTGATTGGTAAGATCCCAACTCCTGACATGAGCTCTACGGTTCACTGCCACACCAACTTTTGTTCTAGTAGACACAACAACTTGCTTTCTGCTCCAATTTATGAGTTGTAATGACAGGATACCCAATACTCTAAATTACAGGAGAAAAACAAGGGGGACTAGTCTATTTACTCTATTTCAAGTGTTGCTTAAATTTCAGTACTACTTTACCATTCACAAATAGATACACCCTCCGTTTTTTCATTCGTTAACGTTTCTATTTCGATACTATACATTTGCAGTCACATTTGGCAAGATTATGTTAAAATAGGATTAGTGTGTGTCTTCTTTTCCAACCAAATTAGTAAATATTACTAGCTCTAACCCGATATTCCGGAGTACTGAGAGTCTCACTTGCCGGCGATACTCATACTTGATCTAGGCTTTGATTGATGCATAAAACAATAATGAGTTCAAATCAACTCAACCTATATTTCACTCTAGATGTGAGGTAAACATGTAAATATCTGTTAAATCGTTCCGACCTTAGCATTATTTACATGGTTGAGACACTGAAGTAATGTTGTCGTTTATATAATCGAGAAATAGTGGAGCTGACAAACATAGCTGGATCCGGGGAAGTACGAATAGAGCCAAAAACAAACTGAAAAAGAAGCTGATGCGAGCAGGTGGAGGTGGGCCCAGAAAGTAACAGCTCCCTTTGGTTCGATCTGAAGATTGCCCAATTAACTCGCCGGCCCATTCCCTTGGAGCCCACCAAACCCCCTCTCATTTTCCTTTTTTTTTTTTTTTTCACATTGATCATTATTATTTAATATCTCATCTCCCATTTTTCTCTTGTATTTGACATGCCTGAATTTTGCAAAAATTTATAAAAATTGAGTAGTTACATATACATAAACAATAATAATCTTTTCATTTGCGGATCTTTTTCGTTATACTCCGTAATGTTTAACGTTACGACTGATAGGTTATTTGGTAGATCACGTACTTTGTACAAGAAAACAAAAAATTTGGTTTGTATAGTAGATTTCTTATTTTTGAGGTAAAAAGTGAGAAAATATAAAGTTTTACATCACTAGGAAAGCTAAAGACCACAAATTGAAATAGTGAGTGGTCCTTAAAACATTTGGGCCAGAGATATAAATACCAAGTCCAGGAAACCAAAAGATCATTGGGCCTGATGTTACCTTCCTTGTCAATAAGATTTCTAAGAAAGCGCATTCCTCGAATTCTCGAGGTCTCAAAATTTTACTCTGGATACCGAATATTGTAAGTCTATAAACACTGAATAATGTTTGTCTACCATGCGGTTGTACCAAAATTTCAGTATCACCCTATTAGGGATCGAGTATAACATTTAATTATGCTATCAATAAGTAATAGAAACAAACTTTAACTTGAAATTTAACCTACTCAAAAATCCAGTTAGACCGGGTAGTACATATCAAACTACAAATATATATATAATCTTTCATTCTTCCATACCCAAAACAATAAATACGTGCAAGGTATGTATACATTTGATCAATATCGATCGGCTTTCATTCTTTCAATACGTACTATGAGTATAATTATATGTCACGATCACCATTTTTGCAAGACTTTAACAAATAAAGAACTAGAAAGACATTGATTTATTTAGAAATCTTTGTAGTAGTCAACAATAATAATTATTGATCAAACTTTGAAAAATTGATTGATGATAATTCGCCAGTCGTGCAGCTCCATGCATGCATGTTATGGCTATGTTTGGTAGGGTTCAGTTCTCATGAGAACACTCATTCCCATGAGAACCATGAGAACCCCTATGTACCATTAGATTACAAGGATGAAGGGTCAAGATTAGATCCCTAAACTAAAACAAACCCAATATTTTCTCTCTCCTCCTTACTCCCCAAGCCCCGACCACCGGCAACCACCCAACCCCCACCGTCACCCTCACCAACCACCAACCCAGCCACCGGAGATCCGACCATCAGACTCGCCACCGTCGCCGAACCCACCACCCGCGGCCCCCGCAACACCTCTTCCCTCCCACCTTCTTCAATTTTTCTTCTTCCACATCCTCTCTCCTCAATTTTTTCCCTCCTCGGCAACAACGGAGGTTTCCAGCCAACGATAATACATAATCGGAATGCACAATTAACTATGTTCAAATGCACAATCAAGTATATTGAAATGCACGTTCAACAACTCAGAAATTGTGCAATCAATTTAACGAAATTAAAAATGAAAATTTAGAAATGATAAAATGCACAATTGGGAGTAGTAGAATGCACAATCAAGAATAGTAGAATGCACAATTAGATCTTGTCTAATGCTCCATGAACATCAAACTTTCAATTGCACAATCATGTAAGATAGAATGTACCTCCAATAATTATAGATTGTACAATTAGTTTTGAGAGAATGAACATTTACACCAATTGGAATGCACAACTTGTTAGTTCACACTATATCACTGCCATACCCACCGCAACTACCACCGCCACCTTGTGCCGTCCACGACCAATATCGGCACAACATGTGAGTGAATCAAACGCGCCTCCACCTTCACCATCGCACGTGCGCACGCTTTTAAGGCGAAGGAGCACGTGAGAGAGTCAGGCTTTTGTGGGGCCCTAACATGGAAAGGAAAAGGGCGAGGGCAGTTTGAGGATTCGTGCTTTGGGCGTGGCCGCGGATGAGGGTATTCCAGTCATTTCTTAAAGGGCGGTTGACGGAGTTGAAGATGGCGGCAGCGTAAGAGATGTCGCCGTCGGCGGCGTAAGAGAGGTCGTCGTGGGCGGAGATGACGGTGATTTCGAGGAGTCTCAAGCCCGAAGTTGAAGATTCCGATGCCGGCCACTGGTCGGCGTTGACGAAGGTCATCGGGTGTGTGCAGCAGAGAGGATGGGAGAGGGGAGAGAAGACCGTGGAAATCTGGGTTTGGGGATTTTTTTTAATTTTCATGTTTTTATATAATATTTTTAAATCTCAGCCCTTGATCCATCTAATCCAAATGTCAGTAAAGGTTTTCATGGTTCTCATTTAAGGAAGTGTTCTCAAATGAACTGAATCCATGTTTGGTATGCCAAATAAGCTAGTTTATTTGGCCAAAGTAGCTTATTTGACTAGATTTTTAAGCTCGTTGACCAAATAAGTGTGTTTGGTGACACCACTAGCTTAAATAATAAGCTAGCTTATTTAAGATGTTACCATGGGTAACATATTAAAAAATAAGCTAGCTTATCATAATTTTATTCCTAATTTACCCTCATTTATTTACTAAAATAAAAGGACATTAAAAATATTTAATACATTTTTATGTAATTTTATATATATCATCTAATTTTGTCAAACACTCGTATTACTATTAGCTAAAAACTTTCAACTAATATTGCAGCTATTAATTCAGCATTCAGCTACTATTTCAGCTAGTTTTACCAAACATAGCCTATGTTATGTTGCCATGAATTATTCTTTCGATTATTTGTTTATGTTAGAGAATATTGTAATTTTATACCTAGTTTATTTGTTTATTTAGTTGGAAAAACAAAGTTAGTGTCAAACATTTCGCCTTGGATCAGAAATGCGAGCAGTTGGCGCCACCCACCAGCAAAGTCTGAAGAGAAAAAAGTATATATGTCATAGGGACCATATCATATTACTTAGCTGTATTAGTTATCTTTATGTGCATGACTTAGTTAGTTCTAAATAACGTAATAACCAATAATGTAGCCTAAATGAAACCGCCACACATTTTTTTAGAAGCGATAATACCATAATTTAAAATTTAGAGTTGTAAATAACGTAATAACCGTAGTTTGAACGAAGTTTCGGGTTCAAGCCTCGATCACCAATAAATTTACAATTGAAATTACGTGACTGATGCATGCATGCGACCACGTTTATAAATCTTAGCAGTACTAACTAATATGAGTATGATGTGATATTCCAACGAACTAAAGCAAATAAAAATTAAATCTGTGAAAATCTTGGTTATAACAAGAATATAGAAATCAAATTGCTTTTACTTCAAAAAGAAGTCCATTGATTTGAAGTTTCACAAAGAGTTTGTTAGAGGAAAATACCATGAAATCGGGGGACCATCTATCTTCTTTATATAATTTTGTTCTAAGATTTTTAAAAAAAAAAGACGGTGATCTTGATCACATGGCTGCATGTGGAGATATGGGAGAATTGTTGTTTCGGGTTCTTTTCAATTCTTTGCATTTGGCTCTTCTTTAATTTAATCATTTTTGCTCCCGTAAACTGGATTAGACGAGAAATAACAAGAATGTTTAACGTGTAATCGTCGAATATAATTGCGCATTAGTGTATTACTGCGCACTTTCTCTCAAAGTAGATAGATCACTAGATCAGAACAGCATAGCATGGAAATCTTGTGATAAATTTTGATCTACGCAAATACAGAAATACTCCGTAACTTCTTAGAGAAGCAAATGCATGAAACAAGTCTTATATTTGTGGTTCAGTATTCTTGTGAACCTACATGCAACAACCAAGAATAATTATATTCCGTAGTATATCAAAATGAATTATTATTTTTTTATAAAAAAAAATTAGCAAAAAAGAAAAAAGAAATAAGAAAAATAGTTCCTCCACATCCTCTTCACAATTCTGATCATCTCTATAAAGCTGTTTCGCGCATACTATACATATTGCTAGTGTGGTCCTTTCCTTGTATTTTTCCTTCGATCCTTTCTTACTTAATTACTTTCCTCTCATTCTCATTCTCATTCTTCTTCTTCACTACTCACTCATATCTTAGCTTCTTCTTCACTCTCTCCTCCACACCACACCACACCACACCACACCACACCACAACCCTTCTTCATCACAAATACTTTCTTTCTTATCTCCAAATGATCGAGCGAGCTCAAGTCATGTTTAATTTTTGACCTAGAAATCGAGCAAGCGAAGACAGAGCAATGCAAGTCCTGTCATACTTTTCCACAGCTTTCTTGAACTTTTCTTATTCCTTCATAACTTCCATTGCATCTATAATGCAATGACGACTAGTTCTGAGAAAGAATTCTGAATTCGTTAATGGAAAGTTCAAGAAAACTGTGGGAAAACATGGCGTTTTCAAGGGCTTGTTTAATAACAGTTTTTCAATCTTCATACTATCATGTCAAGGTGAGTGATTGTGTTGCCTTTTATTTAATTGTATGATAACTTTTATTGAGTTGTACAATTATATATAATTGCATTTTTCTTTCATATCTTGTTATATTAATTTAGTTTTTGTTTTTCACTCTGGTGAATTATATGATGTGCAAATCATCTGATGAGACTGTGATGCTGTAGTCTTTTCACTCTGGAAAAAAAAAGAAGCAGTGTACACTTTTTTATCTCCCATTCTTACTTTTTAGCAGTGATTTTGTGTAAGTATAAAAAGTAATTCATTAGAAATAAAAAAATGGGTTATTTACAGATAATTATTTACCATATTCTTACAAAAATGCAGCAGATATACACAACTTTTTCTACAATATTCATAGAACAATTCACATTCACTGTACCTGTAACAAAATGTCTGAATTTTTTCTTGGTGGGAAAATGGTGAAAATATATCTCTTTGTAGTAATATTATTATTTAATTATTTTTTGGGTTCAGGAGATTGCAGAGAGAAGATTCCCATCTTCAACCTTTTCTTTTTGTTATTTATAGATCAGATATGATGAGGATTTGATGATAATAATGATAAGTATCCCCTCATTGTCTTTTGGGTATTTTCCTCTATCCTCCAATAAAGAAAAAGTTCCATGATTAAATTTTAAATGTAATTAGTGCTTAATGTAGGATCATCAACACCGTTTTTCCTTGAAATTACGGCATCTCTTTTCACTAAACAGAGTTCGTTGTTATCTATAATACATACGGTCATAGAGAGTACACCGTATAAGATAGCTAGGCTAGACATTTGAGATTTGTCTAATTTCTTTATAATCTCATTGAATTGAAATAATCCCATGGTTTTTTTTGTGTGAATGAAATATCACAATATTTTCATGTACTATACCAAAGCCTATGGAAAGGCATAGATATGGTCCCATAAAAGAAGGGGGGCTTCAATTTCATGATATAGTGGTAGCATATGAACCAACACATGACACCCATGAATACCAATAATTCCTGATCTACAAACACCTTAGCTATCAATATTGTGCCTCTCTGCCACATAAACTGCCACTTTTGCTCCAGGTAACTCTCAGAGGTAAGTTGGCAATGACATATAAATAATTCAGCACACGTGCTCGACACAGAGAATCGTGGACGGGTTATTTCTTATCGTGAAAATATCATTGTAGTTCTATACAACATAATAGTTTTCAAGCATACCATTTTTAAAAATACCCATTTTGTGATGAGTGTGCTCTTTTTTCACTACTTCTTGGAATATTTACCCAATAAGAGATGAACAAATAGACCCCATGTCCCCCTATAAATGTCCTTAGTTAATTAATCAATTAAATCTTTGATTATGATCAGAAAATACAGATCATTAGTAGGGCTGTTGGATGTGGAGAGGTAGTGGTCCATTACAGGTAGGTAGTTGTAACAATGGACAGACAATAAGGAATGGCAGTTTTCTGGCATATCATTACAAAAGAATTAATTAATTGTTGGGCTGCAATGTGTAGTTAATATGACTGTATGTGCTTGTGAATTGTGATTGGTTTCATTCAATTCTATTGCTATTAACATAAATTAAAGTGTGACATTACTACATTGGGTGATTGCGAGCTGAACCAACTTCTGTTTCGATTTAGACACTGAACTGGAGTGAGTTTGACTTGATAGTTTGACGAGCAAGTCAAGTGGAGCAAACTTCCATACATTATGAAATGAAAGTATGTATATGTAAGCAAGCTAGCTAAATGTAATACGTGCTAGCTGAACCACCTTCTGACTCGAATCAAGCTTTCAAACGACCTAGAAGCTCGATTCGAGCTGAGTGAGCTAAGTGACTTTACTCGAAACTTTAACGAGCCAAGCCGAGCAAAATTCCATGGGTTCAATGATGATAGTTATTTAGAAGTACGTGCATTACCTTGTTGGTGAATCGAAAATGTAATAGAGTAACAGTCTACAATGTAATAATTGGCTAGCAATCTGATCTATGCATGGTCTGGTAGGCAGGACAAAAGAGCAATAACTTGTTGAAGATCTTTTTACAGGGGAAACAAGGACATTACTCAAATTTGTGCAGAGAAGTTGTGTTTTTTCTCCTTGATTTTTACTCCTTCACTAACATATGCTAACTTCAGAACTCCTGCAAACATGTTAGTTATAGTGATATGTTCCTGTATGTTTTAACTCTCTTTTTGCATGGTCCTTCTAGATGCATTCAATTCATTGTGGAAATCATCAATGGAACTTTTCCCATGAGTTGTGTAACTATGTTGGTGTAACTTGTAAATAAAAGTTACTAATTCTATTGTCTTTCTGTACTGTAGCCTATATTTAAGCTCTACTTCTAGTGGAGAATTGATAACCGTCCACCACAATGTACCGTGATGCACATATATTAGACGATTATAACAAAATAGATCGAGGAAAAAAAGAAGTTGCGTTGTCTATCAGTCTGTTCTATATGAGCGACATACTATATACTACATTATCGCCTTATCGGTCATATCGTGGATAAAAATCCAAGTACAAGTCTTGTATTGGCTGACTGCATGACCCAAACACTAACAGGTAACAATGAAACAAAGCTCTCAAAGGCACCACTTGCATGCATGTCCATTAGATCTCTTCTTGATATAATAATAACTATAAGGTTGGTACTTGGTTAGTTAGCTGTGTTGCTCACACTACTTACATGTCCACCATATGTAAGTATAACTACTACTGACATAAACCACATTCCAACAATAGATATGTCTTCAAGTACTTTTGACATGATCGAGAAGACCAATACACATAATTGGATCTCTGCTTCCAACTAATCGACTATATATATATTGCTAAAGAAATCAATTGTTCTCGGATGAACCGGTTTGAACTTAATAAAATGCGTATACGTCGATGAACAAATTTTGAGTATGACCACTTTACACCACATAGTGGTGGGTTCTGATTAATGTGATTATACCATCTCAAACTTATTGTAAAACGGTCGTACTCGAAATTACGGGTACTGTACTGTACTGAAAGAGAAGAGATCGATCAGACATGCACGTTATTGGAGAAGAGCGCGCGATGGAATTGATAGTCGGCAATACGTGAAGATCAGAAAAGAAGGCTCACTTCACGTGTGAATGTTTGGTTATTCATGGCTCATATATATATGAGTGGTACGTAAAAATGAAGATTTCAAAGGGAGCAAATAACCAGACCCAAGAATTACTTTTACGCATGGTGCTCATCTTTTTGCATTGCGATGCCCATTGCGGAAAACATGGATTTCTGCCCATTTTTGTTTATATTGAGGTGGATTATTGGACCTCAATCCATATGTGATCTCATGTATATGTATGATTTAGTATATATGATGAGTATAATACTAGCTAGCTATGTACTCTTACGGTGTTACCTCAACAATGTGTACTCATTTTCACAAATCACGACATTATGTTTCAAATTTATTACCCTCGTCATTAGGGGGAAAGAAGTAGCTTGACACGATACAACAACATAAGGTGGTCGGGGACGTGGATTACTAAAGGTTAATACAACAGCTACGAGAGACCGAGAGTACGAGGCATGCATGCTTGTTGGGGGAAGATTGTGATGGTTTATGGTGATTAAGTTGATTACGAATGAGTACAAAACCGTAACATATCTAGCTAGTTTATATCGTTTTAATTAGTTGTATTAACCAATAGTAACCCACGTTCTCGTGCACCTCATACATAGTTGTGTTATCGTGTCAAACTACTTTTATATCTTAATCGTGTCAGAAATAGTGAATCACAAGAACCTTGAACAAGATGAAAGAAACAAGATGGTACGGAAACTCCATGTTTCATTCTTCAAAAAGCAGATCGATCATTCACATTCTCATTCTCGAAGAAGTTTCCCCCGAAAGACGCTGAAAATAATTAAATTAAAAGGTGCTGTGAAGCAGGGCTGTAATTCAAATCTCGATCGATCAGAGAGATCAGGTAGGTACGCACTATAAAAAAAAGAGCAGGCTAAGGAACAAAAAACAGTAATCCCCAAAAAGATTATGTTTCATTCCTAAAGTAACTTTAGATTTCAACAAATTAAATTAAAGATTGTTAAGCTTGTTGCATTGTATACTAATTTTCTCAAATTGTCTTTTAATTTTTGTTTAATAATCTTGTTTACCTGACGGAGATGACCAGATCATCGTTCAGGTAAACTGTCTTGTAATGATTTATAGAGAAATGCGTAGCAACTAGCTAGTGAACACTTCATGTTTATCATGCTATCGGAAACTCATGAGTCATGACAGTCTATTATTATTATTAGTTACGTACTTTAGCATACTTACAATGCGCGTTCTGGTATATCAACAAATCATCATATAATATACCATAAATATGTAGGTGATGCCTAAATGAAACGATCGTGCTTAGACATGTACAGAAAAAAGAAAGGCAAGGACAAATTTGACGAGGAAAAAAGAAACCTACCCAAGAAAAACATTTGAACAAAAGCTTATAGCCAACTTGTAAATTTTCAAAATAATCAAATTAAACAAATCCATTGGTGGGTAATTAAGTATTTGTAAATTACATAGATTAGAACACCTGTTTATCTTTTTCTCAACAAGATTTGACAAAAATAATAAGTTGACTCTCATAAAGGGAAACAGCACTTTGTACAAATTAATTGATCCCAATGCAAAAGAAAAAGTAAAGATTTGTGCATGAAAATTTAATTAAAAGAATGATGTATCTTAGCATCTTCCAATGCAGCAGACAAAGATCAGAGTTTTTGCTGATCGAGCTAATTATATTTTTTTAAAATTAATTGAACACAAATCAAGCAAATTTCAGGAACATGCATGTTTGTACTTTGTACTTTGGATCATTATTTATGTACTATAATACGAACATAAATATAATACGAACATAAATAAATATGCATGATAATATGATATGATCAGAATTTAATGAATGAATGTATCAGCTGACTGACCCAGATTATATGCTTTTGACAGATCAGTGAAACCTTACGTAAAAGGGACTGATCAATTTTATTGACTGCACCACATTTAGTGAAACTCAAACTTTTCTTTAGTCTAGTATGATCTGATAGTTCTCCTGCTACCATTAAGGGTATACAATCTAAAGTGCAAGTATGACAATGAACAACGCAATTTTTCTGTATTCGGTAGACGGATTTTGAACTTTGGTAACGAATATGAGCGCTATTAACATTAGAATTATTCATTTCAAAAAAAAAAAAAACATTAGAATTATTAGAACTCTCCTGGCTAACTGGCCATAAAAGTCATGATCTTAGATACGGACTATGATACAAGAGTCTACAATTCTCCTCATTCTGTTTCATAAACGGATTTGGACCGAATATTTACCTTAGTAACCTAATTATTGATCAGTCGTGCACTTGCGTTACTCTGTGCGCCTAGGCACCCCTTAAATTCGCAATCAGAATTCAGAACACAGGGATGATATTACATGAAAGTGATTGCAATTCGGATTCGGTAGTTCACATACATAATATGAGTATTCTAAAATTTAGTCATGAATGTCAACCCTATCTAGTACATACGAGTAATAAACCAATCAATTCAGGTACTCAATCAATAACACTATCGGTTGAACTAGTTTGGTCATGAATACATTCTTGAACATGATACAAGGATGATGCAACAATGCAAATGATTCCTACGCGAATTCGATAATAGTTCACAAACGAAATATGAGAAAATGTAGTGCAAATTGTAACTAAGTTTGAGCATAGATGACAAAGGAAGAGGGATGGACCATTTACATGTGTTGTCTATTCTAAAGAAATTGTGAGAGGAGCCTACACCACATGCGAAAAAAATATGCGACAATTAGTTACAAGAAAATTTCACCAAACGAAAGAAATAGACATATACAAAAGGATTATTTGGCTTAAACTTGACAACTCAACTAAACTTTCAGTGACAAGAAAGAGAGAAACAGTGGAATTTGCATGTACTTTTTATTTATTGTTAGTATGGTTCTGAATGAATCATACTGATAGCTTGTGTATTTGAAGTTATCTTCAATCAATGTAGTGTCTAGGTCAACCTAGGTATTATGATCTTATTCCTAGGAAGGATGTGTAATCTTCACGACTTCGTTCACTCCTTGAATTTCTACTTCTTCGTTTTGACAAGTGATCTTCAAATCTTCTAGGATGTCAATGTATAGTTGATCAATGGAGAAATTCACAACTCGCATTTCGTAAATGATTGTAAAACGATCTCGAACCAAACTTTGTGCCTATATATCTACATGCATGCGAAGCTTGTCTTCGAGAAAAATCACAATTGTACATATAGAAATGTTCTTTAAATTTCAGATGACGATCACGGTTTATTGTCTTCAATCGATTATATGGCATTTCACCCCTCGATATATTTATTTACATTCTTAAATTACTTAAATTGATTTTAGGATTTATTTGTGTATTTTTACGAATTACAATCAATCAGTACAAGATAATAGACTTTTGTGATTAACATATTGTTCAAAGTCAAAAGTCGATCATAATTCAATCTTATGATTAGAATGTATCCACTAAGTTTTGTTTGATAACAATTGCACATTAAAGCAAGAGGTAAAGCAATAATTATTAAATCAACAAAATAAAGTAAAGTTGAAAACAACATCAACTTAAATTCACTTTAATTTAACATAATAAAAGTTGAAAAAAAAATTATATCAATTACAATTGCTCCCAAAAAATCCCTTGCAAAGTGCTTGACATTTTTGTTTTATGTTGCAAATTGAGCATCTTTATTCTTTTTCCTATCATAATAATAAAAGCCTCACCTAACCCATAATTTCCATGTGAATAGCTTAAAAGCCACCCCCAAAATATTTTGCACTTTGTTGTATGGCGATCCAACTTCCAACACAGGATAATATCATCAAATTCAGCTAGCAATGCATGGCTCTACAATTTGCGTGGCTCTATAGTATGATAGAATTGCTTTGCTTGCTTCTACAATTGTATGTATTATAAGGGAGCTACATACATATATCTACAATTACGAAGTTTTCCGCCAAGTTTGAAAACAGGCTCTAGGCACAATGCATACGGTAGTTGTTTCGAGCCATTGTCGATCATGTGTACTAAATCGTAGTTGAGTTAGCTTACATATGTTTCGAGTACAATTGAATTTGAGGGGCTAGGCCGAGTGCTTACATGAGCAGGTAGATAAACCTCCTCATTGTAGATTTGTAGATTCTTCCATCTAGAACTAGGGTACAAATAAAGGTCAGCCTTCGAGTGTTAATTATGTGCATTATAAATGAAATTGGCAATTAGCGAAGAAAATTAAGAGTGATCGTGGCAATTAGTAGATGATTAGAATCAACGCAAATGTGTGTGGTGGAGGTAGATAAGCAATTTGCCATCCATATTAATCCGAGTAGGTCCCACTATCAAAGAAAATTAGTGAGTGATTACCGCCATCCATATTAATCCGAGTAGGTCCCACTATCAAAGAAAATTAGTGAGTGATTAGGTACGGAAGATGGATAACAATAGTGAACCAAATCAACCTAAAATGTGTAAAGGGGAGATATATAGACAAACCATATCTCTCAAACATACAAGTTCACACAAAATGTTCAAGGAGGATAAAAGATCGACACAAACTCGACTCGATCCACATAGAAGAGAATCGACACATATTATGTCCTAGGAGGATAGACTAATTAATACTCCAATAATACAAACTCGACTCAATTCCACCCTCAAAATGTTCAAGGAGGATTGAAGGTCGATTCATACTTCATCGACACAAACTCGACTCGATCCACATAGAAGAGAGTCGACACATATTATGTCCTAGGAGGATAGACTAATTCATACTCCAATAATACAAACTAGACTCAATTGCACCCTCAAAATGTTCAAGGAGGATAGAAGGTCGATTCATACTTCATCAACACAAATTCGACTCGATCCACATAGAAGAGAATCGACACATATTATGTCCTTAGAGGATAGACGAATTCATACTCCAATAACACAAACTCGACTCAATTCCACATCGAGGAGAGGATCCACACTATATAGGCAAGGAGCAAGGATCGACATATTCATAATACTCCATTGACATACAAAAACTCAACTCGACGAGGGATCTATATGCAAACTCGATCCCACATAAGGATCGGGAATATCGAGTGTAGAATGAACTACTCGATTATCTTTCAAATTTTCCAATACCAATGAACAATCAATAGAGTTTTTATGATACGTGTATTATTTCACCCATTTAGTTAGTAACAATTTTATAAACTCGTGTTATAATTTCTGCGAGATTTGGTTAAAAATCTTGGTTAAATTAAATTCAACTCTAATACAATAGCTATTCCATACAGTAAATCCTCATATTATAAGAGTAAAACCTCCCTAAAATAATATCAAATTATTAGATAATTCTAATTACGAACACAAAATCTTAAAAATTCAAGAAAAAAAATTAAAAAATTGAGCACGAACTAACCACATTCATTCTCTACCCCTAGAATAATGATTTGTTAATAATGTAGAGATAAGGGGAATATGATAAACAAATAAGAAGAACAAAAGGCCAAATAGAAAAACTAAAAAGAAAACAGCACAAAAGAAGCGTAAGGGACCAGAAACAAGTCATCAATCAGTTGGAGTACATACTTTGATAATAAAAAGAGTGAAACTATCATACATACAGTGATTCAATAGTTCCCACTTGCTCAAATTTCCTTCCTCCAATCCCATCCCAATCGTACCAAAAACTATTACTTGCATGGCTCTATCTGCCATACTACGACAACGCACGGCACAATATCGTGGTTCAGAGTCGGCTAACATGAATCGTCATATCCTAAGGCAAAAGTGCCGCTTCATGGATGCACAATGTTAGACTGTTTACAATGTTGAATGTAAGGCACATTTGTCATACAAATCCCAGATTTTGCATAAATCATGGGAGAAAAGTAGGGAATAGAAAACTATTTTATACAGTATTCTAAAAAATTTAAAAATATTAAAAATAGATGATAATAAATGATATGACATTTTGCTGATGTTGAAGAAGGAACATTTGTCATACGAATCCAACATTTTGCATAAATCATGGGGGAGAAGTAGGAATAATAGGAAACTGTATATTAATCCTTATAAAAATAAAAAATCTCATATTTAATGAAAGAAATAATTCATTATTTTTTTATAAAAATACAAATTAAAACATTATCATCTAAGAAATCAAAAACCTCAAATTATACCCATAACTATAAAGATTATTTTTTCCACATATGGGGATTAGGGTTTACATGAATGAAATGAAACAACATGCACTCAAAGCAAAAATCACAGAAAAATAAACATGATATAAATATAATCACATATAAATCAATTTAAATCAAATTAATCAGATAAATATGAGAATTAATAAATAATTATGCATGAAAAAAAATACCCATCATTTGGAAAAAGAACAGATCTTCAGGAAAAATTTTCAACTGGAAGTTTTCTTGATCCTATCAGTTTCTTCCCACAGCTTTATTGAACAACAAAGGCATAATTTTTATCTATTAAAAACCCTTAATTAATCAAACAAATCCTCAATCAAATGAATAATTATTCATGAGAAAAGAAAGATCTGATGATAATTATTTCATCTCCATCAAAAATGAAGGATTTGGTGAGATGATAAATAAAAATAAAGATGCAGTTCAAGAAAGCTGTGGAAAAATACAAATAGGACCATATGATATGATGAGATGATATAATATAAAGTTTGATGCATCATATAATATATGATCATCAATTCATTATCATGGTGATATGATATGATGGGCTAAAACCCTAGATGTAGAATCGAGGGGGGAGGAGAGAGAAAATTATTTGAGAGAGAGAGAGAGGAGAGTGAGAGAGGCGTAGGTTTAGGGAGAGATGAGAGGGGTATATATAGCACTTAAATAAAGTCCTTTTACCACCAATCCCGAGAAGAATAATATTTTTGTTTTTAAAAAAAATTAAAAATAAAAAGGTGTCCTCTGAAAAAAATAAAAACCCTTAAATCTCATGTTTCATTCTTTTGTTCTTAAGAATTTTGCATGAGAAGGTGTTGTCCTTCGTCTCTTTGTTTTGTTCATCTCTATGACTCTATACATTCTCTAAATATTCTAGTATACGAGTACGTATGAGTATTTGTCAAGTCAAATGTTAAGAATATGTATGTGTCGATGTATTTTAGAATTGTCTAAAGTTATTTTGAGTTTCTTTAGCACAACGTTGTTGTAACGTTCAATTTAGTTTCACGTCAATTTTACTTTCGGCGGTCAATACGAATTGATTTTACCATACCGTACTATTTAATGTGTTTTTACCATACTCCCTCCTACCCAAAGAGATTTTCCTGTTTCTTTTTGCAATTTTGAGATGCCCTGTTGGGAGCTAGTTTTAGACCAAATGAATCATTCAATTGCTACAAAATTTAGTAAATATTTCATTCTGCATTGCAATCTACCAACTCTACTTGATTTGAAGGCAAACGGGTCTTTCATTAAGTCTACAAGTAGTCCCTAACATGGCAAGTCAAAACTGCAAAAAGAAACAGGAAAATCTCTTTGAATAAGAGTAGTATGTAATAGTAGTCACTACGACGGATTTTACACCAGTATTAAGAGTTGGTCAAACAATGTTTAGCATTAATCTTATATTTTTCGATGTGAAATCTCTTTCATCTCATTTTGCACAATTTTTACTATATGTAATATTTTTCGATGTGAATACAGTATTCATATTTGATGAAGTAATGTGTAATTGAATAGCACCGGGAAAGTGCAAACAGCTGATGTTAGAGTTGTAGCAGTAATTAATTTACGATTTTGTGCGTACGTGCGGGCGGCTCGGATGCAATCTGGGGAATCTGACGGCCGTGATTAAATCGTAAAGTATGTATCATAGAGACACAACATAAAGAAGAAAAGTAGTAGTGTCGTCCCAAACTGGAGAGCTAGATTCGTCCTCACTACTAAACATTACGGCCTATTGCCCTACAATCTACGGGTACACGTTATTTTTTGGATTGAAATGGAAGTCCATATTTTGCATTATTGGATTCCCATCACCCTACATTTTCTCATTGATTTTACATTGTATTGCAACTTGATTTTCAATCCAAATCTTGAGTAATGATACAATGTCAACTCCTAATCAAATTCGAGTTTTTTTAGGGTTTATACGACATTGTTTTAATTGCTTCATTCACAATGGCTTTATTTACCAGGGTTTCCGAGGTTTTCCTGTAGTGACATCAATACGAATATAACGATAACCCTACATTATACAATGTCTCCTCTTCGAGCACTAGGATCGTGTAATCGAGGATTGTCATCTATTGATCATTTCCCGTAGTACTACTATCTCGATATCATGCATATGAGACGTTATTGTGATCGGACGATCTTGTATGATACTTTGCCAAGAAGCAGAAACCCTATCGTTCCGAAAACATGGTAAATGAGATTGAAATTAAGCAAGAGGTGATTAAGGTGAAAAAAGAAGGGGTTATTGTATGATATGGTGAAATGAGAAGGGGGGTTAATTAAGGAGGAAAACGGGTGAAACCACATGGTGGCATGTGGGGGTGACCCACGGTGGGGGAACGTGTGAACAATGACATGCACCCCGTTTTTCGCGGGACGGAGGTTTCCTTGTCGGAGTGGCCACACACTTCTCCTTCTATTTGTACGATGTCCATCTTATTAGCTAGCTCGCTAGCTTCTTCTTAACTACTTAACCTTTGAATATTTTTCTATTGTTTCTTCCCATTTTTCCTATCTAGCTATCATATTATACTCCTACATCATATTACATGATTTCATCATATGATGTTATGGGCTACTAAACGCCAAAAACATGATGGACTAGACTACTAGAGTATGTATGTGGGTGCACACAATTTATTGTAGAGGTTTATGAATAATAAGCTCAAATCACCTCCATTACATTAATACGGTAAAATACTGTTTGTCTCGTTGCAAACTTAACCTACAACTTGTTAATGTTGTTGAGCCTTTTTGTAACGCATTTTACCTCGCTATAGCTGAAAGACTGAAAGCGTATTGACATTGTTGTTGTAAATATTCTCTAATGATGTATAAAGTGTCTTAATTAAGAATTGCTTATTTCTCTGAGTAGTGTTTGCTAAAGTGATCTTATTAGTGGGTGGCATGTCTCAATTGGTGAAGTTCTTAATAAGTGAGTTTAAATTAGCTGGCAATCACTTTTGATTTTGATGCAATCTTTTCACTAATTAAAATGAATGAAAATGTTATAACTTTTTATGGTGATGTGATTTGATTAGTCTTAAATTAAGACTGACTAAACAACCCACTAACTTCTCTTATCACTTAAACATTTTCAGCCATTTTTTTGCCTGTCAAAGTTGGAACCATGCACAACTGGCGCATCATTCAATTTGAACCCCAATCATAGAATTCATGTGTATTTTATGATGTCAAGAAATGGGTACGTAACTTCTTGTAGACTAGACTATGTTTTATTAATGGAAGCCTAAGCTTTGTACATGTATAGAAAGTTGGCGCAACAGAGTAATATTCTACATTTCTACTTCTTCTAGTTCTGTAAAAGCTACTAATATTATAAGTGTGACTATATGTAAGAGGTACCATGCTAGGTAGTAGTAATGTACAATGTTTGCCGATGTCGTGCCGATCTTGTTCTGGCCACAAAATAATTGTTCACGATCTACATAGAACACTTTCAAATTATAATTTTCTTAATTCTTAATAGTCTTTAATACGAAACAACTATGACGTACCTTGCGAAACATATTAACTTATATACAACAAATCGTTTGTAGATTCTCTTTATTCATTTCTTTACGTTGGGTCAGTTATACGATTATACGTAAAGACAAATAATGAAATGGAAGGGGTACTTTGGATATTTTAGCGTAAAACGTAAGATCATTTAAGTAACAATGCAGGCTTCGGTCAAACGTTAGGGCCTGCTCTAAAGCAGATTGTTTTTTTTGGGCCGAGTCCACTACCAATGAAAATGTCAGCCCAACTTCTGAAAAGGTGCAAACATAAACAAACACCAGTTGACCATTTTTGCCCAACATTCAGACAAGACAATTTCACTTTATAGATTGCTCAAACACTTTCTGTTTTTCATAATAAAAACATGTCTCAACAAATTCAAAGTTGGATACAGTTTAGCAAAACATCGAATCGCTGGAAACTTCGATAGGACGGTTTTACTGGTAAATGTATTGCTATAGATTAGTCGGGTTCCGATGTTTAGATTAGATGTCACATTCCGTAGAGTGTAGAAGAAAACACATAGTGACCATATTGTATAATTACGAATATGTGCACCAATTTTTCTGACAAAGTCGAATGTTTATTATACCTGTAGAGTTAAGAGTTGTAGTTAGAATGTTAGATGCAATTGTACGTCTGTACTTGGCCACACATGGACATGGTGGATTGGCTTAAACATGATTAAGTAAAAAATTCTGACAACCCTCTGTGTTTAAGACAGAGACATGGACCTAATTAATCTAATCATACAAATATTTTATTCCTAATTAATAAAATCGAATTAAGGGATTAGGAACATTCCAAAGAACAGTGACAAAATTACAAATAGATAAAACTAAATTTGACAGAATGGAAAATACAGAAGTGCACGTGTAAGAGAGTATAAAGGGAACAACTATATTGAAATTTTCATGTACTATTTGTACTAAATTCAATTGTTTTTTTAAAAAAAAGTTTATTTCATTTGACTTCTTCCCGTTTGTTTAATTTAATTCCCGAATTATTAACACACATGCTCGACAACATTTTTAGAACACCCTGTTCTTCCCCTTTTTTCTCTTTTTTTGATTTTACCTATGACTTTGTCTTCTTTCTATTTTTACATCCCAAACTGTCCTTTTTTCTTGGGGTGTGGACGTGTGGTGTGGGGGTAATTCTTGTTTTACCACATTGGTAAAACTAGCGAGTACCCAAAATCGAAACGGAGTTCATTAGAACAGTTCTTACTAGTTCCGGATGAACTCCTTAGTTTCTAATTTTCAGAACACGGTGCCAATAGAACAACAGGTTCCGGTGCCAAAAAGCCTGTATCGACTGCTGGCCAATTTCACAATTACGTGTTTATGTAATTATGTGTTCTACGATCAGCAAAAGTAGCATTTTCACCTTATACTTCGTGGTTCTATTCTATAACATTGCTCGATTTGCTGGCCAAGAGCTATCCCAAGGAGAAGACTCAAAAGGGTTGAGCCCAAATCTCAATTTTTAGGCCGAATGGAAGACTTTTGGGCTCAATCCAATTCAAGACGTAAATGAGAGGAGTTTTTTTGGTAACCACAAACGGTGTTTTATTGAACATTAAGCAGAGAGCTTACACAACAAGAAAGTGAAAAAAAAAATGCAATCAAACACCTAAGGTTGAAAGACATGCTAAATCACAAATGGTCTTAAATCTTACAATGTTGGCTATCTAAAAGTTGTTGAAAAATTTTCACAATCTGGGCTAAAAATCGAGAAAAACGAAAATAAGCAATGAGCAATTAAAAGAATAGAAAAAGACTCCTAACCTAAACATTGACATCTTACAAAGATCTGTTGTAGGAAACAGCAGGACTTCAAAGCTCCATCTTCACTAGTGCTGTGGCGGCAGTTGGTGTCGTCTGCTGCAACCAATCCTTGGCGCAGATCAGGGCTTCAACAGTCTCAGGTCGTAAGGAGCACCGGTAGGAGTCCATCTCCTTGGGTACAGTATCAAACACTGCGTCAGCAGCAACAGTCGACAGAGGGACAGATAGAATATCACGAGCCATTTTCGACAGGGTTGGATACTTGATCTTGTTCAACTTCCACCAACCTAGCACATCAAAGTCTTGTACCCTGGGTAGGAGAGACTCCTCTAAATACTGGTCCAACTCTGATTTCATTTGGTGGCTGGTTGTCTCCATAATGTACATATCAAAGTCTGAAAGCCCATTGCTTGTGAGAAGGCCTTCCCCTTGCTCGACCTTGACGTTACCACCATTGCCGTCTTCCCCACTAATTGGGGTCAACGGCGAAGGATGAGTCATATACTCATGGAAAAGATCATGCATCCCGTCATCAACAGCTCTAATATTAACTGGAGCTTCTTCTACAAAGATTTTTGTGAAGCTGAATTCGACAAGTTTCATTTTGAACCTGGGATCCATAGCAACTGCAATGGCTAAGATCAAGCTAGCATTCTTGAAGTATTTGTGGAACTTATCTTGCAATATCTTAGCAATCCCACTAACAAAGAGATCATCACTGGCGCAAGCACGAGCCAGCTCCAGCTGAATCTTCCATACCTCATGAAAGAAGACATGAGAAGATGGAACAGTATTTGTTGTCAGCAAGACAGCGGTGTCATGCAGAAGCTTCAGGAACATGCAGATATTCTCGATTTTATTCCAATCTTCAGTGGACGGGGCATCTGTGTAATTAGGGTCACTGGTATCTAAACATGAAAACACTAGCTTCAGCTCAGACGCGGCAAGAAGCATTTCATATGTTGTGTTCCACTTTGTAACATTGTCAAGAAAGAGACTCTTTTCAGACGTCACTCGAAGCTGTTGCTTCAGCTCAAGAAATTTCTCCTCATGAGACTCCACTGTCTTCACATACTTCACGCTAGTCCTGATTTTTGAAATAGTATCTCGGCCACAATCTAATACCTCTTGGGCCATGCTGCTCAGTGTATGAGCAATGCAGCCCCTAATCAACAACTGACCATTAAAAAGCAGTGGGTTTTTCACAGCAAGCAACGCCCTTAGCTTTTCCAGCCCATTAGCGCTCAGAGGCTGATCCACAGTAATAGATGCCAATTTGCGATCTAAGCCCCAGTCAGAGAGACAAGTTCCGATAGCATGGCTAAACGCTGCATCAGACTCCGGGAAAGGTTCCATCACAACATTAAGAAGCCTTCTATGCAACTTCCAGTCGTTATCAATGAACTGCCCCGTTACAAAGACATAGCCAGTTGATTGGTTGGAAGTCCACATATCCAATGTTAGGCAGATTCGCCCAGGTATTTCCTCAATAAACTTTTGGAGGTTTTGTTTTTCCCTCAAGAAAGTTGCAACACAATCCCCTTGTACAATGTTAAAGCTCACCATATCAAACCGAGGCTGAAGATTCTGGACAAAGGAAACAAATCCAGGATGCTCTACCATATGGAGCGGGTAGTCATGCATGATGATCATCTTAGCAATCTCATGTCGGCAACGGTCCTGATCAAATATGAGGTATGGTGAACCAGAGGTCCTATAGCGCCTTTTAGGTTGAACAGTACCTGTCTCAGTTCCACCACTCTTGGGAAGGTACGGGGACAGCTGGTTCTTCTCTTGTTGACGCAGAATGACAGGGCAAGTCCCTTTGGCAATGTGACGCTTTAGGTGGCTGGTGCCAGCAACCTTTGACCCAGTACTGTAAGCAAATGACTGCTTGCATACCTTACAACAGGCCCTCCTACACCCAGCACTTACAGTTTCAATTGTAAAGTGCTCCCAGACTATAGACTTTTTCTTCCGGCGTTTATTAGGCTGGGTATCGGGAGAGGCTAGTGAGCTAGGGACCTCTGTGCTGAGAGGTTGTGTAGTATGCACCAGCTCCATGCCAACAGCAGCTGAGTTGATATGTTCATTTTCATGAGAATGTGGATTGCGAATGTCCACTGGCTGCAAATTAACTTCCTCAAAAGTTGCCTGCTGGTAATGTCCATGCTCCGAATCAACTGGCTGGGAATTCTCATACTCTGAATTAAGAGGCTGCGAATGCACAAGCTCTGAGTTAATGGGCTGGGAATACCCAAGCTCTGCATGTACAGGCTGAGAGTGAACCATCTCCCCAGCATCAGTAAGTGACTGAACCATCTCTGAAGTGACCATGTGTGAATGATCCATGTCTGCAGTGACTGTAGGTAAATGATCCATCTCTGAAGTGACCATATGTGAATGATCCATCTCTGCAGATATTGGCTCTGAATGAACAATTTCTGAACTGACAACCTGAGGATGCATGTGCTCAGAGACTACTGGTACCGTGTTGACATGCTCGATTCCATCTAATTGTGAATGCATGTTCTCCGAGCTGACTGGTGGTGAATATGTCACCTCCTCACCAAGCGGCTCAGGATGTGCAATGTCAGCACTAGAAGCTTGGGTTTGAACCTGATCATTAGTATCCTGAGTATCAAATTGTTCACCCGCAGGCTGGGAATCTGCAACCTCCATATCCATAGGCTCTGTGTTAACTTGCTCCGATTTCACCCCTGGTGATGTATTGCCGAGCTCTGAATCCGGTTGATGGGCTTCTACCTGGTTTGCATCGGCCATTTCATTGTTTTCATGAGCTGTTGTCATACTGCAAAAGGAGCCAGATCCTGCAATAAAAACTGAAGCTTAGTCTTTAAGAGTGTGTGTTGCACATCAACAATCAAAATTCGCAGGGTATAACAAATCTTGTAACAAAGGGCTTCATCAAATCTTTATACACAGTCACCATGACTGCTACGATCTCACGACAACAATTGTCCCCTCAAAGTTTCTACAATCGAAACCATGAACTTTCCTGATAAACCCACATAAGAAACAACCAACAACATACAACTTAAAACTCAGCAAAGCTTCACGAACACCCAATGTATGAGACAATTAGCAACTTCACATAAGAAAACCTGCTCACACAAAACTTGCTAATACCATCGATTCCACCAGTGTTCACTAAAACCGATCAAATTCCGAAAGAGGCAACTCAGCAAAACTTACACGCACATGAATACATCAATTGTATCATCCCACTCTTAAAACACAATGAAACAAACTTAATTAGGCAATTATGCAGTCCCAAGTCCCACCCCCAACCCCTTTTGTTTCGTTTCGAATGTCCAAGCACATCATAATCCCACTCTTAAAACACAACGAAACAACCTTAATTTGACTATTACGCAGTCCCACCCTCAACCCCCAACCTCCAACCCCTTTTGCTTCGTTTCGAAATCCGAGAACATCATAATAGATTAATAGTAATCAGTCAGTATGACTGGCAAGAGTGTAATCAGAAAGTAATCAGAAGGTCATCAACTCTAATCCCCAATTCACACATTATTCTACTTATGAAAACTATGTGAGCCTAATTCAAACGAAACATAAAGAACCCAAAAAGTCCGAGGGAGTACATGATAATACAACATACAAAGGAACTACCCATCAAAAACTTGTGATATATTATCATCATACAATAATCACATGATCTAAATTCCAATCTGTATTAAACATTGGGCTCAAATTGCTGGACACAACCAACACACACATAAGTATCTTATACAATACACAAACATACAAACCAAGCACAAGATACGAGGAGAGAAAAAATAATAGACACGACCCAATTAGTATTACCTCAAAAAGATGAACCCTTTATCAAAACTGGGCTTTCAAAGCTTTGTTTTTTTCCCCAGAAAGATGAACTTGGAAAAAAAACTGGATCCACCACCCAACACCAGATCTTTTTAATTATAATATTAATGAGATATGACCTAAGATATCAGACTTTGGAAACCATATAAAGTCTACGCAGTTTTATGAACTTACGGTCCATCTCAAAAAAACCTACCCCCTTCTCTATAAATATAATCAAGAAAAAGGCCCAATACCCAATACTAAGGGCCCAACCAAATAGTAAATTACCTAATTACCCCTTTCCATAAATAAAGGCAGTGTCTTTTGGCAATACCCAAGATCCAATCTTTAGCAGGGGTAAGGTTGTAATTTGTGAAGCCCAACAGAGATATGCCATGACCCAATACCCAATACTAAGGGCCCAACCAAATAGTAATTTACCTTATTACCCCTTCCCATAAATAAAGGCAGAGTCTTTTGGCAATACCCAAGATCAAATCTTTAACAGGGGTAAGGTGGTAATTTGTGCGGCCCAATGGAAACATGCCATGAGGCCATGAAACGGATGGGACCAAAAAGGGTAAAATGGGTAATTCACAATTAGCCCCAAAACTTGTTGGGCTGTTGATCCTTTTGTAGATAAAGATCAAACCCTGTAATTTTTTTAGGGTTTGTGAAGACAAAATAAATCATCACCCCCAAATTTGGGCTCCTCTTTTCTGAAAACCCCCAAATTTGTGAACACAATCATCACATAAAAATTGACCATATAGTATCACATAACATGCACATAAAAACTTAAGAGCATAGTTTTATATACAAGCCCAGATCAAATAAAATTAAATCTGAAAATTTTAAAAACATCGCCAAACTATTCTATGGAGCCAAAATTCAAATTCAACCGAAAAACTCCCCAAAGTTCTATCTTCCCCCAAATTCTCTCAGCTTCAGTAACAAGTTTCATCAAATCTAATTAAACAATACTCTAATTAAATATATAATAATAACGATAATCAAGATTAACACTGAAATAAAATCAATTAAAATTAAAATTGAAATTAGAATGAACAAAATCAATTAATTTAACAACGGAGATCTCGAAGGAGGAGAGAGAAAGAGGACTTACAATCGTCGGCGGCGGCGGCGGCGATCTTGAATCGGAAGAGTCAACCGAGGAGAGAGAAAGAGAACAGTAGAGTAAACTGAACCGTCGCCGTCGGTGTGACCGTCGTCTGCGGCGGAGGAAAGAGCGGCGGTGGTGGTGGGGGGAGATCTAGGGTTTTCGACGGGGGGGGGGAGGAGAGAGAAAGAGGGAAGCGTATTGGGGAAGAGAGAGGAGAGAGAAAAATTGAGGGGGGGGGTGAGAGATTGGGCTTGGTTTGGGTAATTGGGTTGGGGGTGTGTGTGTGGGTTAAAACTTAAAAGCGTATTGGGGAAGTTTTGTTTTGCAACAAAATTAAAAAGCCAATTGGACCTCTTTTTTAGGAGAGAGAGTCGAATCGAGTCTTCTGAGTTATTATGTGTTGTATTGTGATTTTATGATAAGGTTTTTATTTTTGGGAATGTGACACATTTTGGACAAAAGTTCGTGTGTATGTGTCTATGTTGTGTGTGTGTGGTCTTTAGTAGTGAGTACTTGGAATTGGACCATTTGATATATTGGACGTATGGTGTTATATTTTTGGTCATATAG
The DNA here is from genome assembly GCA_963457585.1 of Spergularia bocconei. Taxonomy (NCBI): domain Eukaryota; kingdom Viridiplantae; phylum Streptophyta; class Magnoliopsida; order Caryophyllales; family Caryophyllaceae; genus Spergularia; species Spergularia bocconei. The sequence continues at coordinate 759,959 of OY734944.1, read as the reverse complement.
AAGACTTCTTTGTTAGTCCAATTAGTGTGGAGTACTTTAGAAGGTTTTAGTTGCTAGTCCAAAAAAATGTTTGTGTTTTTTGAGTTGTTGTTATGGGTTGGAGTTGGGGACTTAGGAGTTAGGATAGTAATGTGAGCGGGAATGGGATCTGGATTGTGGTGTGGTTGTAAGTTGTAAGACGGTTTTGTTTGTCTCGACCAGTTTGAACTTTGAGATTCGTATTTTGTTATTGTGCAATTGTGCCCATGAGGTGAGGTGATAATGAGTTGAGTCAGCTCTGAATCTGGTCGATATATGAGTTTAGGAATGAAATCGATATCAGCTTTGTATTAAAACTTTAGCTCAGGACTCTAACAAGTCAAGTCGAGCGACTCTAATCTTAGTTTATGTAGTTGTATTTAACTTTAAACTATATCCTTTTTCTAAAAAGACGGAGTATCAAGTGACTTTAGTCTCGAGTTTGAGCTTTGATGATTTCCAAGCTCGTCGAGCTCGGGCTCAACTCGCTCCTAGACTCGCAAACTCAAGGCAATCAAGGACAGGGCTCATACACCTCACATACACCTCGTCTACACATTCCCACTTTCTCACATACACCTCATGGTCTACTGAACAACGTGCATTAACATAAAGTTTACATCCTCATATATAATACATACAAGAATAGATACCCATTTATCTTGGACCTCCGACTCCGAGACCACCACATTTCCAAAGGCTAAAGTGGCTACATAAAGATACTATGTCCCTTCAGGGACATCTGATGAAATTGGAACGATACATAAAGATGCTAGCATGAGTAGTATGCGAGTATGAGCTAATTTAACACTTTATATTACCAAATCCTAATTCATAACTCAACCTCTACAATGTGATAGTTTCTGTTCTCATCAGGCATATCATCTAGCCTCAATGTGACCAAACCCGATCCAGATTCATACGAAAACTCGACTTCCTCGGACCCAACTCGGCACTTCTTAGGCCTCACAGAAGAATAGGCGTCAAAAGAGCCACAACCCTTGACCTCCATTTGGACCTTCCCTATGATTTCATCACCACGGACCGACCCATTTTCAACTTGAGCCCCACTCCTTACTTGGTAGGTTAACCCGTCAATAGCCCCGCCCGCATTGAACATGTTAGTGAGCCCAAATGGGGCAAAGCTACAGCCAGGGGCCAAGGTCTTGATAGGTGTTATGGTGAAAATGTCAAATTCCAAGACCTTGAGTGACACTGGAAGAGTGTCATTGTGTGGGAGGGTGAACACCTCGCCCGTCCTCTGCCGGTAGATGGCACAGTCCCCATTCCAGTCGGTAGGATCCACTGTAGCCTCAGTGATGAGGTGAACGTCTCGGCCACGCACCACCCCGGTTATGGCCTCGGTTTTAGTCTGGTGGAAAGTGTTTTTCCGCTCTGTGCTGCTCCATGCTGCACCTTGGCAGTTGTACACTCCTAGTACCCCTGTGTACTTATTCATGTTCCATATCTTCAACAAGCTGCATTTTTCACAGGAAATCAGAATATCAGATGTCATAAAAGTTTCACCAAGATTCTGAACCTTTCACCTTTCAAAACAACACCAAAGTTTGAATACAGAATGATCTGGGATCGGATAACATGAATATAATCGTCCAATGAAACAGTCATAGTGTCCTACCTAACTCCATTACGCGCTGGATCATTGAACAAGCAATCACGGGTTGGTCTACCAGGCAAACGAGGTCGGAGTACTGATCCATCAGGCAAAACCATCTTCTTAAGCAAATCAAAGTTATGCTTTCCAGGCGCATCACTGTAAGTCAAAAACACAGGTTTAATTATATTAAGTGTCAAGATATATGCATTTCCTAGCAGTAATTACTTAAAATAAGTGAATGTAACATAGTTAACAAGATTTGCACAATCGAATTTTTATTTACCTGACGTAAATTGGACCTCCACTGATGGCCCTGGCTGAACCATGGTATTCACCTGCTGCATGGTCTGAATGGAACATGTCCCAGTCAGGCTGCATAAACTCTCCTAAGAATACACTGTTGTAAGCCACAGATGCAATGTGGATGGTGTGTGATACTGGATCACGTGGGTAAAAATCGTCTGATGCTCTCACTATGGCAGCCTGTTTCGAGCTGTTCAACATTCACAAGGATCCCGAAATTCAGAATGACTCAACACGAAAAACAACCAGACTACAGAACAATGAAAAAGAAAAGAAACCAGGAAAACTTACCAGTACAATGCATCAGTATTGTGGCTCATGCAAGCAATGCAACCATTGTCAGGGAAATTTCGAGTAACAGAAGCATCAAGAGCCTGATGGTATTGCCTGGTGACTTCCACCCTGCCACCAAGCCCTGCACCTAAGGTCTCCAAAATGCACTGAACATCCACTTTAACCCCGTCAATCCCGTTAGAAGCCAAGTAATTGTGCAAATCATTGTAAAATTTGTACACACTTTTCGGGTTCATTAAGCCTAACCCTTGAACCTTCAAAGGATCACTCTTCCACATAGGTTCATTTTCCAAAACTCCTTTAATCACATTAGGGTACTTCATTAGGGATTGGTACTCCTCCATCTCCTTAACCCCAGGACGCACCCCACCCCAGTACCCTGTAATCGCGTGCCAAACATACACGTACTTTAACCCGTATTTCTCCTTAGCTATGTTAACTATATTCTTAATACCAACACTAGGATCATCCTTTTTCTGAAACTTCTCATTTTCCTTAATCCCTGTCAACCTAGGCAAGGGCGTATCACCGTTCCCCTCCTTTCCTACCTCTTCCTTTTGCGAGTCCACCCCTACAGACTGCCACCCATCGTCGATGATAACAAACTTTGGAGGAGTGCCACCAGCCGAGAGGCTGGCCAAACCAGCCTCAACACCTTCTTGGGTAACTTCCTGGTAAAATGCATCCCACGTACACCAACCAAAATAATCAACAATTCCCGGCAACTTCTTCTCATGACGCTGCCTAAATGTATTAAGATGTAACTTAACAGCTCTAATAGCTTCAAAGATTGTAGCATAAGGATCAGTCCCTGCACTAATAAACAAAGAATGCGTAAATGAAGACCCTTTAATCTCATCATCTCCGCTCTCCAAACAAAGCTCTAGCTCATCCCGCGAGTTCCCTTGTAAGCAAGCCCTAAATGGTCCCTCAATCAAAGGGAGAAAAACAGCATAGACAACCCGATCAGAGTCTTCCCCATTGTCCGAATCAATGTGAGACCCGTCCTTGGTCTCGACCAATAAGAATTGCGTTTCTAAGGGTATGTCACCACCTTTGTCACCCATCCTTTGAGCCATCCACCATAACTTGAACCGAAAACAAGCCATGAATCGGACATCTCTCAGGGTACCTAGGGACACCACATGGCTATTGCTCTCGTGGTCGAAATCTGCCCCTATAAATACCCCCTCCACAGGACCAGATGATGAGCCGGACGTTGCTATCACATTGTCCGGCACTCCGGTTAAGATTGTCCTATCCTTTACAATCACTTTCCTGTCCGCAATCCGAACAGCTGGTGTTATAGTCATTTCTCCTTCTTTCTCAGGAACCTGTAAAATGTCATTGCAAAGATAGTGCACCAAATATTAGGTCCTGATTGCATGATTTGCATCATTCTGTATACGCTACATCGAAAATTCCGAAAATTTGATATGTTTGCTAAATCTTTTTCCTACAATGATCATAATAATATACAACTAGTCCAATCATCAAATAGACTGATCAAACTCTGGAATTGTTCAAGATTTTCAACCATATCAGATATATTCCCAATTGATCTTGTAAGATTACCAACTTTATCTTGTCAGAGGCACATGATATGCCATAAAGTTACATGCTTTCAACTTGTAGATTATGCTATATTGTTATGTGTCATGAAATCATTAAAATAGAGGTAGTCTAACATCTAACAACTAATAGTATATAATTTATGTAATTAGGTTGAGGCTCAATGAATTGCATTCATATATATACTCATATACAGGGATACAATCGTAAACACGTATTAACCTAATTACATAAATTATATACTATTACTAACGTATTTTATAGTACTCTACCTCCAAAGTAAACCAAAGAGATACTGCTATTGTTATAAATAGCCAGAAAAATAAAAACGATGATAGGCCTACTGTTTGACACATTTTGGTGCGTGTAACGATAATACACGATAAATTTGTATGCATCAGTTACACTGGGAAAACAACTCGAAACTGATCCAACCAAAACCAAAAAAAAGATCATCACACTTTTCCATCATTTAATACTTACTACAGATCATCAAAACAGGATAAAAAGAACATGAGAAAGAGATTAACAAAGTGATTAAGTACAATTACATGCCTAATTACCCACAATAAATTATTAAAAAATGATTAGAAACCTCAAAATGAATAAAAATAAATTACATACCTGGAAAGATATGGGTGAAAAAGCAGGAAGATTATTATAATTACTGAGTAACTTCTTAGAAGACCCAAATGAATTAAATAAGAATGAATCGGTCGAATATTTCCCAGAAAATATACGAGATGATAAATTACAATGAAAATGTGGTAATAAAAGTTTGGATTTTCGACTCGAAATATAATGTGGGTTATTTGGAAATGAATACGAATACGAATACGAATACGGTAAATTGTTAAACAAGTTTTTGTTAGAGTGAAAATATGATGAAAGATTTGGTGAATTTATAGTGCTCATTGGTCGACTTCCCTGCAAAATTTTCGACACCATTTTTTTCACGCAAATTTAGAAAAGAAAATAAAAATGGATTTTTTATTGGATTTTTTTTTTCAGGTGGAAGAAATAGAGTGGGTGGTGTGTTCCTGTGTATCAGTGTCTAGATTGTTATGCTGTGTCCTGCAAGTGGAAAGTACTGTTTTTTTGTCTGATGGTTGGATGATGAGGATCTGACGGTGGGTATTGTAGGTGGGGTTTGGGTGAATGGGTGAGATTTGTTCCACGTAGGATCCACGTACTAGCCTGATCCAGAATATTCTTTTGTTTTTTTGGAATGTTGACTTGGAAAATTAAACGCGGATGAGTGTATTTGTGTGATTATATTTTGCGTATATTAGGATTGATCTGACGTGGTTGTGTCTGATACCGTTTTTAATACATAAGTGCTGTTAGACCATCTCCAATGGGGGTCTCAAAACGGGTCTCAAAGAGGAGAGAGAAGGTTTTATCCTAATGGAGAGCAATTTGACGCGTCTCGTCTTTAGAGACGGTCTCTGTTTTTAGAGACCGTCTCATTGTCAATGAGACCCTATTTTTGCCAAAAATAAGTTTATAAATAATTTAATATTGTTTAAAGTTTATTATAAAGATTTATCCCCAAGTCTTACGAATGAAGTGCAGGGTCTCAAGATGAGTCTCAAAACTCAAGACTACACATTTTTGGAAATAATTTGTATTTGAGACTCAAATCGAGTCTCACCAATAAAGATGCTCTAATCGATCGATAGTTATAAAATCGGTGTTCGCTAGCTAGCTAGCTAAGATATACGGTTGTGTTATTGTATGAGTAATGGAGGTAATTAAGGTGTAACTGTGTGAGTAATAATTAAGTGATATTTTCGATAGAATTGAGGGATAGTGGTTCGATCGAAAGGTCACGGATTCGATTCGACTCGACTCTTGCCTCGTCCAATAACAGAGACTATCTAAATTGTGGGGCAAGCCATTGGATGGTTTATGAATTATGATCTTATGTTTAGGAAAACTTGACAACAAAAGTTTAGGATGATGACGATGATGCCACATGAAAAATCTATCATATTCTAGAAAATGATGTGTATTACAGTCACGTTTTATTAAAATCACTAGTAGAACAATCATTTGGTAGAATACGTGTACCCTAGTGTAACATGCTTACCACAACTTAATTAACTCGATCATTTGCTTAATTATAGGAGCTTCAATTTGATTCCACGAATTTACGGCGGCTTATTAACTTTAGTGCGGCGTACTATCATTTGAAAATTGACCTCTTAATATATTCACCGTACAAATTATTATCCCGCGAGGATCATGGTTAGCTTAGTGATTAGGAAACCAATCTGTTCGGAAAATTAAAAGAGTTACCGGTTATGCCCTTTTTTTACATCCGGTAGAAATGCAAATTCGTTTGGCTGATCATAACTCATACTCTGTAAGTTAATTAGCGCTATACACGATATGCATTAAAATTATGAAATAATGCATTTATTCGTACCATGTGTCATGTGATAATACCAATACACTACTTTACCGTTTACATATAATACCGAAGTCAGTGTCATCCGATGATGCATCATATTCGGATCATAGGTCAAACGTGTTATGGTAAGAAATATTGGAGTTGCGTGACAGCAAAAGCTTTGTTAGAAGGGGTTAATGTGTGTGTTTAGGATTCTGTCAAATTATTGGCATTGGGTGATATGATGAGCTCATGTAACAGATGCGCACACACTACTAGTAGCTACAGTTCGTGAAAAGCCCATTCCCTTATCAATAAGAGCGTCAATAATAATTCAATTTCAATCAAAAGATGAACGGTTCATACACATTCCAAGTTTATCATTAGTGTCAAATTGTCAATCTTTATAGTATATCAGTATATGATTGATCATTTCATACAAGTTGGAGGATAAGATGGTGACTTAAATGGCTGAATTTTCGATTCTTGCATCGGTTTGATTTAGATGGTATGATCATTTTGTGGCATTTTTTGGAGCTAATATTCGGTCGAATAAGATATCCTGTATGAAATTGAGCTTTTGAAGTAAATTAACTTATCTTCAAAATGTAAAGGTTCTCAACAAATCGATATTTTATCCCAGTAATCTATATGAATTCACATGGTGAAATGATTCACCGAGTCATCACCCATCGAAACCCACAACTAGACACACTTAGGCTATGTACAACGCTGAAGCACACTCTCCATAAAACACTAGCTCTCCAGCACATTCTCTCTCCTTGGAGAGTCGATACCTTACTTCACCCTCACAATGCTGTCACTCTCCTATCTAACTCTCCACCTCACTTTTAGTGGACCCGATCGTATTATTTTATCACATCTTTTCATTTTTCATTAATTCTTTTACTATGTTTTCGTAAAAGATCGTTATAAGTTCGATATTTTTCAATATCACATAAAATAAGTCGACATCAAAATTATATTATATTATAAAATTATTTTTAAAAAATAAAAAATGATTTTTTGAGTAAAAAAAGTTATTTTTGAAAATTAATTATTCTCGAAATTTATTAAATTAATAAAATATTTAAATCGTGATTGATTACCGTAATTTGGTAGCATATTATATAAGAGTGGGTGGGGTATATAGAAGGAGAAAGAGTTGTAGCTAGCTACTTGTGTGCTGCAAATGGAGAGTTAGCTACATCAAATGTAGATGGAGAGTTAACTCTCCATTCTCTTGAAGCACATCACTGTGAGGTTATAGTTAACTTCTTCTCTCTCATCTCTCCTCGAGAGTTAACTCTCCATTTCGTTGAAGCACACAATTGTACGTGCTCTTAGCTATGTGTCTAAGGCAAAAGGCTATTATAATAAGTGAAACAATAATAACTACAACATTGCTAGAATCGTACAAAATTTATATCTTTAGTGGAATATTTCCCCCGATTTTCATTGATTTTACGGTTTTCAATTCCATTTATAAGATCATAATTGGGAAACCGTAAACATTTTAAGGAAATCGAGTACTTTCATTAGTCATAGTAATGAGTACATAACTTCATTAGTCATACCTTTAGTTTTTGACACAACTAGACAAGTTTTAGACTTGTATCCTTTCATCATGTCTCTTGTTTCACGAAGAACTCTATTGACAAATAGTTGAAAATCCTTTGATACATCTAAATCTTTTACGTTTAGATTACATATCAAAATCGAGGAAGCTCAAAATAGAGTAGGCAATGAGTTGTGACTTTGAGTGACCAATTAGTCATACTTTTAGTTTTTGACGCAACTAGACAAGTTTTAGACTCATATACTTTCATTACCAATTCTCTCTTGTTTCACGTACAACTCTCTTGACGAATAGTTGAATTACTTGAATACTCCGTATACTTCGATATATATCCGAATCTTTTACGTCAACTTAGGGCCTGTTTGGTATCGTTTTTTGTTTTCAGTTTTCTGTTTTTTTGAAAACCAAAGCCTCGTTTTTAAAAATCAGAAAAAATGGTTTTCACTTTCAGTTGTTAGTTCTCATTTTCTATATGATTATTATAGAACCAAACAATTTAAATTTAGTTTTGTAACTTATGTAATTAAATCTTTTACGCAAAAAAAAAATAAATAAAAAAAATATGCGAGAGTCCAAGACACCTCAAACTTAAACTCGATCCAATTTCTATTCAACAAAGCCCAAGCCCAAATTTCCATTCCCTCTAAAATTCCATCACTTCCAATTATGGCGCGTAAATCGAAAACCCCTCCCCCCTTTCCAAAATTAGGGTTTAATCCAACATTTCAATTCAATTTTTCCCCCAAATTAATCTTCAACAACAACAACAACAACAGCAAAAATGTCGAATATCCCAGATCAATTGCAACAAATCAAAACCCTAATTTCATCACCTTCAAAATCAGAGAAACCATTTGCATACTCAACTCTCCAACAGCTTCAAGAACAAGCTAGTAATGATAATTCCCTAATTCAGCCTCTCGTTGATTCCTCCGAATCTATCCTTTCTTCGATTGTCGCTGACATTGGATACGACGATGCAGATGAAGAAATGTAACTTCCCCTTGAAGTTTTGTTTTTGTTTAATTTTTTTTTTTACCAAAGTTTTGATTTTGTTTTATTTACTGACATAATTTTGGGGTTTGATGTTGTTGTTGCAGTGTTGCATTGGCTTTGAAGTGTTTGGGATTCATGATTTATCACCCATCCATCGTTACCGCGATTCCGAGTATGTATATTACTGTCATCTTCTTAGGTGTTGTCTTTTGGATTTGAGTGAGCTCATTAATGCTTAGTTTAGTGATTGTTAAACTTACTTTGTTATGAATTTGTGATTTTTGTATACCGTGTAGTCAAAAGTTATGATCTTGTCGTGTTTTCGTGCTAAGAATTGCCTCGTCTAATTGTTTTTGGTGTTTGATTGAATGGAATTGAATATCGTCCCCAATAACAATATCATTACCCCAGCCTGTTTAAAGAGACTACTAGGTTTGACAATTGGGGGTCGCCAGCTTCATAGTCTATGAAGACGGTAGTAATTAGTTGGACTCGTTAAAGATATGATGGGACGATTTTTGCTCATTGAGAAGTAGAGGTTATGATTTTACTTGGTATTGATGGGGATATTATGAATTTCGAAGGGGAGCACATGATTGAGGAATTTCAGTTGGGCGCTTTTAACTCCACACTCTATCTTCATGCGACTTTGTTGTATCTTTATAGTCGCGCTACTATAGTTATCTTTATGCTTGATCATCATAACTTTTGAGAATTAACATTCCTCTTATGTTCTTGGGAGGGGTTGAATGCAGAGAAATGCATAGCTGAGGTGCTGGAGTCACTTGCTCGAGTAATTACTACTACAAAAATTAAGGTATGTAACTTTGAACATAGCACGCATGCTTATGTGGGTATTTATTAGTCATATTCTCTATCAGCAACTGGTTAATTTTTTATGGTCATGAGTCATGACCATAGGCCGTTTGCAATCTAGGAGTATGGTGTATATCCATCCAACAGCTCGATTCCTCGTCCTTGGTTCTTCACTTTGATTTACTGTTGAGGTCCGTTGTTCATGCCCTTGACAATCCTGCTGGTTCACTATCAACCACATTTGAAGCTATTCAGGTAATAACATTCCCTTTTGCTGGATTATGCTTTTCTTCTTAAGATAATTTCCTTGCTGAGTGCTTTTCCATCAAGTTCTTCTATATGTCACCAGCTATTCAGTAAGCATAAACAATGCATTAGGTTATCGCTTTAGCATATAATGTATTTAGTAAATCAGATGGGTCTGAGCCTCTCACACTTCCATTTTTTTTGGTAACAGGCAGTTATGAAGTTAGCTGCACAAGTAGGTGAAAAGATGAGAGACACATCAAGTATATGGGCACCTCCCATATATAGAAGACTCTTAAGTGCTGACAAAAGGGAGAGGGACATGTCGCAAAGATGCTTATTGAAGATCAAGTGTCTAATCGTTCCTCCCCTTCAGGCTCTCTCAAAGGTATATTGAGTTAACAATCTAGTCGTGCTTTCCTGGATTTATAGTTTTTTTGCTTAATTTTTCTCTTTTAGGTGACCCTTTTAGCCAGGGCAATAGGGCTTTATCGTGATGGTTGTAGTGATGAATCACTAATAATTGAATCATAGTTCTCATGCATTGATTTGTTCTTTTCTGAAGATAATCTTGAAATTTGCAAATGTTTATTCTTTTGAATTAGTTGTTCTCTTACCTGCCACTTTAGAGTGCTCACTTTTGTATTCTTGTCTTTCTTAGGCTATTGCCCACGAAATGAAGCACGGACTGCTTTCTGCTATGAAGGATTTGCTGAAACAAGGCAAGAAAGTTCAGGCTCTCCAAGCATGGGGATGGTTTATCCGTATTCTTGGATATCATTCCTTGAGGAGTAGGCATTTGGTTAATGAATTGCTTAAGATTCCTGAGCAGACTTTTTCGGATTCAGATCCCCAAATTCAGATTGCAACCTTGGTAAGCTGTTCCTACTTCTTATTGCTAGTTAACAGAAATTTCTGATGAGTTTTCTGCTTATCTATAATTCTATACAGTGTCATCAGCCAATCATGCATTTGATAAAGATCATTCTATACTACCAATTAAGGAACTTTGATGTTGCATTGCTCTGCATTGATATTTACTTTGTTTCCTCACCACACAGGTTGCATGGGAAGGTTTAATAGACGCTCTTGTGGCCTTCCCAACTAAAGATTGTGATACTGTGACAGTTAGTCCTTTATGCCTTGAGCAAGATAAAGTGACATCAGAGTTGAACGGACGCAATATTCGGACAGGAGAATGCTCAAAAGGTGTTAAGCTCATTATGACACCAATAATTGGGATTATGGCGAGCAAAATAGACCTTTCTGTCCAGTCATCCTGCTTGAACACATGGTGCTATTTATTACATAAGCTTGACGACTTAGTAAACGATCCTAGTATATTAGGTATTGTTGTGGAGCCGTTGTTGAAAGCAGTATTGAACGTCAAACTTGATGACAGGAACTTCTGGATCTGGACCACGTGCATGAATTTGCTTCATGATTTCATGCAATCTAAAAGTTTCAATAATGGATCAGTTACCAATGTATCCTGTGATTCATTACCTATAACAACTAATAGCGTAAGGCCTTTATTAGGGGAGAGTACATTGAGGACTTACTCTGTTAGATGGTTACCTTGGGATTGTAGTCAGATGGACTTTCTGGTAAGAATGATACAGATGACACTGAGAGAAGCAGCGATGGCTACTCTGAGCTCTGAGAACAATAAACTGATGTGTGATGTCATGTTTAGGATGTTCCGTTTCTTCTTGAAAGGGGTTCAAATAGATTTTGCAAAATCTTTGGCTAGTTTTGACTCTGTTATGCAGTCCATTAACGCCGTTTTTGGGTTAGTTAAAGCATTATGCGAAGCTGCGCTTTCTGTGGATGGTGAATGTAATGGGTTTCAAGTCTTTTGCTTGCAGTCTTTGGAGGCAGTGATTCAGGAGCTGGATCCTTCTATCCTTGGGTCTCCTCTTCATAAAGTTCCCCTAGATGTGGAATATGCTTTCCAAGGTGAAGCTAGATACAACATGGGTAATATCTTTATGAGTTTTATGGACATGGTTCTGCCAGTGACATATTTAACGGTTCTCTATTACTATGTGGTCATTCAAGTGAGCAGTAAGGCAGTCAGCTATGAGTCTGTTCTACGGGATTCAGATAGTTACTTAAACAAATTGCTATCTTCATATGAGTTGTTGGACATTCTACATGCCATTGCTGCACCTCTTTATGTTTTGGTGGACGAAAGTTCTCTAAGGGTTTGGGTCACTGTTGCTCAGTGTTTGAGAGATCACCTTTATAGTGCAAAGGAGCTCCTGCCTCTGAAAATCCAGCCTAATAGCTTTGGGAGTCGTACTTTGGGTAACTTCTTGGTATACCCGCTTGTTGTCTGTTCCTCCCTCAAAGCAATGGCCACCACAAAGAATTGCAACTCCGAAGCTTCACCAATTTTGTTGGAGAACTGTACACTGGGAAAAGTTATTGAAGTTTGGATATCTCTTTATAGCTCTGTTAATTGTAACATTGTGCAAGAAGTTCCTAGAAAGAATTGGTTTACAGAGGATCTTTGCCTGTCATTGAATGATTTTCTCCATCAACATAGCAACTCGAGTGAGTGTTTCACTGTGTTCAATGCTAACAGTTGTGAGCATCAGCTCCTCTCTTTATGTGGTGTCATTGGAAAGTGTATCCTGGAGAATCTAAATATAGAAAAGGTTACTCCTGAAGCAATCAAGTGTAGTTATACCGGATCCAGTGGCTTCAATAACTGCTTGGATTTTATAGCCAGGTTAGTGTTAAATCCTCTTAATGCTGCATATAATCTCTTTGTTATCAGGAGTGAACTGTTTTGTGCTTGTTATATTGTGACTCAGTTGGCGTGGCTTCTGCTCTTCTTTCTTGTGCAATCCACTATGGTGATGTGTTGTTCAGTTCATAATGTTAAGCTTTGTTCAGAATTGCAATAAGCAGTTTATTTGAAGTCCTGGTCTAATAGCAAATTTGCCCATATATTATCTTCAATTGGTTGTTTACGTCTTCAATTTGTATGATTGGGTCCTGTTTAATCTTCTGTCTACTCTAGACTAGGCATGCCCTGCTCTTTACCTGTTCCCATAGATTCATCTATTCTTTTTATCATGAACTAGTATGATGTTGCGGCCATGTGTAAACGATGTCAGCTGCATTATGGACCTGTTGGGGATGGGTCTTTGGCAGTCTTTGCTCTGAAGTCTGAGAATTCATTTTTAAGATTCTCTTTTAATCTTCAGTAAACTTGCCCTTAAACGGCTTTGATAAGTATTCACTTATCTGTGTAACATTTGTTTTCAGGCTCATGAATCTCCTATCAACAAAGTTGGAAGAAGCACCCCAAGATTGTTGCAATCTCCAGGTTTGAGCCCTAAAATCACTATGTAAATACAATATCATATATGCAGTCTTTCACCTGAATTCGCCGTGCATTACAGGCTCCTTCCTCCTTTAATACACATAGCCAGTCACCTTCAATGGAAGGAAGATATCACTTCCTTTATTCAGGTATGTAATTCGCATTTTAGTACCATTTCACCTGCCTTTGATTATTGAAGCCTCACCAATTTTATGCCATATAAGCACATTTTTTGTATTGGGCATAGTACTCGCTAATCAGCCTGTTGCTGTTGAAGGGGTTTTTAGTTCATACATTCTGATCCGTGTAATTGCTGTCACAGACTCAGTGACTTGTGTTAAAAGTTGTGGCATCTTCATGCTCATATTGCCATCAAATGCAGTTTGAATAAGTTAGCTCTTACACTTCAGTGAAGTTAGATTCAAACATTATAATAGATGAATTCGGCCTCTACTTTTTGCTTGTATAGATAACTGAAGAGTGAAGACCCACTCGACTTTCAATATCGGAATTGACATAAAACATTTTCGGTTAATAAGGTCAGAGAAATTAAAGGAAGATTCTCGGTCTTGCAAGTAGTCTTACATATATGTACTCTGTGTTAGCTTGATTATACACACTGAGGCAAAGTACATTGTGAAGACACCACCAAAACTATGACACCATAAACCCCATACCTTACTAAAACATTACTTTATAAAATCTCGAAAAATATGAACATCAGTTTGTCTTTGGTGTAATAATCTCAGATTGTCAGTACATCAGTTCCAGTTGATCTCTACTTCTGTGTTGGTATTGGAACTTCCAATGTTTTTAACTGTCTCGATATGTTATCCAGGTGTTGGGTGATCCACTGCTTTGCTGGTTGTCAGATGCCGCATTGGGGAGTGACAGCATCAACAATCAGCTGTCACTTTTGTGGACAGAAATAATCAGATGTTTGCAGCGTAGCTGGCCTTCAGTTGAATTTGACTCCTCCTTTCTGAAGCTTCAAGCACCTCTGCTCGAAAAAACACTTGGCCATCCAAGCCCCTCCATTTCGGAGCCTACTATCAACTTCTGGAACTCTGCTTACGGAGATCAGCTCCATGTAGAAGTCCCTCCCTGTTTGTTAGATGTATTGGACAAGCTATCTCGACTTGGAAAGATAAAAATAAGAAACAGAAAAGCACCCATGTTAGAGAAAGACACCAACGATCCACCTAGGCACAAGGTTACTGCGACATTGGGGATGTGCTCAAAACGAGTTGAGCTTGGGAAGGACGCAAAAGTTACATCTGCTAAGACAAGTGAGCTGCCACCATGCCCTAAACGAAAAAGGTCAGAGCTTACTGAGCACCAGAGAGAAGTGAGGAGGGCACAGCAAGGGAAGGGAAGTGATTGTAGTGGGCACGGTCCTGGAATTCGGACTTATACAAGTGTCGATTTCTCTCAAGGAAACGAGGATTCGCAAGACAGTCAGGACATCATCCGGGATTCTGAACTGATACTGGACTTGCTGAAGAGGCAAGGGTGATTAGATATGACACTAGGCTCTCCAACATCCCATCATGTTTGTTTCTCTAATTTGTATAGTGGTAAATAGACACTAGGCTCTTAAACACTGAAGAGTTGTTACAGATTGCGGTATTTTCGAGAGGAGCTGCTGCATCTAGGGAAAAATGCTGTTGTTCCCGAGCATATAAAGCTGTACAAGCTGAAATACATGGAAAATACAGGATTTCGAAGAACAAAAGGGGAGGTTCCGAAGCAAGGACGGAAAAGAAAAAGCTGAAACGAGCTGAAGTCGTAAACCGAAAACTTGGTGTGAAGAGATTGAAGCTTAAACCTGTAATAGTGAAGCCAAAAGTTGTGCAACACTGTCGACACCATCTTAATGGAAGATGCAATGTGGGTGAGAAATGCAAGATTTCAATCTACCGGTGAACAAGACACCAAACAATGGGAATAGGGCGCTTCAAACCGCACTCGCATTCGCTTCCGGGATTAAAACGAGTGCTGTGGCTGTACCCACCAAGGAAATCAACAAAAATGAACTAATGAAGGTACATATATGACAGGGTAAATTGTCACAACTCACATGCCTTATGATTAAGGTTTATGATTAAGGTTGAAGAAGTACCTACAAATGTAAGAAGTTGTAATACTAGTATACTAGTATGTTATAATTAGTGCAATATTGTTATTTGTACCATCACTACACCGAACGTCTTCAACTCGACTTTAAATAATTACATACACACTCAAATGATAGCACACTATAGCGGACTACCCGTGTAACAGATTATTGACGATGCAACTTGAAATAAGACTTGCTAAGATGAACAACTATCTACCTTAATAACAAGACTCAGAAAAATTAATGACTAGATAAGACACTCATTTTTGAAAACATTTGAAACTCACGCTCTTCGATCTTCACCCAAACTGGAAAATACAGATTGAAAGAACGATAAAACCTACTAATCTCCCATCATATTTATCTCCGCTTCCCGCCTTGTTATAATCCGCCACTAAAACAAATCGTCTTATTATGGAATACCATTAATCGAACACAATGTCAAAGATACAAAGTCAAAACAACTTTAACATCTCATCCTCTACCATTTAAATGAACCACAGTTTTTTTTCTCTCTAGAACGAGTTGATCGACAAGTAAGTTAATTCGTTCCTTTTCTAGAACTAAAACGCCATTAATCGAACACAACATCGAAAATCCGAAGTCAAACCCCCCCCCCACTCCCTACCCAAAACAAAAATCTGAAACCAAACCATTCCAATTTTTCCCCATTAAAAAAAACAAACATTTTTGAAGAAGAAACACGACGAAATTGAGCAGCGGAAAAAAGAAAAAGAGAAAAGAAAAAGAAAAACTCAACCCTCACAAAAACCCAAACAAATAAAAAAATAAAAAAAAATTCCCCAAAAAAACTTCCCCCGCTTTCTCTTTCTCTCTCTTTCAGAATTCCCCCAATCTGCAACTCTCCTCCTCCTTCTTCCTCTTCAAACCGAGTCGTAGAGAGAGTTAACTCGGTACTTCAACTCACCGAATCGGCCGAGTTTCACCGAGTTTCACCGAGTTTCACCGAGTTAGGGTTTCGTCAATTTCAATCGTGTTTATAAACTCCGATTTTCTCCCGTTCATGCAATTGAAGTATCTTATCGGTTACGATTGAGTAAAAGCTAGGGTTTGCTTGATTTTTACTGCTGCATTTTACTGATTAGGTTGATTTTCCTGTGTGTGAGATAGATAGGGAGTGAATTTGAGTGAACAGTGTGATTTTTGTGCGTTTTTTGGGCGTTTTTTTGTGTGTGAGTTCGATCTCTGGATGGATTCGCGAGATTCGGTATCGGCGGCGGTGAGTGTAGCGAGAGAAGGCGGTGGTGGTGGTGGCGTGGCGGTGGTTGTGGATGACGACGGTGCTTTATCGGTAACTGCGTCGCTTGCTAAAGAAGCTGTTGTGTTGTTTCAATCGGAAAAGTATTCGGAGTGTGTTGAGGTGTTGAATCAACTCTTGCAGAAGAAGGAAGGTGATCCGAAGGTATAATGTTTGTTACTTAATTGTTCGTTTTTTTCGCGGTTTCGATGCTACGATTGTCGTAATTCGTGTTTATATTGGTTGTTTCTGCTGTGATTTTTGATAATTGTGATTGTGGTTTTGGTTTGAGTCGATATTTTAGGTTTAATGTTTTGCTTGATTTTGCTTAATTTAGGTTTCGACTCGGTTAATATGAGTATTAGATGGTTAGGTGGGAGATGATGTAGTTAGTTGATGTTGCTTTGTGTTAAGTAAATGGCGGAGTGGATGAGTCGCGGTTGGAGCGTTGAGGGCGGTAGTTCTGTGTGGAGTTAGTAGCTTTAGGAGCTGGTTGTTTCTGCGATGTTTGAGTGGTTTGAGGTGGAGTTTTCTATGGACTGTGGAGGATGTGGTTGATGAGAAATGAAATGATTTGAGTGCCGTGGTTTGCACGTGTGGGTTTGTGTAAGTTAGAGAACCAGTAGAATGTTTGTTACTAACAGGCTGTAGTGATTTTGAGGTGGAGTTTGGAGCGTGGGCTTGACGAGAACTGAAAATGATTTGAGTGTCGTAATTTGCCTGATACCTTTAAGATGGTTGTAATTGATTTCTAAATTTTGTTTGTTGGCTGACCTTGGGCGGGTTTGTGTTGTGGACCTGGATGGAACTCCATTTTGCTGGAAATGCTGAATAGAAGCTGTACACATCAGCCTTTTTACATCGAATGTAATGATAATTAGGCTTGTACCCATCTTTAGTGCATTGTCTAAGGCATGGTTATTCTTGTTTGCCTTTCTATACTTCGAAATGTTGAGCAATTGGCAGATTTTTTTAGGAATAATTCGTTTCCTTGGAGTTGAGTTTTAAGAGGGTAATCCGTAAGCAGCGTATGTATGTTTTCAACGTAGGTTAAGGCTTGCATACATCCAACACCCCCCCCCTCTTACCCCGTCTTATGGCGGGAGCCTGTGAGTTTGAGGCACTGGGGTGATGTTGTTGTAGCCTTGAAGGCAATAAAACTGAATTTTTTTAGCCTTTAAAACCTGTTTGGGGTGTTTTATGGCGGCGGAAAGCCTGGTTAGGAGATTGGAGAAGTTGAATGAGACAACGTTTTATTTTCGGGAGTGGTAGAAAATGGAAAGAGAAGAGATAGATTTAATGTCCTATGAAACACAACAAAAATTTCAAATGTCTTTTCTATCTATGGACGGACTGTTATTTTTTTTTTCTTATTTTTGCCCTGTTCATGTCTATTTTTATCATGCTGAACTTTGCCAATCATTCTGCAGATTCTACATAATGTTGCTGTAGCGGAGTTTCTGCGGGATGGAAGTGTAGATCCAAAGAATTTGCTAGAAGTCCTCATCAATGTTAAGGTATTGCTATGATCCTAAAGTCAGATATACAGCTGACTTTACTCTTCTGCTGGATTGCTGGGGCTAACCAATTGAATTGATGTTATATATTTTGATGAAAGATAATAAATCATTTGGGGATGTGTGAAGCAGTGGGTTGATTATTGACTTGCATTAGTCTTGAATACAATTCAAAGCTTATGGTTTTAGAATTTTTTTTTAAGGAAGAGACCGTTCACGACATGTAGGTAATTACCTTCATGGGAAGAAATAGAAGCTCTATGATTAGTGTAGCAATCTAGGTGTCTAGGTGCATAATTGGGGTCGTCTATTCCCCTGATAGCCCACCCATTAATGATTTACACTTGATCTATCTTTAAGGGAGAGGTGAGTAATAACAGCAGTGTAAATGTAAGCTAACTAATGAAATAGAGAACCTTGGAAGTCTGAACATATGACCTAAAAATCAACAAGCGTCAGAAGTCGGAGTGACACGAGCTTGGTGAAATTTTGTTTTAGTTAGTTTGACAAGCAGGATATTTCGGAGAAAGAGCATTTATGAGGTTGGAGATGTTGACAATTGTGAGACAATATTTCATTTTCACTTATGTCTATTGTAGATTTAAGTTCTATATTTGGGGACTATATATCAAGCATTTCTACAAGGGTTTTAGCATACCCTGGTACCGTAATTCATGTGCCCCCTCCCCCCTACAGTGGCAGGCGTGTGTCAATTTGTTATCACATGGGAAGCTTGGTTTCCTTAATCTGCTTTTATATTTTTCAGAGGAAGAGTGAAGACCTTGCTCGCGCATCCAAAGAACAGACAGATACTGCCACCCAGGCTGCCAATAAATCCAATTCTGGAAGTAAAGGAACTAATAGTCTGACAAACTCTGCCGGTGCTGGTTTTGCTGATGAATTTGATTCATCTGTGGCAGCATTGAATATCGTATGTTTTACTTTCTATCCTGAACTTGCAATGTCCTGGTGGTCCCTCTTCTGGGGGTGTATCTGATGGTTATGTCTTTTTATCTGTGGTTCTTAGGCAACAATACTGGCTCACCTGCATGAGTATTCGAAGGCACTGTCAGTTCTGGATCCATTATTTCAAAATATTGAACCCATAGATGAGGTTTGGGCAATAACATCTCTTTTTGATCCACTTAGTTGCAAATGTACATATTCTGATGGGTTATCTTTTATTGGTCATTCCCAGACTACCGCTTTGCATGTGTGCCTTTTACTTCTGGATGTTGCCTTTTTGACTCACGATGCATCCAAGTTTTCGGTAAGCCTTTCAGCAAGTTTGTAATTATTAATATTTTCTTTTAGTCTCATTATAGGTGACGTTAGCTTGTTCTTTTTGCTGCCTGCTCAGCGAACAGAATATTTGTCACCCTTGTCAGTAAATGATGTCTCTTTTAAGGTTTCTGTGTATGTGATATATCCAATTTCGGGGGAAGTTGTTTAGTAGTAAGAAATCTGGTGATGTTAATTGCTTTCCTCAGGCCATAGAATAGTATTGTTTACTTTTCAGACACCATGGCGTTTGAGGTAGTAGGCATAGCTGATTACCCCTTGATCCTTGCTCCTCTGTTAGAGGCAATTCTTGTACTAAATTATGTTTTAACAAGTTGCGTTTTCCGTTTTATTTTTATTGATATACTCCACATTATATTGTTCCAAAAATAATACGCCGTTTCTATATTGGTTACAGAAAAAGGAAAAACCATTGTAATCCTTATTATGCCCTTAGAACAATGAGTCCTATTATACAATTTTTGTTGGTTCACAATAGTTTCTCAAATATGAACCTCGGTTTAATTGGGGCATGAGGGAAATGAAATGGAGGAGTAGCTTTTAATGAAGGTCTTGCAGAAAGTTTCTTCCAAGTGATTATTTGGTGGTGCTGTAGTGGTAGTGGTAGTGGGGGTGTAGTGAGTTATTTTTTATATCGAATTAGATAAAAATGGTTAAATGAGGCCAAGAGAACTATTTATATCAGTTTTACAGGGGTACTTGAGATAATTGTCTTTACTTTCCTTCAAATGGACCAGTATTCAAAGTCATTGATCCTTTGGGGGCAGAGGGAACATTATAGTACTTATCCCGTTTCACCAAGCCTTAATATTTGCTGAATTAAATTCAAAAACCCTGAAACAGAACTCAGTTTATAATCTCAGTTGGAGGAAATAGAAACTCATCAATTTCTTAAGACAATGAGTTGAAGAACTATGGGCCCTTTGGCAAGAACTTCTTCAGAACTTCTAGTTTTCTCTTGGTTGTGAGTTGGTTTGGACTTGCGAGACCTCTTTTCTTTTCCTTCCAAGCTTTGAACATATAGTAACTGCTATACCAATTCTTAACTCTCTAGCTGGGGTAGGATATTGAAACTGGATGTAGTTTCGAAGGGTTTTGTTCTTTCCAACTTAAACTCATCTTTATTTATTTTGCATTTTCTTGAAGTTATTGGAGTTTACTTGAACTTCTCGCATTCTCGTGTGAAGAGACAGCTAAAGTAAAACTGTAAATCCGTAAACTGGAGAAAACCTGAAGTTACTTCTGTTGTCACTGACCGGCAACATTTCTTGCTTGTGACTATTGCAACTAGGTACTTCTGAAAAGTATGTACACTGGAGGTTCTCAAATATAGCGCATATCCTCCTACCCATCCAAGATTAAGAATCTTTCTCTGGATTTGGGATGTCCCAACATATAGTATCCAATTAAAGTCCAGAGATTTAATCAAGCCTTGTCTTGAAAATGATAGTCTCACTTCTCATAGATGTTTGGTTCAACTTGTTCATTTGACAAACTTGTTCTGTGGTTGGTGCTTTCAAACCAAGTTTTTTTGCCCCCTCTTAATCACATATGTTGAGGACTTGACGGAAAAATGGAGTACTTTATTTAGCCAAAGAGTGTATTATTTACTTGCTTAAAAGTATGTGCGTAGCTCTACATACGTCATTCACCTTTGAACTGGGGGCGGATATTTGGTTGAAGTGTTTCTAACGTGCCTGCTAGTATTTGCATTATGATTTATGCTATAATTATCGCAAGGTGGTTTAGTGAGTAAATGATGTTGCTTGATTTTTTCAGAACCACTTTTATCATAGAAAAAGATTTCTGTAGAACCTTTGAGGATTATGATGTTACTATACTTCTCTTGTGCTGTGAAAATTATAATGACATTTTGGTGAGGTGTAGGAATGGAGTTGGGTGAATACTGGATAAAGAGTTTCATATTGTTTCTCGATACTGTTGTGTGCAAGTATCAACATTGTGCTCTTTAATAAATGTCATTTTTCTTTTTGCTCAAAAAATATGGTCAGCGCTGCTATGATTTTTCTTTTGATTTAGAGCATTTTTTTTTCCCCATAATGGCTGTTAGCCAGTCATGGCAAGTTTTTTCATTCTCAATTCGTGATCACCACTGTACCTATTTTATCTGAACTGGTATTGCATGAGATAAAAAATTCTGTGTTGCAATATGAGTAATATCTAATATATCATAGTTAACAGATACGGTTCATGCCATGTCATTTTGTCTGTTGCTTGAGAATGATGAATCCGTTCCATGCTACCTTTCTGTCCAGGATGTCATAAATTATCTGGAAAAAGCTTTTGGAGTAAGTTATATGCTCAATCAAAATGATGGTGGCACTGTGCAGCAACAAATGCCAAACCTGGTAGGGAAGTCCTCTTCAATTCCTAATAATTCACCAACCTCTGACGACTTTAGTTCAGAAGGGATGCTTGCTGGAAATGCCTCTGAAGGCTCTTTATCAAGAACCTTATCAGATGAGACGATGGAATATGAAACATTATTATCAACCCTTGACATATCCAGGCCGTCTAATATCTCTGCATCTAGTGATTTGTCAAGGATCCCAGCTGATCGCTCTACACCAACCATTAATCTGAAGCTGCAATTACCCCTCTACAAGATACAGCTTTTGCTTCTTACGAGAAATCTAAAGGCAGCTAAGCGTGAAGTTAAGCAAGCGATGAATATTGCACGAGAAGTAGATTCTTCAAGGGCGCTTCTGCTCAAGTCGCAGCTTGAGTATGCCCGCGGGAATTACTCAAAAGCGTTCAAGCTTTTGAGAGCATCGAGTAACCAATCCGATGTTGGAAGTTCAATCATCATTAACAACAACATTGGATGTATCTATTATCAGCAAGGGAAGCATCACACCGCAAGTATATTCTTCCACAAAGCGCTAAGCAATTGTTCATTCCTCTGGAAGGAAAAGCCTCGGAAGCTTTCCGCATTTTCTCAAGACAAATCTCTGCTTATAGCATATAATTGTGGCTTGCAGTACCTGGCTTGTGGTAAACCTTTGCTTGCTGCTCGCTGTTTTTTGAAAGCCAGTTTTGTTTTCTACCACAGGCCTCTCCTATGGCTCCGACTAGCAGAATGCTGCCTTGTAGCAATGGAGAAGGGTTTTCTGAAGTGCAGCGAAAGCTTCACTCATGATACTCCAGTGAAGGTCCATGTCATTGGCCAAGGAAAATGGAGACAACTTGTGCTAGAAAATGGGTCACTTAGAAATGGCAAAGTGAAGTCAGAGGAAAAGGAGGAGTTGGTACTTGACAGCAATGCCAAGCTAAAGCTGTCGTTGCCATTTGCCAGGCAATGTCTTCTTAATGCCCTTCAGTTGCTAAGTGGTTCTGAGTCGAAGAATGCAACGTCTGGTTTGTCAACAGATTCTTCTTTCGAGGAAAATGAATCAAGTGACACAGCAGCACCTAAGAATGGAGGCAACAAGAATTCCACTGATCCCAAATCCAAAGAACCCGGAAGCTCAGGTCTAGTTAGTGCAAATGGGGATACAAGAGAGCAGAAAGGTGGAACTCATGCTAATACAGCTGCCGCAACCACCATGTCTGAGTATGAGGATATCTGCAGGCGAGAAAATCAGAAAATCAAACAGGCTATTCTAATTGACCTGGCATTCGTGGAGCTTGAATTAGGAAATCCAGTGAAGGCTCTCTCAACAGCTCTCTCTCTCCTCAACTTACCTGAATGTTCTAGAATGTATGCCTTTTGGGGGCATGTCTATGCAGCTGAGGCGCTTTGTTTACTGAACAGACCGAATGATGCTGCTGACCATCTGTCTACATATCTGTCTGCCGATAACAATGTGGAAATGCCTTACAGTGAAGAAGACTGTAAACAATGGCAGGCTAGGAAGACTCTGGAGGCTGACGATTCAAGTACTGGCCAAACAGCTGCTAGGAATTTCCTATCGGAAGAGCAACAAGATAACGTGTTCCTCAGTCCAAATGAAGCTCGTCAAACACTCTACATCAATCTAGCTACCATGTACGCGACACAGGGAGATTACGAGCAGGCAAGACGATTTGCTGAACAGGCTCTGTCGGTTTCTCCTAACAACCAAGAAGCTGCTCTTATGCAAATCTTTTTGGATCTCAAGCTTGGCAAAGCTGAAGATGCTCTCCTCAAGTTGAAATTCTTTTGCCGCATTAGATACTTGCCGCACAGCTCTCAACCAAAGGCTACTCTCTGATCACTGTTCATTCGTTCTTTTTCTCTTCGTTAGTCGTAGCTCATACCGCAGTCGCAGTTATGACACAGGCACAGGCAGGTTAGCAGTCCTTTCTTAAGGATTTGTAACATAATATAGTTCGATTCAGATAATAAAGTTTTTTTTCGTTTTCTTGTCTTTTCATTTTTCCCTTATTGTTTTTTCACTCGTCGGGTTTTCTCCTAGATTTACATCTAGGTTTCTAGGAGATGGTGTGGCTTGGCCAATGTTTTCTTTTAGGTCAGTCAGTGCAAATGCCTGCCATATTTAGCTTCTGTTAGATGTGATCTGTAGCTATTTAGTTGTCATTGTTTATGTGTTCAATCATTCATGTCAAAAGTAAGAAATACAAAGAGAGCAGTTTGAGCCCTTTTCATGAACCTACATCCATTGTATCATCATCGTTCATTTGGTCATTTTTCTGGTGAATTTTTCATATTTCAACCTGTTTTCTTGAATCTACATATGTATATGTCCCATTGTGATATCATCGTTCCGTGGTCATATTGAGACACATCTTTGACCGTGGACATATGATGGGCGATGACCGTAATAGGTGGCGGCTATGGTGGTGACGCCAAGCAAAAACCCGTGTGGTCATTACTCATTCAGTCATTTGTATACTGCACCACCTCTGTTCTCAGTGCCTCGGCACCTTAGATCATTGTGCATTATCTGAGATAACTTGCCTGAAACCTCCATTAAATATGATACCCATTTGACCCTTTACGCCGATAGTAATTAACGAGCTCATACGTTGGAAGTGGAAGTTGCTAGTACAGAAATTAATTAATTGTATCTAAGAACATAAAACAGAGGAAAATTGAGCAAACTCGGTCGATATGTTCTTTTTATTTGCTAATGTTTTGTTTTGAAAATTCGAACCAAGTGTTGACACATAAGTACAAACAAGGTGTATGCATTAAGATTAGTGAAAATTTCAATATCTCAAGACAACAATTAAGTCTTATTGGCAATCATCTTCCATCTTCTTGTAATTCTCGTCAAACTCGCCGAAGTAGCATCTTTTTTGCGAATTCTTCATCAACGTCAGGTTCACAAATAACCCCAAGGAAAAATATAGTGTCGGAAATGTCTTCTTTGATCATAAACATGAATGGATGATCGGCAATAAATTTAGTCGGCGGTGGCGGAGGAGGTTCATCAAACATGTATTCATCGTTCCCATCCATTAAATCGTAAGTACAACATACAACTTCTGTACCCTTCTCATTGCATTCAATTTCCGAATGTTGAATAATTTTAGAGACGCGAAGTGGGACATCATCATTGTCAATCATACTCTTAAGATCGTCACGAAATTCGAAGGGCAATGTTAGCCCTAATTCTTCCATGGTCTCCGAAGGTCCGAAGGAATACTTATGCTTAAACCTCGGAACCATTAAGACATCGATCTGTTTCTTCTCTAGATTCAGATGCTTGCTAGATAACAAACTAGGTTTTTCTCGAAATTTCTCGACCAGGCCTAGTAGACCTCGCTTTTCATTAGGGAGAATCATGACCATGGAGAATTGCCTTGAAGCATCCTGGCCTCTTTTGTAGGGCATTTTAAGGACTTTGTAGTCATCAAACGATGCATAGTCATAACAAGTTCCATACTTCCACATGGAGGGTACCTCGATATGCGACTTGGTTTTGTCGAGAAGGTAGAACAAGCTTAAATCAGTATCAGTTGGGTCAAACTCATTTACCCATTTGCCCTTGAAGTAGAGACCATTTGCATGGATAAGCATTAAAGCATCGTTAAATGCTCCTTCTAAAAGAAGTTGTTTGATAAGTCCGTTTGTCTTAGATTCAACCCATTCATTTATCTCTTTTACGGCTTCGTCCTACAATAAGAAAACATACATTAGATTAGGGCACTCGTATTTAATAGAGAAGTCGAGAAAGCAATGCAATTTCAACTATGAACGACAAATTAAGTTTACAAGTAAACAAAATATAATTTCGTCTTTATACCAAAAAAAAAAAAAAGAAACGAGTAAGCAAAATACATCAAATAATTAACAACTTTATTAACGTTAAGAATTTAACGTAAAGGGGGTGTGTGTGTCACTAGCTAGCGGTATAATGTTCTACTAATTGAAAAACATGGGACTTGTAATATTTGACGAGTAGAGTATCAGGCCAAAAAACCAAGTTCCTAGGTAAAATGTCTTACGTTAAATCGTTAATTAGGGCCAGGTAACAACATAGATAACACATCAACACGTAACCAAACCATGCATATATATCATATATAAACAAACAAACTAACAAAAAAATCACTCTTTTACGAGAATTTAAACATAATTAACATAACAACTTTCAGGGTTGAATATAGCCTCTCTCTTTTTGGCCTTGATCAGGGTTCTATAGCTCTTATAAAGTCTTGTTTCAGCTCGACTTCCTTTAGCATTCTTGTCAATGGCAAACCCACTGAGAAATTCAAACCCACGAGGGGTATTCGACAAGGTGACCCTCTCTCACCATATATCTTTATTCTGTGTATGGAAGTTCTTTCCAAACTCATTCATGAGGCCTGTAACGAGAGGGAGTGGAAACCTTTTAAGATTGCTGGAAGTGATGTCTTGATCTCTCACCTCTTTTTTGCCAATGATGTCATTTTTTTTGGCGAAGCCAATGAGTCTACTCTCCAAAGTATGACTAGCGTCCTTCATCATTTTTTCATTCTGTCGGGCCAAAAAATGAATAATAACAAGAGTCAACTGTTCTTCTCCAAAAATACCAATGATCGGATTAAGAGTATATTTGAGAACTCCCTTAATGTCAAAAGTAGTAGAGACCTAGGTTCTTACCTCGGTTTCCCCCTCGGAGACAAACGGCCTGCCAAGAGAAAACTTCAATTTATCCTTGACAAAGTGAACCTTAAGCTTGCTAGTTGGAAAACTAGCTCGCTTTCTAAGGCGGGTCGTGCTACCTTGATCAAATCTACCCTTACGTCTATTCCTTGGTATTACATGCAAATTATTAGACTTCCTTCTTGGCTCATAGCAAAACTTGATCAAACTTGTGCAAATTTTTTTTGGGGAAAAAATGGGGAGCATAATAAATTACATTGGATGTCTTGGGATGTTTTGTGTGGCCCTATGAGTTCAGGTGGATTAGGTATTAGGTCTTGCAAGATTATGAACACTGTGCTTAAAATGAAGTTGTGTTGGAGTTTTCTTTCCAAAACAAACTTAGCTTCTACTGTTCTCTTTGCTAAGTATGTGAATAATCGTGTGACACCCACTGCTTTCAAAAATGGTTCGCACATTTGGCAAGGGCTTGCTATATGATGGGACCTTTTCATTGATCACTGTACTTAGAGTTTGGGTACGGGGGATAATGTTAGATTTTGGGAAGATAATTGGAGTGCTGCTGGCATTCTTCGAGCTTTGTTCATTGGCCCCCTACCCTCTAATGTTATTAGTTGGCCTGTCAAAAATGTCATCACCGATTTAGATGTAGACCTCTCTGTGTTCTTTGACAATTGGACGGTTAATGTCATTATGGGGACCCCACTTTCCTCGGTAGGTCAGGACTCTTTGTGTTGTGGTGTTGCTTTGAGAAAGTTTTTTGACTCAAAAGTCATGTATAACAAAATTTGGAGTAACTCTTTTGGCTTTGCTGGTCTTATTACTAACTGGAATGTTATTTGGCAGACCCCTTGCCCTCCTAAAATAAGAGTTTTTCTTTGGCTCGCTGTGTGGGATAAGCTCCCCACAAGAGCGGGCTTGGCCCAAAGACATATTTGTCCTAATGAGTGTTGCACTTTTTGCCCCGTTAATCCTGAAAATTCTTTGCATGTGCTTAAGAACTGTGTTAGAGCGGCTGAAATTTGGTCGGACAACCGTGTTGTGAAAAATATTTTTTTGAATACCAACAATATTCAAGACTGGATTTTCACCAACCTCTCTCCCAAAAATGATCCTCACTGGCCTACTCTTTTTGCCTTTCTCTGTTGGAACCTTTGGAAAAGACGCAACTCTTGGATCTTTGAATTAAAGGATATTCCGACAGATGCTACTATTTATACCTCCCAAAAACAAACTGATGCCTTCTCTGCCTCTGTTTTTCAACAGAACCTTGCCCCTCTGTCCACCATCCCTCCATGTACCCCTCTGAAGCCCCCCTTTGCCACAAATGTCATATTTGTTGATGCGTCTTTTGAACAATCTGATGCCACTGCTGGTTTAGCTTGTTGTATGCTAGATGCAGAGGGAAAGTGGTTAGCTGGACGATGTTCTTGCCTACCTTGTCCGGATGCGACTACGGCCGAAGCGGCGGCTATTCACCTTGCCTTGAGTTGGATCATGGAGCTGGGTATTACCAGTGTGACGATTTTCTCCGATTGTCAGCTCGCGGTTCTAGGTGTTAACGACTCCAAACAACCGAAAGATAAACTCTCTAACTTTTATGGTCTTTGCAGGGAGTTGTTGAATGAGATAGATGGAGTCGCTTTGGAATTCATTAGTCGGAAAGATAATGGTATGACAGATAAATTGGCTCGAAAGGCGAGAAAGTGTTTGGACATTCACCAGGCTGTCCAATTGGGTGTCCCCGATGAAGAAATTAAGGAGTTTTTTGATGAAAACTACATTTTCATGCCCTTCAGAGTACCAGCGGACGGAAGCTCCTATTATTAGTATTTATTTAATGTTTGCTTGTTCTTGTTTTTGTTGTTCTGTAACCTTGTAAACTTGGTTTTCTATCTATTAACGCCTATTTTCCAAAAAAAACATAACAACTTTCACGTTCGGTTTAGAGAGCACTTTTTTCGAATAATAATTTCAAAACAATGCAAGAGTTCGGGTAATGTGAATCGTAAAATTAAAGAAATAGGGTCAGTAGCACGTACCCCTCGACTAAAACTGACACTCTTGACATAGGCTTGATACACAAGCTCGAGGAAATCTTGGTGACTTTTCTGAAGGGAAACCCCATCTTTCACAAAAGCAACATTAAAGTTGAAAATTTTAGGATCTTCATCAGAATCTTCATCATAATCCTTTTTACCGCAGGAAGATTTACTGATCTGGGTTAAATTTCTCGCTTTCGAAACCAATTCATCTACGGTTGTTACCCCAAGAAATTGCAAGAGTTGGTTTAGAGTAGCCCCGTTGGCTCCATCAGCAATCATGTGTAGTATAACGCAGATACCGAGTGGAGAAATCGTAACGTCGGTAAATTTCGTGTGGGATTTTCCGTCGCTAGATTTTACCCTTTCGCCGTAAGATTTCAACTCCTCGTTCAACCGGTGCAATGCGATATTGGTACAAAATTCCATGGCAGTAAATTTTTTTTTTTTTTTTTGTGGTTTGGTTTGGTGTTGGGTTGAATTTTCAGAGAGAGGTGAAAGAACTTGGACGGTTTGTATAGTGTGTTATTAGATGATTCCAAATTTTGACGTTTCCATAAGTCCCGGATGCAAATTGATAGAGGTCTACAATGTATAGTTTGGATTAAAAATATTGGAAAATTGTATTTTGGAGTAATTATTACGACAACTTGCTGTATTAGCCGCGAGGGTGGGGTTATGAGAATCTGAACCTGAACCGAGGATAAGTGCATAACACAAATGCAGGTTGATTTTCGATCTTAGTTAAGCCAACCTTGATCCTACAATTATAAACTTTTGCATAAGGCGATTGAAAAGAAATATCATGTTTAATTTTAAATTACGAATAAAACCTGGATCGCTTACATGCAGAGTTCAAGACAAGTAAAAATTCAAAAATCTCCGATCAACAATCAAATTAAATTTTATTGACAATCAAAATATTGAGGATCCAAATCTTCATCTTATGAATCTTTATTATATCTCTTCGATATTCTCGCTCAGTCCTCGTCGGAGTCTATTACTTTTACGAAATTTTTATCAACCTCAGGTTCACAAAGAACCCCAAGGAAAAATATAGTGTCGGAAATATCTTCCTTGATCATAAACATGAAGGGATGATCGGCAATGAATTCAATCGGCGGCGGAGGTGGTACGTCGAACAGGGAGAACCCTGTGTCGAGGCCGACATAAGTAACACACACTACTTCTGTACCCTTCTCATTGCATTCAATTTCCGTATGTTGAACAATTGTAGAGACGTAAAGTGGGACATCATCAATCATACCCTTAAACTCATCACGACATTCGAAGGGCATTGTTAGACCTAATTGTTCCATGGTCTCACAAGGTTCGAAGACATACTTATGTTTAAACTTCGGAACCATTAAGACATCGATCTCGTTCTTCTTTAGATTCAAATGATCGTTGGATAACAGATTAGGGTTTTCTCGAAATTTCTCGATCAGACTGGGTAGACCTCGTTTTTCATTAGGGAGAATAATGACCATGGAAAATTGCCTTGAAGTATCTTGGCCTCTTTTGTAGGGCATCTTAAGGACTTTGTAGTCATCAATTGATGCATAGTCATACCAAGCATTACGCTTCCACATGGAGGGTACCTCGATATGTGACTTGGCTTCGTTGAGAAGGTAGAAGTTGTTTAGCTCAGTATGTTTTGGGTCAAACTCATTTACCCAGTTGTTTAGCTCAGTATGTTTTGGGTCAAACTCATTTACCCATTTACCCTTGAAGTAGAGGCCATTTGCAAGCATAAGCATTAGACTAGCGGTAAAAGCTCCATCCAAAAAAACTTTTTTGATGAGTCCGTTTGTCTTAGATGCAACCCATTCGTTTTCCTCTTTTACGGCTTCATCCTATAATAAGAAAACGGTACGTCAAATTTGTACACTATTTAATTAGTAAGGAAGGTAATGCAACTTTCATAACACGAATAATAGTTTTAAGTTTACAACAAGTGAGAACATATACATCAACTAAAAACGAGTAATACAAACAGAAGGCCATAGAGGACTACAATGTAGACACCTAAAACCGTTAACATTAATTATTAATACACTACCAATCATACTACTTAGTACCAACATGATTAGTTTTAGCACGGTAGCACCATATAATTTAAGTTTACGTATAAAATTCCAAATTGATTTTACTACTGCCAAGTGCCAACCTACCAATTCAAGATATCACGGCCGTATATATATTTTTTAAATTTTCAGTAAACCCACCATACATACGCCAGTGTTTATACCATGCTCCCGGGAGCACAAGGAGCATGGTGGTCCTCCTCACAACAGATGAGAGGGGACCACATATTATAAAATGAAAAATCATTTTAAGTGTGGTCCCCACTCATCTATTGTGAGGAGGACCACCATGCTCCTTGTGCTCCCGGGAGCATGGTATAATTTGCGTACATACGCAGATATATATATATATATCAAATTAATTTAGTAACTACCAAGTACCAAAATTGGGTGTACCTAATGTTACCATGTACCGAGGCAAAAAAAATACAAAAGACAATAACAATTAGGGTTCAGCTGACGTGAATCGTAAAAAACAAATAAAGAAATAGGGTAAGTAACACGTACCCCGCGACTAAAGTCAACATTCTTGACATGGGCTTGAAACACAAGCTCGAGGAAGTCTTGGTAGCTTTTTTTGAGAGAGAAGCCTTCTCTCACAAAAGCACCATTGAAGTTAAAAATTTTAGGATCTTCATCAGAATCTTCATACTCCTTTTTATCGCAAGTAGATTTACTGATTTGGGTTAAATTCTTCGCTTTCGAAACCAAATCATCTACGGTTTTTACCCCAAGAAATTGAAGGAGTTGATCTAGAGTAGCCTCGTTTGCTCCATGACCAATCATCTGTAGAATAACGCACATACCGAGTGGCGAAACCGTGGCGTCGGTAAATTTCGTGCCGTTGCATGATTTTAACTCTTTGTTCAATTGGTGTAACGCGACATTCGTACAAAACTCCATGACGGTAAAAAAAGAAAAGATTGGTTTGGTGTTGGGTTGAGATTTGAGAGAAGGTGAAAGTATTAGTAGGGTTCGTGTTTACAAAAGTAGCTAGGACTTGGACGGTTTGGTTTATATTACTTTTCTTTTTTGGTAATTTTGACGGTAGATCAATTAAGGAAACGATTATGAGCACACGAAGTCCAAACCGAGAAAGTTTAAATACTCTGTTTGATCGGACTTCTTAATAAAAGAAGTACTTAGATTAGTTCACAGTTATTCAAATTAAATCAGACCATTACAACCAGTGGCGGATTCAGGGGGGCACAGGGGGCACGTGCCCCCCAATTAATTCTGACAAATGTTCTTACATTTATAAAAGAGTTGCACAAAGTATCACAAACAATGAGTTACTGAGCTGGTTCTGAACCCGCTGTCATTGAGAAGGCGCCTGAGTTCGAATCCTGGCCATGCCATTTCATGGCTTTAATTTTTAGTTCTTATTTGAGGGGTAAAAGATCAGAAAAAACCTTACTATGGCAAAACCAATAACATTTCTCCAAATTAACATAAAAAAAATGCATGCAAAGATTGGTTTTTTCAGTGTTAGAATGTCACGAATATGCATATCATACTAAAGAAAGGTTAATTATTCGATTTTACCAAGTACTCGTTACTTCAATTTACCCATTTAATAAATTGCAAAAATACACGCTGAAGTGAACGATTTTGTGCCCCCCCTTCCCCAAATCCTGGCTTCGCCACTGAGTACAACATGTCAACTGTACACCTACTTCCGCTAAACGTTACTAATTAGAGCTACTCAATCAAACAAGACTGTGGGACAGTGGGAGTGTGGGACTAACGTATTGTTCACGACAAAATAATAAACATAGAGAATTTATTTATGTCTTACTTTCGATTAACGTGAAATTAAAATGCAACCTACCTGGGGGTTGTCTCGGGTTGAAATCCTCATACCCCCACCCCCCGCAGCATTAGCTGCTCCTTTGTACCAAAAAAAATTCAACCAAGCGTACGTAATAGGAGCAGGGACGGAGCTAAGGCAGGGCCCACAGGGGCCCCAGCCCCCCTCAGGTTTCAAAATATATATTTTGCAATGAAGAATGTATCATATAAGACAACTTGTCCCAGTGGCATTTTGCTCCTTTCTCATGCAAAGAGGAGGGGTTCGAGTCCCAGGAGCCTTTTTTTTTGCTTTTCTGTCCTCATTTTCTTTTTTTTTTTGTCATTCATATTTTAGTGTTAACTTTTGAGTTTTCCCAACACCGAATAAATTTTCGACTTGAGTCCCCCTCAACTTTCTGGCTTCGTCCCTGAATAGGAGAAAACAAACTTGGTGAAAATTAAAGTACCGAGTACATACATTCGGACGAGGTGAAAATTCAAGATTTTCGAACAATAATCTTTGCTAATCGTCTATCGACAATCAATATAATTAACGTCACATATTAATTCATTATCGACTGAACCTTATAATTATGAGGGATCACAAACAACACCAAGGAAAAATATTGTGTCGGAAATATCTTCTTTGATCATGAACATGAAGGGATGATCGGCAATGAATTTTATCTCCGGTGGCGGTGGCGGGCGATAATCAAAGTCGAAACCAAGGTCGACATCTGAATCATAAGTAGTACACTCGACTTCTGTTCCAATCTCATTGCACTCAATTTCAGCGCGTTGAGTTATTCTAGAGACACGCACGTTTTGAGGATCGAAAGGTAATGTAAGCCCTAACTTTTCCATGGTGTCCGAAGGTACGAAGGTATAAGAATGCTTAAATTTCGGAATCTTTAAGACATCGATCTTTTTCTCCACTAAATTCAACTGCTCCCTTGATAACAGATTAGGGTTTTCTCGAAATTTCTCGACCAGGTCAGGTAGCCCTAGTCTTTTATTAGGGAGAATAATGACCATAGCGAATCGCCTTGAAGTATCTTGGCCTCTTTTGTAGAGCATCTTAAGGACTGTATAGTCATTAAATGATGCGTATTCGAAACAAGTTTTTTCCATCTCCATGAAGTATACGTCAGTAGATGGCTGATTGGCTTCGTTGAGAAGATCGAATTTTTGTTGTTTTGTATGATTTGGGTCAAACTCATATAGCCATTTACCCTTGAAATAGAGACCATTTGCATGCATAAGCCTCGATCTATCGTTGTTCAATGCTCCCTTCGGAAGAAGTCGTTGAATGAGTCCGTTTGTCTTCGATTTAGCCCATTCGTTTACTTCTTTTACGGCTTGATCCTACAAAAAGACGCGTCAATTCGTATATTAGTTAATTAAGGACGCCATATACAATGACAATAGTTATTACGAGTACTTCTTAAACTAATTAAGGTGTCGTACGTTCACGATCGGCAAACATGAAACGTCAAAACAATTAATAGGATAGTGAGTATAGCACATACCTTACGACCAAAATCGACACTCTTGATATTGGCTTGATAAACACGCTCAAATATATCTTGGTAATCTTTCTTGAGATTTAAGCACGCCCTCACTAAAACGGCATTGAAGTTGCAAATCTTAGGGGTATCGTCACTATAGTTATAATTTCTCGTTGCGCCGGTAGATTTACTGATCGTGGTTAAACTCGACGCCTTCGAGATCAAATCATCGATGTTTTTTACCCCAAGAAATTGTAAGAGTTGCTCTGAAGTAGCTCCTATAGCTCCGTGGCACATCATGTGTAATATAACGCACATACCTAGTGGCGAAACCGTAACGTCGTCAACCTTGTTCTTGTGTTTTCCGTCTTTTACCTCTTCGTGCAACTTCTGCAATGCGACATTGGTGCAAAACTCCATTGTTGTACGTTATTGTTTGAGTGTTGGGTTGAGGTTTAAGAAGAGGTGGAATTATGAGCTTTATATAATATACAGAACAATGTTTATTTTCCTAAGTTGGATATAGCTTATATATAGGAAGCTTCCTATAAGTGAATTAATTCCTACTCCTACTATTTGGAGAAAAGTTATTATTCCTAAATTTGTATCTTTTCGAAAGTTTTGGGGTGGTGAAATTTGAATTCGCAACACAATTCAACGGATTTGCTGTGAAAAGCAATTGAAGCTTGCAAATACGTACAAAATCAAGTTATGCTAGCTCTAACACTATGGTGGAGCACAAATTAGGGAGAACGTGGGTGGGAGTGGTGGGACACTACTTCATCTCTTATGTTGATCGAGCCCCATGCAGGCTAAGCTAGCACATTGCTGGGGCTAGTATAACTAACACAACACCTAGCTAAGTGACCCCTGAACGTCTCTAATTCCGATCAACATCAGAATTGAGCACAATGTGTAAAAAAAAAAACATCAGAATTAAACAAAGGGTACGTAGGAATAGCTTAACATTCAAGATTTTTGAACAACATAAGGAGAATTTTATCAATAAAACGTACATTATATGGACCAAGTTCAATGATACTCTAGTTTGCTTAATGTACGTGGCACAAAAAAAAAATCATCACCCTATAATGTAGGTGTCATGTTAGTAAAAAAGCGCAATAAAAAAAAAATTGCATTGTTTCCAAATCCAGCCAGTTATTTGTCATTGCAATTTGCATTTTCCTTAACTCTATTATCTATGCAACTTTTGTGCTCTCTTTAAAAAAAAATAACAAATAAAAGTTAATTCGGTCGTAACTCGAGTACTAATCTAGTTTCGACTCTGATTCCGAAGGGTCACAGATAACACCAAGGAAATACAGAGTGTCGGAAACATCTTCTTTGATCATAAACAAGAAGGGATGATCAGCAATGAAGTTTGTCGGTGGTGACGGCGGCGGGCCATCATCAAACAAATCGAAACCCAAGTCGTCATCTGATACATAAGTACAACATACGACTTCTGTTCCCTTCTCATTGCACTCAATTTCAGTGTGTTGAGTTATTCTTGAGATAGGCGGAGAATCAAAGGGCAATGTAAGCCCTAATTTCACCATGGTCTCTGAAGGTTTGAAGGCATAAGTATGCTTAAATCTCGGAACCATTAAGAAATCAATCTTTGTCTCCACTAAATTCAGTTGTTCCGTGGTTAACAGACTAGGGTTTTCTCGAAATTTCTCGACCAGGTCGGGGAGACCTTGTTTTTCATTAGGGAGAATTATGAGCATGGAGAATTGCCTTGAAGTATCTGTTGGAGTAATCTCCAAACAGTGGACTTCGTGTGTAAAGCTCATCCATGAGCTTGGAGCAGCGGCCGCGGGCGCGATGGGCTCTTCGCGTTTAAGGCGGCTGAGGGTTTTTTTCCAAAACCCTTTCTTCCCTTTTCTTTTGTACAACCTATATAAACACACTCCTATACACAACCCTAAACACAGAAAGAAATACATACACATAAACACAATACCTAAACACATTAAACACAAGGGTCATGTATTTGAGCAAGTCTAGGGCATTAGGGATCGACTGTACCAGCCGATCTTCGTTCGTGCAAACGAGGTTGGTGTTGTGTAACCTGGAGGACGGACGCCCAAGATATAGCGTGCACTGCGGCTAGGGCGGAATCGTTCTTAAGTTCAGAGAACTTCAATTCTCGCCACAACAATCTTGTCCTTCGGTCCGATGGTCAGATAAGTGTCAAAGTCTAATTAACTCTCCATATTTCCAACAATTTTAAGAACGAATTTTTGTAGTTAAAGTTTAGACTGTATTGATTGTATAATTACATGTCTCGTACGACTTCGTTGATAACCTAGTCGACTTGCTCATACTTGTTTTTGGTCAATTGGTGTATTCCGATTTTTTTTTTATGTCTATGCCCATGTTTGTGGGGTTGATCAAATCTATGCTGATGTGCTTGGTTCGTTAATATACAGCCAATTAATTACTTTCAATTCATAAATTGTGTGATCAATTTCTATCAGATGCATAAAGATATGAGTCGTATTTATGCCTCATCTGTTTGTAAAGCATGCTAGCTGTTTCTTTTATGTTGTCGTACGGTGTGCGAAGATTCATGCGAATCTCAGAGTCAGGTTCATATACGTGCAAGTTGTCGACTTGTCATAGTAGCACGCACACAATTAAGCGGCAGAACTTGTCTTTGCTTTGATGTTTTAAGTGTTACGTTTAATGGTTTTAAGCCATGAATTTGCGTAGCATGTAATATACAATTTCATGATTTGCGAGGTGTGTGCGGCTGCAATTTTGTTTTCGACAATCATGTTCATAATTGTTGAAGTGGCGTAGTGCAGGTCGTTTGTTCAGCTTCTTTCAACAGAAGGTTAATTTAATCATTAGTCGTGCGTTGATCATGTAATGATCAATTTGATTTAATGTATGATGAGAAGCTGCAATAAGCGTTTATGTGCACGATTATCGTTAGCCCTCTGTTGATGATATGTTAATTACATGGAACTGAGATGCGACATATACTAGCTAACACAACGTGTTTAATCGTCATGTATTTGTTTTATGTGCCTTGTGTTACTTTTCCCGAATGAGTCATGTGTTCTTTGAACAAGAGTATACATTTATACTATATGGTTGTCTCGTTTAGATAAGTTGGTATTGGAAATATGATGGTTAATTTTGTGGACCAATAAGCGTACCAAACTGTAATCTAATACTGTGTGTATGTTGATCCTTGTGAGGTGTGATATGCGTATCTCGCATAATTTTACAAGGGTACGTTGCGAGATTAATTTCGGGAATATAGCGGTACATCAGACGAGGACAGAAGGGGATGACGGATTAAAATCCGATGTTGGCGGATCGTGACAGATGACTAGTCTGCGGATCGCGAGTAAACAACTTGGTTGTTTCATGAGACGGTTATGTCCCCTGTAAATTGTAATTCGAAGCATCGTGCAATGTTGGAAAGTACGAGAAAAGAGCTCGATTGTGAATTCAACTCATAGATCATCCAAAAAAATGATTGAGTTAATTCTCGAACGGTTAACAGATAAGTGCACTTCATGTATATTTTGGTTTAATGCATGAGTAGCTGTACAAAGCTTTGAATGATGTTAAATGCATGTTTAATTTACTATAACTTGCATAATGTCTTGGTGATGTTTGAGTACATATAATTCCAACTTAGAGTAAGATCAAATAATTGTTTCCCGTTAAGTGTTAATTACCATTTTCATACTTACTGTATAAAGCATGTATCAGTTACTGAAATCACAGGTCATGTGCCTGTAATGGTTAAGGTAATTAAGTGTAATCTAGAGTCGTCATGTTTGTGATGAACTTGTAATGATCGAATAGACTAGGGAACTTGTTTTCGAATATGGTTTTCTCTAAGAGTTTGTTTTTGTGTTCAGAGTGACTCTATTTGTTATTTGGCAGTTGTTGTGATATACATGTGTATGTGGTAGAGAGTTGGACACAAAGGTGTTAACTCTTTTATTTGTTCTTTGAATACTAGGATTGCATGT
This sequence comes from Spergularia bocconei, assembly GCA_963457585.1. Lineage (NCBI taxonomy): Eukaryota > Viridiplantae > Streptophyta > Magnoliopsida > Caryophyllales > Caryophyllaceae > Spergularia > Spergularia bocconei. The sequence continues at coordinate 722,106 of OY734944.1, read as the reverse complement.
AAATCTAGTTAGAACATCTATCACATGTTTCCGTTGAGTGATTAAATTCACCTGAACTGCTGTGTTTGAGTCTGAACACGATTCGTAGTACATAGATGTAGTCTTGTTGACGTGATTAATCTATGTGTCGTTCTTCTGGACTTAGAGCTCGCTGTGGGGGATAACGCTTGTAGTCTCATGAGTTGGGTAAAGTACCCTGATGCCTTGGTCAATAAAAACCTAGTAAGTTGTAGTTGTGCACCTTTTTGGTGTTGCTTGGTGACTGTGGGGGTTGGCTTCTTATGAAAGTTGAAAACGTGTCAACTGTATGTTAACTGATCAGATATATATGAGTTATCTTGCTCAGTGGAGTAAAGGTGAACTTGTTACTTGTTTTTACGTGTATGTTAATATTAGCATTTTCCTGATTCAGTGCAAACCCCGTGTCCATAGGTGACCAAGCGTTTGGTTTGACCAAGATAGAAAACTAGTGATACTAGTAGTGGACTCTGATAAGTCGGAAAGCAAAGACAAACCTGTGTTAGGTTGAGTCGTTAAATCAGTTCAGCTAGAGACCCGTAATTGTTTTAGGGTAAATTTACAAAGTGATGAAACTAGTTAATTAAGCTAGTTGTAAAGTCCATGGAATTGAATGAGTTACAAGTGTTATGTGACTTGCTGTAATCCTAAGACTTGTGTGTGCTCAACTTGTTATGTGAACGCATTCTTGAGCAAGATCCTTGTATATGAATGTGCCAAATAAGTTGTCGAGTCAATTGATGTGATGTGGACATTCATAGATTTGTACATTCTTTGAGAATGCTATTTGTTGCACAGCCTTTGATAGAGGCTGTAACCGTAAAGGTGTATTAGGATCTTTAATCAGATGTGTGAAGTTGTGATACACAAGTTGTGTAGAGACAAGGGTGGTAGGATGAGTAGTCTTGCCTTTACTCTTTGACTAAGTTTGCAGAAGCTGTGGTTTGTTAGCCTAGAGGCTGTATTTGTGTGGGTAATGCATTGTTGAATGTGGAAACCTTTTGAGCCATGTGTGAGCCTTGATGTGCAAACTTATAGAGACCCTGCATGATAGCATAAACTTGTTCCGTGTGAGAACTTGTGTGTGACCATAGTAGCCGTGTTCAGTTTAGAGTAATTGAGTGTCTGCAGCACTTATACTAAGACTGATCGTTTATGCTTTATGGTTTTGTGTGCTTGTATGCGAATCTTTGATCAATAGATCATTGTTTGATTGATATGTCAATAGTTGAATTAAACATTAGTATCAATCTAATTGAATGGTAGAGTTTCTAAGATCTAAGGTGAGATAACTCTTGTTGAGTGGATGATCTGAGGCTTTAAGTCAAGATCATGTAGTTATCAATGTTGTTGGTACTTGTTTTCTTCTCACTGTACACTAGATGCTTGGAAGGCGTAGACCGCGTACCATTCGGTGTGCCTTCTCTATTTATTGAGAAGTAAGATCATTTCTTCCTAAAAATTAGGATTAAAGTGTTGTTCGCGTGGAACTTTACACATCCTAATTTGTATGTTCTATATAGACTTGTACACATATTTCTTGGAAACATTGTTTCTTGAATGACCTTGAGGGGTTGCTTAGATAGTGGTGTCACTGACTTGAGATGGACTTTTGTCACTGGGTGATTCCTTGGTAAGTGTATAATCTCAAGTTTAATCTAATAAGCTATGTGTACATGAAAGTCTAGTATAGATTTTTTACGATCTAATCGTAAATTGTAAAAGAAGGAAAACTGATCTAAGTCTAAGAGGACTTTAAACAAGTTAGTCTTAGACTCGGCATAAGTAATAGAGGATGAGTGTAAACTCTTAATAAATCTATATCCCTGTTGTTGGGTGGTTCATGCTGATGGACTTGATGGATTCACTGTGCTATTATTATGTTTCTGTAGCTATTCAGTGCTCTTGAGTTAAAAGATTGTAAGTTTAAGACTGAGCAATCTGTATAATATTACCCATTGTGGGGGTACATTAATCCGCAGTGTAGTGACAAGTTTGATCACTACCGATATATTCTTTAAACTCAGTGAAGTTGCAAAGAATATGAATACGTTAACGTTAAATGATATATATGGCCAGTATATGTTGAGTAGAGCGGATCTACTGTAAAATGGAGCTGAGATCACTAAAATGATTAGTAGTGATGGATTCCCACTGTACGTTGTATAGTTCAAGGGATACAATTATTACTTTTCACGAGCACAAAATAAAGTTTCTCCATTACTATATTTGTTAAAAGTGCAATATCTACCAAATGTTTTAGGTTGAGCTACTAGCTCTTAATAGACCCATGACCATTGTGTTGAAGAAACGTTTTCTCCTCACTATTTGGCGGTGTGTGGTAGCACACTTGATGGGATCTACCTAGTTGGAGGTGGAAACATATGTAGAACAGGATGTGGTCCTCTACATATGGCGATGGAGACCGAGTCTCCTAGCATGGCCGATTCCTATGGGAGTGATGGTGATAACTCCCTAGAGCCCCCAACGAAATCCGGGTAAGACGTAAGGCCTCATCAATATATGCGTCAAGTAAATTCGTCGTGGTGCGCCATGACAATCGCGGTACAGTAAATCCTTTGTAGGATGGATAGTTGTGAGTTAGGTGATGCTTTCACAATCACCTTAGTTTGGTTCAAAACGTAAGTTACCAGCTAAGGCGTGATAGCTAGCCTTAAACTTTACGGTGTGTTGATTCAAGTCTCAAGACATCAATACATGTACTTGAAGTCCTTCGAGTGTCATAGATTTGCTCAAGTCTGTTTTTGTTTTTGTTTGAAGATTAGTGGGGGATTGTTGGAGTAATCTCCAAACTGTGGACTTCGTGTGTAAAGCTCATCCATGAGCTTGGAGCAGCGGCCGCGGGCGCGATGGGCTCTTCGCGTTTAAGGCGGCTGAGGGTTTTTTTCCAAAACCCTTTCTTCTCTTTTCTTTTGTACAACCTATATAAACACACTCCTATACACAACCCTAAACACAGAGAGAAATACATACACATAAACACAATACCTAAACACATTAAACACAAGGGTCATGTATTTGAGCAAGTCTAGGGCATTAGGGATCGACTGTACCAGCCGATCTTCGTTCGTGCAAACGAGGTTGGTGTTGTGTAACCTGGAGGACGGACGCCCAAGATATAGCGTGCACTGCGGCTAGGGCGGAATCGTTCTTAAGTTCAGAGAACTTCAATTCTCGCCACAACAATCTTGTCCTTCGGTCCGATGGTCAGATAAGTGTCAAAGTCTAATTAACTCTCCATATTTCCAACAGTATCTTTGCCTCTTTTGTAGAGCATCTTAAGGACTTTATAGTCATTAAATGATGCATATTCAAAAGTAGTCCCAAACTTCCGCATGGAGGGTACCGTGACATGTGATTTAGCTTCGTCGAGAAGGTAAAATTGGCGATCCTCTGTATCATTTGCGTCAAACTCATATTGCCATTTACCCTTGAAGTAGAGGCCATTGGCATGAATACGCGTTGTGCTATCGTTATCAAATGCTCCATCTAGAAGAAGTCGTTTAATAAGTCCGTCTGTCTTAGATTTAACCCATGCATTTACCTCTTTTACGGCTTCATTCTACAAGAAAACACGTCAAAACTTAAATATATAAGTAAATTAAAGTAGGCAATGCGACTTTCAAAATAAAATCACGTTAATCATCACTAATAATTCCACTCGACTTCTTTCGTAAGTATGTAGTTATATATAGAGAGACAGATGATTGATTAATTATACGCGTATATGGATGATCTCATGATTTGTCATTAATAAAGAGGTGTGAAAGTCAAACTATTTTTAAAAAAAAAAAAATTAAATATGAACAAAAAATTGACAATCATTAATTTGTGCTTAATAAATTATTCATGATCGATAAACACGAAACGTCAAAGAAATTAAGAGGATGATGAGTAGTATGTACCTTTAGACTAAAGTCAACAATCTTGATATTGGCTTGATAAACGCTCTCAAATATATCTTGGTAATCTTTATTGAGAATTAAACCCAACCTCACCAAAACAGCATTAAAGTTGCAAATTTTAAGAGTCTCGTCTGAAACACTATAATCTCTCGTTGCGCCGGTAGATTTACTGAGCGTGGTAAAACTCGACGCCTTTGCGATTAAATCATCGACGTTTTTTACCCCAAGAAATTGAAAGAGTTGCTCTAGAGTAGCTCCCTTTGCTTTGTGACACATCATGTGTAATATAACGCACATACCTAGTGGTGAAACCGTAACGTCGTCAGACTGCTTGTTCTTGTGTTTTCCATCTTTTACCTTTTCGCAGTAAGATTTTACCTCTTCGTGCAACTTTTGCAATGCAACGTTGGTGCAAAACTCCATTGTTCTTGTTTTGTTTAATTTGTTTGAGTGTTGGGTTGAGATTTAAGAAGTGGAAATATGAGTTTTATATATAATGTTTTTGTTTTCCTAAATTGGATGAGCTTATATAGGAAGTTAATTATTTCCTATTCCTACTATTATTTGGAAAAAGTTACTAACCATATTATAGTAACCCCCATTATTCGCCACAAATTATATCGTGCACCAAGGTGCATAATGGGTATGACCCCTACTCCTCTATTGTGAGGACGAAGGTGCACCATACTCATTGTGCACCTTGATGTATGGTATAAGCATTGATTCTTCGCTGTATGATTTTACGGTCATTGACAGATTCATTGAATCTGGTCCGTATAATGAACATATTTGTCTTGGAAAATGTTCATTTGCCTTGGCAAAATCATCACCCTATTTTAATTGCATAGATATAAGGTTGCATTCCTTGCATAAGTGCATATTCAGCGAATGAAGATTGTCGAAGTTTGTCGAAGTTTGAATTAGTTGTACTGCGTTTTCTGGTTGGATCGTATAATTAAGTTTGCTCATCGTATTTAGCGAACTTGGCTACTCTCTTGTTATTTTTAAGTTACATATATTAAATAGAAAATTATAAGATACACACATTCATGGATATATTATGAACCATAACCGTAACATCAGATTATTTTTAGCTAAATCGAGAGGGCATTGTATCATACGGATGAGTATATGGGTTCGAAATAAGTAAAATGATGAAAGGAGATGTGACATGGCATTGCTTGTAGAATTTGCTTAATGAATTACATATTGATCGAAATACCACATGTAAAAAATACTATACGACGACATTTATACTAGGTGAGCTTAAATATTGATTGAACTATACGCGACATATATGAAAAAAAACAATCCAATTAATCAAATAACGAAAAACCCAAATCATCATCTGATGATGCACCAGCAGCACTATCTTTATGCGAACCATACTCTTTGAACACTACTTGAGAATGAGGCTTACAGATAGCACCAAGGAAAAATATAGTGTCGGACACATCTTCTTTGATCATGAACATGAAGGGATGATCGGCAATGAACGTAATAGGCGGCGGCCGAGGTGGCGAATCGAGGCTAAAACCCATGTCATCATCGAATTCCTCTTCAGTACAACACACCACCTCTGTACCTTGCTCGTTGCATTCGATTTCTGTGTGTTGAAAAATTCTCGAAACATAAAGTGAGACATCCCTAACACTATTTTCAACCATGCCTTTTAAGTTTTAACCCTCCATTAAATCTTTTGAAAGGCAATGTTAGCCCTAGTTCCTTCATTGAATCCATAGGGACGAAAGAGTAAGAATGCTTAAACCTCGGAATTTTCAAGACCTCGACCATTTCGTTCTGTAGATTCAAATTCTCCCTCGATAACAGTTTAGGGTTTTCTCGAAATTTCTCGACCAGGGCAGGTAGCCCTTTGATTTCCTTAGGGAGGATAATGGTCATGGAAAATCGCCTTGACTCGTCATCACTAGCTTTGTATGGCATTCTAAGAACTTGGTAGTCGTCGAATGATGCATAGTCATAATAAGTATCATGTTTCCACATGAAGTTTACCGGAATATAAGAGATATTTTCGTTTAGAAGGTGGAAAAGATCTATTGATGTTTCATTAGGCTCAAACTCACGTTCCCATTTACCATTGAAGTAGAGGGCATTTGCATGAACAAGGGCTAAATCTGGACTATTAAAAGCATCTTCAGGTAGAAGCTGCTTTATAACATCTTTCGTCTCCGATTTAACCCATAAATTCACCTCTTTTATGCCTTCTTCCTATTAAAAAAAAAACGAAAAGATTTGTGTTAAACATAGCCACAAGCAAATTTCTTATGGAGGATGTACTAGGCTACTAGCTAGACAATAATTTAAGTTTCTATTTTCGTCGAATTCCCGGAAAAAATTGACAAATATATAAATTGAAGCAAATTTTAATAATAAATTAGGCTAAACTAGCGTAATCAACTAATAAATAATATGCAACCTTGTTACATACGAGTTACGACTAATAGGTTTTTAGACCTATTTGTGACCGATTTTGGCTTCTTGGCTTTTCTTGCAGAAAAAATTTCAATGCCAAAGATTAATTTATAATAATCAAATCAAAAACTAATTAGTCATATATAAGTGATAGTCATTGACAAAAATCATAAAAGCAAACATCAATTTGGAAAACGGTAAAGATATATAATAGCTAGGCAATATAATGTAGATGAGTTCAATAAGAATATTAATGTACTTACTCGTCGTTCGAAATCAACATGCTGAATTTTGGCTTGATAAACACGCTCAAGGAAAGCTTGGTGATCTTTCTTGAGCGAAAGCATCTTCTTTAGTAGAACAAAATTAAAATTGTAAATTGTAGGATCGTCAAGATTTTCACTAGGGCTGCTAGATGATTTGCTTATTTGTGCAAGAATCGACGCCTTCGAAATCAAATCCTCAGCTTTTTCAGCCTTGAGAAATTGCAGGAGTTGCTCTAAGGTAGCTTCTTGTGCCCCATTAGCAAGCATGTGTAGTATAACACACATTCCTAGTGGTGAAATTGTAAGGTTTTCGAGCTTGGTTTCGCCATCGTTCCGTGATTTTAGCTCTTTGTGCAACTGGTGCAATGCAACGTCAGTGCAAAAATCCATTGTTTTGTGGATTTTGGGTTAGAAATTAAACAATCCAAGTTAATAATACGAGAATCGGTTAAATATATAGTAGCTAGGTTACCTTACTTTTTTTGGAAATAAACATAATTCTTGAAGGTGTGAAGTTAAATTTGGAAAGTAGCTTTTTTCACCTTATATTTTAATTTATTTTTTTGTACATAGAAGTGGCACCAGAGGTGTCGTGTTGAGAGCTACTTTTATATCAAATGAATCATTCACTTATTGCATAAATCAGTACATATTCTATTCTGCAATGTAGTCTACCAATTCCATTTGAATCTACGACAAATGGATCTTCCATTTAATCTACAATTAGTCCCTAACATCACAACTTAAAACTGTAAAAAGAAAGAACAAAATCTCTTTGAATCGGAGGGAGTATCTTTAAAGTAATATGACACAATACTATTTTATATAAACATTTGTAATTCCCGTGCATTTGCACGGGTATAAAAACTAGTATGTTAATAAAAGAGAACAACCTGCCCCGTTGTTGTTTTCGTCATTTTTTCATTGTCTATGAAAATAATTTCTGTTTACATCAATTGCGTTGCAGTTTATGTGGTTTTTAACAATACGCCTCAAAACATGCGTATGATGGGGGGAGTGTCCCGCGAGTTTGCAATCAAGTATGATGGGGATGTCGAGTTCGATATGGAGTGACCCTTCTGGAGTTACATTGTTGATCTGTCTACAACTACTGGCATGGTGGAGGTTGGGTTACTAAACAACAGCATGTTTTCTACTGTTCTGATTGATCAGTGCCCAGAATATAAGTTAGTGTTGTACAATTCTATAATAAGCAAAATTTATTCATTAAGGAGGTTCGAACCCCGGTCTCCATACTGACCGAATACTCCCATTCGCCACTGGGGCATTGTGGTTGTTATTGAATGATAAGCATAACCTTTTTATTATAATGTTAATGACTGCGAGCAATTTTCGTGAAAATGAGCATTATTTCAACACAAATTTTTAAAAAGTTTCATCTTTTGACTTTATGAAATGCGGGCATGCGGCTAGATTAAATAGTAGTGTGCTTTGAAAAGAATGTTGTTGGTAGTGTACGTAAATTTGCGAAAAAAAAAAATCTAAAAATTTAATTACTATATCGTATTAGTAAAAGAAAAATTCCGAACCCCCTTACGCGAAACCCTAGCTCCGCCCCTGTTTCTGACCCACCCCAAGAAAGTCGTCATCGAGGAGATGATGCATTGTGATCAAGGAGTCAAGGGCGTGCTTAATTGTGCGTGATGGTTAAAGGAACCAGCTTGCCATGATTTATTTATTAACATTTGGTAGAGGTCATTTTGGAAGGAACAAACGCCCACGTCTATGTCTCGATTCTTGTATAATGACACAACTCGAATGATGTCTAGTAACTTTAGATCATTCTTGAGAGTGGCTTATCGAAACGATTTTGGTCTTTGGAGGATCTTATTATAAATTTTTGTGTACTAAAAGTAACATACGTATGTAGCTATAGCAACATCACAACCATCTCTTCCGTTACTTGTATGTATGTAGGTCTAACATCTCTAATGGACACACACCCTTCAAACCAAACCAATTCAAATCACGTTATTCTTCGCGAACTAGTTAGACGGTTACACATTGTAAAAGCTCTCTGATATCTAGTTCAAAGAATTCGATCGGAAGATCGTAAAATAAAAATGATCTTGGTGATTCAATAAGTTGCATCAGAATCCCATGATTTCGATTTCCGAATCCCATAATATAATCAACGACTAATCAAGGTTCAAGGCTCAAGGTACTGTGTAAGGCCAATGCCCAAGGCCATAGTAATGTTGCTGACAAAGCAAAATGTCAAAGATAAGAATCTCAGGGCAGCTAAATGAGGAAAGTGTCCAAGCTTGCTTTCTGTTTTAGTCCTACTCTACTAGGACTAGGTAAAGTCATTTTCCGAGTAGTTCGCTTGAGATTTGACTCATTTTTCTTTTTCCTTCTCAAAGGTAAAAAAAATACAAATCAGCCAACTCCTATGAAAATGTGCCAAAAAAAACAACCAACATTATTGATACTAGTTGCTCAGATCTCGTTCTGGTTAATTTTTATAGAGGCTTTAATTTCAAGGCTTGAGATGTATCTTAGTTTTTGACGTACATGAACAACAAATATAATACGGATCGGAGTACTCAACAAGTGAGATGTTTGATTATAGATCACCTCATGTGTCATTCTTGAAGTTACTTATTAATCGAAAAAACCAAATATTTTGTAATTCAGTACGTATTTGTATGTAATACGTTCAGAACAAGAACAACAATCGAGATATAGCAATGTTATTAGCTCAATCGACAATCAAATATAGGAGTATTATTATTGAATTCATTAAACCATACGAAATAAACGAAAACTATCCAATTTAATCGAATAATGAAATTACGATCTCACCACCTGATTTATCAGCACTATCACGATGCTTGTTATCCTCTCTATTAGAACAATAATAATTATAATCATCATCATGATCGGAGAATAATGAATATCCCATATCATCGTCTGATGATTCTTCAGGAAACTCTCCATCATTACATCGATGCTTTTTAGGCTTTTTTATATGCAAAACATGATATCTTTCGAGCACTTCAGAGATAGGCTTACAAATAGCACCAAGGAAAAATATCGTGTCGGACACGTCTTCTTTGATCATGAACATGAAGGGATGATCGGCAATGAATTCAATCGGGGGTGGCGGAGGTGGTAAATCGTGGAGGATGCTAAAACCCATGTCATCATCTTCTTCCTCACGTGTACAACACACTACCTCTGTACCTTGCTCGTTGCATTCGACTTCGATGTGTTGAAAAATTCTTGAAACAAATAGTTTGACATCCGTTTTTTCAACCATGCCTTGTAAATCTTTATTACCCCTTATGAAAGGCAAAGTTAGCCCTAATTCCTTCATGGAATCAATAGGGTTGTGGGAGTAAAAATGCTTAAACCTCGGAATCATTAAGGTTTCAATCCTTTCCTTCTTTAGATTCAAATTCTCACTCGATAACAGTTCAGGGTTTTCTCGAAATTTTTCAACCACATCAGGCAACCCTTTGATTTCCCTAGGGAGAAGAATGGTCATGGAAAATCGCCTTGACGCGCCATCACTAGTCTTGTATGGCATTCTAAGAACTTGGTAGTCGTCAAATGATGCATAGTCATAATCAGTCTCATATTCTCTCATGAAAGGTACATTAATAATTTGCATTTTAGGGTTTAGAAGGTGGAAAGTATCCATTGATGTATTATTAGGGTGAAACTCTTGTTCCCATTTTCCATTGAAGTAGAGGGCATTTGCATGAATAAGGGCTAATTCTCGACTATCAAAAGCATCATTAGTTAGAAGCTGCTTTATTAGCCCTTTGGTCTCTGATTCCACCCATAAATTCACCTCTTCTATGGCTTCTTCCTATCAAAAAAAAAAAAACGACAATAATTGTGAGACAGACTCAAATACAATATCGATATCGACTAGTGCAGATTATACTATACGTAATTTTTACAAATGTAAACTAGTCCGGTCAAATTAGTTTAAACTACCGTATGTACATAATCTATTACAACAACAACAACAACAACAACCAAGCCTTATTCCCAAAATGATTTGGGGTCGGCTAACATGAATCGTCATCCAGTAACCGTCTTGTGTACGCCAATAAATTTCGAAAACGTTGTAAATATTTTAGAAATATTTAAACACTTTCAAAAGAAATTTAGAAAGTCGTCAAAATAAATAAAAAGTTTAAAAAATATTGCAAGAAACAGATAAACTTTGAACACAAGTTAAAAAGTTTTGGAAAAATAGTTGGAAAAACCAAACAAATAAATCAAAAGGGGTCAGAAAAAGTCCTCCACATGGATAGAGTCTCGCCACCCTGCCCTATCCAACACCATACTCTCTTCAAGCCCTAGGAAGCTCATATCACTTCTAATCACCCTCGTCCAAGTCATCTTGGGTCTTCCCCGACCCCTACTAATATTATCACTTCACATGTACATAATCTATTAATCGGTTTTATTTGTGCAACGGTCACTAACAGGCCAAGACCTATCACCAATCAAATTGTGACTTTTGACCTATCGATTGTGACTAATTTGCCTTCTCGCATCCGTTGGACAACAAGTTTTTAAATTATACTTACTAATCCCCTATCCGATCCTAATCTTATGGCGTATAAGCTCTTTTCCAATAATCCATGCATAATTTTAATTTTAAAAGCAATCAAACAATAAACTTTGATTTGAAAAGCAATTAAATTAAAATAGGCAGTAATTATACTTACTTGTCGATCGAAATCAACATGCTGGAATTTAGCTTGATACACACGTTCAAGGAAATCTTGGTGATCTTTCTTTAGAGTAAGAATGTCCTTCATCAGTAGAACAAAGTTAAAATTGCCAATTGTAAGATCATCAGGATTATTGTTTTCACTAGGGCTACTACTTGAAGATTTGCTTATTTCTGCAAGAATCGACGCCTTCGAGATCGATTCCTCTTTTTTTTCAACCTTTAGACATTGTAGGAGTTGCTCTAAGGTATCCCCTTGTGCTCCATTAACAATCATGTGTAGTATAACACACATTCCTAGTGGTGAAATCGTAAGGTTTTCGAGCACAGTTTCGCCATCGTCTCGTGGTTTTACCTCTTTTTGCAACTGGTGCAACGCAACGTCAATGCAAAAGTCCATCACTTTTGATTATTTTGTGCGTTTAATATTGTTCGACTTATATAGACCTAAATTAAGGGCTAATAAAGTAATAAATATGCGTAGTAGTAGCCCTAGTAGGTTACCTATTTGGGAAACAAAATTCTTGGAGGTGTGATGTTACTTAATTTTGGAAAGTAGATTTTTTTTTTTTTTTAAGATGTGGAGTTGTGGTAGAAATTGAGCTGGAAACCCCGACACACAATAGAAAACTCGTTTTTACCTTTTTAGTTTCAAGCTGAGCCGGAGTCGAATTGAATTTTATTGTTTTTCGCCTAAACCTTAAAAAAAATGTACTTTTACTTGACTTGAGTTGCATTTCATGAAGTTATTCCACTGGTTTCATTGCCCAACCTGTACGTGCTACTAGTGTTGACTTGTTTAATTGGTCGATATCTTAAAGACTAGTAATCGTTTTTGCTATATTTGTGTTGTGTAGTTGTTTATTGGTGTATGTAATTTTGGGCTTTGGCAACTTCACAACCTATTTGGTATGTCGATTGCCAACTCCCGATAACATTGAAAATTAGTGATCATTTAATTTTTATATATTGTTGCGTCATCTTTATGTTAGAGATTTTGATCTAGATATTAACTCAAACATTTTGCTTAACAAGTGAGTTGTTTGGCCATAGGTCATGTAAAACAAAACAAAAAAAGTTGAGAGTCGTAAAGCACAAGTTGAAGAAAGGAATGTCTGGTTACAATAACAAAGAACACACTAGTACACTTGGAAGGGAGCAATAATAAATTGATCTCATGCTAAATGAGTCAATTTTACAAATAAATCTTGTGTACAACAAACTAAAATAAACCCAAATCATCATCATTGTCCGACCAAATCCAATCCACAAAAATTAATCAAATTCAAATTAAACAAGAACAGGCTAAAATTATGGAAGTTGCGACATCCTTTCATGTCAAATCCTTCCAATAATTCATTTGTGCATCTAGCAAACCTGCACACAAACACGAAGCATGATTATAATTAGTATGAAGGGTGGAAATTTGTATATAAAGATACAAAATTACTAATAATTAATTAAAATTCGAGATAGTGATGAAATTGTGGCGTAAATAGCTAGGTGTCAATCTTATCGGCATATCGAATATAATTCTACCATTTACTATAAGTGGACAGATTAGATAGAACTGCTTTAGTTAAATTTACGTGTTTAATTATTAAACCTCTAACATTATCGCGAAAATAAATAAAGTAGAAAGACAGTGATGAAGTGAAGTAATGTACCAATCTAAAGAGAACAAGTGAAGCCGGGAGGTGGGGTCTTGCCACAAGTGAGGAGGAGCTGAAGAGCCAAAGGAACATAGAGGTTGAGGTTAAGTAGCTTGAGCTTGAGCGTAGTGCACAAGCAAACTGCAGCTTCAGCCTCAACAAGCCCACTCAATATTGGGCAGCACTTGTTCTTTACTGGGTCACCCAGCCCAATGTGGATAAGCCCACCTAGAAGGTCAACACAGGCCCCCAACTTCAATGCATCTATTGGGCATGTCTCCTTTCCTTTTGGGCTTGGGCTTGTTCCTGGCGCACCTGGTGGGCAGGGCTTCCCACTTGGGCTTGGGGTAGTTGGTGGGTTCAATATGGGTACTGGTGGGAGGGTCACTGGTGGGAGCGGTGGGAGCGGGGGCAATGGTACCCCCGGTCCCACTGGTGGGAGTGGTACTGGTAGCTTTGGTGGGATGGTTACTGGTGGGACCACTCCCACTGGTGGAAGAGGTAGTGTAGGGGGGAGGGTGACCGGTGGGACCGGTGGGAGTGGTGGGAGAGGTAATGTAGGGGGAAGGGAGATTGGTGGGATGGGAACAGGGCCGACCGGGGGAAGGCCGGTACCGGGTGGCTTAGTGGGCTTGGTGGGATGGCCATGACCTCCCTTGCCAGGCTTAGTGGGCTTGTGCTTGGGCTGACCACAATAACCACAACCCAAAATGGGAGTAGCTGAGGAAATGAAGAGCATGCATATGAAGAGAAGTGCTGAGGACTTTGAGTCCATCATGATTTTTTTGAAGTGTAACAAAGAAGCTTCAAGTGAAGTGTAGTGAACTAGTGAAGTGGGAGTAGAGATTGTGAGCATAGTAGAGAATGTTATATAGAGGGACAAAATGTAGAGGGAGAGCAACCATGCAAAAGAACAAAGGAAGCAAATCACGTGAAGTTGTATAGAATGCCACCAAGAAGAGGCAGCCAAAACCCCGGCTCTCTCATTGCTAGTTGGCAATTCTTCCCCTACACATTGCATTTAGCCAACGTTGCTATCAATTCATTTTTTTTACTATTTACTATCTACTCATTTCTCTCTTTCTCTCTATTCTTGATGAGTACATAGCAGATATTGTTCATGGATCAATAATAGCTTGTTCGAGACACCTTCGGGTCTAACCTACTGCTCCAACGCAATCCAAAATGGGGATTTACATTACAATCTTACACTCTAACAGTCTGTAGCGATATGAAGTACAAGCTAACGTATGTAAATAAGAGTTTAATCGAATCCGTACTAAGAACAACAAACGTAGGTATTCCCGCATCAATGTGCAGTGTTAGGCTACATTCGATTCAACTTAGTCGAATAAGGCAAAGACACTATGTACATAGTGATGCTTATCGGCTTATGTAGTATGTTTGTACATATGTTAGCGTTAAGCTAAAGTGTGCGTGACTTAGTAAATAGACGAGAATATATAATCAATAGTGTACATCAGTACGTATATAGAAGGATGCCGAAATTAAAAGGACCTACATATAGTTGTAACTTTAGCATATGCATGGACCCTTATTGCTAGAATTGTAAGTTCAATCAGTCAGATTTGGAGCGTAACTTGGTAGCACTGGTACATGTACGTAACACATACAGTTAATTTGTACAGAATTTGGCAAAGAGAAATGGACATTTCATTTCTAGTAAATAGTATGTGTTCAATTTCTATAGCAGGTGACTGATGGAATAGTGCATATATATATACATGCCCATAGTATCAAGGAAAACATATACCCTGGTTTCGAGATTCACTCTTTTGTAATCAAGGGGAAGTAATCATTATAGAAATCGAGTGTGAAATTATAGGTATATTAACTGATAATTATTAGTCATTATCGACTCGTTGTGATTCAACCATGGTGCAACTTGCTCGATCTCAACAAAAAGAGAAGTTTATTACGAGATAAGAAGGGTCAAATGTACACTTATATATTAGAAAGGTTGAAAGATAATTATATTACTCATAATACATACTCGTATGGAGGAAATATATCTTCTACACGTCCGATGTCCCCTCGACGGCCCTCGACCTCGTGATCGGTCCAAATGTATATAGTCAGTGAAATCCTTCCTTCTGCGACCTAACACAAACCTCCGTAAATGACAAGTTTTGTTTTGTACGATAGAGGTGCATAGTGAATAATTAGTGATGGAGACAATAACATGCATTTGCCCAACTTCCAAGTTGCTGCAGTTGTCTTAGCTTTGCTTCCTCTTTATAATATCTTCTTCACTGCCTCGCTCCTATCTTTCATCACCAGTTTTTGTTCTTCTGTTTTTTTCTCCCATGGATTTAGTAAAAAAGCTAGTAAGATCAGAAAATTTACTGACTTAGGAAATCAGATCACTTACGTACACAAATAATCCAAAATTTAACTCTGTTTTCTTTGTGCAGAAACATGCAATTATTGGGTGTGAAATTTTGGAAAACATCGAAGTTAACTAGTCATTTATAGAAAAACTATCACTTTAAACCTCAGTAACGCAATATATTCTCGCTTTCTCAGTCATGCATGTATGCATGTTACGCCCTCTGTCCCGGTCAATTCTTGCAAATGTTATAATAATTAGCGATAATTATCAAGGTCGACGTCTGTCATATCATGTACATAGTACATACGTAGGTCTCTCTATGGTGTGATTAGGGACCAACTACCAAGTAGTGTTCTAGCAGAGAAGTAGAGAGGGCACATACTGGGGAATTGAAGCTATCATATATACTTGTTCAGATAGCCTACCTAATAACCTAAACAACATCAAACAACTCGATCTTCTGCTCACTTTCAAATATAAATCCCCATTAAGATCGATTAGACTAAGTTGTCATCATTATCGTTTTCATCAGGTAGTATATGTGCATGGACCAACCACTTGTTAGTAGAATAGTACTAGTTGTTACATTCAATAGGGAATAATAATCGTCTTATTATCGGCGATGCTAAAAGTCTAATATTGTAAATAAACGCACTAAATTATAAAAATAAAATGAAAAATCTATTTAGTTCTGAAGCGCTTTATTGCCTCCAGTCTCCAGATTTCAATATCATAGAGGACTAACATGAAATTTGAGGCGCAACCTTGAATGGAGAGGACCATATTAACTACGGAATACACTACTAGGGACGTTTAAAAACATGCATGGTGTACGTCTAAACATTACACCTTTAACATTTTATCTCACCGAAAAGATACTTCCTAATTCATGTACAGTATATAGTAGCCCGTTCCTCTGCATTTGAAGTTTGAGTTAGGTAACATACTCATTTTTCACAATATGACATTTTCGTTTCCAATTTATGTGTATAACTTTTCTTATTTAGGCCCAACATATACGGTCCAAAATGTGAATTATACAAATTCATCACAATTATGCATACAAAGATACAATTATGCAATTATATGAAGAATGCATGTGGAAAAAGCT
Organism: Spergularia bocconei; assembly: GCA_963457585.1. Taxonomy (NCBI): domain Eukaryota; kingdom Viridiplantae; phylum Streptophyta; class Magnoliopsida; order Caryophyllales; family Caryophyllaceae; genus Spergularia; species Spergularia bocconei. The sequence continues at coordinate 705,630 of OY734944.1, read as the reverse complement.
ATGGGTTCTTCAGCAATAGTACAGGAATACAGCAAGGTAGCATGTGAAAATTGGCAGCTGAATATATACTCCGTATATATATAATGTAAAGTACAATAAACATGATCTAATTAGATATTCAGGACATGAACGACAGTCATAATACTAGCTTTGCTTGTGAAAGAGGTGTGTATAGGTACGTATATATGGTACTGTATGCTGTTTGCTGGATGTGAACAAAAGGTTTCGACCTTTCGGGTCTGGTAAGAATTTTGAATAAGACAGTTTTACGATACAAAATAGCGAGTCTAAGGTTTAATTCAGTTCTACGATTTACTAGCCATTTCCTGGCCTATTTTAATACTCCGCAACATGCATATACTATACTCTGCAGCTCAAATAGATCAAAAACAATGTCAGAATAAAGGAATGATGGAACTTTGGTATCATATTCATCAGACGGTCATACCCATAAATACATGTCTTTCCAAAGCACACACCTTTGTTTTGCTACTCTTAAGAATAATTCGAGTCGAGTACAGATTACTATTAGGATGATACCGAAATCAGTATGGTTCCGTAGTGTTCGATATCGTCTCGGTGGGGAAATACTGGAGAGTGCATGGGCCAATAGACAGTTGGGGTTATTTGGGGTGTTACCTGTCCGTGACCATGAGTGGCACACTTGTAAACTCACTCATCAAGCTGGATCTTTGTAATTTTGCGATTCTTAATCCGTGATTCTACCCTTCTTTTCCTTCAACTATTGATGTGATTTGTCGATCTTCTACGAGTACTTTCTTTCTCATTTCATCGTAAGCTAGCATACTGCATCGTTAACGTCTGATTGACTCACTTTGAATACCCCAGCCATATTTAAATATTTTCACATAACGTGCTCACAAACTCACAAATTAGAAACCAAATTTATCATCAAATGTTCAATATATAATGTCGCATTCTAAAATCGAGAAACCTCATATATTATACTTCCTTCGAGAGTAGTCGAGTACGTAGCCGGACACACACCGAACAATACAAGAATGGACCTAAACTATCTCACTGCATGGTACCACGTACATTATTATTTGAATTTCATGCTTGGAATTGCATTGCTCAATTCCATGCCATTTTGATCGCAAAATTGAAAATGTCTGGCAGAAAAATAAGAAGAACAGATAGGCGGATAGGCCTACTTAATTGTTTTTGTCTTCGTGACAGAAAAACTAAGGCTGGCTCTTCGTTCATTCAAATGAAACATAATAGAGATCTTCAATCTACATATCTATCTTATTTCGGTAAATCAAATGGCTCATAATTCCCCTCCTAAAATGTATGGCTCTTACATCCTTTGTTGATTTTCGTTGTTTCTTAGCTTATCCCATATTATAACAAATATAAAAGAAGAATCGCATCTTTTTTTTCATATATATACTCCTAGTCCGTACGACGACCCCATATAAAACGTTGTCATGCATACTAGCTAGCATAATATTCACACTGTTCATTAAAGTTTAACGATATAATTAACCATTCTTTAATTTCTTACGCAATACAGATAAAGTGTAACATCAATTTTTAACACGTTAATACTGAAAATATCGATTTCTTCGGAGAAAATACTCAATAGTCCATGCAAATTAAAGGCACATGGAAAAAGATATGGGGTTTCGTAGGTCGTGGCGTTAATAGGATCATTATTTACACTACAAGATAATAAGACAAGCATAAGATAAGATTAGGTTGGTAAAATTTATGTTTATATGTTGATAATGAATAATAAGGCATGGAACAATCACGTGGTTGTGTTTTTGTTCCACTCCAAGATATTATTCTTGTTCAAGGAGAAAGATCATGCTCTAAAATGTTTGTTTTTACTAGTTATAGTAAGAACCTAAAAAGGCACGTATAGATCATCGAGGACAAACATATAAATACATGCAGGAACAATTTTGTTGAATAATGATAGTTACTCCCCCTTCATTGATAAGATTAAATAATGTTTAAGGTATATCTTGTTTAAATAATGAAACCTTTGGCCTTTTTATTGTCGTAAGATACTATGCTTCAAAATTACAATTTCACTCTCGTAAAAGAAAAAAAAAATAGGCTCTCCCAACCCACGACCTAGTGCTCAACTACTCGTTGTCTCTGCATCTTCATGACGAGGTGAATGTGGCTTTGGATGGTTTTCATAAAGTTAAGAGTGAGTAAAAACTCGAGATGATGAACTCGCTCCTATTTATTATAATCCGTATTGTTTATTCTGAGATACTAGTATGTATTTTAGTATGTACTTCATCATCAAAATGAATTTCAAGAATATTGGGCTTAGCACCTTGAAAGTATGGATTTTCTTGTTGGTGGCGTTGTCCAAGACATCCCATATAAGAGTTGTTGGACCTGCTTCACTATTCATTTCATTTGTGAATGAATGTGCAATGGCACACGTGTCATATGTGCTAAGCCCAATATTCTTTCGGGTTTCAGTATAAGCCCATCCAAATCAAATATTCTTTCGGGCTTCAGTATAAGCCCATCCAGATCCAATAGGGCTTCAGTATAAGCCCATCCAAATTCAAGTGTACCGGTTCCACCAAAAGATAGGTTATGATAAGTTCAGAAGTAGTCTTAGATTTATGTAAGACGGCTTCACATTAAACTTGAAACTTTTCAATTTCCATCAATGATACTCCGATGTAGACAATAAAAGACATAAAAAAAAAAGAATTGTTACTACTAGTCTACTACCAATGAAGTGTCTCGACCTTATGCAAATGCTTTATGAGCTTTACACAGTTAAAAGTGATTCAACTCTCCTTACACCAACTCAATCCGTGGAACATATATATTCACGCTACTACTTTTACTACCTCCACTCCTATAGGTTAAGGCCTTGTTTGACCAAACTCCAACTTCTCCAATATTACTTCTCAACTGGAGGAGGCATTCCATATTTAGAGCTTCTACTCCTGATAAATTTTTCAGAAACCAGAAACAAATTTTCAGTTCTGGGTGTTTGTCCAATTTTCAATTTCGAAAACCCTTAAAAACAGTTCACAAACAATTCAAAAGATCAGCCAAACACACCCTAAATCCTAAGGTAAACGATTTTAATCTTTAACCCCCCAAAAAAGGGTAAAAATTTGAAAACAAGAAAGGAGGGAGATTCACAAATCATAATCATACATTCATACCCCATTTAGGTTGTCTGTCGAGTGTCGACTCATCATACACCCATTCATATTCAAACTTATAAAAAAAAAAGGGGTAAAAATCCAGAGTGTCCCAAAAAACCCGCAAACTTTCCACATCACGAAAAAAGTAAACGCCCCTGTTTTTATCGTTTCAAAAATTTGACCTTTTCTTTTCTTGCATAAATCACCACTTTCCCAAAATATAATATCCACCACCACACCGCCACCCACTTTCCTCTTTCATCTCTCTCTTCTCCATCCTCCCCCTTTCCGCCGGCCGGAAAACCCATCATCATAGGAGAGAGTTAGAGAGAGAAGAGAGAAAGGAGGCGTGTAAAGGAAGCTTTTATATTATTATATTATTAATAATTATAATTGATAAGAATGGCGATATTGTACGCGCTGGTGGCGCGTGGATCGGTATTGTTAGCGGAGTTTAGTGGGACGTCGACAAACGCGAGTGCAATAGCGCGTCAGATCTTGGAGAAGATACCTGGTACAAATGATACACACGTGTCGTATTCTCAGGATAGATACATCTTCCATGTTAAGCGGACTGATGGTCTTACTGTTCTCTGTATGGCCGAGGATAATGTCGGACGTATGATTTCTGTTTATCTCTTTTTTTCTGTTAAATTCTGTTATTTTTTGTTGATTTTTTGAATTTTGATGTTTTTGGGTTGAATTTTGACTTCTAGGGTTTATTAATTGAATTGGAATTGGGTGTGTTTGTTGATGATTATGCTCAATTTTGTGTGAATTTAAAAAAGATTGATTAGTTGTTATAATTATGTGGAATTGGGATTTGTGGGTTTTGATTTTTGGATGATCTGGGTAGGTGAATTATGATAATTGAGAAGCTTCTTGATGAAGTTAGACTCATGGGTATGGGTGTTGTTGGTAGAAAGTTTGAGGGGTTTGTTAGTTGTATATGGTATGGTATGGTATGGTGTGGTGTGGTGTGGTGTGGTGTGTGGTGGTGGAAGGTTATGATATTAGTTTACCATTGAATTAGAGACGAGGACACGAGGTAATCGTATTTTGTGTTGTGCATTTTCAGTTATTATTAGATAGGAAGGGAGGGAGAGAGGGGTGTGGGGGTTGGTTCGAGTTTCAAGAACGAGAGGGAAAGAAATGATGAGAGTGGAATTTGTGTAACTCGCGAAAAAGATTGGATCTTTTATTACATTTGGGACTTATGGGATAATTTGAATAGTTGGGGATGGTTTTGATTGATGTTATTTTATAAAATTGGTGATGATTTGGTTATGACAATGTTTTATCAAGTTGAGACTTAGGGCTTTGTTTTCGTTAGTTTGTTGTAGTGTTGTTTAGAGCACTTGTTTTGGTTCTCTAAAGTTTTTGATCAATTAGTTGTTATGTGGAATTGCAATTTGTGGTTTACTGATTTTTGGTAGCTGATTTTGACGATTGAGATTTGAGAAGCCTTTTGATGATTTCGGACTCATTGATGCTAGTAGAGTTGTAGAATTTTAATTCATTTTGAGGTCTAGTTAGTTGAATGGTTTGTTGCGAATCCTTGCGATTAAAGACGATCATATAATTTCGGCATTGAATTAGAGATGAGGTTTTTCTATGAGGAGATTATAGAGGTATTGTGTGATCATTTTTAATCATTAGCTAGCTAGCAGGAGGGAGAGAGGGGGTAGAGCCTGGGGAGGGGGGTGTTGAGGTTTCATTAGGAGAGGGAAAGAACTGTGAAGATGAAGCCTTGTTATGAAAAAGATCGGATCTTTTCACATATTTGAGACCTAAGAGGTACTTTTGCAGCTAGTTGTGATTGATATCTTATGAAAATTGTGATGATTTCGTTCAGTGAACCTCAGATCATTTTGGGATTCATAGCTTTGTTGTTGTTGTTGTTGATGTGGACCTCTGGTGCTGTTTTGGTCCTCATATTTTTGATCAATAGGTTCACACTCTGTGGAGTTGGAATTAGATCCATTCTTTTAAATTAAAAAGCAACATCTTTCTTTAGGACTCGATTCCTAATATTTTAGGAAACTTTAAAATTAATTGCAAGGTAATATTGCCTTTTTTTTTACGACTGAAAATTGCCGCACCTGGTTACAAGTGTCCAAGTGTTGACTCTATTTGGAGATGGTGACTTGTTGAGCTCCTTAGTTGCTAGAGTGATTGCCAGTGTTTAGAATTATGTTATATGCTTAATAGAGGCTCCACTGCTTTTCTTCGACAGTTTTTTCGAAGAACCGGTATGTGCTACCAATAGGTGCGGACGCAGGAATTCTGGCTCGTGGGGGCAAAAAAAATTTAACCTAATATTACAAATAGCAAAATAATTGCCATTTTTACATAACATCAATAATAAAAACAAACTAAACAAAAAAAAACATCTTAAGAACTACTGCATCATTGTATTGCTTGACTCCTTTTGACTGATTAAGGGATTTGTGAAGCTAACATGATCTAAAGCTGCTAAAATTGTTTCCATAGTGATGCATTGATGCTTGTAAGGGGTTTCTTAGTCATTGGATTGAAGCATTTTCATGAATGATTTTGTGAGGTTTTATTGTTTGGTTTAAGCAACTTAAGTATTAAGATGATGCCTAGTGATGAAGCAATGAGTAGGTTTACCTTGAGATGCATACGTATAATTTTGTTGTGTTCCTTTTTGGAGGAGCTTCCCCGGTTCCTCAATTTGCCGGGACGCCAATGTGCTCCGGGCTGCCCTTTTTACACTTTTAAGGAGTTATGGGCTTATGGCCCAGGTCAATGAGTTGTTGCTTGATGGACTCTCATGTTTGAAGCATAATCAACCTTTCGAGAATAATCTTCCGCTCCCTTGTATGTTTATGCACTTAAACTTTATTTTACAGGAAGGATCCCGTTTGCATTTCTGGAAGACATACATCAAAGGTTTGTAAAGACCTATGGTCGGGCCATAAACAGTGCTCCTGCCTATGCAATGAATGATGAATTTTCAAGGGTATTAAGCCAACAATTAGAGTACTACTCAACTGACCCGAATGCAGATAGACTTAACCGCCTGAAAGGTGAAATGACTCAGGTGGTGCATCTGCTGCGAATTATTATACTATAAGATGTTCTCCATTCCATTATTATATTTCTGTCCATGTTACCTCAATGTCACGTGGTTGATATGTAGGTGCGAAGTGTCATGATTGAGAACATTGATAAAGTTCTGGATAGAGGGGACCGCTTGGAGCTCTTGGTTGATAAAACTGCCACATTTCAAGGAAATACTCTTCGCTTCAGAAAGCAAGCTCGCCGCTTCAGGAGCACTGTTTGGTGGAGGAATTGCAGGCTAATGTAAGTTCGCATATGTGAATTGCTTGGGTATTCTGTGGATTAGCCATTGCGTCTATGTGTATTGTTAATTGTGTGCTTGTTTAGTTTGTTTTGGATGGAAGTTCTCTGACGTGGGGCTTATGCCCCTGCTGAACCAGATGATAACCATCGAGCCATTTTACTATGCAGGAAGTTCATTTCTCTTTACTTTCTCTTCTCCTCTGTTTTTTTTTTTCTTTTTTTTTGTGTGTGTGTGTGTGGTGGTGGTGGGGGGGGGGGGGTTGAATTGGGTTTCCGAATTGTTGAATTTTCTCTTCATGTCTTGCGAGTCTTTAAATTCTTATCGCCTAGGCTGCAGACAAAAAGCTTTATTGATCTTGCATACTTGAGCTATTACTTGCCTTATCTAGTCGTTTTTGACAGCTGATGTGGTGTAACTTGAAACTTTTGAACGTTTTCTTATGCTTAAGTACTTCCGTACTTGCAGGTTTACATTGATCATTGTTCTCTTGGTCATCATATACATCGTGCTTGCCTTTGTTTGCCACGGACCACTCTTGCCTACCTGCATCTAAATAAATGCTGCTGAACTACACCGGTGTCCTCATTAGCCGATAAGCTGAGTGGCAATGATCAATTGCTCAGATTTTTCTCATGGCGATGATCAATTTCTTCCAAATCGTAAAGAGGTTTTATGGCTGAGTGGCTCATCAAGGCATTTTGGTCTCGTATTAATGCGCTATTGTTATTTTCCTGCAAGGTTATTATTATTACTTGTGTATAAGCAAGGCTTTTATACCTCCTTTTTCATCTTCTTCTTTTATATTTTGGGTTTGGGGTGGATTTTTCTCTCTTTTATATATTGGGAAGCTTCGCGAGCAAGATGGATGGTGTAGACTTGTATAATATTGGGTACTTCTTTTGTGATGATTTAAAGCCGATTGTAAACAATGTAATTGTATGACAAATCGTCATACATACACTTCAATATAGTGTGCAAGTCTTTTTCAGTGGAAACATTTGGCTGCATTTAGCTGTGATCAAGCGTTCAGTTCAAATCACAATGCATATACAATTTGGTATAGTGCAATGCTTAGTGGTTAGTGCTAAGAGAACTCCACATACTCGCAATGTAACAAATATGACATCTACAATGAGTAATATCGTCCCCACCTAAATGGAAACATCTTTTGTAAACGAAACTACTAGCCTATAAAATGTAAACGAAACTATTTTGTCCTATAACATGTTGTGTTCGTGCCTATAAGGGATCTTCGGGAAGGATTTTACTCAATTGTCTAGGAATGACAATGGTTAGGTTGATAAATTGGGGAGCATTTGCTTTGGCTCATTTTGACCTCTTACTCTCTTAGTATCGACAAGTCCGTATGCAATCTCATTAACATGTAACATGAGCATGAGACGCATGACCAAAGAAATAACGAGTACTAACACAGTTACACACTTTTGAATCTCAAAAATCAACAATTTAACACGTCACTAAATCATAAAAGATTGCTACAACATTTCAGAATGTTTCAAACCCTTAAATGATCCGGATGGACAAAATTATGAGAAATACCGAATATTCTGTCACAATTTTTAATTCTATCAGATATACATTAACACGTCAGCAGATCAGAAATGATTGTTTTAAAATCAACTACATTTAGCCTCAAATCCTCACAGAATTGATCTAATATAGACAAAGTTACGATATTTCTACAAAAATCAATACAAATAACGTATCGTATCAATATTGATCAATTCCATGATACATTACTACAATTTTTAATTCTGCCAGATATACATTAACACGTCAGCAGATCAGAAAGGATTGATACTAAATCATTGCAAATATCCTCAAATCCTCACAAAATTGATCAAAGATGGACAGAAATTACGAAATTTCCACAAAAACCTATACAAATATCGTATCGAATCAATACAGATCAAATCCATAATACATTACTATAATTCGCCGATAAATTACTTTAAATTACTCCTACTATCCTATATAAATCATCCCATTCACTCACATTACCCATCATAAATCACAAAATTTTATTAAACAAAACCCTCTTTTTATTATTATTTTTTGAAGAACAATACCAAGTGTTTTAGTGTAGTACAAGCTTTGTGGATCACTTGAACTAGGAACACATCAACACAACACTCTTAACGACTGTCTCTTTGTTCTTCAACTTTTTAACTGTTTTTTCTCTTTTTTTCCGTTACATGCACTTCAAATTCTAGAGAGAGAGAGAGAGAGAGAGAGAGAGAGAGAGAGGCGGAGATGAAGGTTCGAACCCCAGAAAATCTAAAGGTATGTGCTTTATTTAATTTACTCATTTTTGTGGGTTTTTTTTTTTACATGCAGAATTTCAGTATTTTGTTATCAAGATTGCAGCTTTAATTAGGGTTTTTTGTGGGTTTTGTTGCTTGTTATATGGGTTAAAAATTGAGGTATATTTCATTTTTTTGATTGGGATTTGAGGTGTTATTGAATTGAACTTTGTAGGAAAAGTGCCCTTTTTTTTGGGTGTGAATTTGATTGAGTTGAGTGCTGGTAATTAGTACATGAACAATTGGAGATTGTGGAATTGTGTTTTTTTTTTTTTCGTTTTTTTTGGAATTCAGTGGGAAAAATGGTTTGTATGAAGTAGATTGATATAGAATGAATAACACTCATGAGTGTATTTGGACTTTGGAGAATGTGGGTTGTATCTTGTACTGATTGGCGTAAAGGGTATCATTCGATTATTCCGGTGTTAGCCACTTAGCCTGTTATGACGAGAATGCGCCCAAAGAATAAGTGAGTAGTTTAGCTGACTGGGATTGCTGAACCGGTGGAGCTGATTTGTTTTGGTTGAATCTCGGCTGGGTGGTGGAGGATGAAGGGCTCGTTCTGATTTCTCGAGCTTGAGTGTTTGGAAAAAGGCTCTGAGGATATCAAAATTGGAGATTCTTGTACCAATAGGGGAACAAATTGAGAGTGTGGTTAACGGTGAACCTAGTTAGATTATTAACCTTTGTGCCTTGAATAAGTGTGAAATTTAGGCACTCTTTGCTAGAATCTTTGTAGATTTTGTGTCATTTTAAAGTGAAGTCAATTTTTAGACTAGTAATGAACCAAGTAGGCATCGTAGCCAAAGTAGCTTCACATTTGGATCTCACATCCTCATGTCCTGGGCTCGAGGCTGCCGTGTTTAGGGTGTGGATCATTGGTCATAATAGTTAGCACTTAGCACTCAGAAAAGACCGTTTAAGTCCGTATAGGTTGTTCCGGATCAGTTTAGTTTTAGTTATGCTTGTTTCAGATTTGTCTTTGTAGGGTTAATCTAGTGTGGGCCAAATTCGAATTTGTCAATTGTGTGGAATCCAGCATGAAGTTTTTTAGTTTTCATATTTTATTTTGCGGTTGTCTTAGAGAGGTTCGTGAAACTAGCCACTTCTCTTATTATTACTGAACTAGAAGATAGGCGTAGAATTAAATGTGAGAGCCTTTCAATTGTTAAAAGGATAGGATTCTATTCACAATACACTTTAACAACCCCTCCCCAAACACACACAGGATAGAACTGGAGATTCTTGAGAGGCATTGTGTTGTAAGTTTTTATGACTATATCTGTAATGTGCCTTTTGTCTCCCCTCTGTGCTCATCTATTTATGCAATTTGTGATGCAGTGTTCAGCACATTGTAGACTTTATTTCCTGTGCTTCTTTGCGCTACTTAGTCCGTAGATGTTCTTCCTGATCTTACTGAACATTTCGACAAATCTTAATCAATTTTATTGTTCTACTTAGTTTCTTGTTGCTTCATTGTCTTGGTGGTTTCGTGTTTTACCGAGTTGCAGTCTTCTTTCCTTTTTGAGTTTATGTACATGTTGTAGGTGTATTTCCCTCATATCATGCTTATGTTATGCAGCGAATGGTCTTTTTTTTGAATGCACGTTGACAAGCACCATTCCTGCCTCTAGCGAGTTTTCCTGGTTGGGCATTGTGATTCTCTTGTAAAAATCTATCGCATAGGTTTGACGAGATTCTTTCTGCCTCTTAAAATGCAACCGCCAAGGCCTTTTCAAGGTGCTCCGTATGACAAAAACATGTTTACCTTTCTGCCAGCAGTTGCCAACGTAGAGTCACCGAAAAAAAGAAATCTGCTGGCATCTGATCGCGATATCACCATGCCTGCTTCAACTATGGGGTACGGTTCCTCTGGAAATCTGTATCCTAAAGAAAATGCTGTTGATTTAGGAGATAGAGAACTTCCAAATTGTATTCAAGCTTCTTTGCCTGGGGAATCCTCAACATCTAGGAATTATTCGAATGATTTTGTTGCACCCTGTCAACCTAGTGAATCCCAAGGGTATTCGTCTTTTGTGGGGGAAGGTCAGTCTTTCAGGTACAAAGATTCGTCATTGTTGTTTCAGCCCTCAGTTCGACCGGCTCATAATTTATCGAATTGGAATCCTTTGGTGACTGAAGAAATAGACCAGCATGGGACCGATGTCTCTAAGGCACAAGTAGGAGGGGAAGAAAAAGGTTTTGATTTTCCAAAGTGTCAGACTTATGGACAGCAGAATCCTAGTTTAATGAAAATAGAGGGTTCAGATCCCAATGCACAAACACTTGAGGAACCCCAAAACTTGCAGCAATATGTTTCAAAATCAGGAACTTATGTTGTGGATTTAGACGGAAAAGGTTGTCATGAACATAGCTTCAAGATTGAAACTTCCTCCAACACAAAAGGACTTGGTGATTCTAGTATTTTTGCTAACATGTTAGGGAACAATGTTGGTACTCTAAGTCTACACAGCCTTCATGAAGCCAACAATGTTATACAACAAGCACTGAGAATTGTAAGAGCATCTTCGGGATCAGGTTTAACTGTAAATCAAGATGGGATTAGTCAAGCTTGTGAAGGTGATCCTATGAAGATGAACTCCACACCAAATTCTCTCACTCAAGATTTAGTGCGCTCCTTAATTGAGACAACATCAGCCCCGGGTGGTGAAGCTGGTCTTAATGTGGATAAGCCTGTTACCAGTGTGGAGAAGAGTTCTATTGATGTAGATGATGGGCCAAAAATAGAAGAAGGAGATTCAGCACTTGCAGAAAAGCTGTGGGATGGCACCCTTCAGCTAAGTTTCTCCGTTTCAGTATCGACCATTGCTTTTTTTAAAAGGTCAGTATTTTTAAAAAAGACACTTTTACTTATTACTTATTGATGCAAATATGAGTTAACTTCAACCATCAGCTATGTGGTTGTTTACAATAGCGGTTGTAGAGGGCATTGGAATTTTAGCTTCTTACATATGATGTGTCATTTGAATTGTGCACTGTGTTTTTGCGTTTAGAAGTAGCATGTATATTGTCAATTTGTCATTCATTGCTTAATTCATGTATCTATTTCACCGTGAAACAAACTGTTCTGGATGGTGGTGATAATGTGGTAAAAATTGTTGTATTTCTGTATTGTCGAACAAACTCTAATTGTCTCATTGCTTAAAAAAATCTTGTGCTTGGCTGCACTTTTGAAACAAACTGTTCATGTTAGCCGACCCCAAATCATTTTGGGAATAAGGCTTGGTTGTTGTTGTTGTTGTTGTTGTTGTTGTTGGCTGCACTTTTGAATCTCAAAAACCTGACGAAAATGATTCTAAGAAGTCCACTTGAAGTTTATCGACGAAAATTCTGTTAGTTTCTGGTCTGTCTCAATGATAATATATTTTGTTCCTTTCTACATTTTTATTCATTATTCTGTCTCTATTCCAGTTACTCGATTATGTGATGCCACCCTTCCCAGGTAGTTGTGCCTCAAACTTTAAGCATAAAAGATGGTAGCCACTTTTCACTTTGTGAATAGAATTTGTAAACAATCTCAGACGTAATTCAACATATGAAACTGTTTCTCTTATTATTATTTTTTTTATCTTGGGTAGAGGAACTTTGCACGTTTTTTTAGTTAGAGGTCATAGATAATCTTTTTTGTAAGTAGTCAAATCCTTTGGTTTTGTCGAATTTTGGCCATTTTTGTAACTCTTTTGAAATTGACTATATGGTTCTAACCCATTAATATGGACACTTTGGGAATGTCCTCGATTAGTTTGAGGGGCTAGCTTCACCGTTTGCTTGGTCTATTTAACTCCTTCTCCTATTGTCTACCAATGAAGTAAGCATGCTTTATTTGTCGATTTGGGGGAGCTATCATGGGTTTTTAGTTGTAATACTTTGCCAATACAAATAATAGGACTCATAAGGTCTCCTAGAAAAATTTGATCCATTTTTGTCACCGACCAATTTTGGGCAAAAATCCGTGGATTATATAGCCTTCATTATTGTCGAATTATGGCCACTTTTATCACATCTTTGAAACAGACTATATGGTTCTTAACCATTAAGATGGACACTCTGAGAATGTCCTAGATGAATTTGAGGGGCTAGTTTCACTGTTTGCTTGGTCTATTTAGCCCGTTTTCCTATTATCTTCCAATGCAGTTAGCGTGATTTTATTTGTCGATTTGGGAGAGCTATCATGGGTTTTCAGTTGTAACACTTTGCCAATACATATAATAGGACTCAAAAGGGCTACTAGAAAAATTTGAGCCATTTTTGTTACTGACCAATTCTCAGCAAAAACAGTGGATTATAGCCTTCGATTTTGTCGAATTTTAGCCATTTTTGTCACTTTTTTTTGAAACTGACTATAAGGTTCTAAACCATTTAGATTGACTCTTTGGAAATGTCCTAAATGAGTTTGAGGGGCTAGTTTCACCGTTTGCTTGGTTTATTCACTCCTGTCTCCTATTGTCTTCAAATGAAGTAAGCGTGATTTATTTGGCGATTTGGGGCTCCTATTATGGGTTTTTGGTTCTAATACTTTGCCAATACTAATAATATGACTTAAAAGGACTCCTAGTCGAATTTCAGCCACTTTTGTCTCTCACCAATTTTGGGCAAAAAAGTGTGGATTATGCCCTTGGTTTTATCGAATTTTGGCCATTTTTGTGACTCTTTTGAAATTGACTATATGGTTCTAACCCATTAAGATGGACACTCTGCGAATGTCCTCGATTAGTTTGAGGGGCTAGCTGCACCGTTTTCTTGGTCTATTGAGCTCATTCTCCTATTGTCTACCAATGAAGTATCCGTGCTTTATTTGTCGATTTGGGGGAGCTATAGTGGGTTTTAAGTTGTAGTACTTTACCAATACAAATAATAGGACTCATAAGGGCTCCTAAAAAAATTTGAGCCATTTTTGTCACCGACCAATTTTGGGCAAAACTCCGTGGATAGCCTTCGGTTTTGTCGAAATTTTGGCCATTTTTGGTACATTTTTGGAACTAACTATATGGTTCTAAACCATTAAGATCAACACTATGGGAATGTCTTAGATGAATTGGAGTCGCTAGTTTCACTGTTTGCTTAGTCTATTTAGCCCGTTTTTGCTATTGTCTTCCAATGGAGTTATCGTGATTTATTGTCGATTTGGGGTAGCTATCATGGGTTTTCAGTTGTAACACTTTGCCAATACAAATAATAGGACTGAAAATGGCTCCTAAAAAATTTGAGCCATTTTTGTTAGTGACCAATTCTCATCAAAAATAGTGGATTATAGCCTTCAATCTTGTCGTATTTTATTTGTCGATTTGGGAGAGCTGTCTTGGGGTTTTAGTTCTAATACTTTGCCAATACTAATAATATGACTTAGAAGGACTCCTGATAAAAATTCAGCCATTTTTGGTCTCTCAACAATTTTGGGTCAAAAAGTGTGGATTATACCCTTGGTTTTATCGAATTTTGGCCATTTTTGTGACTCTTTTGAAATTGACTATATGTTTCTAACTTCTTCTAACCCATTTAGATGGACACTCTGCGAATGTCCTCGATTATTTTGAGGGGCTAGCTTCACCGTTTGCTTGGTCTATTGAACTCCTTCTATTGTCTTCCAATGAAGTAAGCGTGCTTCATTTATCGATTTGGGGGAGCTATCATGGGTTTTTAGTTGTAATACTTTGCCAATACAAATAATAGGACTCATAAGGTCTCCTAGAAAAATTTGAGCCATTTTTGTCACCGACCAATTTTGGGCAAAAATCCGTGGATTATATAGCCTTCATTATTGTCGAATTATGGCCACTTTTATCACATTTTTGAAACAGACTATATGGTTCTTAACCATTAAGATGGACACTCTGAGAATGTCCTAGATGAATTTGAGGGGCTAGTTTCACTGTTTGCTTGGTCTATTTAGCCTGTTTTCCTATTATCTTCCAATGCAGTTAGCGTGATTTTATTTGTCGATTTGGGAGAGCTATCATGGGTTTTCAGTTGTAACACTTTGCCAATATAAATAGGAAAAATTTCTAACTCCTACCTTTTATATACCAAAACTTCCAAAATCTTACCTTAATTGTAAAAAGTTTCTAACTCCTACCTTATAAAACATTTTTTTATCATACTCCTACCAAAACTTCTACTCCGGTTGGTTTGACTCTATTTTCCGACATTGACCCTCCAAATTGGCGCGATTTCCTTCGATTTTTTCGTTTTCCCTCCAATTTCACCTTCTCTTTCCTATTTCCCACACTGTATCCAATTTCATCTTCTATCTCCTATTTCTCATATTAAAAGCAACTATAGCATCACCAGTGCCTGTAAGTATTTTTTCGACGTCTTCCCCTAACTCTAGTAGCCGTGCAGAAAGCCTCTCCACTTTTCTCTGTTCTTGACCTAAGCACACGAGCATGCTATGTGACTTCACTGTTTGCTTGGTCTATTTAGCCCCTTTTGCTATTGTCTTCCAATGCTGTTAGCGTGCTTTATTTGTCTGTTTGGGGGAGCTATCACGGGTCTTACGTTTTAACACTTTGCCAATATAAGTAATAGGACTTAGAAAGGCTCCTAGCAAAATTTGAGCCATTTTTGTTACTGACCAATTCTCGGCAAAAACCGTGGATTATGGCCTTCACTTTTGTCGAATTATGGCCATTTTTGTCACTTTTTTGAAACCGACTCTAAGGTTCTAAATCATTAAGATGGACACTTTGAGAATGTCCTAAATAAGTTTGAGGGGCTAGTTTCACCGTTTGCTTGGTCGATTCACTCGTGTCTACTATTGTCTTCGAATGAAGTAAGCATGGTTTATTGGTCGATTTGGGGCTCCTATCATGGGTTTTTAGTTGTAATACTTTGCGAATACTTATAATCGGGACTCAAAAGGGCTGCTAGAAAAGTTTGAGCCACTTTTGTCACCGACGAATTTTGGGCAAAAATCCGTGGATTATAGCCTTCAGTTTTGTCGAATTTTGGCCATTTTTTATACATTTTTGTAACTGACTATATGGTTCTAGACCATTAAGATAGACACTCTGGGGATGTTCTGGATGAATTTGAGGGGTTAGTTTCACTGTTTGCTTGGTCTATTTAGCCCCTTTTGCTATTGTCTTCCAATGCTGTTAGCGTGCTTTATTTGTATGTTTGGGGGAGCTATCATGGGTTTTCCGTTGTAACACTTTGCCAATATAAGTAATAGGACTTAGAAGGGCTCCTAGAAAAATTTGAGCCATTTTTGTTACTAACCAATTCTCGGCAAAAACCATGGATTATGGCCTTCGGTTTTGTCGAATTTTGGCCATTTTTGTCACTTTTTTGAAACTGACTCTAAGGTTCTAAACCATTAAGATGGACACTTTGAGAATGTCCTAAATGAGTTTGAGGGGCTAGTTTCACCGTTTGCTTGGTCGATTCACCCGTGTCTACTATTGTTCTCGAATGAAGTAAGCATGGTTTATTGGTCGATTTGGGGCTTCTATCATGGGTTTTTAGTTGTAATACTTTGCCAATACTTATAATGGGACTCAAAAGGGTTCCTAGAAAAATTTGAGCCATTTTTGTCACCGGCGAATTTTGGGCAAAAATCCGTGGATTATAGCCTTCAGTTTTGTCGAATTTTGGCCATTTTTGTGACTCTTTTGAAATTGACTATATGGTTCTAATGCATTAAGATGGACACTCTGGGAATGTCCTAGATTAGTTTGAGGGGCTATCTACACCTTTTGCTTGGTGTATTGAGCTCCTTCTCCTGTTGTCTTCCATTGAAGTAAGCGTGCTTTATTTGTCGATTTGGGAGAGCTATCATGGGTTTCTAGTTGTAATACTTTGCCAATACAAATTAAAGGATTCATAAGAGCTCCTAGAAAAATTTGAGCCATTTTTGTCACCGACCAATTTTTGGCAAAAATCCGTGGATTATAGCCTTCGGTTTTGTTGAATTTCGCCATTTTTGGTACATTTTTTAAACTGAGTATATGGTTCTAAGCCATTTAGATAGACACTTTGGGAATGTCCGAGATAATTTGAGGGGCTAGTTTCATCGTTTGGTTGGTCTATTTAGCCCCTTTTCCTATTGTTTTCCAATGTTGTTAGCGTGCTTTAGTTGTTTGTTTAGGGGAGCTATCATGGGTTTTCAGTTGTAACACTTTGCCAATAGATATAATAGGACTTAGAAGGGCTCCTAAAAAAATTTGAGCCATTTTTGTTACTGACCAATTCTCGGCAAAAACCCTGGATCATGGCCTTCGCTTTTGTCGAATTTTGGCCATTTTTGTCACTTTTTTGAAACCGACTCTAAGGTTCTAAACCATGAAGATGGACAGTTTGAGAATGTCCTAAATGAGTTTGAGGGGCTAGTTTCACCGTTTGCTTGGTCGATTCACCCATGTCTACTATTGTCTTCGAATGAAGTAAGCATGATTTATTGGTCGATTTGGGGCTCCCATCATGGGTTTTTAGTTCTAATACTTTCCCAATACTTATAATGGGACTCAAAAGGACTCCTAGAAAAATTTGAGCCATTTTTGTCACCGACCAATTTTGGGCAAAAATCCGTGGATTATAGCCTTCAGTTTTGTCGAAATTTGGCCATTTTTGTGACTCTTTTTAAATTGACTATTTGGTTCTAACCCATTAAGATGGACTCTGGGAATGTCCTAGATTAGTTTGAGGGGCTAGATACACCTTTTGCTTGGTTTATTGAGCTCCTTCTCCTGTTGTCTTCCATTGAAGTAAGCGTGCTTTATTTGTCGATTTGGGGGAGCTATCATGGGTTTCTAGTTGTAATACTTTGCCAATACAAATTAAAGGACTCATAAGGGCTCCTAGAAAAATTTGAGCCATTTTTGTCACCGACCAATTTTGGGAAAAAATCCGTGGATTATAGCCTTCGGTTTGGTTGAATTTCGCCATTTTTGATACATTGTTGAAACTGACTATATGGTTCTAAGCCATTTAGATAGACAATTTGGGAATGTCCGAGATATATTTGAGGGGCTAGTTTCACCGTTTGCTTGGTCTATTTAGCCCCTTTTCCTATTGTTTTCCAATGTTGTTAGCGTGCTTGAGTTGTCTGTTTATTGGAGCTATCATGGGTTTTCAGTTGTAAGACTTTGCCAATAGAAATATTAGGACTTAGAAGGGCTCCTAAAAAAATTTGAGCCATTTTTGTTACTGACTAATTCTCGGCAAAAACCGTGGATTATGGCCTTCGCTTTTGTCGAATTTGGCCATTTTTGTCACTTTTTTGAAACTGACTCTAAGGTTCTAAACCATTAAGATGGACACTTTGAGAATGTCCTAAATGAGTTTGAGGGGCTAGTTTCACCGTTTGCTTGGTCGATTCACCCGTGTCTACTATTGTCTTCGAATGAAGTAAGCCTGATTTATTGGTCGATTTGGGCCTCCTAGCATGGATTTATTTGATCCCGTTTTCAACTTATCTTCGAATAAAGTTTGCGTGTGTTATCTGCTGTTCTTTTTGGGTTGGTAATATGCTGTGATTGTTCTACCTTTATTGATCATGAATAACATAGGCTGGGTCAAGTTGAATTATGATATTGCTTAACGTCTTGTTTAATGTGGGATGCAAATTAACCATTATGTAATTTTATGATGTCTGTTTGTAGTGGAGAGAGGTTGCAGGACTTTAGTTGGCCTGGATCTGTGGAGGTCAAAGGCAAAGTAAAGTTGGAAGCGTTTGAAAAATATGTCCAAGACCTTCCCCGTTCGCGCACTCGTGGACTCATGGTAAGACACTTCGTTGTCTGCTTGTCACTAGTATTCTTGGTGTTTGTAAAATTGAGCCTCTGCTTGCCGATTGTAGGACATACCTTTATATGGAGTAACCTGCAGATAATCTACTATGAATATTTAAGCTTCAGCATAACATGTTTTCTTTGCCCATTTGATGTCAAAATTTGCTCTTTTATCCACGTATACAACTGCACAACCATCTTCTCAATATACATAGTGAACTTCTTATAATTGACTGATATCTCGAGACTAAAGCAGGCCTATAATTTTACCAAGTACAAAACCTTGAGATTATTGATATCTTACTATCTATACAACTTTGTTTTGTTTGAATCTTGAGGTTTCAGAAATGTTTTTAACGCTGGTTTTCTTTAATATCTGAACCCTTCAATTGTTGCTGCTCTTGAACTACATAGTAATTAGATTTAGCAGTGGATTTTGTTTCTAGACCTTCAACAATTTCGGGGATGCTCCCCTTCCTAATCCTTTCAACTGTATGGTGACATAATTTACCCCGGCACCTGCTAAAACTACTGTTTCGCACTATCTATATGCACAAGGAATTAATCCCATGTAGCCATGGGCTGTAATTCAATGTTATAAGAAGTATATCACATAGAGTGGATTTATCACTTTCAGTTGAAGTAAACAATTTTGGAAAGGAACAAGATAATAATATTGAAATTTAAGAAGATCATTGCCTCGGTAGAGAAGAAAAGAAATAGTAACCTGGGGTTCAGCCTTCCTAAGGATTCGGGATAAATTGCCTTTTGTAGCATCTGTGAATAGTACAAAGGGTCTGCCTTAGAGATTTAGGGTGAATTTTAATTGTTGAATCTACGAGAGAAGTTAGAATGGGTTGCACAAGGTATGTGGAAGCTTAGCATAAGAGATTATTACAAGTGGTCTACTAGTATGCCTCTCAAGTCTCAACAGTGTATGCTGAAGGCTGAAGGGTTCGTGTTGGTAAACCTTTGATAGGCATAACACCGCAAGAAATAGAGTAGAGTGCTTGCCCTTATTAGAGTTGCAATTTTGTTGCTCTCCCTCTTAAAGGGAGAACTTGCTACTGACTCATTCTCTTCCTATTTTTTTTTCTTCCTGAAATTCATTTATGAGAAACTTCTTCATGATATACATATATGAAATATTCGAGGCAATCTGCTGCTGATGCCTTACGAGAATCAGTTATCAGTACTGCATTCCTTATCAAACGACAAGGAAACACCGAGAATTGGTAAATATGCTGTAATTTTTGGTCCAAAAAATAGATCCTATATGAATCAAGAGAAAAATCCTAGTGCATGAATATCTACTAAGTTAAACAAAACGAAATACCTAGAGGAAATGAGGCCAGGGGAAAAGCATAGAGGAAATTTTTTATGCTTAGTGTTCATTAATGAGTGAAGTTCAGTTTTAAAGTAACAGCTAGCTAATATACACAAATTGTTGAGAAAGAGTGGCAAAGGGAGAAAAGAAGCGGAGTGTGGTAGAAACTAAAATCCAGTTTTTGATTAGCTGACCCGAAAAACAAAGTGAAAGGAAGCCGGAGGTAGAGAGAAACCACGAATCAGACTATTTAATATGGAGGATGAGTGAGTTCTTCTCTGTTTTGTGGAGAACTGTGCATTGAAGAAAACATTTTCGTCACTTATTTCCTTTCCTCACCTATATCCCATTGTGCAAGAAATCGAATTGTTGATTGTGTCATAAAGGTTTGTGTGTCCCTCCTTCCGTTCCCTCCATTCCCCTAATCCAAATAGGCGCTTAAGAAATAAATAGTCTTGAAGGGGTCCAGACTACAGAGTACTGCATATAAACTGCTTTCCTTTCTGACTTATAGACAATATGAAGGTTATATGGTGCTGGTGCATAATATGCACATCTATGTATGATAATGAACCTGAACTTGATTTGAGGAAGCGGATATTCTATGCCCTAATCCCTAGTAGTCCACAACTCGTACGAATTGAGACTGCAGATGACGATGAGCTCTTCTTGAGTTTCTATTGCTAGGAGCTCTGTCTCGCGCAGGCTATCTAAATACTAAAGGCTCCAGACCCATTGCGTACAAATACATATATTGCATGAATCTAGTTTTTCCTAGATGGATTGAAACATTACCCACATTTGTTTGCTCAGACCAAGTTGTCAAATACTACTTATATCATATATTTTTCGTATTTTTTGCATTCCGAAATATTAGAAAAAGTAGTAATTAGGTTTGAATAACCCGTAAGAACAGTCCACTTTCAAAATTTCATAGACTTGAGGATGTGATTTTGGTTGATGATTTAAGTATTTAACCAACTATTTCCTATGGTGCCATTTCTCTCACAATATGATTGTTTTCACAGCTCCTGCTCTAGCTCTAGCTCTAGCTCCATGTTCTTCACCTTGATTTAATTTGATCGTAAATTCTCTGTTATCGACTATATTCAGTTCAGAGTAACATTTTATGGACTATAAGGCTAATCTAGATGCTCACTTATGAATTGAAGTAGTATAATAAGAGGGAAACATTTGCATCTTGGGGTAAAGATTACATACAACCGACCTTCATTACCTCACCATAGGCGAACGTCCTTGGGGCACTGGGTAATGTTGTGTAGTTAGCGAGGACAAAATTGGCATCGGAATTCGCTAGCTAGACGGGGAGGAGGTAATCAGTTCTTAACCTATAAGACGAGTAAACTGTTGAATGATACATAATGCATCAGTGGCGTACACAAAAGGATGGATGTTTTCTGGTCTTCATGCACAGCACGAACCATTAAACTTGTCTTTTGTGTGGTACATAATGCATTGTGCATGATTTAGCAATGTAGCATACCTTCACGTCTAAGCTTTCACATATGTGTTCGGCTACTACCTTATAAACTCTTTGTTTGTGCTAACGTAACCAAAATGAGGTTGTTGCTCGGAGTATGTTTAAATGATGAATTAGTCGAAGAAATAATGCAGGTAACACCGTAACACCTCAAAATAAAATATTTAGGCTGTTTCTTATACTAATATCGCTTATCAAACAATGCAAGAAAAAAACATCGCTCATCAATCTCTTGTTTCCTGGAATAAATTACAGCTTACACTAATATCTGGTGACTGTCATTTGTATATGAAGCTTCCAATGAAAGCCAACCAGTCTATTTTAGGGTGTCTTCAACGCAGTATGAGAAATGGAGTCTCAACTTGAGACTTGCAGGATAATTCTTCACGACTTGCAATAATGTTGTTGCCAATTTCATACGGCTCAACATGACTACATGAGTCTTAGATTTCCAAGACTCAAGTTCAGACTCTCCTCATCAAATGTGGAACAATTATTTGTATGATGTTTGGATGAATTGGAAGTGGAAGTTAAGAAAAGTAGTACTTCCTTCATTTCTTTCGTTTTTTACGTTGGTCCTTGCTCAAAACGCGGTTCAACGTAAAAAATGAAAGAAATGGAGAGAGTATGTATTTACTCAAATTTGAAATATTAGTTATGCAATAAAGTGGATAGTCTGAAAGTATTTAGAGTCTGTGTTTGAAGTAAAAAGTTAGTGGAATATTGATGTGGTAAAGTATGAAATTTATTTCGAGTATGAGGGTTAAAGATAGTCTTAAATGTCTCAATACCATCTAGTATGAAGTACAATGGCTTATCAACTTTCGAGTGACTTATCAAGTTATCAACAATGTCGAATATCAAAGTACTAACTCTAGTGTTGACAAGTCACTTGAAAGTTGATAAAATAAAATAAAATTCGGGTATTCCTCAGTTTGCATGTTGGTTTACCACACTTAGTAGCTGTGGTGAAGTTAGGATTTGAAATTCAGAGCTGCGGGGTCTTGAATTATGATACTTTTATCTCACTTAGACAATTTTTTGGGGGTAATCTAACGGGGAAAAGTGCAATAAAATGCTAGAAATAGTTAAGAGTCCCCCTAATAAAAAGGAAATCTTAAAACATACTATAGTGCATAACATAAGTTAGAGTTACTTGTAACCCAAAAAAAAAAAGTTTACTAGATAAATCTTTATTCGCTGTGTAACCAAACTTGGGTTTCATTCACACCGTGTCCCCGGATACGGGTTACCCGACGCCTGACGTTCCTATGTTGATAGGAGTTTTGTACCAACGTAAGGAAGAAGACACTAAAGCATATGGACTTCAAGGTTTCAATTAAATTTGCTGAACTAACATGAAGTGAAATGAAACGGGTTGAACATAAATGGTTATTTTAGGTTAGTAGACCTTTGAACCGGTTTAAGAAGGCTAGGGGTAGCTCATGTTAAGCTACTTGGGAGGTGGGGGATCGGAGTCTAACCCAGAAAAACCGCAAAAGAACTTAAGTGGTTGTTTGGTTGAGGGGAGTTAGACTCATCGGAAGGAGGGAGTAGTCGATTATATCTTATGGCGTGATGACATTAACATGAGTTTTCATCTTCTAAACTTTTCGAACTAGATTAGTCTCATAACATCGTAATGAATTCTAATCTAACTAACGAAGCCCGTAGAAGCTAGCTAAGACATGAAAGGTTCCATCATTCACAAATACAATTACTGTCTTGGTCGTTCAACCTTGAAGTTGGGGGAGTGAGAGGAGCTCCTACAATTGAGCTACCACATCGTCCTCTACTTAAACACGTTAAACATCTTCCGTAAACATAGCTAAAAATTTCAAAGGTTTATCATTTACAAGCTAGACTAGAAAAGGACCTACTGGAGCTAAACACAACGAAATAAAAACAGAACTGAGCTGTAATTTCAAGCTTCTGTATACTGCCATGCTGCTTCAAGTATTTTAGAACGTCACTGCTGTGTAGTAACGACGGAAATGGCTTTATAAGTTAAAATGAGGGTAGTCTGGGTGCGAAGGTGCGATGCCTCGTGATTTTTCTCCGGTGGCTCGGCTGCTCCTGGTTTCTCGTTCAACATCAGTGAGTCTGTTTTTCACGCTCACCTGGTTTCCTCTCATGGGGAGAAATGCTTTGTTCTTTTTTCCAATACCGTTTCTGACTCTTATAACCACCTGAGGTCTAACACTGAATTGCGCTCGACGAGATCACCACCAGTAGGCTGTTAAGTGTTAAATACGCAAGTTTCTCGTTAATGAGAAAACTAGATAATGATAATCATACATAAATATATAAATAAGAACACTTTATCCAGCCAAAAAAAAAAAAAAATATAAATAAGAACACAGAGAGAAAAACACATCTCAAGTTCTGGTCTTTATGAACACGAGTCTAAGTCTTAACAAAATGAATATATCAATATTCCGAGTACCTAAAGTTCTGAAGATAAAAATCGACCCCCCAACCTTTAAGTTTGGATGCATGTGTCTTTGTCACTAGATTCTCTAATGCTTTATGAGATTGCGAAACATTAAATTCTCAAAAAAGAGATGAGGAATTACTTGTTTGCTGGCGTTGGCTCAAATATGACTCCCCAGTTCTAGTACAACCGCAGGTGTAGTTGCATGATCATTATACGAGATTTACTCGGAATGACGCTGCATAGGCGAATTTAGATTTAGTACAATTGTACTGTTGTTAATTTTCTCAGAAACTGGTAATGCATTTGCAGAGTTGCTGACAGTATTGGAAACGCCTTTAGTTCTTTGTCTTGAGTAGACGGTTTGTGGGGCGCTTTCTGAATTCTTTCTTGTAGTTATAGGTGGCGATGGGAGCAGATCATGACACTCTGCCTTTGAGTAATGATAGTGTGTGGTGCCTTCGGTTAAGTTCTCGAGTCTAGTTACCTGCCAATACGATACTGCTTGGGCTAAATTTCAATCTGTACTTACTGTAGTCGTAAAGGATGCAGATAATTCGTTTATCAGTAGCTACAGGCTTGAATTTCGTGGTGTCATTCCGTGTTTTATCTGCTATTTCTCTGATGATATTGTTGCAAGGGTCGTCTTGGATTTCGTTCTCAATCCAATCAATAAAGGCCCCGGCCCCTGTGCTTCGGTCTCACAGAATAAACAGTGAAAGAACTCGTTCAAGTGCGGTTCTTTTGAATCGTGGTTAATGCCAGTGTGGCTGTTTTTGCTTTTTGAATTTGTCATTTGATTCTTGTTTCACTTGTGAACCTGAGCTGTAACTGGATGGATCATTTTTTCCAGGTTATGTCACTATGCGCTAAGGACGATTCCTCTGGTGCCGGTCTTAAACGCATGAAAGAGGTCAGTGACTATAAACTGTTAATGCCTCGTCTTGATTCTGGAAGGCGAAACTTTTAGAAAACGTCGAGTTTGACGAGTGTGTTTCTGTTAACAGATTGCTAAAAGATATAGGGATGGAAACCGGGTTGGACTTGCGCAATCAGGTTCAGGAGTTGATATGTACATTTGTCCGCATAGTGACACAATAATCACTATTCTCGCAAGACATGGTTTCTTCAAGGGAAACATTGCTGTTGCTGAAAAATCGGATCCACTTCTTGGTTGCGTTGTGTGGCGGAAAAACTCTTCTGCTCCGGCCACAAAGACAACAGTGATCGATGATCCAGAGTCAGGACCGTCCCTGAGTGCCCCCTCAAGCTCTGATGCCAAAAAAATTCCCAGTGAAAACCCTGAGAAAACTCAGACAGAGGCCGAAATTGGAAAAAACAGCAGCGGTAACAAGAGCCCTGAAGTTTGTCTCGCTCCTCCTCTTGATCAATCGGAGCAGTTGATGATCCCAGAAAGTATGATAAAATCGGTCAGTGATAACAATAAACAAGTTTCAGGGAGTAACGGCAATGTGGAGACTAATAAGCCTAATGTGTCACTCCTTCCTGTGCTGAATCAATCTGCGGAGCTATGTGATGATGAGGATCTGCCTGAATATGATTTTGGAGCTGCAAATCTACAGATATGCAAGAGCAAGGCCGCTGTGACTGCGGCTATTAGTCCTACTCCTGAAATGGCACAATCTAGTGACAGTCAAGACCACCGGTCTACTGCAGCGCAAATGAGGGCAGACAATTCAACTGTTTCCGGGATTCTGTCAAATCTCCAACTTCAAGGACTACAACAGCTTATACAGAAGCAATCAGAAGTGCAAAATCGAATTTCCCAAGCACAGCAGGAACAGCAAACAGCTGTTAGTCTTACAACTGAAATGGTACAATATAGAGACAGTCAAGCCCACCAGGCTACTACAGCGCAAATGAGGGCAGACAGTTCAACTCTGTCCGGGATTCTGTCTGATTTCCAACTTCAAGGACTACAAAAGCTCATACAGAACCATTCAGACGCACAAAATCGAAGTACTCAAGCATGGCAGGAACAGCAACGTGGAGACTGTACGTTTAGTTCAAGATCCTCAGTCCAAGGAACCCTCCAAAACTTGGGGAATCAACCTGAACCAATGATCCCAAGTCAGCCTATGGAGGGTAAAAGACCTTTAGACGAGTGCACTGCTACCCTGAAGCCGAATAACCTTTTTGATGATGACGACATGCCAGAATGGCAACCACCTGATTTCAAAAAGATGAGGCCAGAAGGTAATGTAATGGCAGGACCACCATTTGCTTTGAGCAACTCCATCCGTCCTGGGCCAAGCTTTACGGATTTAGCTACTGGGCGTCAGCTACCCCCACCTCCACCACGACCACCATTACCTCGTCCACCTGCATTTACCCCTGTGCAGCCCCATGACAGAAAGTTCCCCACTGAGCATCAGCTGCCCCTGCCTCCACCACCTTTGCCACCGCTACCTCCTCCATCATCCCAAGGGCAGTTCTTTGACAATAACTACCCTCCTGTTCCTCATCTTCCGAAACCACCTGCCCATGCATTCAATTTAGAGAATCCAGATGCCAAAACTTCTATGCATAATAGTTCACTGGCTCAATCGACTCCTGTGCAGTTCCAAGGCAACCACTATTCTCCAGCTGGTCACCTGCCTCCCCCACCATCACTCCCACCACCACCACCACTGCCTCCTTTGGTTCGGGCACCGTTTTCTGATAACGGCCACTCAACTGCCCATCATTTCCCCAAGCCATCTGCCAATAATTTCAATCATAACGGAGCAGCTGCTCCACCAACCCATGAGCGGTTTTCAAACCAACACTTTCCTCCGCTCCCGCCTCTTCCCCCACCGGTACCTGACAATACATTTGCCAACAATTTTACATACAATGACAACACTTCCACCTCTCCTCTTGCCAGACAAGACAAGCATGTAAGAGATGATTCTGGGCATAGAGCTCCGCCCTTTCCCCCAGGTTTTACTCCAAATCCTGGGTTTAGGCCAAAGTATCAGCAGCATGGGAGGGATAATCACACACATCCCTCAGCTTGGAGGAATTCAAGGCCTTAGTTTTCTGGGTCAGCGAACAGATGTAGCGGACGAGTTCGGGATCATGGCATTGCAAAATTGCTCAGAACTGAACAGAGTACGGCTGTAGCTTTTTTCTTTTTTTTTTCTGTTGAAATCAAGTATGGCTGTAATTTCAAGTGTATATAAGCTAGAGACTACAATTTCCTAAATTTCTGTAGAAGTTTTCTTAGACATCAGCTTTTTCAAGATCGACCTCCAAGCTCGATTGTGACAGACATTTTATAATTGCTACAACTTCTAAAAATATATTTAAGCAGCAAATCCTAGCCATTCTGCTCATACATAGGTTAAGCATATTCACAACCATTTTTCCCTTAGGAGAAGTATAGGTCATTTTTATATAAACACCACCAATGATGGATTCATGTCAAAGATCACGAAGCAACTTTAGAACTTTACATGGATATATGGAGAATCTCATGGTTCAAAATCATCAACTGTAAGCCAATCAATTGATTCCTCACCCTCTGAATCCCTGTCTCGCGAACTTGACTGACCTCTTACCTGGCTCTCCCTTGTACCTTCATTCAGCCGCACCCAACCAGTTGATCCTTCGGTCGAGGAATTCCTTTTCAACTGTGATGGCCCCGGGCTAGATTCTCTATTATGGAGATCATTATCCTCATCTTCAAGATCACTGAAAGAAACATCATCCTCAGTATGGAAGCTCTTTGAATCAGCGAAAGTTTCTGAAGGAACGGATTTTGCTTCTTCTGCAGTCGAATGATCAACAGCTTTAGTTGCCAGCCCGACGCTTGAATTGCCAGCAGATGCTCCTGCTCTACTTGTCCTACTTGATTCTGAATTATCAGTTTTGGCATGCAGTGGGTCATGTTCAGTGGAAGTGACAGTTTTGGCATCCTCTACTACTGCAAGCTTCTTACTGGTGTCAGATACATTACTTTCTGTATTCCTCAACGCATTTGGGGGTTCGCTGGAAACTACATCTCCAACAGTGTCACTATTCTCTTGCTCTGCATCATCCACTTTTGAGGAACTGTAAGATTGAGAATCCTCAGAATTGATTTCTTCATCCTTCTTCCTTTCAAGCATCATCAGCAATGTCTCTCTTGCTTCAATGGTCTGAGGAAGAAATTAGACATGACAAACAATTCAATAAGAATTCAGTTTGCAATTCATGCTGCGTCATTCTTCTTTATATAAGGTAACTCATCAAACAGGGACACACAATGCTTGCGTGGATCAGGATTCAGGATGTCTTTCTTTTATATACTCAAATTTCACGACGCAAATTCTACTAAAAAATATACATGACACCAGAAAAGCGAAAAACTAACAGCTCATCCTCTCCGTCAGTTCCATCTACTACTAAGGAAAGTGGGAAGAGTGCAGAGTCCAGAGTGCAGGAATAATCTTCCGAAACAAACCCAAAAAAACTTATCAGTAACAACCAAACTCATAATATGGAGTCGGTAGGGGTTTTAAACAAAGAGTAGTCGTTTGTTCCTCAGAAGTAAAATGATAGAGAAAAGAGCCAAAAGAACCTAATCAACGTCGGGGAAAGTTCAGATCTAATTGAAGTAACATAAAGCATAGCAATGCCCAATCAAGAATGCACTGCACCGGCAAAAGGGACTCTACAAAGAACAAGCTTTTATAATTGGGTTCACCATCATCTTTCGCCAAAAACCGTGGATTATTTACTTCCATTTCCGCCGATTTTGATCACTTTTTTTTTTCCTTTACAGTGGCCAAATGTTATCAAAATTTACCAGGGAATGCCATTATATTAGATGAGCATCAGTCCTTTACGCCCATTCGACACACACGCACATAGGAGGCTAATGTACTTTATTTATTTATTTGCAAATTATGAATACATACCATGTCTTTTTGGCTCTAATACATTGAGAAGACCCATGATAATACCCCTAGAGGTTTCCACAAAATTTTGAGCCGAATATGTTCCATAGCCATTTTCAGCCAAAATCATGTAACCGATAGTTTTGTCCGATTTTGGCCACGTTGGCCACTTTTTTCATACTATCTATTTTTTTCAAACATTGCCGTATATACCATTGGGGTTGCGTTTGATGAATTTGAGGGGCCTATTCTTCCAACTAGGGGTCTTTCAATGGCCCGAAACCGTTTATGGCTCGGGAGGTTTTTTGGCTCATTTGGGTACTTATCAGAGGTATTTTGCTCTAATATTTTGCCACAACACAAAATACGACCGTAGGCCCTCCTACAAAAAAATTTGACGCATCATTTGTCCCTTTTGTGAAATTGACTATAAGGTTCCAAACCATTAAGATGGACACTTTGAGAATGTCCTAAATGACATTCAGGGGCTAGTTTAACCGTATGCTTGGTCGATTCACCCGTGTCTCCTATTGTCTTCGAATTAAGTAAGCGTGATTTATTTGGAAATTTGGGGCACCTATCATGGGTTTTTGGTTCTAATACTCAGGTAATACTAACAATATGACTCAAAAGGACAACTAAACAAATTTCAGCCTTTTTTGTCCCTCGCCAATTTTGGGCCAAAAAAGGCGGATTACAACCTTGGTTTTATCGAATTTTGGCCATTTTTGTCACTCTTTTGAAATCGACTATGTGGTTCTAACCCATTAAGATGGACACTCTGGGAATGTCCTGGATTAGTTTGAGGGGATAGATTCACCTTTTGCTTGGTCTATTGAGCTCCTTCTCCTTTTGACTTCCAATGAAGTAAGCGTGCTTTATTTGTCGATTTCGGGGAGCTATTATGGGTTTTTAGTTAAAATACTTTTCCAATACAGCTAATAGGACTCACAAAAGCTCCTAGAAAAATTTGAGCCATTTTTGTCACCGACCAATTTTGGGCAAAAATCCGTGGTTTATAGCCTTTAGTTTTGTCGAATTTTGGCCATTTTTAACACATTTTTAAAACTGAATATATGGTTCTTAACCATTAAGATAGACACTCAGAGAATGTCCTAGATGCATTAGAAGGGCTAGTTTCACTGTTTGCTTGGTCTATTCAGCCACTTTTCCTATTGTCTTCCAATGCACTTAGCCTGCTTTATTTGTCGATTTGAGGGAGCTATCATTGGTTTTCAGTTTTAACGCTTTGACAATGCAAATAATACAACTGAGAAGGGCTCCTAGAAAAATTTGAGCCATTTTTGTTACCGACTAATTTTCAGCAAAAACCGTGGATTATAGCCTTCGATTTTGTCAAATTTTGGCCATTTTTGTCACTTTTTTGAAACTGAGTATAAGGTTCTAAACCATTAAGATTGACACTTTGAAAATGTCCTAAATGAGTTTCAAGGGTTAGTTTCACCGTATGCTTGGTCGATTCACCCATGTCTCCTATTGTCTTAGAATGAAGTAAGGGTGATTTACTTGGCATTTGGGGCACCTATCATGGGTTTTTAGTTCTAATACTTTGCCAATACTAATAATATGACTCAAAAGGACTCCTAAACATATTTCAGCCTTGTTTTGTCCCTCGCCAATTTTGGGCCAAAAAAGGTGGGATTACAGCCTTGGTTTTATCGAATTTTGGCAATTTTCACTCTATTGAAATTAACTATGTGGTTCTAACCCATTAAGATGGACACTCAGGGAATGTCCTAGATTAGTTTGAGGAGATAGGTTCACCGTTAGCTTGGTCTATTGAGCTCCTTCTCCTTTTGACTTCCAATGAAGTAAGCGTGCTTTATTTGTCGATTTCGGGGAGCTATCATGGGTTTTTAGTTAAAATACTTTTCCAATACAACTAATAGGACTCACAAAGGCTCCTAGAAAAATTTGAGCCATTTTTGTCACCGACCAATTTTGGGCAAAAATCCGTGGATTATAGCCTTTAGTTTTGTCGAATTTTGGCCATTTTTATCACATTTTTAAAACTGACTATATGGTTCTTAACCATTAAGATAGACACTCTGAGAATGTCCTAGATGCATTAGAAGGGCTAGTTTCACTGTTTGCTTGGTCTATTCAGCCACTTTTCCTATTGTCTTCCAATGCAGTTAGCCTGCTTTATTTGTCGATTTGAGGGAGCTATCATTGGTTTTCAGTTTTAACGCTTTGCCAATGCAAATAATACAACTGAGAAGGGCTCCTAGAAAAATTTGAGCCATTTTTGTTACCGACCAATTTTCGGCAAAAATTGTGGATTATAGCCTTCGATTTTGTCAAATTTTGGCCATTTTTGTCACTTTTTTGAAACTGAGTATAAGGTTCTAAACCATTAAGATTGACACTTTGAAAATGTCCTATATGAGTTTCAAGGGTTAGTTTCACCGTATGCTTGCTCGATTCACCCGTGTCTCCTATTGTCTTCGAATGAAGTAAGGGTGATTTACTTGGCATTTGGGGCACCTATCATAGGTTCTTAGTTCTAATACTTTGCCAATACTAATAATATGACTCAGAAGGACTCCTAAACAAATTTCAGCCTTTTTTTGTCCCTCACCAATTTTGGGCCAAAAAAGGCGGATTACAGCCTTGGTTTTATCGAATTTTGGCCATTTTTGTCACTCTTATGAAATTGACTATGTGGTTCTAACCCATTAAGATGGACACAAAGGGAATGTCCTAGATTAGTTTGAGGAGATAGGTTCACCGTTTGCTTGGTCTATTGAGCTCCTTCTCCTTTTGACTTCCAATGAAGTAAGCCTGCTTTATTTGTCGATTCCGTGGAGCTATCATGGGTTTTTAGTTAAAATACTTTTCCAATACAACTAATAGGACTAACAAAGGCTCCTAGAAAAATTTGAGCCATTTTTGTCACCGACCAATTTTGGGCAAAAATCCGTGGATTATATAGCCTTTAGTTTTGTCGAATTTTGGCAATTTTTATCACATGATTAAAACTGAGTATATGGTTCTTAACAATTAAGATAGACACTCTGAGAATGTCCTAGATGCATTAGAAGGGCTAGTTTCACTGTTTGGTTGGTCTATTCAGCCACTTTTCCTATTGTCGTCCAATATAGTTAGCCACCTTTATTTGTCGATTTGGGGGAGCTATCATTGGTTTTTAAATTTAACGCTTTGCCAATGCAAATAATACAGCTGAGAAGGGCTCCTAAAAAAATTGAGCCATTTTTGTTACCGACCAATTTTCGGCAAAAACCGTGGATTATAGCCTTCGATTTTGTCAAATTTTGGCCATTTTTGTCGCTTTTTTGAAACTGACTATAAGCTTCTTAACCATTAAGATTGACACTTTGAAAATATCCTAAATGATTTTCAAGGGTTAGTTTCACCGTATGCTTGCTCGATTCACCCGTGTCTCCTATTGTCTTCGAATGAAGTAAGGGTGATTTACTTGGCATTTGGGGCACCTATCATAGGTTTTTAGTTCTAATACTTTGCCAATACTGATAATATGACTCAAAAGGACTCCTAAACAAACTTCAGCCTTTTTTTGTCCCTCACCAATTTTGGGCCAAAAAAGGCGGGATTACAGCCTTGGTTTTATCGAATTTTGGCCATTTTGTCACTCTTTTGAAATTGACTATGTGGTTCTAACCCATTAAGATGAACACTCCGGGAATGTCCTAGATTAGTTTGAGGAGATAGGTTCACCGTTAGCTTGGTCTATTGAGCTCCTTCTCCTTTTGACTTCGAATGAAGTAAGCATGCTTTATTTGTCGATTTAGGGGAGCTATCATGGGTTTTTAGTTAAAATTCTTTTCAAATACAACTAATAGGACTCACAAAGGCTCCTGGAAAAATTTGAGCCATTTTTGTCACCGACCAATTTTGGGCAAAAATCAGTGGATTATAGCCTTTAGTTTTGTCGAATATTGGCCATTTTTATCACATTTTTAAAACTGACTATATGGTTCTTAACCATTAAGATAGACACTCTGAGAATGTCCTAGATGCATTAGAAGGGCTAGTTTCACTGTTTGGTTGGTCTATTCAGCCACTTTTCCTATTGTCGTCCAATATAGTTAGCCAGCTTTATTTGTCGATTTGGGGGAGCTATCATTGGTTTTTAAATTTAACACTTTGCCAATGCAAATAATACAGCTGAGAAGGGCTCCTAAAAAAATTTGAGCCATTTTTGTTACCGACCAATTTTCGGCAAAAACCGTGGATTATAGCCTTCGATTTTGTCAAATTTTGGCCATTTTTGTCACTTTTTTGAAACTGACTATAAGGTTCTAAACCATTAAGATTGACACTTTGAAAATGTCCTAAATGAGTTTCAAGGGTTAGTTTCACCGTATGCTTGCTCGATTCACCCGTGTCTCCTATTGTCTTCGAATGAAGTAAGGGTGATTTACTTGGCATTTGGGGCACCTATCATAGGTTTTTAGTTCTAATACTTTGCCAATACTAATAATATGACTCAAAAGGACTCCTAAACAAATTTCAGCCTTTTTTTGTCCCTCGCCAATTTTGGGCCAAAAAAGGCGGGATTACAGCCTTGGTTTTATCGAATTTTGGCCATTTTTGTCACTCTTTTGAAATTGACTATGTGGTTCTAACCCATTAAGATGGACACTCTGGGAATGTCCTAGATTAGTTTGAGGGAATAGGTTCACCGTTTGTTTGCTTGGTCTATTGAGCTCCTTCTCCTTTTGACTTCTAATGAAGTAAGCGTGCTTTATTTGTCGATTTCGGGGAGCTATCATGGGTTTTTAGTTAAAATACTTTTCCAATACAACTAATAGGACTCACAAAGGCTCCTAGAAAAATTTGAGCCATTTTTGGGCAAAAATCCATGGATTATAGCCTTTAGTTTTGTCGAATTTTGGCCATTTTTATCACATTTTTAAAACTGACTATATGGTTCTTAACCATTAAGATAGACACTCTGAGAATGTCCTAGATGCATTAGAAGGGCTACTTTCACTGTTTGCTTGGTCTATTCAGCCACTTTTCCTATTGTCTTCCAATGTAGTTAGGCAGCTTTATTTGTCGATTTGGGGGAGCTATAATTGGTTTTTAAATTTAACGCTTTGCCAATGCAAATAATACAGCTGAGAAGGGCTCCTAAAAAAATTTGAGCCATTTTTGTTACCGACCAATTTTCAGCAAAAACCGTGGATTATAGCCTTCGATTTTGTCAAATTTTGGCCATTTTTGTCAATTTTTTGAAACTGACTATAAGGTTCTAAACCATTAAGATTGACACTTTGAAAATGTCCTAAATGAGTTTCAAGGGTTAGTTTAGTCAATTCACCCGTGTCTCTTATTCTCTTCGAATGAAGTAAGGGTGATTTATTTGGCATTTGGGGCACCTATCATGGGTTTTTAGTTCTAATACTTTGCCAATACTAATAATAGGACTCAAAACGACTCCTAAACAAATTACAGCCATTTTTGTCACTCACCAATTTTGGGCGAAAAAAGTGCAGATCATAGCCTTGGTTTTATCGAATTTTGGCCAATTTTGTTACTCTTTTAAAATGGACTATATGGTTCTAGCCAATTAAGATTGACGCTCTGGGAATGTCCTAGATTAGTTTGAGGGGCTAGCTTCACCGTTTGCTTGGTCTATTGAGCTCCTTCTCCTATTTTCTTCCAATGAAGTA
Source organism: Spergularia bocconei (assembly GCA_963457585.1). Taxonomy (NCBI): domain Eukaryota; kingdom Viridiplantae; phylum Streptophyta; class Magnoliopsida; order Caryophyllales; family Caryophyllaceae; genus Spergularia; species Spergularia bocconei. The sequence continues at coordinate 671,242 of OY734944.1, read as the reverse complement.
AGCGTGATTTATTTGTCGATTTCGGGGAGCTATCATGGGTTTTTAGTTAAAATGCTTTTCCAAAACAACTAATAGGACTCACAAGGGCTCCTAGAAAAATTTAAGCCATTTTTGTTACCGACCAAGGGCTAAAATCCGTGGATTATAGCCTTTAGTTTTGTCGATTTGTTGTTATAATTATCACATTATTAAAACTGACTATGGTTCTTAACCATTACGATAGGGACTCTGAGAATGTCCTATGAATTTGAGGGCCTAGTTTCACTATTTGCTTGGTCTATTCAGCCACTTTTCTTATTGTCTTCCAATTCATTTAGCCTGCTTTATTTGTCGATTTGGGGGAGCTATCATTGGTTTTCAGTTTTAACACTTTGCCAATACAAATAATACGACTGAGAAGGGTTCCTAGAAAACTTTGAGCCATTTTTGTTACGACCAATTTTCGGCAAAAACCGTGGATTATAGCCTTCAATTTTGTCAAATTTGGCCATTTTTGTCACTTTTTTGAAACTGACTATAAGGTTCTAAACCATTAAGATTGACACTTTTAGAATATCCTAAATGAGTTTCAAGGGTTAGTTTCACCGTATGCTTGGTCGATTCACCCGTGTCTCCTATTGTCTTCGAATGAAGTCATGGTGATTTATTTGGCATTTGGGGCACCTATCATGGGGTTTTAGTTCTAATACTTTGCCAATACTAATAATATGACTCAAAACGACTCCTAAACAAATTTCAGCCAATTTTGTCACTCACCAATTTTGGGCCAAAAAGTGTAGATTATAGCCTTGGTTTTATCGAATTTTGCCCATTTTTGTCACTCGTTTGAAATTGAGTACATAGTTTTAACCCATTAAGATGGACACTCTGGGAATGTCCTAGACTAGTTTGAGGGGCTAGCTTCACCGTTTGCTTGGTCTATTGAGCTCCTTCTCTTATTGTCTTCCAATGAAGTAAGCGTGCTTTATTTGTCGATTTCGGGGAGCTATCATGGGTTTTTAGTTAAAATACTTTTCCAATACAACTAATAGGACTCACAAAGGCTCCTAGAAAAATTTGAGCCATTTTTTTCACCGACCAATTTTGGGCAAAAATCCATGTGGATTATATAGCCTTCAGTTTTGTCGAATTTTGGCCACTTTTATCACATTTTTCAAACTGACTTTATGGTTCTTAACTATTAAGATGGACACTCTGAGAATGTCCTAGATGAATTTGAGGGGCTTGTTTCACTGTTTGATTGGTCTATTCAGCCACTTTTCCTATTGTCTTCCAATGCAGTTAGTCTGCTTTATTTGTTGATTTGAGGGAGCTATCATCGGTTTTCAGTTTTAACGCTTTGCCAATGCAAAGAATACAACTGAGAAGGGCTCTTAGAAAAATTTGAGCCATTTTTGTTACTGACCAATTTTCGGCAAAAACCGTGGATTATAGCCTTCGATTTTGTCAAATTTTGGCCATTTTTGTCACTTTTTTGAAACTGACTATAAGGTTCTAAACCATTAAGATGGACACTTTGAAAATGTCCTAAATGAGTTTCAGGGGCTAGTTTCACCGTATGCTTGGTCGATTCACCCGTGTCTCCTATTGTCTTCGAATGAAGTAAGCGTGAGTTATTTGGTGATTTGGGGCACCTATCATGGCCTCACAACACATAATAAGACCACTATAAATTTGAGGTATCATCGTTCCAATGTCAATTTTCGCCAAAAAACCGTGGATTATATACACTTCCATTTTGGCCAATTTTGACCACATTTTTTTATAATGGCCAAATATTCGCAAATTTTTATTAAGGACAGCCTTGGAATGCCCTAATTTCACATGATTGGCGGTTCCCTACGCGGAATGCTCTAATTTCACATGATTGGCGGTTCCCTACTACGGCAGTTCTTTAGGCTTTACATGTCACGTAGGCTAATGCGCGTTTTTTGCAAATTTAAAGAACATACGTTTTTCTTCTGGCTCTAGTATTTTGGGACAAACCATAATAATACCCCAAGAGACTCCCACAAAGGTCTGAGCCATTTTGTTCCAAAAAATATTGGGACCAACATTTGTAGATAAAAGCGTTCAATTTTGACAATATTGGCCATGTTGGCCACTTTTTTTGTAGTATCTAGATTTTCTTCAACCGTTACAGTACACACCCTTAGAGTTCCATTGATGAATTTGAGGGGCCGGTTCCCCTCTCTGGGGGTCCCTTATACTGCCGTCACTCGTTATGGGCGTTATAGCCAGCAGGGGAATTTTGGCTAATTTGGACACTTATCATAGGTTTTTTGCTCAAATATTTTGCCACAACATATAATATGACCCCAAGGCCATACTACATATTTTTGAGGCATGTGCATTCCGATGTCATTTTTTGGCAAAAATTGTGGATTACATACTTCTATTTTGGCTGATTTTGACCACTTTTTATAGTGGCAAATTGTTCTAAAAAGACTACTGCGGAAATCCTTAGAATGCCCTATGTAATATGAGCGCCGGTTTTCCTGGTATAGTAGTTTTTAGTCCCATATGACACACGCAGAGTAATGAGGGTAACGTGAGATTTTGTAAATTTGGGAAACCTCTGATTTCCTTTTGGCTCTAATAAGAAAAACCCCAAAATAATACTCCTAGACGCTTCAATAAAGTTTTGAGCCAATTATCTTCAAAAGCCATTTTGACTGATTTGGGCGCTTGTCACAAGTTTTTAGCTCTAATGTAACCATTTCTAAATTGATAGATATTAGATAAGATAACCAAAAACAACCAATCAAAGATAAAAATCTTGCCTGGGGAGTTGATAGCAGTTCCAAATCATCAAAATTCAACCTTGGGAGTAATAGAATGAAATATATCATCCAAAAGTGCAGCTCACTTATGTCAGCGCTGATTCTTCCTCTAAGAGCAGCAAGACTTGGGACCAACTGCTCAACCATTGTTGCATGCTCAATTTGACGGTCAGACATGTCAAAATCTACAAACAATATATAACAAGGTCAGAAGAACGAAGATTTAGGCAATGCTATTACAATCAAGGTTTCCTCAGGTCCTTTGATCAAATGAAGTCATAGGATAAAAAAGAAGTTCCCTACTTTATTGTTTCTTCATATTTTCTTAACGGATTCCTTTATCGGTATCTTGAAACTCAATAAGGTGGCTTTGTATTAAAAAAAAAAAAAAAAAAAAAAAAAAAAAAAAAAAAAAAACCTTTCAATTTTGGATGAAACTGGATGACGTTCCCAAATTAAAATGTCTTCAAAGTTACTGAATCACTAAAAGGCAAGTTAATTAGCGAAGTTCTCAAGTCTATACATCAACCTCACAAACAGCCATGGAAAAGCGTTCAGTTATCATGTCTCAGGAGAACAAACTACACAACTACAAACAGAATAACTAGTTTTTAATCTTTTATCTTCAGTAGTCTATAAAAGAAAAGGTGACAAAATAGTGAGCATTTTGACACCTTAGTAATGCACGATTATTTGACCAAAGCGCACACAATCTCATCTCCTACATCTCTGACTCTCTGTATCAGTCCCCATATTCTCTTTGATATTTCCCACTCTTGGTGAAAGAGGGGGAGGTTCAGGGGAGGTCACTTAGGCCCTGTGCGATTCAACTTATTCAACAGTGTTTTCAAATCAGATCAGATTTATTCAAATCAAATCAAATCAGATCAGTTTTATTCAAATCAAATCAAATCAAATCAGAATTATCCAAATAACAATCAATGAATGTAGCCTATTTTTAGTTATTAATTCGTCTAGTTGCAGTTAATTTATCAGTTAATTCAGTTCAGATCAAATCAAATCAAATTTATTCAAATCAAATCAAATCAGATCAGTTCAAATCAAATCAAATCAAATCAAATCAGAAAAATGCAGTCCAATCGCACAGGGCTTTAATACGCCTGTAAAGCACTGGAGACATCTACTTTCAAACTCAAAATGTGCAAAATCTTCCTACACAAGGCCATCGCTTAAGCATGGACACTTAAACTAGACAAGGATGCCGAAAAGCCGCTACACAATATTCTTAAGAATCATCAATGATTTGGTTTCTTCACCCTGATAATCCTGAGACATTCTCTAACTCAGAATTATCTAAACATCTAATTCCCTTACGATTTCGTCATGACACTCTCATGTTTTGGCCTTTTGGGAATATGAGGGAGGTGAACATGTACAAGCTTAGCCGAGCTGGTGGACTGAGACACAGCCTCATGCAAGACAAATTTTTTTCTAGCAAGCTCCAACATTTCTGGCCAGTGAAGAATTGCTTTGGTTCTTGAAAACCATCCCCTTCCAACTCACGAGTCCTATCTCAAATATCCCCATCTTTGAAAATTATACTTACGTCAAAGGAGTCTAAACTTGTATACCAAACAGCAAACATCTTGACATCTACATTGTCCCATGTCAGATTGTTGTCGTTACTAAATCTCTAGTTGCAGTTCATTATCAACCCCCATACTCAAACTTTTCGGCCATTACTCATTACTAACAAATACAAATCCACACAAACATCAACATCGCCACTAAACTACATTCACTACACTCATGAACGCCATCTGTCTAATCCTAAATGTAAACTTCACCAATCTTGCACTCGCAATTAAATCATAATAACGAATCAAAATAACATTCAACTCCATATATCATTCCTCCTCAAACTTCAACAATACATCTCCCAAATCACAGCTACAGTTCTCACTATCAAATTCAACATTGATCAAAAACTCCGGATACGCTACAATGCATAATAACAAACTCAAATTAAAGCATTCAAGTCCTCAGAAACAACACAAACGGGTAAAATATTCGCGAAAACCGCACAAATACAACAATTAGAGCAAAATTGATGAAATTTATACCATGATCATCAAGAGATAAAGGAAAATCAGTCCACAACTCAGGACGCTCCGAAATCCGGCGCGCGAATTCGAGAACGTCATCCGTTAACCCTACACCATACTCCTCCTCATCACCATCAACAAATTCATCATCATTATTATAATCATAATCATCATCATCATTTTTAACATTATCATCATTATTCGATTGCAAAAAATTCGAAGCGAATTTAGAAATCTCCGAGACAGCCTTGTTAGGGGAAGAGAATATAGATAGCGTGTTCTTGAAGCTCCCGCCGATCTCCGCCAAATCGCTCCGGAATCCAGCGACAGCGGTTGAGGAGCTCGCCGCCGCCGCTTCGTCGGGCGGCGGAGCGAGAAAGGCGGCAACACCGCGGAATTGGCGCGAAAGAGACTCTCCGATCGCTGATAGATCCTCCTTCACTCCGCCGCCGCCTACGACGACGGCGTCGTTTTCGCCGTGTTGCGGTGGATTTTGTTCGGTTTTTTCTTCGTGGTCATCGTTGTCGTCTTCTTCGTATTCGTCTTCGGCAAATTGGAGAGATTTGAAAGGGTTTGGAATTGATAACCAAGACATTGTTAGATTGAGATTGATGATGATTGAGGAATCATTTGGGGGAAATTAGTAACTTCTTGAAGAAGATTTAACATTGAGATTTGAGGAATGTTTTGTTGTTGAGTATTTTGAAGTGTCAAGAGAGTGTGATTTGTGAGTTCTATTAAAAGTTTATATTCTTTATGTTTCGCTTACGGAGTACTATTATTATTACACAATTATTAATTAATCGAGTCACGGCCTCCTAAAATTATCGTAATATTTCGAGTAAGGTAGTAGAACCTTTCGGTAAGAACAACAATTTGTCGTTTTGTGACTGTCGATGCTCTGTTTATACAAATTGGAAACCTCTAGTTAAGTTGGTTGAGTTACGTGACAATTTTACCGCGTGTTAATAGTCGTGTTGTCATGGGGGTTGTACTCATGGTACAACACAAGATCAAAGAGATGTGGGTTAGGTAGCTTTGGTTATTTGGTTTTGGCGATTAGGTAATGAGTTTAGGGTCTTTTTCATGTGTTCATCACAAGTACAAGTAAACCATTTACGAAAACGCAACTGATGTTAGGTGATTAGTGATAGTAAGACCATAAGGTGTAGAACAAGCCACGGGACGGGATTCGGTCTCACCATGTCTTTGGTACAATGAAGTGAGGTATGAAAAGACGAAACCTGAAACCGACTAGAACCTTAAATGGTGTAAAGCTCTCTCTAATAAGTGAATTCGATTATAAACATCACCATACTCAAATGAGAAAGACGCGAGGTTAAAGTACAAGCAATGCTTTGTAAGTACAAATCACAATGAAAAACTTCAAATTTACACAACGGTGAAGTGTAATATGATACAGATTATATCACCTGCTAAAAACATGCCACAAATTAGCAGGCCAAAGAATAATACATTATTATTCGATTGAATTTCACCAAGAATCATCAAATTAATTCAAATGCCCTCCCCTATAGTTATTCGATCAATAAATCTCGTGTGCCTACCTACATAATACACAGAATATGATACATCCCGCGACTGCTCCCTTGTCCAAAAAATCTCATATGCACCCCATGCATGGCCGGTTCTCTTCTCGTGATTGAAGCGCAGTCTGATTGCTGCTACCGTCTATAACAAACCTGTATATGGGTTATAGGTTTGAACAGGCATGCCCTGACCATAAGGGTTGGCTGCATAAGGGTTTCCGAAGGGGTTCATAGCTGGTTGCGGTTGTTGTGGGGCCATCATCATCTGTTGTGGTTGTTGTTGGCCCATCATCATCTGTTGCTGTTGTTGTGGGGCCATCATCATCTGTTGCTGCTGGAACATGAAAGCTTGTTGCTGATTTGTCATTGCAGCCATTTGCACAGAATGTGGTGCAACCATAGCGTTTGAAGCGAAGAAGGGGTCATGAGGCTGGATCATTCGGTTGGTGTTCATTGGAGCTGGCTCCCATGGATTGTAACTCGTTGGCTGACTACTTCTTCTCATTGCATCATCGTATAGGCTGTCTAGTGTTAGTTTGTCGAGTCCTCCACCCTTTCATGATTTAGAAATTGATCATCAGTACATTGCCTTTTTCATTAAATCTGAGACTAACATGAATGGAAATTTTTTCTCTCCCAAACCAGTAATAAAATAATACTGAGTAAAAGATTAGTTTTGCATCACTGGTACTCATAAATTGCTTTAAACGGCTAAATATAAAGGGCCATGAGAAAAGGCAAGTACCAGCTTAGTTGCTGCAGAGGCAGTGTCATTCGAGCTTGGTGCAGTAACAAGTGCCAATTCCCATCCAGTGGCGCCATTTTGCAAATTAGGAGCTGGAGCTGTTGTAGTCGATAGATCATCTGTAAACACGAGATAATAGAGTATTATGAATTGTTCTTATCATCTGTAAAAACAACTGCATTGAGCAGATTAAAGCAGTATACTGCACATCTCCTTCGAAAAGAGGCAGTATACTGCATATAACAATTGCTGGGATCTGTTCTCTTCAATTGTATGCTGCCAGATTAAGAATCCATCCAAAGAGAACTTACCAACGGCAACAATAGCTAGAGCCAAAGAATTCTTCTCATCTAAATCTGACGCAGCGGGGGTAGGTTCATCCATACTCTGGCAAAAACAAATGAAAAAAGTGTTACATAGAGTCACACGATGGTCTAAATCCTTGCGCCTTGCCAGGGTGATAGCACGTCACAACGTAGAGTCATGTGAAAGATTACCAATAAATCAGGAGCCTCAGCCACGGGCTTCTCTTCTTTAACTGGTTCTGGAGGGGGTGACAGGGGTTGTTCCTCCTTTACATCTGTAATATCCTTGTCCTCAATGGCCAGAACAACAGTCGCCTTTTCATCAACCACATGCTTCACCTGGTCATTTTAAAATCTTAGTTTCAGCCAGAAGAAGGAAAAACAACCCGCTCCCCCAACAATTCTAGTCGTCACAACCAAAATGGGCACATAAAACAAATGATATACAGAGGAAAAGAATATCGGGCTGGATATGCAGTACTGCCTTCATTTATCACACCTGTTCTTTCTGGAAAGTTGATCCTCTAGGTGCTTCTTTTACATACTCTTCCATCGCTTGTAAAAATGATGCAGGGGGCTACAAGACAACACCGACAATAAGATATATCAGCAAAGACGGTTTACTTGCGAACCCATAATTGAAGCCTGGTAAATTTAAGGTAATCCCATAAAACATAAACCAAAAAAGTTACCTGCTCAATTTTGATAAACTTCTCCCCACGCCCAACATCAAGGTTTTTGCAAACTTCGTAGAATTCTGACAATCTTTCAGCCTATATTGGTCATAAATTGTCAAACAAAGATACAGAGCTAACTGAATCTGCAGGAGAAAATGACAAGCACACATCACAGACCTGTTGACCTGATCTCCGGTATATATCAAGGGCTTTCATGGCATCATGACGTTGCATCTCAAAGAACTGTAACAGAAAAGTTGGTTACACAATGAATAATCTTTCCAAATTAAATGAAAAGAGCAAAAATCTAGGACAATGGGAAATGAAACTGCACCTTGTCAACTAGGTTAACTGTTCCATCACTGATAGCACTGTAGATTTTCAGACTTTCTGAAGCCACCTATTCAAAGTACAAAACAAAGTGAGGAATCGAGGACCAAATAATGGCATCAAAAGTCGAGAAATTAACAGTTATGCTGAACATTTTGCTTACCATTGAAAGTGCTAACTGTATCACATGATTATGAACTGCTGCTCCTTCGGGCTGTAGAAAGATTCAAAGATTTCCACATGAAACGAAATGAAATATTAAGAAACCACAGAACAAATGCGTGGCAAACCGCAAACCATCAAGAACAAACTTGAGAAGCAGAACCGAAGTCCTACCTGGCAACCAATAACCCGGTATAGAAGTTGTTGTAATGCTGGGAGTTGCTCAAGCAAGTCAACCGTATCAAGATCCTTTGTTCTCTGAGCAGAGAATCACAAAACACAATAGTAAGTATACAATGAGCCCAGCAGGAAAAAAATTGCGATAGAGCAACAGCAGAATCATATGGAAAATTTTATTATTAAGTCAAGTCATAGTAGGGCAGGAAATGGATAGAAAGGTGAGCATAATAACGACCACTAAAAACAAAACTTACAGGGCGGTCTGTTTCCACATCATATTTTAGCACTCGAATACATTCAAGCTTTTCTTCTAGGAACAAGGCATAAGCACGAACCCAAGCAGAGTAATCCCATGCTGAACGAATGAAAAGTAAACATTGTAATCAATAAAGAATCTTGATCAAAGGCAGCGGCTTTATAACTCAACAGAAATATGGATGTTTACCACTTGCGCTTGATTCATCTCTGAAATGTGACATGTTAAGCATATGATTTCTACTTCGTCCATAGTTAATAAGCTCTTCATGGAATGTTGGGTCAACCTCCCTCAAAGCACGATGTATAACAACTAAAGTTTTTAATGCCACCTAGAAAACAAGCATGTAGAAATAGTAAGTGGCTTGAAGGACATTTTTCTACATGAAATTTGCGATGATAAGCATATAAGCTTCTTGACCAAGCGCAAATAATTCCCTGGCTTACTGCAATACTGCACTGTATCGATCACACATCCAAAGGATGGAAATACCATTTGGCACCTAAGATTTATACCCACATTGTCAATCAGTGGTAGCTCAGTGATTTCAATGGTTCGGCCTACTAAGGTTTAGGTTGAAAATCAGAACATTATCATGGTAGTTACTGCCAGATAGAATCTCCAGAAACACAACATACCGCCCAATTATGTGTCTTTGCTAAGCGCCTGGAAAGAGCATGTATGCAGTACGCAACATCTGCTCGAGGTCTTGTAGCTGAAACTGCTGCGAATATTGCTGAAACAAGCAATCAAAAAGAACATTCACCAAAATTAAACTCACAGGTTCCATAAGAGTAGTAACAACAGCATCCTTAAAAGAAGCAACAAAAATGTCAAGCTCCAGACTTAATGTAGCCAAAAAACAGTGCTTATGAAACACCAACCTCTAATGTGCCTCTCTTTAGCTGGACGTTCAACATGATTAGTTGCCTTGACAACTGCAATGTCCAGCTCCTGTAACACCCATTCATTCAGCAAAACGATCAACACCACGTAATACCAACCGCCACCAAAGTTATCGAAGACAACGATCACAACAAGAATTCCGCAAAATTACAAATACCTTGTAGCCACTATTAACTTTAGCCAAGCTTATAGTGGTAGTGTCCTTAATAGACCCCAAGTATTTCCTCAAACTACTATTGGTACCTCCTCCTCCTGCCATGACCTCCTCAAATCGTAATTTTCCTGAGGCGAAACAATGTTCATAATTCAGTAACATTCATCACAAAACCACCCCACCCGAAATCCGGCATGTTTATGAATCATAATTCAGTTAAACCTATCATTAAAACACGCAATAATATGCACATTTTGCAACCTTATTGTTATTGATCTATCACCGACAAAATGTATAGTTGTATACTCAATGAGAAAAACATCAAATTGGATCACATGCCTCTCATTTCTACCTCCAATTTGACATAAAATTACCTAATTACCTAATTTGCATAAAATTACCTCCAATCACATAAAATTACCTCTCTTTTGCATAAAATTACCTAATTTTATTAGAAAATATATTAATGTAAATTGGAAATACTATGTCTTTCCATCCACATTAAAATATAATATGCATGTACCAAACTTATCATATGAAAATATTGCATACTTTTATTCTCATCCAATCATCATCAAATCAAGGCAAATTCATATCAAAATTCCAGCAAATACATATTAAATTTAATTTACAATGGAAATTATTACAAGAATAACACAACTAAAATAAACTTAAACATATCTCAATTATAAAGTTCACACATTTACAACAAAAACACTCAAACTAAACTTAAAACACAATTAAATTTAATTAACATTCACTAAAAAAAACACCCACAAATTTAAACTTCAGAACAAAAAAGAATTATCTGGAGATCAAAAGCTCAAGTACCCAGATACCAAAATCAAAACTTTACCACAAAATCAAGCTCAAAACTTCAAATTTGAGCTCAATATATAAAAATCAAGTAAAAAATGTAACATTAAAAAAAAAATTAAGAATAAAAACAAAAATAGAAAGAACAAGGAGATCAGTGGAAAAAGGCACAACTTACCTTAAAAATCAGACAAATGTTTTGCAGGAGGAGAGAGAGAGAGAGAAGTTGGGATTTTAAGCAAAGAAAAGAAAAGTAAACAGAAGAAGAAGAGGAAGAAGTAGAGAAACAGGGGAGGAGAGAGAAAATGAAAAAATAAAAGGGGAGGAGAGAGAATTTTTTGTTTTTTTTTTTTTTTTTGGGTGGCTCGTCGGTGTTCGTTTGAGACTAACTTGACTCGTAATTTTTCCACTAATATTGTAAGACTTTTTTTTTTATGGTAAAGCAAAGTAATTGGAGCAAATGGTCCATTGAGCTAAGGAAGAAAAGACGAGGTGAGAGATCGGAGGTTCGATTCTTATTTTAGAATGACGGTATAAGTTCGATTCTTACTCTTGAAGTCTTGATGCATTAATGTATACGAGTAATGCTTAGTTCGTAAACTTAACTTTAAAGTTAGTGTAAGCTGATGGTTGGGGTCTCGACAATGGTTTTATACCTTAACACGCCTCCTTACGAAATGCCCTTAGGGCTTGAAGGGTGGAAGGGAGGCACAAGCTCGCTGATACTAAGTCCTTGAGAATCTACTTAATAGAGGAGGGGTTACGAGGATTTGAACTTGAGTCTTAGAATCGATAAGACTCTGATGTCATGTTAAATATCAACTCAATCAAAAGTCTAAATTAATAGTTAGAGCCTTAACGATTTCTTTTTTTTTTACGGTAACAATGGTTTTATACCTAAACGTATGCATGTACAATGGCATGGTCAATGGAGAAGAGAAGGCATCAAAAACCAGTATTTATGGGGGTAGAAAAGCATTTCGAAGCATGCACAAGTCAAGGTTTATATCATCAAAAGTAAATTTTGTAATAATTCAAATCTTAAACTTTCGATACAAACAATCAACAACCTGCAATCTTCGCAGTATTAAGGGCCTCATATTTGACATTTTGACTCCATATGATATGATTGTATTTGCAACGACTTCAACATGCATGCATTAATATCATATGAAAGAATTCATTGTTTGTTCGTAGAATCATAGAGATCCTCCATTTCTATATACACCATCTCGTTTATTACCGTCATTTATCAAACTCGCTAATTACTCGTATTCTGTTACATGATAATGATATCCTACTTAACTAATAAAGTCTACAAACAGCCGAAACAGGAAGCCACCCTAGGTCCTACGGGAGCTCCACCCCTTGTTTATAAAACGACGAAACTATATATTGCATCAATTTATCTACGGATAACCACTTCATTTATTAAAATTGTTAGGTGTTATTTTAAATTTTTATCATGCCATTGAATCACTAAGAAAATCTGTAGAGTATATAACACGAAATTACAGATCAAATCGATGTTGGACCCTTGACAAGTTAGTAGGCAGAGGACGACGGACGACCGTTAGGCAGAGGAGACAGGGGAGATGTTGCAAAGTCCCTTTTAAACCCAACATAATAAAGATTCTTCATTTTGAAACTTAGAATCATACGAGTAATCATCAATCGTTAAGGTAACACCAAAACATTAGCTAGACAAGTGCCATCCAGCAAAGATTTCCCATTTCCTACGCGTTAAAGCTTGTAATCCCATACCATGCTTTTTCGTAGAGTGCCAACTTAGATCTAAAAATCTCGTTAATAAAACTATACCAAATTGTTGTTCGAGATATAGCCAGGAAATTTAATTTAAAGTTTTAACTCAGCTGGGTTGTAACATTGTATCAGCAATTCTTAACTTATTATGCAATACAACGACTTTATAAATCCTAACCTACAATAGATCATCTGCTAAACAATACCAAGTCCTTCTATTTTTAGCTTATTTTGGCCTTCATAACCAAAATTATGTCAATGATTGACTCCTAAAGGAGTATACAAAGGTGCAATGTAAAAATACTTTAATCTTAATATATACCAACTACTCGTAATTCATAATTTGACATAGTAAAACAACAATGCAGCCAATAATGAGAGAATATTGGTCAAAATTTGATATTGTTTGATAATCAAATTTATCTTTAGTAAGAAAGTATAAAACAAGAAAGTATATAATAATGCACTAAAATATGGCAGAGGGTCGGTGCTCTGAGTCTCTCTGCAAGTCTGCATGGAATGGATCCCCAAATGTCTGGGCTGGCTTGGGCCCACAGTCACACTGTTCTCTTTGGACCCCACTCCACAATATTAATTCAGCTTAAGATATCAGCCACTAATTATCTACACATGATTCCAGTCCATTAAGCTTAATTTAGTTTATAATTAATTACAATTTTGGTGGTTTAACAGATAAGTTTCCAATGTCTTCTTTCTTTTTAGGTACAACAGACAAAAACTCCCTAAAACAGACGTTGAAATAATTGTAAAAAACTCTAATCGCTTTCCCAAAACTGACTATTAGAATGATAGTACGCTCTTCTACTTGAGTAATTAAGGAACATAATGAAACAATCCCGATAAATAGAGAGATGGAGAGAGATATCTGACTTTGAAAGGTGCAGTTTAACGAGATTTAAACAACAATTTAAGTAAATTTAGAGACAATGTCTAATGTCCTAGTTTAGCAGACGTTCTATCAATTGAACTCTCACTACTCGAAGATCATCGTTGTTTAGCAAGATCATTGCGGAGAATCGTGACAAATATACTCATGAATCATGATCTCAAAATTAAGAACTTACACAATGAAGGAGAAGTTGTCTTGATTTCCCAAAATGAAAATTTATTGCATTTTCCTGAGATATGCGTGTTCAAGAATCTTTTTGACGTGTTCCAGAATCTGAGCTGTCGTCTGAGCCAAGGTTATGCGCAGTAAGTTCTGGAAGGTCAAAATAGTCCAGAACGTCTGAAAATGGCAGAAGATCACTGAGTTTGAGACTTTGAACTTACCTGTCAAACATTCTCCTCTGTTGAACGTTATATACTCCGTATACTGTACATGAGATTTTCCAAATAAGAAGTTGACCAAATGAAAGGGATTGTTCAACTGTTCAGGGTACACACAGTTTTTCTCACCACATAATATGACTACCAAACTACCTAGGACATAATCCCACCTGCATCAGTATTCCAGATCACGTAACCGTAAACCCAAGGTACGGTTGCTAGAGATTCAATCTTGCATTTTGGTCATTGCGGGTACAATTTCCGGCTCAAAATTTCCCCCAAGTAAAAAGAAAGGCAAAACTTTTTTTTACAGAAGTTTAGCCAATGTAAGTCTGGGATATACTGATGCTATTACAGAGTTCCTACGAGTTTTCTACTGCCAAAGAATGGAACAGATGATGATAAATTAAGACGATAGAAATACTGAAGAAAATAATGTTACAGAACATGGCACAAAATTCTTGTAGATCGTGAAACTTCAGGATCTTTTAACTACAACTACTGCGTAGTTAGGGTGATAAGTGAAGTCCAGTGAGATCTTGAGAGTCGCATCACGACCTCCCATACAATTAATGACCTTCAGAGCAATGTTGTTTCGCTCTGCAACCTGCTCAATGCGTTTGAGTTCAGCCATTTTATCTGGGTCATTGGCAAAACTCCTCTTGAGTTCCTTCACGATTGTCAGAGCATTTTTGAAGTGATTGTACGTAAGAAGTGTCTACAGATAAAAAGGAAAATGTTAATTGATATAATATGAAAAAGCGTTGAAGATAAGCGAAAGCAGAAGATGTGTCAAGATCACAATAGCACAGCATTGACTGTGACAGTACTCACAGAAAGCCTTGCTTGGGCAGTACATTCCTGGAATGAAAGAAAGGTGATATGATCGGGCATACACGCCTTCTGCAAATGCTCGAAGTGTTGAATAAATCTCTACATGGTCAGAACAAGAGATTTTATCAGTACATTAACTCACCAGGAACTCTAATAAAGCGTACAAGAACAAGTGAGAAGTGACGAGAGTGTACAGAAAGCAAAAATGTTGCAGACAGTCCACATTCAGATTTTAAAACAACTAATCACACATAGGCCCATTGGTTACAGAGGGCTAGCCGGCTAGGTCATGAACATATTATCTAAGAAACACAAAGTAAAATGGCTAAATTACCTCATATTCAGTATTAAAAGGACCCACATCCCGAAGAACTTTCAGCTCATTTCGAACTGCGGCAAGCATCTGCAATTTGAAAAACCCAGTGAGTGATGATACCTGACCAATGGGAGTCGGGGGAGTAGTAGAAAAGACGTGGATTCAGGGATTCAAGTAGTAACATCTGCATCACTTCCAACGTGCCTGGGCCAGTGAGTTTTAGCAAGGCCACAACGGAGACCTTAAGCCACATCAGATACACAGAGCGAGCCTCCCAGTGGCTCCCATAGGTCTCACACTTCTGTGATGCAGGTTATTAACAAGGGTGACAGAAAAAAAAGCCTTAATCCCAAAAGTTTGGATCAGTTCAAATGAACCATCGTATGAAACAGAGAGGAGGTTGGACCCATAACTAAAAGCTAACCCTATTAACATACAGCAAAACAATCATGTAGCAATTAGCACCAAAAGCCCCCTTTACCATTGAAAGTCCTTCAGCAAGGCATACATAACACTGAAGCAACATGACAGCAGGTGGGATCTGGTAATCCTTAGCTGCGTCCATTACAGGGTCTCTTTTCTTCCTCCCTTTCTTTTTACCTGACACAAGCAGTATACACAAGAATTAAGTATTCATGCCACGGGTAAGTGGCTTAAGGTATAAGTGTGGAGGGGAAATAAAGATAGACGCACAAAATGGAACCTGAATTTGTACAAATATTTTCTTAGGGTGACCATGAATCGATGTTTAGAAAATCAATCTAATGTATCGTTTTCACCTGAAACGGTCCCCAATGGCCAAATTCTAAGGTTATAAGTCATAGTCGTTACATCTTCGTGGTCACCATTCCACAATCTCTCCAATTCAGTTTCGGGGTTTCTTCCGGAGGTACCTAGGCCTTAAAAAAATAATTTTCGATACCACTAATGAGTGAAATGTCTAACAAGATATTAGTATTTTATGCCACCGATTAGAAGCGGACGGTATATACAAAGGGTGCAAGAAAACCGCAAGACGAATGAAAGGGGTCCCAAATTAGCACAACGGTTTTACATTGACTCCGAATTAATGTTTAGAAAATCAAGCTAATTTGTAGTTGTCGCCTCAAAATGGTTGTGCCAGAAACCGTAGATTAATACGGAGTATACTTCAATAGTTGCCAATTTTGCCCAACCTTTTGAAAATAGCCAAATGTTTTCAAAAGTTTACCAAGAACAATCTTGGGGTACCCTTGTTGGGTATGAGGATTGGTTCCTATTTTAATATATTCTTTAAGCCCTTTCGACACACGTCACTTGTTGACGCTAACGTGCTTTTTTTGCCGATTTTGGGACTTACAATAGGTTGTGGTTCTAATATTTTGCTAAAATCCATAATATGACCCCTAAGAGCCTCCACAAAAAATTTAGCCATTTTTGTTCCAGGGCCATTTTGGGCCAAAATCGTGAATATATTTGGATTTTGGCCAGTCTTGACCACTTTTTGATAGTACATAAATGTTCTCCAGCTCTAGTGTTTTGTTAAAACCCATGATATGACTCCTACGACCTTCCACAAAAATTAGAGCCATTTTTGTGTCAGGACCATCTTGGGGCAAAAATCATGGATATATACTTCAATTTTGGCCAATTTTGACCACTTTTTTTTAAAGTAGTCAAATTTGCTCAAAACATTACCATGGATAGCCTTGGAGTACCCTTGTTGGATAGGAGGGTTGGTTCCTTTGTTAGGAAAATTCTTTAAGCCCTTCCGACACATGTCACAAATTGAGGTTAGATAGTGTTTTTTGCCGATTCTAGTATGAATACGGGAGTAAAAAACTAAAGAAAAACGAAATGGGTCCTAAATTTGCATAAGAATTGTCTTACATTTGAATCTGATTGATGTTTAGGAAATCAAGCTAATCTGTAGTTCTCGCCTCAAAATGGTCTCCTACTGCCAAATTTGAAGGTTAAAATTCATGACCGATAAATCTTCAAAGGTCACTATTCCGGATTCGCTTCCAATTTGCTTAGGGACTTCTTATGAAGATCTAGCTTTGAGTTTTAGGATGTTTTCAATTAGTTTCCTAATTCATTTATAGGTAGAATTAAAGCAATAATTCGACATATCTATGCTTAGTAATCATAAGTTGAGACATCCGCCATCCCAATCAGACTATTGTTTATATATCTTAATTTAAATTTACGCGGCAAAATTGTTAAATTTTATGCTGTATACTGATTTCAAAATAAACTTCTCTTACCAGCGACATATAAAATTTCAACTTAATCTTGAGTCAGTATTTATCACACACAGCAAATGATAACTAACAGCTCCAGCAGTTACAACTCTGAATCTCTGATTACACATCCAGTAGATTCATAATGATTGTTGGCTTGTTGCACTACGGGACACCATATCATTTTTGAGTGAAGGTGTACCTAACTTTAAGACATCAAAGCTCTAGCTAATGTAGCAGAAAAGTGAAGGAGAACTCACCGGAGTCAGCACCTGCCAGCTGCTTCACATGCGTCTTCTCTGCAAGCTTAACAAGTATGACATAGAGGTACCAGTATACCATGCAATACTCATTTGATGAGTAAAGATCCAAATCAAATCCCAAGGTAAGAAAGCGCATGGCTATCCAGTATGTTTGTTCCTCCACCCAGGTAAGTACGTGTCTAGCCAGTTTAATGCTTACATTCTGCAAACCAACTAAAAGGATATCAATTCCTAAATGAAATCACAATGGCTATCTTTGCCTCTTTAACATTCTACTTTTGGGGTCACAACGGGCGAGGGGAGGGGGGTAAACAGAGCACATCACATGTGAGATTCCTTCACATGTAGACCGTTCTACAAAAATACAGTAAAATTATAGAGCTCTCTTTAATTTCCAATTATTGCCTATGATAAAGTAATTTCCTAGTAAACACGCAATGGAGTTTTCAGAATTGTGATTAGTTTATTCTAGTTCTACATGGGTGACCTATATTGGTATTTTTTAAATTTTTTTTAATATGTTCAGTTTCATAGTTTGCATGTATGTGTTATATATGTTCTTGGTTAGGTGTCAGATAGCATTTGACTAAAACAGCGATCTCTGTGACATACCTCATCAGAAATGCTAGAAAATTCTCCAAACTCCTTCCTGAAAGCGAGTTCCAGCTGCAAAGCTCAGATAAGAAAAAAGTATAAAATTAGCCACTACACATTTATACCTTCCATAACACCAACAAAGTGACGACTGACAAAAGCAAGACACGAGCAAGATAAAGAGAAGTAAGCTGGAAAATATTCAGAAAAGAATAAAAAGCCTCTACATAAAACCACCTGTTCTGTCAAGTTAGCTCTACTAGTAAGTGTAGTAACAATACAACCACTTATTCGCCAGGTCGAGGGTTCATTTCCTCCCCTCATCGCTTCATATGATATGAAGAGAGGATATATAATATATCACATTCACCATTGTAATCAACCAGAGAAAGAACCAAGCAAGTATGTTAATTAAACCTCCAGATCAATCATAATCTATTTGCTGATCTTCATTCGACAGGTCTTCATGGTGCATAAAGATATAAAAATCAACAGGATAGCAGAGATGATGGTTCATACATGCATAACTTCTTCCACTTAATCATAAAAAGTTTGCTTCGTATTTTAACTGGAAGAATGAGATATAATAATAGGATACATTGAACATTCACATACCTGCATATAGACAACACGCCAATCTTGCAAAACTTTTCCAAGTTTACGCCTTTGCCATGCGACATTAGCGCAAAGGATTCTGAGCAAATTGATCAAAAACTGCATCAATTCGCCATACAGCTAACGTCAAATCACGCAACACAATTGAGTGCTCCACATTTCTCACGAGGAAAGAAAGAATCACGAAAAAAAAAAAAAAAAAATTCAAGACCTTTCACTTTCTGCCTTCAATGTCCAAAAAAAGTGGAATGTTAACATAACTACTCTGATGACAAACACAATGGTATATTTTCTAACAATGATTGGTACTGAGTTATAGGAAACAAACGAAGTTTTCAAGGCAGAAACAGGTTCTAAAATGAAAACTTAAAATATAGTACACGCCAATGGGAATTAACAAAAACAATATGATGAAATACTTGCAAATTAAAGGTGGGTCTGATACTTGCCTGTCCTAATTGTGTAACTGCTTCATTCTTTTGGATATCATGATCCTTAAAAACTACGGGTAAGGCAGAAGCTTTACAGATGATATGAAACATAGGATCCCGACCATATAGTTTTGCGTCTTGAATCAAGACAACCTGCAACATGGAAAAAGCATGCTTATTACCCTAGTTGAACTAACCTATTTTTACTCCCCATGCAATACTCTAACAACACAGAAACCTTCAAAATTCAGCAGTGCTTTGTTCACACAAGCAGGTCCAGCGAAAGTAAAAACATACAGCGCTTATTAGAACACATGAACCAGTCTATATGAACAAAACTGTTAGTGCTTGGGGTTGCTAATTAATAAATAAGGTGGTAACCTTGTGGTGATAATTGCGCCAGTTGTTAATGAGCTAGAAAGAAAGAGTTTCTGTTAGCTTATTTGCCAATATAAAGTTCCACCCTTCCATCACCAACAGTACATCTACAAGTCTACAAATTGTCTTCTACAAATCGGCTACAACATACTACCAAAGGAAGAAAAAAAACAGATTTCTTTCCAAACTTACATATAGGCAGGTAATGTAGTAGGAAATTTGAACTCGATGCAAATTTGGTTACAAAAAAAATAAGGTGGTGGTAAATACACCACATAAGATTGCATAAACTGCATACAACAGGAAGCTGGTAAAACTAACATCAGGAACTCACCTGGAGATAAGATCTGGCAACAAGATCTGGTTGTCGCTTCTGGAATTCAACAATGAAACGCAAAACATTTTCTAACAGTGCATCCAATGAGAACGAACAAATAATATCTAAATCATTCAGCAGCTTCTTAAAATATTCCAAAGCCTGAAAAAAGATATTATTTCAGACATTAAAAACAATCAAGAATACCCCTCTCCAGCACCAGCAAAATAAATTAAACAATATACCATTATCCAGCTTAGGGTCGTCATGGCACGAGGTGGAGCAGGGGCTGATGTTCTAAGGTTTAAGTTGGTGTCGAAGCCAACAGGTTGACAACCAGATGCAGTAGTTTCCACTCGTAAGGCATCTTTGCGTAGCAAGGATCCCACAGACCTCAGGAAGTCAGATGATTTATGTACATTTTCCAGCTCTAGCAAGCAAGATGAAATGTGTTTTCTCGCCAATTCAAAGCCCCTTCCTTGGGGTCTCTTCATACAAGCAAGTAGGTGATAAAAATGCTGCCACGCATTTGAAGCAATTGAAATAAAGATATCAGAATTCAGAGTATCAAATTCTTCAATAAAAACGAGCATACCACCGCGCAAATAATAACTTAAATGGTTTACGCATATAAGTCAATTCACAAGTATCGAGTGCTTTCTTGTTTGAATAATTTCTGAAACGAAGCAAATAACCAAAACGCTCAAAACAGCATGTTATTCAAAGCAAAAATTTCCTTCTTAATCAACATCTCTATTTGGATAACTAGTAACACATCATTGTGACTTACAAAATATCAGGTACAGAAGGGGGCTCATGCGTGCTACGGATACAGAGAAAATATAAAAAACTAAACTAAGCACTTCATGTCTTAATTCAATGAAATTCTTAGCTAATAAGAGCATCTGAATAGATGCTAGTCATAGATGAAAAGAGCTCTAAAACAAGGGAAGGAGAAAAGGAAGGAATAGAATGTGAGTCAAGACCTTACGAAATCGTAAACGGCACAACAAAGCTCGGCAGAAGCCCTCCTCCAGATCTGGGTTAGTTTGTAGCGCTTCTAGATCTGAATTGTAATGACAAGTGATCAGTAAAAATATTTGGGAAACCAATTACTAATGTACACTAAAAAGATCATACTGTTGACAGCAATGCATCATTGCATCATAATTTTAAGTTCTAAAACACAATTGAAGAGTTAATTTAGAACATATCAAGGAAATCAGACTATTTTCACAATCATAATAAACACTTCACAGAGCTACGATGTCATTCTTTCAACAAATTTACTAAAAGAACAAGTGCCTCAGTCGTCTAATTCTGGAAGACTCTATAAATGCCCTCATTACTAATAGAACCATGAGTATGAAAACAGTATAACAGAGTTTTCAGTGAAGGTCATCTGCTAAATAGACTCAAATAGGTACCTTCTACTGCCAATTTGTTGGAAGCTGGAGCCTTACAAGCACGTAGTTGTCGACAGAGTGTCTCCTCCACTGCATTTAAAGTAGTTAAAAATCTCTCATCTTTTTCTCCACTCAAAGGAAGACCAGAAGCCATAGTGAACAAGTCCTCCTCCTGAACGACAAATTAAGAACAAACAAGAGATAAGAATGCCGTGCATTTTCCACTGTAATTTGACAAAACAAAAGACGACAAACCCTTTTTTCCCAAACTCACATTGGGTAAACAAACATGAACCACCATACGGATTACCATAAAGAGGTAAAACAAATGGAAAGGTGTAAAGATAGAGATGCAAAGAGGGAAGAACAGAAAACCAAAAGAGCACAGGCTTTTTATCTTCTTGTTTTTACAAGTAAAAGCGGAGAAAAAAATTGTAAGAAAATCAATGTGAGAAAGTGAAACAGAAAAAGAGAGTAAAAGGAACTAGAAAAGATAAGGCAAAGGAAGAGATAATGAAGAAGAGAAGTAAGAGTGAAGAGAAGCAAAAAGTTAAAATCAAACGAACAGAAAATGAACTCAAACACCATCAGCTGCATGAATTCTCTACCACCATACTGGGCTATCAAAAGCCAACGCCATATTCTCTTACTAACAATAAATAAATCAACGAAATTTGTTTCCTACTAAACAAATCAGGATAGACCTATCTCTAAGAAATTCCGTATCTCTGATAGTCATTCAGAAACTGATTCCTATGAATCCAAACGGACAGCCTAAGTCTGACTGGAAGCATAAGAATTAGTTGCTTAGTAGGACTTATCAATTTGTGTAATTCAGAGCCCAGAAATCAAGTAATGAATAGCCTGGAAAAATCCCGGACATCCCAAAGAGCATGAGTATCAGCATTCATTAATTGTCTGAATCATTTTGGAGAGGCATTAGAAGCAAGACTCTTCGTTCACATAGGTTTTCACACAACATCATCCATGGTTCATGTTTAATACAAGTTCAATCGTACAGCTATTTTCAAAATCTAGCCCAAGGTACCAAGGGAAAGGGAAGTCACTCAAATGATGCCCAAACAGAAGGCTGAAATAGATGGTCAAGTACTTCACCTCATGTGTCCGTGCCTCTGTAACAACTGATATGACCGCATTGCATATCGCACGAATTGTTCTACAATAAGCATGTAAAAGGGGATGCGATGATGTTCGGTCAAGCCGCAAAAGATAAATGCAGGAAAAGACAGTTTGCGCCAAAGAATGACCCTTATGCCATGTTGCCTGTCATTTCACAAGAATTAAGACATCAGCAGAATATCTAGTACATAAAGAGTCAGATGTAAACAATAAAACTCGTGTTTCATCAATGGTACCTCACATGCAAGGAGGTGATCCATCATATCTATGATGCATAAAACATCTGCGGTCTTATCTAAACTCAGTGGAACTGGAGCAGCGCCACTCTCTATAGCCTCATCAACAGAATGGTATCTACCGATTACAATGCCCGAATCCATTTTTGGATCCATTATCTAACAAAAAAGCATAGTGTAAGCATCAAATTTTAATAAAACAATTAAATGAATACCAAAGCCAAAGAACCCCTTTTATCATTCAAACTAAATTACATGCGCACATTGGAAAATATTTTTAGTAATAGCCAGTAGCCTACTTCACCTGCATATATAGAAGGCAACCAAGTGTCTTTCACGACAAAAAGCATAGTCAAATTGGAAAGAATACAACAACAACTCCAGTGGCTCGAAGGCTCCAGTTTTGTGACCCATTTTACTCCCATTCCATTACACTCTAAAACCGAAAAAAAGTGAGTCTTTTACTCTTTTGCTCCATATGAAATGAAAATTCTCAAATTGGAAAGAATAAGAAGAAATATTTTATTTGAACTGAGAAGGTTGATGGAAAAGGGAAGAGTGGAGAGACCTTTAACTGCATAGCATTCAGCTTGAGGAGGGAGGGGAGAGGGGAAACAGACGGGACCCATATTCCCTCTCTCCATCTAAATCCTTTCCAGGTTGGAGATATTTGGAATAAAATTGTCCCTACCTTCGCCACTCTCATTCCCTTTAATTCTCTTACAACTCCCATCTTTCTCAACAGAGATCCCCCCCCCTCGTATTTTGGGGGCCAAATAAAGGAAATCTCACTCGTCCTCCCTGCCCCTCAACAGGTACCATCCTAATCATGTGCATGTGCGTTCTATCCAGCAGCTATAAGCGACAACAGGGAATCAAAATCCTAAATATATACCACTAAGAAGCCTCTAAGCATTACAAACCCCAAGACCCAAATAACCACTACAATTTTGGCAAAGAAAAAAGAAAGCGTAAAGAAATTATAACTACCTCTAAAGCCGACATGGCAGCAAAGAGACTAAAATTCTCGCCACTGATCAGCTCACCTTCACGCAGTTCTGCCACCCCAAAACAACATACAAACAAAAAAAAAAAAAATCAATCAAATCAGGAAGAAGAAAGTTAAAAAGAGAAATTTGCAAATTCTCCTGAAACAACTTTTAAACATCATTGTAAATACCTAAACCGCATTGTGTATCCCACAAACTTATAATTATCATGTTAAACTAATCACAAAAATTCAAAACGCAATCGGATGTGACGATTATGTTTTACATACAGTCACTACTTCACCACTACTTTGAACAATTCGCAAACTCCTAACCAATACAATGACTCCACGATTTTCTCCACGACAATTTTTCGACTGAATGAGTTTCGTTTTTATCACGAAATGTTTTATTCAATATCTCGAAATCGAAAAATGTAAGAATAACTTTCATTCAAGTATTCAACAAGCATCATTTCAATTCCTTCATTATGATTAAATTAACAGCAACAACAACTCGCTATTCAGAACATCAGTAAAGTAGCGTAACATACAAGATTCAAGGTGAAGATTTCAAAGTAATTCAATCCAATTAAAACAAGTAATTTCAAACTTCATCATTACAATTAACAATCACAATTAACACTAATATCAACTGAAAATAATCAATTAACAACATCATTATAAATCAAAGAGAAATATATCGCAATAAAAAAAAATCAAATTAGGAGATCTTAGAGAGAGAGAAATAGACCGTCGGAAGCAGCGGAGAGGAGAGAAGTGACGTCGGCCCAAACATTGCCGTCGCCGGTAGGTATGGGCGTCGCCGTCGTAAGCGCCGCCGTGTGAGGTGTAGTATCGCTCTCGAGCTCCTCCGCCATCGCCGTGGAAACCGCCGTCGGACGGTGTTTAATTTTGTAGGGTTTAGTGAAGAAGAAGGAACTAACTGAGACAAAAAAAAAAGATACCGGCGAATTTTAATTGTGAAGGCCGAGCGGCAGAAAAGTCTGGTAAAAAAGTTAAGTGCGGGTGAAGAAGTGTGTTGAACAAGAGTGTGATGTTAAGAGGTCATAAAGGTATTTTTGCCCAAAAAACTCGAAAGGTTAAAGTTGAATTTACGACAACTTTCTAGTTCAAGTTATGAAAGACTAGTGAGCGATAGGTGAATTTCCGTGTACTTTTAAAAGTAGGTTTGATGGATACAATTCTCATTATTCGGCGTTTGTGTAATGAAGATAAAAGACACATAAAAGATCGTTTGTTTCAAACCTGTGGACTATGGTTGATGTGCATTTGTGATTTGATTTGATCGGGACGGGGAGGTGTGATTAAGAAGATTGATGGCTTCAAATTCGTACTAATATCTTGAATTCATTATGTGTGTAGTGAGCAACAAGGGTCATATAACCAATTCGTCCATTTGATCTTACACTAAGGTGCTGACACATTTATGCATCAATATCTTGTAAACGGTGTGTATAGATAACCTGTCAATTGATTAAAGAAAAAATACTCTATATTCACATGATCAACTATCAAGAGGCGTTACCACTTACAAAGACAACATCAATCTTACATTAATTTGGCAATCTTACATTAATCCTTCTTAACCACAAAGAGTGCAAGACCATATGAATTAGATCATATGGTTTAGAGGGTCTATTTAAGGTGAAATGCCACTTCACACTCCTTACACCTTTTACTAACCTTGCATACTCTCTAAAGGATATACCCTTAAGTATGGACTTAATTTCAGGTATCCTAGCAACAGGAATATGGACCGAAAATTTAGACCAATCAAGAACATCATTAAAAGGAAGAGAGTAATTATCTTTAATAATTACTGGCACACATTCTGCATAAATAGCTTCTACTATTCTTGGGCTTGCTACTTCATATCCACTAGGGCATAAACAGAATTTGCTCTGCCCTAACATTTTGAAGTAGTCTTGGTTCTCTGGGAGATACTCATGCACTTGAATATCTGCATCTTGGGTAGTGTTGTTTTTCCAGTGATCAAACAATGCTTTTCGGACGTGGCCGTGGGCGCCTCCGGCAAAGAAGGCGAAAATTTGACGTCTGCTTAGTCGTACCCCTAGGCTTGGTGGCCCTAGTTGTCCGGCTGGTATGTTAACTTCTGGGATTGATACGTCTCGTATAGGTTTAAAGCCTTCTGATGTATTCGCATTGCATAATACTCTTACAAAGTTTTTGAAGAAATCTGGTTTAATTTCTGAGATTTCTGGTGCCTACAAAAGTACAAACACAAATGTTAGCTCATCATATACTCCGTAATTAACTAAACAAAAATGCTTTCTCAAGATTGAAAATGTTTTTACTACATGTGATCTTTTTCTCTTCGACTTATTTGTCAAAATCCGAATTACTCAAAGTCAATTCACATGAGATCAATTCATATATGTTTAGTATAGTTTTAGTCAGTTATTATAAATCAAAACTTCATATAATGAGGCGCAAAGGTCAATATAACGAGAATACGGAAATCAAAACATATGAACATGCGATATGGCGATTCAATAATATACCGAGTGCGTTTCGAAAACTTGAAGTTTACGTACCCAATCATGGCAAGAGACCATGAAGTGATCAGCACCATAACTTCTGTTCCAAAAGGGATACTTCTCCGCAACCACAGTGACATAGTCCAATAAAACCCGATGAAGAGGCCCACGATTATAGGACACAAGAGGCCTATAAAGTATCGTTACCATTCTCGCTACACTAAATGGTAGAAAAAACATGTGTGCTTCATTTGGATTTTGAGTTATGAAATTGCTTATCCCACTCTCTAATTCTCCAATGAATTGACCTTCTACTCCATATATGTTGTTCACTGGACCTTGGTGTACAAATGGTGGCTCCCCTTCTTTGTAGACGTATATTTTAAACCTTTTTACCATCTCGGTATGGCTCCTGATGAGGTACATAGGACACTATATGAGTCTTAGTTTACTCGAGAAATAGATGCAAAGTAAGGTTAAATTATAATGGATCTAACATTTCGGTTCAATTCAATTAATTACTTCATACAGTACTATATAAGATCAATGAAATCAAACGATAATCGACTTTAATCTATGGTTTCATTTTAAAAATCGTAGATGGAAAAACGTAATAAAATATCACATGAGTGATGAGTCATAGATAGCATATCCGATGACATGATCCCAATATTGTATTAGTCTTACGTGGACAACATACACTTCATTTTCTCTTATTGTTTGGTTTTGGGTTGTAAGGTAGGAAATCACAGTCGAGCACTATAGTAATCAATTTTTTTAGATCAAATTATTGCAAGCAAAGAACGTACATTATCAATTTCGTTCTTATTTGTCACTCTACACTTAATTAATCGGTTTACGTCTAAAACCAAATTAACCACTAGTAGAATTGCCCATGCATGTAGCTAATCAAACTTAAATATTTTCGTCATCGATTTCTAATCGTGCAATATAATAGTTAAGAATCATGGTATCATAATCGAAACGCATAATAAAAACGAAGCCGTGTAATAATTTATGATACAATTAATCTTCAAGGACATACTCTCAACATTATTAGATTTTGAAAATTATGACTCACTTTTAAGATGGAGCTTAAAATTCAACTTGATCAGTGGCATGTCGTTCTTAGGTTGCCCATAACACACGAAAATGAGATGTTGGTATCTTACTTCATTGTCTTGAAATACCATTATACAACTAGGCCAACATAAGTCGATTTTATCTGACGCGTACCCTAGTTTGAAGGTAGCTTATGATAGTCTCATACACTTCCGTTCTTTTCATTATTTTGCAACGTATGGTCTGAATATGTCAGTGAGCCACCCGAGTTAGTGTTGCTTTTGTTTTGTAAACCCATATTGGATTTTTCAAGTTGCAGGACTTAAATAGGAAAATGTCTAATGGTCGATTTGTCAGTCTTATTAGTGTTATTACAGTCTTACTACCAAATCTCAATTACGCTGGCACACCCATTTAATTTGTAGACTGTTGTCACATGGAAGTACACTAAACACATTCTAAAAATAAAAACAATACAAAATCCACATTTATTATTTTGATTACCTACCTTAGTAGAGATATATATGCAATAAATTAATAGATCATATAAAATTAGCATGTATCATGATCATGCTGAACTTACATTGTGAACATACAATAAACAAATTTATTAGGTGATCAACATATAATCCATAAGCAAGGTCTTAACAAAGCGAATTAGAGAACGAGTTATAGAGTCGAACAGATGATTTGCTCAATTGGTTCGACTCTATTACTCGTTCTCTAATTTCGTCTTGTGTTGTCAAATAACAAGTCAAAGAATGAGTTACGAGGTAGAGAAAACTTGAGAAATACTCAACTGATGAAAGGCATACGGGTTCCTGTAAACGGATCCTCTAGGAATGAAAGTTCCTTGCTCTTCCGACGTATAATTCCGGCTCCGGGCTGCTTTTCGGATAGTCGCCCGTGCACGGGCTAACCCGTCTTCAACCTTCCTCAAGTTACTCCTTTCATTTTTCTTCTTCTCTTGTCCATTCACTTTCTTCTACATACACATCGTCCAAATTGAAGAAAAGTATAAAGGAAAGTCAACAAATAAACATTTTCCATGATATGACGATGATAGATAGATGATTATAAACTTGAGTACGTAAACGATGAAAAAAAGACAACCACTATATCGATTAACATAAATCGTCATATGATATATTACGAATATATGCAACTCCAAATCATTAGAAAAGAGAAAGGTTTTACGAAAGAATGAACTTACGAGGCTGGCGAAAAATGAGCTATTGATATTAAGATTAATTGCATGATGAAAATGGTTAGTGTTTACGGGTAGATTATGTGATGGTGATGAAAAAAGATTAAGAGGAGATCTAAGTTTGATAATGAAGTGGTTTTCATGGAAGTCGTAAGAGAAGTAGAGGAAGATTAGAAGAAGAAAAGTAGGGAGTAGTAGCAAAATTGTTGAGGTTGTGTTAGCCATTAAACTTACAAACCATGCAATTTACGACTGGATGGATATATGAGTAGTACAAGTATATGGTAGGTGTTCCACTCTCCCTCTTTGATTTCTTTGTATTTATACTTGTTAGACTCTCGTGTAGTCGTGTGTGTCCACTGTTTTTTTTAAGTGAGTTTGGTAAATCAGAGGATTAAGGTTAGTATACTAGTTAGGAAATTAACGTGTCAGGGAGTTGAATTGTTCCGTTTTGGAATTCCCATATTCTCACCCCTCACAACATTAGTTGCCCCGACAATCCTATGTACTCGAAGAGAAATAAGCTGGTATGTACATTTGGGTCGCCTCTATCGTGACATCGTCCCTTGTCTGCGCGCATGTATGAATTGCTAGACATAAAAGAGGGTAAATCAGCTGATTCATACCGTGTGCCTATCTACGGAAGAAAATAGGCTCTTCGTCGTTAAAAAGTTTGCCATACATCCCTTTGAAAATGCCTGGAGAAGAGCCTTGCTTGTGCCGGTTGTGATACCGAAATATGGTATCACCATCAGAACGATGCCCTTTGATAAAGAGCTTTCAACATTTTCGGGTTGAACTTCCAAAAACCAAGGTGGTGCAACTTTATGTCACACGCAAAAAGTTTTAAGTTTATGGTGAGGCTAAATCTACAGACACGGTTCTCTCTTCCAAACAAACAGGAAGGAGCGCCAAATAAAATAGAACTACACATACAAGGAGCGCAAGCGCCAAATGTATTGGTATCCTCAAGGAGCCAGGATTCGCCTGACTAACACCACATTCTCAAGATCAAGACCATCAATCATCCACAACTTGCTCGAGGAGGACTCAACAATCAGGAGCTGCCAGACTCCTAGCCGTACTTTTTTCGATCAATCACCAATGGTTTCGATGAAAGTATGAATCGAATAATTAATTTCAAGGGAACCACGGAAGAACAACTAGGCACACATAAACAGAGTTTCAAAACTCCAAACTTCACACACAGTTCTACAAACCTAATCCCATGATAGAACTAACTAAACAAACTGTAGGCGAACTAACACAACCAAGATTAAAGGATCAGAAACCAAGAATGCAAGTCAGGAGCATTTTCATATCATTTTTCACCGGCTCTAAGTTCTCTAATCGACGTATCCAACTCACTCCCAAATGATATACCTTAATTGAAAGAACCATTGTAAGATCAATAGAATCAAGAATGATCAAGATAACAAACAGACAACGGATAAGGCAGGAAGACACTGCCAAAACCACACTGAAATCAACCAATTCCAGTTAAACTGCAGAAACCAGATAAAGGCGTTTGAAGCTCCAGAACAGAGACAATGAAGAACCTGGAAGCTGAGGCCGAAAAACTTACAGAAAACACCCTTATAGCAGCAAACAAACTATGGCGTAAACATTGACCCCAAAAAAAAAGCGTCATCACCACATGAAATGTTCAGAGAACAGTTACACGAATAGTCAAGGACTCCATAATAGGTAAGGTGCTTTCGAAGGATCTCACTCAAGACATTGAGCAAAGTAAAGCAATGGTAATATTTGGCCAGATGTAACACCATTGTAACAAATAAATGTTCCTATCCAGTTGCAACAATGTACAGTACCTCGCCAAAAAAAAAAAAACAATGTACAGTAGATAAACCTAAGATAGCATATTATCACCCTGACTGGCTGACTCCATCCCAATTCCTAACCAAAAGGAGAAGCCTACATATACTTTGATGGGACACACGGTACGACAGGCCAGAATAGATTCGTAAAACCAAGATGCATATCCGAGTTCTAATAATTCGCTTAGTACTAAAAATAATTATGAACCAAGTAGAAGTTACTGGAACCGAGCAAGCCCTAAGCTCTCCCTACAAGATTTACACAGTTGGTCTTCTGGAGTAAAATTGCGCTAAATCTTAACTAGAAATTAACACTAAGAAACCTGAGAGCTGATCTCCAGAACAAAAAAAAAAAAAAAAAAACAGATCCACAAGCACGGGAAAAGGGCCCAGGGATTGTGATCAAGAAACTATGTTTAGGAGTTCTCTAGATGCTCAATATTACAACAGCAAACAACAACAGATCAGCATTAACTGGGTCAATGTGGCACAATTCCATATTACAACACCATGACATGCTTCAGTAGAGCCATTATTCCAAATCACACAGGCACAAAATCATTTCAGCATCAGTCTATAGTTGTGGGAAAATCACTTGGAGATACTATAATCTTTGATGAAGATCTGGGTCCACAGTAAAGTTCTCACAAATACAGCATAAGGAATTTGGATGATCAGTCTAGATAAACAAGGCGTCAAGTGAAGGACAATATATAAATGCATGTATTAAACTAGATCACAAACCAAAGATTCCACACAAGCCATCTGTGAAAGAATCCCCGTCAATGAGCGAGTTCTAACTCCCAATAGAATAGATAGACCTAACCAAAAACACCGCTCTGAAAGAAACGCAAGTTCTCGTTTACCTTAACCACATCCAAAACAAGCAACCCAAAACTGGATTTTTACTACTACAAAAGGAAACTACAAGTTTAGAACAATTGAAGGGAAGGGCAAGTTCTGGAGAAAGTCGATTAATA
Source organism: Spergularia bocconei (assembly GCA_963457585.1). Taxonomy (NCBI): domain Eukaryota; kingdom Viridiplantae; phylum Streptophyta; class Magnoliopsida; order Caryophyllales; family Caryophyllaceae; genus Spergularia; species Spergularia bocconei. The sequence goes on along the minus strand of OY734944.1, from coordinate 639,910 downwards.
TGTCAGACAGGCCAGATTAGTTGTCAATCCAAATGAACCTAAAAGCTGAAAAAGTAATAATAGAACACAAAAAAAGAGAATTAGGATTAACTGAGAAATCTACAGAAGAAAGCAACATCTTGTCTGTCTTTCTCTACCTCCATTAGAAAATATTGTAAGGAAATATCATACTTGTCAATACAGGCACAACTGTTGACCACATCACGAAAAAGCAGTAGCAAAGGGCTAGAAAACTAGTTCAGGCACGTCCATAAAAAAGGACATAAAAGTATGTAGAAATTACAAGAGTAGAAACAGAAAAAACCTATGGCTCCACAGTAGTAACTTGATGCCACTCACCATCAACTGCCTCTTTCCACAATGTAACGTTGTTGTTCCCGTCAGCAACGGCCAACAAGTTTCCAGTCAGAGACCATGATACTCTCCAAACTGGGGTCTTGAAGTCCTTCAGAACTTTACCCTCCCATTGTTTGTCTTCCTTACCAATAGTCCATATGACGACAGTTCCATCTTGTGAGGCGCTAGCAATTGTTGATTTTGGAAGCCCTAGATTGGGCGCCCATGCAACATCCCTGACCCAGTCTGAGTGCATTTGAAGAGCAGGGAAGCAGTCCATCTTCCATGAGCCATTTTCAAGTTTCCACACTCTCACAGTATTATCACAACCACCAGAAGTCAGCTTGTGAACAGGTTCAAGCAAACCGGATCCAACCAAAGCCCCGGGAGCAGTTGCTGGAGCCCATGAAACCGATGTCACCCCTACAGGATGAGCCTGCTCTATCTTGTTGGTCTCCCAACTACCATCAGGAAGAGAAGTAAGAACCGAGATACTCCCATCAGAAGATCCACAAGCCAAGCAAAGTCCAAGCTCATGAGGTGCCCACGAGATTGAATTAACCGAAGACTTATGCTCATTAAAAACATGAGCCTGCATCCACTCATTCTGATTCCCCTCTTTCCAAATAATCACCCTACCATCATAGGAACAAGAGGCCACCAACGACCCGAATTTAGGGTGTGCCCACGAAACCTGCCACACCGGACCTTGGTGACCAGTCAATGTAGCAAGAGGGTGTGCAGAATTACCACTCACACTGATAATCTTGATTGTCGTATCAGACGAAGCAGTCGCAACACGCTTTCCGTAATAATCCATTTGAACATCATGAACAACATCAGCATGCCCAGTTTCAATCTTCTGTGCAGGCATTTTTTTTTTACTCTCTCTTTCTTCAAGTTCTACCTAAACACAAAAAAAGGGTTTCTAATTCCTTAGATTCAGCTAAAAAAAAACAATCTTCTTCAACAAGCTACAAATCACACCCTAAAATAACAACAACCACACCAATTCAATCAACCCCATCCTCAATATAACCCCAATTAATCAACAATTCCTCAAAATTCCAACCTAAATTCCCAATTTCTACAGATCTGAGATGGGATTTCACAATCACAAACAAAGTTCCAATCTTTCTAACTTTTCTCAATCAAATAAGATCCAAATTCAACATAATCACAAAAAACATGAAATACCCAGAATCAAAATCAATCGCATTCATTCAATCAAACATAAAAAACTAAAAAAACAGAGACTATATAATATAAATCATATAATCATATCAAATCAAATAAATACAGAATTATAAGATCAGAGATCTATACGAAAGGAAAGTGGGGAGTACCAGGAGAGAGAATGCGACGGAGAGAGCACGCTTCTTCAAAGCGAAAGTGATGAGTGGAGAGAGAGAGAGAGAGAGAGAGAGAGAGATCTGGAGGAGGAGGAGATGGTCTGATTGAGAAATTAATAGGACCCCTTTAATTTTTTGCTCGATTTCAATTTCAGGTTCTATAATTGAATTACAATCAGTTTCTCGTCACCCGGCCAATCGCAAACACGTCTCGACCTAAAAGCCTAACCTATAAGACCATAATGGTTCAAATGAGTCGGGTTTACTAATAGTGATATTCATTGGGTTTAACCATGTTTCATTGTTCAAACGTGTAAAAAAAAGCGTCTCAACCTAAAAGTATAACCAATAATGGTTGATATGTGTTGGGTTTAAGAATATTTGTAACGTGTCAGGAGTTTAAAAATGTTTCCAACGTGTCGTTAACTCGTTTCGACCTAAAAGCTTAACCTGCGATGTTTCAAACATGTTGGAATTAACGATGAATTCAACAGTGAACTTAGTAATGAACAAACAAATGATAATAAAAATTCGACTTATAAATCGATCATATATAGTACGGAGTATGGATGTATTGTACAACCCAAAGTCGTCCAATACAAATATAATTATCGACTACGGGCAAGTGCACCACCGCCTCATTTTCATATCGTCTCACAATCACATTACAAGTTACAAGTTACAATGATCGTCCTCGTTCAGGTAAAGTCTTTACGGTCGAACAATGTACCACTAACCTAAATCTTTAAATTACGCACCACGAAAAGCTAACTCGATAAATAACAGAACCGTAAAAGGTAATCGAAAATTGACAACCACAATTACGCCTCTAATTAGACTACAAGATAAACGCAGTCATAAAAATTCCTAATCCATATTAAGCAATTTAAGATTACAGTCAATAGTGCTAAGACTGTTGGTGCACGTTGAAATTTGAAAGACACAAAAAGACATCAATCAACACAAATCTTCCTGCTCACATCTCGACGCTCTTCTCTCTCACAGGTCAACTCTCTCTCTCTCTCTATATCTCTTCATCAGTTCAAATTCATGGTCTTTTTGTTGTTGATTTTACATCTTATGATTAATTCTATGTTATATGGATCTGTCTTTATAATGTTTGTATTTTCATCTGATTAAAATTCCCATTTTTCTGCTCTGAAAATGCTGTTGTGTTGGATTTCTGATACTATTTTTGTTAGAATGGTTAAAATTGAGTTCAATTTTTATCATGGGTATTTTGCAAATGGTGTAGAAATGATGATATAGTATAAGATGTGGTGATAAAGTTGGGATCTTTGGTGGGACATATTGCGCTAAAACTTGGGTAAGACGGTCTTATGATAGGACGTAATGGGAACTCGAGGTCCTAGGGCGAGGTTTTTCGAGTTCTATTATGAATACTCACCCCGGAAACCTTAAATTCTCACCACGTCTTTTATATATGTATGCATTGTCCTCCTGAGAACTTGTTAGGATTGTTTAGGGAGTCGATGTTTGTTGGATTTGATCACATTAGACTCAAATTTGCATATTATGTATGACACTGTTCGCTTTTTGGAGTTTCTATTAATCAAAGTTTTGTTCATAAAATTGGAGTTATTGATTCTTAGACTTTGCAAAGTTTGAATTCTGGGGGTGGAGGGTCAGCGTGGCGTGAATAGATTCGCAGACTGTAGTTTTAAGAGGTTGAAATGTTATGATTGTGATTCACATTGGAATTGAGGGATTTGATCCATTGACGCGGCATTATGTGATGGATCTTTTTCAGTCCTGAGCCCCTCTGTTGATGCAGTATTTTATGGTTGACGTTTTGAACTTATTCTCCTTGTTTACTGGCAGTTTTTTTTATTGATTAATATGGTAGAAAGTTGGGTTCTTGTGAAGATGAACATAATTAGGTTACGTTTGAACTTCCAGGAAACAATGTTTCCTGTCGTAGAATTGATATACTCCATATTAGATATGAGGTTATTGAATTCTGTTTGCTTGCAATTAGGAACCTAATTTTATGGATGTTAATGCAATGATCCAACTTGTCGATTTTAACTAGGAAATGAAGGATCTTTGGAGTTCTTCGTTTCTGTAGAGATATCTGATTGATTTCTTCCTAATGCTAAGGTGCATAAGTATGGGTCACTTGTACGTTGAGGGATGAGAGCGGGGGTCTAAGATAAAGAAATTTGTGTCAGAAAAGGGAAATTTTGGCAACTTATGTCTGAAATATAAGATTCATTTGGTACTAGTCTCTCTCAAACTGTTCATTGTTGATGCATGATAGGGCTTTAGACGGTAGGAGATTGTCGGCAATTGGCCCTCACTTTATTCTTTCATTTGCCTAGGTTTAGCCTCCATATGTTGCAGCTGTGTCAATAATTTAATTATTGTCAATGAAAATGCTGGTTAGCTCTTGATGAAGCCTGAAAGTTTTTTCTCCTTGCTGATTTGCTCAAACAGGACATAACCAAGATCTAGAAGACAGTGACGTGAGGAGGAAGTTGCGAGTGGACCATGGATGCTCATCCCTATTCTCCGAAAGATCTAAGTTTGCCTGGTTTTGTCCCCAATCTTCTTCCTGCAACAACAATTCTAGTTGTTTTTGCTGTTGCCACAATAATTGTCGTCTCCGTCTCATGGTTTCTCCCAAGTAACTTTCTGCTCTTCTCTCTCTTTCACCGTTTAAGGCTTTTGAATACACATTATTGTAATGGGATATGGTAAACTCCTCATGAAAGTTATCATCTTCAGACAATGTGCAAAAATCACACTGCACTCACTTAGACATCAGAATGACTTCAGTACTCATTATTACTATGATGCTGTGTACTGATATTCAGTTATGTACACTCTAGAATGGCTTTACGGTTAGCTCTACACAACGAAATTACTTTTGACATACTGTGCTAGATTAAGTCGATATTCAATTATATACAGACAGCTGTAATTCCATGCTCAACTATGATGGAATTCTATTGGTTTTGTATCAGCTTAAAGGTTTATTCTACTTGGTTTAAGAGTCTCATTTGTGTGAGTATTCCTCACCTGTTACCACTATTGTCTCTAATCACACAGGTTTGTTGTCAAGGACAACGAAAATGGAAAAGGCGCTGATATGTTGGTGGGTGTTTACTGGCCTAACCCATGCGATTGTTGAGGGATACTTTGTATTCTCTCCAGAATTTTATAAGGACAACACCGGATGTTATTTGGCTGAAGTTTGTAAGGCTCTTTTCACTTATTCAGCTTCATCTAATTTGAATTGAAATCCCCGTAGTCTTGAGTTGAATTTGAAGTAGTCGATTCCTGATGTTTTTGGCCTGCACAGGGAAAGAGTACAGCAAGGGTGATTCCAGATATGCAGCTAGGGATGCTGCAACAGTTGCTCTTGAAGGAATAACCGCCGTCCTTGAGGGTCCAGCCTCACTTCTAGCTGCGTAAGTAGTTACTGCCTGTCAAACGTATGGTGCATAGTGTGTATCATGCTGAAGTTAATCTGAATAGAACATCTGAATGCCTGCAGGTACGCTATAGCGACTCACAAGTCATATAGCTATGTTCTTCAATTGGCCGTATGTCTGGGGCAACTCTATGGTTGTGTGATTTACTACGTGACAGCAATTTTAGAGGGGAACAATTTCGCTGCAAGTCCATATCACTATTATGCATACTTTATCGCAGCAAATGCTGCTTGGATAGTGATACCTACCCTCATATCCATCCGAAGCTGGAAAAGGATTTGCGAAGCATCTTCTAAAGGCGATAGCAAAACCAAGAGAAAAGCCCATTGAAGTTAACTCGATTGTTTCACGATCAGTTTTCGTGTCCATTGTTTCTCCATTGTCCATTAGATTTCTCCTGCAGTTTCATAGACACCGAAAGAACATTCATTTCTGAGGGATGGTATGTTTGATCACAGGATGTAATGTATATCCTCCTCTCTGGGTTGGGGTTTTCACAAACAGATTCTCCTCCCAAAGTTATTGGATCTTACTGGTGATAATTTCGATTGTTTGATCTTGAGTTTTACACTTGATGAACCCAGTTTGCTTAATTTTCTTAGGTGAAATCACAGTGTTCTATTTACGACAACAAAAAGATATACTAGTAGCAAACTCAAATTACTTCAAATATCTCTCCACGATGACACCACAATGATTTTACGTGAATGTACTTTAGGTGCAACCTCGATCACTAAAGTCGAACGAGACCAATAAAATACAACTGAGGACGAATTACGAAAGCACTAATATAAACTAGAATGTTCAACATTGCTACTGTTACTATTAAACCATTATAAAGACACTGCATAGACCATCCACAATGGTGTCATACTATGCCCTAGGGCAATCTACCAAAAATGATTTTTTTAATGCATTGCCTTAGCTCTATGCATTGCAAACCACAATGACGTCCTACCTTTCCCGGGGCATAAGGATAAAATGCATTAATAGTGAAAATTAAATCGTATCCTAAAGTATATCAAATGTGGTCTCTATTTATAAAGAATGAAATTTTGTAATTATTGGTGTAATTTTTTTTTTTTTTTAAAATATCTAGCAAGTTAAATTGTACAAATAACAACAAAAAAAGAGGGAAAAAACACTAAAAGACAAAACTTTCTCTTGCCTCACTTACCATGCCCCAGGGCAAGTTGAGGGCAAACTTTGCCCTTTCTCCTCTCCTATGCCTAACTTCATTTTCTTTTTCCTTATTATTTGATCCCTTGCCCTTTCTCTCAATGCCCTACCCATTGTGGGTAGCCTAACCATAACTTTTTACACCCATTGCATAACAATAGGACTTCTTATAGTGTGCTCTTTGCTCTCCCACAGGATGTAAGCATAATTGTTCTTCTCAGAAACCAGTCTCGGATCAGGCGTGCGGTTAGTTCAAATGTGACATTGAAGCTCAACCGTTGGCTAGTCTTTACGAAGGTCAATCTTCTTGGGTTGACATATACGTGAACACTATGAGAGGCACGGTTAATGACTCTTACATTATAAGTTTCAGAATAGTAAGAATTCGCCACATTTGTCAGAGTTCTTCTATGCACCCTTGTTCGGTGATACTTGTCAAATAAAACCGAGAATGAAGGGTAGTTGAAGTCACCTGGTGAACCAAATTTGTGACTGCAAGAGACAATGCTCGCATTCCCCCTGACAATCTGCTGAATTTGTTGGGTCGTATAGTTCAGCGAGCACAACAGGTTGACGTAATCCGCACTGTCCACATCATACACTAAGCCAGGATCCTTGGCTCCTTCAGAATTAACCAGACCCGCGCCAAAGTCGTAAAGAGTAGTCTCGGTCACGTTTTTCTGGTCTACAAACGGCTCAAACGTGTTGTCACTGATCTTAGCCGTGGTCATAAGGGCAGATTTTATGGCTGTTGGAGACCAATGAGGGTGAGTCGCGCATAATAAAGCTGCAATGCCGGCATCAGTAGGGCCTGCAAATGATGTTCCTGATTTAATTTGGAAAGCAGACAGCCTAGGATCATCAATTCCCAAGGGGTTGTTTAAGGGAGATGCACCCAAGATTTCGTGTCCAGGGGCGATCATGTCGGGTCTTAAAACCTCGGGAATCATCAAGCTCGGTCCTCGGCTTGATGCTGAGCTGACCATAGGAGCTCTTGTTGCTCCTACGCGCGACCATGTGTCGTTTAAATCGCAGCATTGCCGTACCGTGGGATTTGCACTCTTGTTTAGATATGATAAAATTTCAAACCCTTTACTTTTGCCATCAATGCGAACTACAGGCAAAGGAAAAGCTTGGTTTTCGATGTCACTTCCATCCGAATTTATCTGAACGAGCCCAACAACGCCAGCTTCAGCAAGCTCAAGCTCAAGCACTGTGGAGATATCAATTCGGCTTTCACACACAATGATCTTCTTAGCCAATCTCTTCGACGGTGACAGAGATGAGCAACCATTTAATGGTTTAAACAATGCTCGAATTCCCTCTGACAATCTGCTGAATCTGTTGGGTTGTATAATTCAATGAGCATAGCAAGTTGATGTAATCAGCACTCTCCACGTGAGGCACTATAATCAAACATAAAACATATTGTAAATATAAATTGACATATATCACACATATATTACACATATATTACACATTTATTGAACATAAACTACAAAAGTACCGCAATTATACAACTCACTAGCAAAATACCAAATTAAATCATTTCAACTGAAATACTTTTATTAAAATCACTTGAACTCATTTATTAATAAAAAAACGATTATCAAATCAAATTATCAAGTTGATTCAACGGAAATACATTATACAAACCAAATTGATACATTATTCGAATCAAATGTGCCCTTTTACGTAATTTTACAAATAACACTTTGTAGTTATTACTATTTCAATATTCATGTAGTTTTATGAATGTATGTTAGTTTGAACAAAGTGTTGAACGTGACCTAAAGGTATACCTTTACGGAGTACAAGCGTAATAAAAGTAACGACAAAGTAATACTTGTATATATAGTTGTATGTACAAAGAAAAACACTTTTAACATGCATTTCTTATAAGACCAATAAGATATCATCCTAAAACCAATTGGTAATAGGAATAGGAGCAGTAACTCCTCGTTTATATGGTAGATAAATCTCTTCTCTTTTTCCAATGTATGACACTCATATGTGGAGTATATATTTGGGTGTCATTTCAACGGATAGAATCCACAACGAAAGATAGTCTACAATTATCCACATTTCGTTGTAATTGTGGATTTAGAGTTTGGACTGTGACTTAATTGTATCTTGTCATCCCATTTGATTTCATTTCTCCTGACATTCTATCATCTTTAGAAAATATATTACGATTCACTACCAAATCAAATCGATCCAACAGAAATAAATTATTTAAACCAAATTGATTACACATGTATTAAAACCGAACAAGGGCAAGATATATATACAATAATATCAAATGATAATAAAATGTTGCATTGTTCTTTTTCCATAGAGAACATAAATTGTTGTATACAATAATATAGAGGAAGGTGGTACACATACACTAAGTGTATGAGGAATCTCATACACAACCACTAATAATATGACAACTCAGCACAAAGACAACTAGCATTATACTAATAATTGTGATTGACTCAACAAAAGTAATCGCACTCTCTTCCCTCACCCTCAACCTATCTCTCTCCTCCCTCATCAGTTAACCCCGAACCACCATTGACTACCGCGCCGTTAGCCCAACCATAAACGACCACCATTTCGACCTCCCCACCATAACCGCCCATAGCCCACCAACTCAGCCAAGCCACCACCGATCATCGCCGGAGCCGCCTTTGCCCTTCCTCGATACTTTTTGCACCATAGAATCCTCCCCTATCTAAAAATTAAACCAATTGATTTGGGGGAAAACTGACCTAGACAATATGGCTATACAGTGGGCATGGCGGTCGACCGGTTTAATTGTGATATGGGTTTAATTGGAGATGAGATTCATATCGAATTTGATGATGTGAGGGATTGAAGGAGAAGGATGCTGCAAAGTAGTTGCTGAGCGGACCACTAGGGTTAAGAGGTTGCCGAAACCGGCCCAATGGTGGCGGGGTCAGTGATGGCGGTGGCTGGTGGTGGCAGTAGCGAATGGAGTGGTGGTGGTAGGTGGGTGGTTGTGGCCGTGGGATGGTGTAGTTTTTTTTTCACTTTTTTTTTTAATATGTTATTAAAACATAAGCCAATCACATAAATTGATAAATGTACAGTGTATGAAGATTTCTCATACACACAGTGTATGTGTACCCTTATCCATAATATAGATTTGTATGTTGGGAATATTTTGGAGTTGGAGAGAAACAATGGAGAAGTTTCTTCTCATAAACTTGCTCATTTAACTTAATCATAATCTAGGCCTTAAATAGGCATTACAAGTCCTAATAACTAGCAACAACTACTCCTAATACACTTCCCACACAAAACTCACGTAATACTAACATCCTAGAATAGTGCAACAACTAATCCCACGTAACATACCAATAACCATAACACTAAAAAAACCCACTAATCAATCCACTAACAAATTACCTAATTAATAGGAACTACTTTGACTAATATTTTTGGATCAATAATCCAACACACCCCCTTGATCCAAAAAATCTCAGGAGCAATCTTCATCGTCCCGTTACGTCCTTCGCCGCAACGAACTTACGAACACTTGATCTCGATCTCGCATCGGGTTCTGCGCACCCTTCTTCTCACTTGGACTCTTGGAGCACTTCTCTCCGCAATTTGTGAAATACTTCTCTTCACTTATATGACGCACTTCTCGTCACCATGACCGCACCCCTCGTCGATCACCATCTTGTTGATGCACTTCTCATCACCATGACCGCACTCCTCGTCGATCACCATCTTGTTGATGCACTTCTCATCACCGCCTAATTGATGCACATAATCACCAATTCGACCATTCTTTGCTACTTCATTGAAGCCCTTCTCTCCACCGTCTTTTGGTGCACTTCTCACCTACACATCTCTTCATTGAGGCACTTCTCCCACTGATTTCCGTGCTGCGTTCACTGAACTTTGACTTCTTCTCGTGAAGGGCTGCCTTTTTTGGCCTCTTAATCCTATGGATTCTTGATCTTGGCCCACGTAAATACTCTTACGGCTGTATTGCCTTCTTCCTTGACCACTTCACTCTCTTTTATTCTTCCTTTTTTTGATATTTGTTTGTTGCACAAACTACGTTTGCCACTTTGCCGTACAACACAACATTTTTTTTTTTTTGATTTACTCTCAAACTCTCTCTTTTGTGAATTACACTCACCCTCATTTTTGTGACTTGTTTGATAGCAGCGGAATCTTCGTTCGTCCAATTTGAATTGGAATCGAACCTGGCTACTTGAGTGGAGGTGATCAGTCTCTCATCTCAAGAGCTCTGATACCACTTTGTTGGGAATATTTTGGAGTTGGAGAGTAAAACAATGGAGAAGTTTCTTCTCATAAACTTGCTCATTTAACTTAATCATAATCTAGGCCTTAAATAGGCATTACAAGTCCTAATAACTAGCAACAACTACTCCTAATACACTTCCCACACAAAACTCACGTAATACTAACATCCTAGAATAGTGCAACAACTAATCCCACGTAACATACCAATAACCATAACACTAAAAAAAAAACCCACTAATCAAACCACTAACAAATTACCTAATTAATAGGAACTACTTTGACTAATATTTTTGGATCAATAATCCAACACTGTATGTAAGAGGCTAACAAGTCACAAGTCACGATATGCCAATACGACATGAAGATTGAAGATAACGCTACTCCCATGGATAAAAGACTTCGGGCGCCTTAGAGTGGGTACTAAGCCCATGTAATCCTTTGTGATCAGCCACCCACACAACTTTTCCGCAACACCTTTCAGAATCTCTTAAATAATCATACACTTTTGCACCATTTATAACCTTTTCCCCCCAATGTATGAAACAATAGTATGGTTCATTTTCAAAGGCGGAGAAATACTCGACATGAAAGGCGTAAACTTGCGAGTAATCGATAACACGTTTGCCCGCGTCGTCATATTTAGAATAACATCTTATAGTGATATTTTCAGAAGGCGATAATTTGTTTGTTATGTTAACGAATTGATGTGACATACTTCCACACGGTGGACTAGTGATTTTAGAAGAACCGACAGTTTCATCGGCTCTTATGTTTGGAGTTAATAAACACAAGGCAAAAAGGACGATGAATGGGATAGTCTTCATGCTGGTGTCCATATTTCTGAGTTTAGTGACTTGTTAAACCTTCCGTGATGAGGGTATACTCGTATATCTTAGTTAGTATGTGATGTGATTATATATACGATGAACTTTGTATAAAATCAATTAATATTATTAATGAGACTTTACTATGGTTATTGAATTCTCGTAAATCGAGTAATCAATGTTTACTGTTGACCTGTCACTACATTTCCTGCTTCCTAAGTTTGGGTTAGTCCACCATCGAATCGCTTTCGGGTTTGGTCGTACATGACTGATCATGAACTAGATTGAACTCGATTGAGCTCGTATTAAGTTTGAATCATACAATTTCTCCCGAAAAACAATACGATTTTTTCTACTCATGAACTAGATTGAACTCGATTGAGCTCGTATTTGTCTTGCTGTATAAGAATGGAAGTTCCATGCATTTCGTTTGGAGATAACGAAAGAAGTGTCACATCTCATTGATCAAAGGGATGGATCACATACATACTTTTCGCAATTGAGTAACCATTAGTAATATATCCATAATCCATGTTATTATGCATGTATATATTTAAGGGGGATCTGGATCCTCTGGAGTTATTTTTCCTGAAATTCCCTGGAGTTTACTTGAAATAGAAACATCACTCTATCATGTAGTGTTTCTTTTTATTTAAAAAAAGGTATTCATAAATATATTTTTCCATTTCAAGTAAACGACAGGGAACTCTAGGAAAAATAACTCCAGAGGATCTTGATCCATTTAAGGGACGGTGATAATGAATTAGTGATATTCCCATGTCCTCACACACTCTATCATAGCTTCGATACGTGAATACGCGGTATAAATCCTTTTCCACATAACAAAAAGGGGACGTCGGACGTGTATAATTTAAGTACAAAAAGTCGCCGAAAACAAACAACTTTAAGTATTTTACCCGTGCTAAAATGCATTACTTGTTCCGGGAGCTTGTGTACATTATGTAAAGTATATGAATTATCACACAATAAACTGACTTAATATTATTGATGAATACATAGGTGTTTATATAGGTTACATATATAGTGTGAACCATAATATAAACCCTAATCTAAAATAGTATAGGAATAATATCGTTTACATAAATAGAATATTTATTCCTAAACAATATTATTCTCTACTACAATATAATATCTATATTATTCTCTAATACATTATTGTGAAAGAGATATACTCGTGTGCTCATCATACATACGATGTGTTCCTTTCATAGCTTCAATACGTGAATATATATGGTGTTGGTGCATACATGTCGTTTGGACATAACAAAAAAAAACACATTTTGTTTACAACGATGAGAATTTAAGGTTCCAACCTATATATTTAAGCATTTTTCATCCATTAAGAGACTCTAATGAATAGATAATTTATCATTTTATCGTTGCACTTCAAGATCGTGTGGTATGTCTTTGTATTTTTTCTTTAGATGAAGGTAATAACAACTTATGTCTTGAGATATGTCGATACAACTTATATTCATGAAATCAATATCCATTATCCAAGACTTATTATATATATCTAATATACCCAACAATTCCGATCCTTCTTAACCGTTAGGCCACGACATTAATTAGCGGTACGCCAATGCGTGTCCCATGGAACAAAGATTTCGGGGGCCTTTGAGTAAGTGCCAATCGCATGTAATCCTTTGTGATCAGCCACCCACGTAATACCGCAAGGCCATTCATATTCTCTTGTATACACTGTTGGGGACCCAATTCCTCCTTGCCAACTTATTAGACAAAAGTAACGTCCAACCTCATCAGTCACAGGAAAGGCGTAAACTTGCGAGTAAGTAATCACACCAGAGCCTACTACGGTGCCACCACTAGAAAGACAATGAATTTTGACATTTTCAGAAGGTGACAATTTGTTTATAATGTTAACGTATGCGCGACGCATCCCGGGGCACGGTGGAGGAGTGCTTGTAGGAGAACCGTCGGTAACGTCTTTGTTAAGACTCTCATCGGCCTCGGCCATTACGTTTAGAATTAAGGCAAAGAGGATGATAATGAATGGGATAGTACTCTTCATAATGGTGGCCATATGTATCTTTGGGTTTATTTTAGTGACTTCTAAAATTTTCATGAGGAATATATATTAGCCTTACCCTTTATATATGTGAAATCAATTGATAATGTAAGTTTATTACTATGCTTGCATTGAATTCGTGATTCGTTCGTGAACTCTAGTAAATTGAGTAAACAATGTTATGATTGACTCTTGACGTTATAAATGGATCAGCATCTTCCAAGACAAATATAGTCATTATATGGACCAAGTTCAATAAATTTGTCTTGGCGGTAGTAATTATTGCATTGGCAAAATTATCGCCCGATTTTATAATTTAAGATCAATTGTTATGAGTTGTGACTTCTTTCTTAATTTAGTTTGACCAGGATTTTTACGTTAGGAAGAGATTGGAATTGATGGGTCAAACTATGATGTTGGAGGAAGTTGTTGTTGCCTCGTTGGTAATTGATTTTCAGTGTGAGGTTTTGGGCCTTTTGGCTCAAGTTGGTCTGACTTGTAGCGGGCGAAAATGCACACATATGTCTCAACATGGCCCGTTATACTGGTGTTTGAATTGGTTTGTTCTCGATATTCTGAGTTGTCTTGATCATACCTCATGAGTTTCGCTTTTTCGTTATAATGAAAATATGATAAATCATAAATGTGGGGAGATGAAGAGTTGACCCGTTGGCCGTTACTCCCCTTAGTATAAAGAACATAATTTTTTTTTTAATAAATAAAGAATCAAGAAGCAGAGTTGACGATGATGGAAAAGAGAAGGCAGACAATCCGCCGTTTTTATGGAACAAAACATATCACTTTCTCACACGCTCACACGGAAAATGGGTCAACCCAGAGCTGGCCACGAGCCGGTACAACTCAAGTTTGGGTTAGTTCACCATCAAATCGCTTTCGGGTTTGGATAGACATATGAGTACGTAACTGATCATCAACCGCATTAAACTCGATCGAACCCATTTTAAGGTTATGTTTGGTAAAACTAGTTGAATGGTGAAATGATAGGTAAGAGGTGAAATAACACGTGCAATAGTAGCTGGAGATTCTTGACGATTGAAATAAGATTGTTTGACAAAATGAGATGATATGGTAACTAATGTATATAAAATTACATTAAATAATGATATTATTATATCACGTGGTAGCAGTGGCGGACCCAGGATTTGGCGAGTGGGGGTGCACAAAATCGGTAGCCAACTCGTGACCGATTAATAATTACTCGTCTACAGTGAAGACGAGTATATATGGACAGTTTAAAACAAAAAAGGCTAAGAAAACCAACAAAATGTTGTTGCCGGGATTTGAACCCGGCTACTGCCCCCCATTTTACACTCACGTGACCACTACTCCAAAGTGTCAGAGATGATTATTTATGGACAGTTTAAAGCTATATCATAATTTTGGAGATTAATGGGGGTGCACTTGTCCCCCTGTGCACCCCCCTGGGTCCGCCAATGCGTGGTAGAAAAAGTGAGTAACCTAAAAACATCTTTTTCATGATTTCTCTCCCGATAATTGAATGGGGTGAAGTTGTGTTTGGGCCATGGTAAACCGGGCCAGTCAAACTTGGTCTTTAACCATGCTGATTTGGAGCGGCCCAATTGAAATGTAGCTTTAATCAACCTTATCGCACAAGAGTGAAAGAGAAGACTCTCTATTTGTCTTGGTGTATGAGAATGGAGTTCCATGCGTGCAATTCGTTTGGAGATAACGAAAGAAGTGTCACATCTCGTTGATCAAAGGGCTTACAAACTTTTCGTAATTGAGTAACAAATACTCGTAGTATTTTATCCATGTTATTATGCATTATACATTAATGGGGCGGTGACAGTGATATACTCATGTGCTCACATACTCTATTATAGTTTCGATACGTGAATACGCGGTATAAATCTTTTTCGACATAACAAAATGGGGACACGTTTAATGTAAATACAAAAAATCGCCGAAAACAAGCAACTATAAGTATTTTTCCCGTGCTAATATGCATTACTTGTTCCGGGAGCTTGTGTACATTGTGAAAGTTATATACTCGTGTGCTCATATGCTATGCGTTCCGATCCCCTATAGCATAGCTTCAATACGTGAATATGTTGCATACATTTCATTTCGAGGAAACAAAAAAGATCACATTCTGTTTACAACAATGAGAGTACATATATAACTCTCCGAAAATGGTTAATTAGAAGTATTTTATCCGTGCTACTATGGCAACTATACATGAATGCCACTTAGAACACTTGTGAATTTGACAATTTGTACGTGATAGGGATATACTAATGTGCTCACACAGTCACACACTATACGCTTCTCTAGCTAGCGCCAATGCGCCATAGCTTTAATGCGCGAATTACTCATTTACCTTGGTCATATACACCCATACTCATGCACCATACGACCTTACCCTCACAAATACCGAAATCAGTATCACTCAATAACGCCGTATAATAATATTCCATGTACAGTTTACTAGTCAGAACACAACAGGCTAACATGCAATGCAAAAGAACAAGTAGGTCATGTTGCTACAACTACAAAGAGGTGTTGGCCAAAAATATTTATTGCTCACCTAACTAATTTTAAGTCTTCTGAAAAATATTCATCTTTCACATTTCATTCATTAGCTCAGCAAAAAAACTGTAACAAGTCTCACACACTCAACTACAAACTACTATGCCTTTAAATGCTCTCTATCTCATCCCTCCCCTCTAAAACTAATCACACCACAACAAACTTCTAGCACACACAACACAACACAACATTCAACAAACAACTACATAAACATAAACAAAAACAACAACAAAAAAAATAAACAAGAGCATCTTACAAAGATTTCCCATTGCCCACAACCTTCTATTTTTGGGGAGGCATCCAATGAGTTCAGCTTCTTCTGTTGTCAGAAACAGAAGAAGAAACAAGAGAAAAATGGAAAACTGTAATCATTTTTCTGACAACAAAAGTGAAAAACACAGCAACAACAACAACAAAAGTTGCAGACTTTTGAGTTATGATGAGTTGCCTGATTACATGAAAGACAATGAGTTCATACTCAAGTACTACAGAGCTGAATGGTCTCTGAAACATGCCTTTTTCAGCTTGTTTCAGTTGCATAATGAATCTCTCAACATTTGGACGTATGTTTCTTTTATTTTAATTTCATCTTATTATTAAATGATTATATTTTTTCCATCTTTGTGATCTGATTTTTGTTGGGGTATTACTTTCCGATTTCGGACGCAGCCTCTTTATGTTTTGTTTTTCTTTGTAGGAGTAGAGTTGCGTACATCTGACTGACTGAGTGACGTCTGTTTACGTAGTTTTCGAGGTTTTCGGATTAATTATATGTAAAAAGTTGTTAATTGTTGGGTTATTGTTTGTTTTTTCAATGCAGGCATTTAATTGGGTTTGTTGTGTTTGTGGGATTGACCGTTGTTAATGCTGCCCATGTTTCAGAAGCTGTTGATCTCTTTGGATTTTTCAGGTACTTTTTAATTGCTCTTCTTTGATCTTAGATTCTTAGGTGACAGAAAAAAGGTAGCGTAACATCGGGTGGTATCAACTTTGAATTTTCGACTTAAAATAATCTTGCTCAACCTTTCTTAGAATCTTATACCGATGTTGTAAAGTCATGTGAAGTCTAGTGCCTCTATAGAGACTCTCGCTTTAACAATTAGACGTAAGTAGACAATTAGACGTAAGTAACAAAACCTAGACAATGAGATGTAGTAGATATACTTTGCAATTAGACGTGATCATAAGTACGAAACTTGTTTAAATTAAGTTACAACGGAATTTCATGAATCAACCACCTAGAATTAGTAAAACATTGTACTAACTTGCTAGTAAATTATCAAAGCAACTTGGTTTCTTGTTGCTATAAAATTGAGTTAAGTATTAGTAATGTGGTTGAGTTTGGTAAACCACATGAACTAGACAATGTATGTAAGATTTAGTTATTGGTCTTATGTAAGGTAGGTATGCCATCTTTGTTTACTCCGATGAATAACCTCATGAAGTCGAACACAAGTCATAATGTCGTCACCTTCTAATTAATTCCGCATTATTTGTGTGTTCGAGTCTTACCACCCTCAAGGTCGAGGATCCCCTTATCTCCCCCTCGATCGACATGGCCTATGGGTGCCTTACCTATTTCTATTTGTATAAGAAAACGTTATATTAAGTGGTTTCTGTTGGTAGGGTAGTACATTTTGAATGAGAAAGACTTTGTTAGAACTCACAACTTTCACAATGTTATGCCGTGTAAGTTTCATACACATTATTACATGACCCCCGTTTTGTCGGACCTTGGCGAGAGCATGGCTAAGACATGAGGGACACGCTATGTTTACTGCTTAGAAACTTAATATCGTCATTGAAACTCCAATATGACGATTCATGTTAGCTGACCCCACTCGACAAAGACTTTAATTGGTTATTGTTGCCTTGTTACAGGACTTATCACCCGGGGCCGGGGACAAATTCATCCCATGATTCCAGTAAATTCTTGATGGTAAGTTACTTAGTACCCCTCCCTCTCTTCACCCTTGCAGTAAATCAAACATGAGTTATCTACATTTGCCATGAAACAACGGCATTAATTCGGACAAGATGTCTAACAAAAACTCGATTTTTAACACGAAAAAATTTACAGGACTTGACAAGATTGGTTGATTTGAAGAACATAAGCCAACAAGGAGTGGAACAAATACACCACATTGGAGTACAAGCAGTTCGATGGCCCTTCTACGTCTACTTAGCTGGCTCGATGTTCTGCCTTCTATCGAGCAGTGTCTGCCATCTATTCTGCTGTCACTCGCATCACTTAAACCTCTGGTTGCTCCGAATGGACTACACCGGGATAACTGTCATGATCATCACCTCATTTTTCCCAGCAATGTACTACATTTTCCAGTGTCAACCAGTATGGCAGATCACATACCTAGCTGGAATTTCCATCTTTGGTGCCTTCACAATCGTTACACTCCTCTCCCCTACACTCTCCTCGGGCAAATGCAGGAACTTCAGGGCCGTCCTGTTCGTTTCCATGGGCCTATTCGGGATTATCCCGGCTGTGCATGCTTGTATCTTGAACTGGACTAATCCTAGACGAAACCTGACCCTTGCCTATGAAGCTGGAATGGCATTGTCTTACCTTACAGGGACCGGGTTTTATGTGAGTAGGATCCCGGAGAGGTGGAGGCCTGGCTGGTTTGATCTTGTTGGACATAGTCATCAGATTTTCCATCTGTTTGTGGTTATGGGTGCATTGGCTCATTATGGTGCTGCTTTGGTTTTCATGGAGTATAGAGATCAGGTCGGATGCTGACATTGTCGAAAACTTGGCATTCTGTTCCTAACTAATCATATAATCATTTGTAATCTGTAATCTGTGATCTGTGTGTGTGTGTGTGTGTGCTCTTTTTTTCGATTGCATTAAACGAATTCTTTAGGGTCTGTAGGTAGACGACAGACCAATTCATTTCATTTCTGTGCTGTTCATGGCTTCGGCTTCTGAGCAGCTCAGTGATGCAAAAATTCATACTTCTGAGTGATCAAAATCAAATTCTATGTTTGTAACAGTCTTACGGAAAAGCAAAGAAGTTACGACTCAAGTTAACAGGTCTGTAAACATCGAAAACAGAAAATCTGCAACGATTTGACTCATTCTGGTTAGGACTAACTAGCCATGTCTTATGCCTATCCTTGTCCGAGAACTACTGTGCACCTAACAATCCGAAACTTCTCTAGCACAACCATATTAACATGAGAATTGAGTAAAGGAAACGATGTAGACACCACATGGGACGAAAAAACAGCCTGAATTAAGTTAGTTTCAACTGTAAGGCAAGGCATTTTACTTGTGAACAGGTATTTCTGGTTTCTGAAGCATCTGTTGGCGCGCTTAGCTCATGCATCCATTCCAAGCACTTGAGGTTGATGTGAGTAACTAATTCAAATAGTTGCCTGTCATATTCTCAAATAAGCACTTGGAATAACTTTCAGGCTGGACCCTCGCGCTCACACTGAGTACGTATGTTACAGGAGCTTCATATCAGAGAATTCTGCCTGTCAGTGACAATGCCAGGTAGTTGGCCTGCTTGTTCAATACGCTTAGCCCGAGTGGTCCATTGTCCGCAGCACTTCTGCAACAAGATTATAAACCATTTCACCAGCACTTACCAGCTGTATCTGTACTTTTGAATCCGGCATCTGATAATTTATGCTGTAACAGGTCATGACAGAAACAGTCCGTACTAAGAACAATGGTACATTCAGGTCAGATATATCAGCATCAAAAGTGTAAAATCTGAAACAGATAATCCGATCAGATAGATGTTTGCAAAGAAATTTCAGGTATTAACATTACACCGTAAAACAAACAGGAGCAACTGATGAAACATTCTGAACTCTGATGGTATACTTCAGCGACGGGCACTGTTAAACTTGACACCTGTGCACCGATGTTTCCCTAATTCCTCAAGCAAGTAAACAGAACTAAAGAACTCATCTCCGAACTCAGAAAAGGCCGCGACTTTAGCCACCTCCTGCCGCTCAAGCATCAGTCTCAGCTCCTCTGCCCACTCAGGAAACATCCCAACAAATCCATCCTCTTTCAAAAACTGGTTTGCAGTCTCAGCACACTTGGCCGTCATAGGAACTGTTTCAAGCTGATTAAACTTCTTATAACTCGGCCTTAAACCAATCCACTTAATCTCGATCTTAGCCCCATACACCTCGGCCTTTTCCTTCCATTTAGCCCCAAATTGGCGCTGCAGCTTAGGAGGAAACTCAGACAAAGGGTGTCTAAGAAAAGCAAGAACTTTCAAAGAGTAAGGATCACAATCAGTCACAGCACATATCGGTATGTTCTTAAACTCAGCCTTAAGCTTCCTAAGGAAGCAATAAGTTGACAAATCGCGCTCACCCTTCACCACAACACACCTTGTACTCTTCTTCTTATGGAAATCGTATCTTGTAAGCATTTCCTCCAACCCTCCACCGAGCCACAAGATTATAAACTTCACATCCGAATCCTTAGCAAACTCGAACCCTGAAATCACCTCTGGCAGCGGAATTACAGCTCCTGGAAAATCAAGCGCATTTACCAAATTCCTACTTCCACTTTTCTTAAACTGCAACCCAAAGAAACTGCCTGACCTACGTTTATCACGCAACGGTCCAACATCGTTGTACTTTCGACGACCCTCGTAACAGAACAATGCACCAGGCCTATCAAGGCCACCTTCCTCATCCTCAGAATCCGTGTCAAGCTGGCCATCCTCGAGGTCCGAGGAGGCCGGCTTTTTCACCAGACGGTCTCGTGATGACACTGCAACAACGAACGGTTCACTAGGGTTATTCCAAACATCACATAGACTCTCAATTGTGTACTCTTGGTAAGGTCCGAATTTTACACTATCACCCCACGTTACATTACAGCTTGTTACACAAGTTTTTGTAAGAGACTTGACCTGTTCACGTAAATTTCGTAACGTACACTTCCACTTCAGCTCGCATAACACCTCTGTCTCGTGGCTCGAGCCACTAGACAAGAGGACTCGTAGTAAAAGGGTTAAGTACACGGTGGACCCGTCTTTGATGCCGTATTGAGCCAGGGTGCGGGTTGGGTTCGAGTCGAGGAGAGGACAAAGTGGTCCGTAAAGTGAAGAGAAGTGTTCATGTTTATTGTTAGAGGGTGGTGATGTGGATGTAGGAAGTAAGAGGAGTTGTTGATGTATAGGGATTTTGTAAGGGTGGTTTTCATGGAGTTGGGTCTTTAGATCATTGATTGTGGACTCGGGTTTGAGGGTCACGGTGTAGGCGGTGGCCGGAGTGGCTGATGTTAGGGCTACTACGGTGATCTTCATGGTGGGATATATATGGGGTGTGTTTTGTTCTTGTGTTTTTTCTTGATTTGGATGAGCAGTGTTTGAAGATGCAAAGTCTTGAAAACCACCAAGAAAAAACTTGGTGGCAAAGGAGTTGGCAATTGGATGGATCCAAGATTCCAAGTGCAACCAGAGAAACTAATCAATTATAATCAGTCCTCAGAGATTTAAATAAGGTAAGCAAGAAAGTTCAACCAAAATCTCGAATGTATATCACTTCTCGCTTTAGGACGATGTCAGTGCTTATACCATGCTCCCGGGAGCACAAGGAGCATGGTGGTCCTCCTCACAATAGATGAGTGGGGACCATATATTAAAAAATGAAAAATCATTTTAAGTATGGTCCCCACTCCTTTATTGTGAGGAGGACCACCATTCTCCTTGTGCTCCCGGGAGCATGGTATAATTTGCGGGACGATGTCACCCAAAACTTATTGTAATTAGGAAAACTCCAGACTACCAAAACGAGTACCGTACTCAATAAGTCCGTATTATTTGAACTCCTAGCAAAAGTATCAGGTCTTTTATGTGAACCAAAAAAAAGAGGTTAAAAAAAATTTCTTGGTAATTGGTAAGCAATAAAACAGCTTTAAGGAAGAAAAAAAAAAATTTGCTAGTAGGAGCTCAGTCAAAACACTTCTAAGAGAAGCTTTACTGTGATTCTGTAAACATAGAAAGTATGGTACGTACATGACGATATGTACCCTGAAATGCTTGTGCAACCATAAAGTATGTGTTTACATGAGATTACACTGCAAGAAACGGCTAGCAGAACATTTTCTGCACTAGCTTTTTATTGAAACAGCCACGCCAGGCGCCAGAGCTAGAGATCAGGTGGAATGACCTTAAAATTAGGAAGAAAACTTTACAGGCTGTGTATGCATGTATTTATTCAGAGAATTTGCCACTACTTAAAGTGTCTTGAGAAATACGAGATGCGAGTATATTCCGTTTCTGAGACTGACCCTATAAGATGCTTGCAGCATATGGAAGGTAGATATATCCTTATAATGAAGCTCGGCCTGAAGTTTGATGATGCATGCAGTAAGTCCGAGACCATATAATAACGAAGGGGTTCTGATCAAATACTGGAAACCCCGAATTTTGCCAAGACTGACTGAATTTCTGAACTGCTGCTGCCTTCCTTGACCTCAGCAATGTTAGGGCTGTCAAGTGGCACCACGTGTGAAAGGGGATAGCTTCTGTTAGTGTGGAGAGAACTGAATGCATTGTTGCACACTCCCTTTAGTATCACTGTCTTATGGACTCCGCCAAGCAAGCCCTCGTAATCTGTGTCTCCACTTTCTCCAACAAAGACTACCATTTTTGTTAAATCTACGCCCCACCGGACATAAAGATACCTGAAGATTAAATGCATTGTAAAGCATAAGAGTACTTTCAATGCAGGGTGCAAAGATGTAACAGATATAATAGAACTCTATAGCCAACGCAGATGAAAAATGAGTTCCCTCGTCATAATGGTTTTGCTCAGCAGTATATTTCACCAGCAAGGCAAGCAGTTGTCACACTCTAATTTCTGACCAGCAGTAAGAGTTTGTAGACTCCTTTCAAAAAGAGAGAGAGAGAGAGAGAGAGAAAACTGTGGAAGGTACATAAGTAAACCCGGGTTTACCTGAGGGCTTGAGACCGGGATGCTAGGTCTGGAATCACATTCAATCTGGTGCCGTTCTGACAATAAATAGCATGGCAACGCAGAGACTGAATTCTCATAGACTTGCGTAGCTCCTTGATTGGGGGAGCCTGCAAAGACATATAACATTAGAACTCCAAAGTCCAGCAGAAGATGGGGCATCAGAAGTCTGAGGCAGGAAATCCACTTTATATGCATCAAAAACAAGAATCACACTAACAAGTACCTTCTCTGGGTTCTTTATTTTGAATGAAAAGCAATAATCTGAAGAAACTTCTTCATCTTCAATGATAATCTGTTCTTCTTCGTCTCCATTCTTTTCAGTAATTGATGATGCCCACCGAAGTAAAGTCTTTCTCAGGCCTTCTCCACCCCACCGATATTCAATGTGTGAATTATAATCTGAATCTGCTATTATGAGACTATCCTCTGAGTTTAGAGATGGATAGTACAAATCACTTCCACTATTGCATATATATGCATCAAAATCATGAAGATTGAAGCCTTTGGAGAGCAGATATGATTGAGTCTCAGGCATAGAAAAGGATGTCGCCAATATGAACCCTGTGGATCCTGCAGTCTTTTCCTTGCCAGCAGCACTAAATATGCTGTGGATACTTTCAAAGAGCCCATCTTCATAACAACCATCCACAGCAATGATATAGATATGTCTCCTCCTTCTGAATGCCGGATATTTATTCGTGTTGGAAGTCAGATCTTTATCAGAGAACCTAGGCTTGCGAGCATCCTTGTGGGCACCCTTTGTCCATGACATAACAGCATTCTCCAATTTGTTTTTGTTGTTGGCAAACTTCCTTTCAGATGCCACATCACTGCCAAGATTTTCGCCATCATCTCCATCTATTGAGAACTTCAAGTTGAGAGATATATCTTTTATATCTCGTAAAGAGTCACTTGGAGATTCAGGCTCTTCATTGTCAAACCCTTCATCATTACTTTGCCACTGTGGTTGCCTTTGTTTGCAGCTGGCTATTCGAGATAAGTATGTCTTGCAATGTGCTGGCCATGAATACAAGTGGATATTTTTCAGACCATTCTGGCGGCATTTTGACCACAATTGCTTGTCTGCAACCAGCTTCAGCAGAGCATCAGCAATAGAATTCTGATCGTGGGGATCAATTAGAAGGCCATTATCAAGAACCTGAGGCAATTCCAGAGTAAAATAATAAGTCAGAAGAATTCTATCAAATAAAAAGACTACTGGGATTCCTCAGATTCAGACTGATTCAGTCAAGTTACCCGCTGGATATCAACAGGGCCTCCATTTTTTGTAGCGACCATCGGCAAGCCATGAGCTGCTGCCTGCAACCAGAAGATGCAAAAGTGAAAATTTCATCAAATCCAAAATGGTGAAAACCATATGCAGGAAACTTCACTAGTATCTCTAAGGGAATACCTCTATAAGAGTTAGTCCAAACGGCTCAATAAAAGCCGGATTGATAAATACTCCCTGCACAAAAGAACATCATCATACAGGAGAAAAGATTTGAAACTTTATAGAGAAAGGAATTCAACTCCACTAAATTCAAATATTCACACTACAGAAACAGAATTGTGAAACACTTCACTGGATGCACATCTTTTAGTTCAATGTTAAATTTTACACTTCCGTGACAACACATTTTGGTCCATTTGAGCATGTTTTTATGCACATATTAAAGTCCAGTTTTTTTTATGCCCATCAGAAGAGGTACCTTTGTTTTGGCCGCCAAACGATATATCTCAGGAACATCAGCTTGCTTGTGATGCTTTGGGTATGCAACTTGACCATACAAGTCATATTTATCAATAAGCTTAAGAACTGAAAGAAGAACTGACGAACTTGTGCCGGACATCTCGTCTATACCATCCCGGTTACCCATTATAAGTGTCTGCAAACATCAAATTATAATTAGTAATTAGAGAGGGATGCACAGTAAGGAGATAAGCCCGCTTGACTCGATTTGACAAAATCATAGTATTAGGTAAGAGATTCACAAGGTTAGCTAGCTCCCTCAATGGACGGCATTCCCCAAATGCTTTGACCAAAGTTGTTATATTTTTCTTCGGGTCAGGCCTAGCAAGGGCCAGGATCACAGGCTTTCTTGGGTTGGAAAAAAATCGCATTATCTACAAGCCAGGATGCATATTACACATTAGAACAAGTCACTCTACACAGGAATGGAAAGATGAAAATGGATGACATGCAAGCGCGGATATAATGGAGTACAAAAAGAAGTCGGATATTAAAAGAAAGCAGCCAGGTTGAAACCTCTGTCCAAATAGGTGGATCGGGAGATGTAGGATGTTCTTCATTGTCTTCTGTATCACCATCTATATCACCTTCAAGTGGAACAATATGATTGAATTCCATTCCAGGAGGGACTACCTGCAGAATCCCACTACCAAATTAAATACACTAGAGCAATGGAAAAAGTAACCAATCAGATAAGGCAGAATACGGACATGTAAAGTTCAGATAAATCTCCAACGATCAATTCTGATGCATGAAGATCAGATTTTCATAAAATCGTGATTTGTTGTGTATAGAAATTTTGTACAAACAAAGAGTTACAAAATGTTGCAAAGAGACATATTCTCGATTCCCTAATTCCTAATAGTATTGCTCCATACATCATGGTATAGAATATAGTATGTAAAATGGACAAGTAATGCTGCTCTACATACATAAAACATTTTCCAAGTCATATGGATAGGTCTGGGAGTGATATGACATTTGATTTCCAAGAAGAAGAAGAATTCAACAAGGAAAAAGAAACTGAAGCTGGCTTTAATGCATACGAGCATACAACTACTACTAGCACTCAACTCAATATTTCTATTTCAGGAAGAGAGGATCACCTACGAAGAATTTACAAGAGGGCTAGTTCAGTAGTTCACAACTTCACATAATGATCAACAAGATTAAAAGGGAAAGCAGATCATGATCAGTTTAGTTATGCTAGCAACCGATTGGTCAAGATGCTCGACTTACCACCATGCGAGGCATAAACCTTCCATAACAGCTTACACCACGTTTGATCCTTGCCCGCAGTTTACGTTCTAGTAGGGTGTCAAATCCATCATACAGTCCCCATTGCTCCTCAATTTCCTGTCTTGTACTAGTAATCACTATTTCAGAAGCATCAAGTGAAAGCTCTTCACCTTCAATTCTACGCATTATCTTGTAAGTGTTGTTTATGTCATCTTTCGTCATTCGACCCTGTTTGAGGAGTTGTTGTAACTTGTCCCTACCAAGAGAGTGTCCAGTAAAAATCATTGGAACATTTAGAGCACCAGAAAGAAGAGCAGCTGAATCACCAGCATCAGCATAATGTCCATGAATGGCAACTGGCCAAACTGGCTCCCCACTGCCAATCTGCTCCCCAAGGACTTTGGACATTTGGACTACATGGTTTAAAGCACCGTCAACAAATTCTGAAATATGAGGCCAGAGATCTTCTTTTGGGATGTACTTATCCCTTGGTCCAAATGGTATGCGAACAATGTAAGCGCCACTGCTCTCCCCCAACTCACCATCATTATCCTCGTCATTAAGACCCTCAGAGTCTCTTGGATTCAGCATTTCAGTGGGTTCACCATAACTCCAATCCACATCAGGAGCTGAAACTTGACGTGTAAGCAAATCAACTCGGTATACTCCAGGCATTGAACCAAGAGCCCTAGCAAGTTCAACCACATATTTGACCTGTGGACAAAAAGGGGGAATACAGTGCATCTTCTAAGCTTGTATATTTCAGGGGAAAACACAGTATGCTGAGCTGCTGATTAAACAGTTACCTGTCCACCAGTATCAGAATCACGACCAAGTTCCATGTTTTCACCTCGGATCAGTCCATGGAGACTGCAGGGTGTACAATTAATTAGTGTACAATGACCAAGCCAGGCAGCACATGCGATACCATAGTAAGAGGTATCCATCTCACATCAAACTGGTACTGCTTTAAAAGACTTAAACACTATCAAAGTTACCTGATCAATACAAGGTACAGCTTCTTCCCCCTCTGCTGACTAGCCCATGCCTCCATGGTTTCAGCTGAACTTATTCTAGGCAACCTACCACGGTTGCTATCGCCATGAGCCGAACGGTCAGGCATGGTGTCACCCTTCTCCCCCTCGGAGAAATCTTCCGACATATCAGCAGTTGCTTCCCGACGACCCCTCTCCCGCTCCATACGACGTTTTGCCTTTCGCTGGTTTTCTTCATTCTCGAGCTGTATATCAACCAAAACAGTGTAGGCACATATGTCAAGCTAAACATGCACATAGAATAAAGCAGAAATCTACATGAAAGATCAAGTCAACTGAATGAGATCAAGGAAGTCAAATTGACCTCATAATTATATCATACATATATTTAACTAAAGAGAACTTATTCCCCATATTTAACTACTACTTGGCATGACAGAAACCTTATTCTGATAGTCAAATCAGTCACCATCACTTTTTTTGAATGAAAGTCAGCATCACTGTAATCACCTTCAATTTATTCTCTTATTCCCCATAATTTTTAAACGCGAAAAGTGACGAATCCAACCCCTGAGTTTGTTGCAGCTGAAAGCAACCAGAGGGGAGAGCAACCAACAACCAAATTGCAGAAACTAAACACCTGAGCAATCATGGATTCATGATTCTTTCATTAACGGGCCTTGCGAAGATAAACTCTCTACATAACACGAGTTCATCGGAAAAAGACCGACTACATCTCGACCTCTAAAGTTCAATACCATTGCCCCTACTAGCAAACAGGTGACCCAAAGAAAAAATTGACATCCAAAAGTTCACAACTTTTTGCAAAAATAAAGATTAACCAAATGAAAAGAGCATAGAATATGCAAAAATGCAAAAGGACCTGCTTCTTCTGCCGAGCCAGATTCCAGATCCTCCAACACATATTCTCCAACCTAGTGTTCCTCTCTTGTGGACTCCTAGTAGCTTGTGCCTGACACAACATCAAACCCAAATTTCAGACAAACAAAAAGAAAACAACTTTACAACCAGATCACAATAACACTCATAACTAGATCAATCCCAACAATTTCTCTTGGAAATATGCAGCAGTTCAAAATTCACAATTATGCTCAATCAAGCAGTAATCTTCTCAAGTACGACACTAGCATATTGAATCAAATCACAATCTCAATCAATCAAAGTAATAAACTTTATACCAAATCAATCCCATAACATATATACTAGTTTTTATAAATCCGAAACCCCACTACCTCGCCACAAGCGGGAGCCTTTGAGACACTAGGGTAATGTTATTGTCGTCATTGTATCATAAATTACCACCAAACAGTAAAAATTACACCAAAATTTACCCACAAACAGTAAAAATTACACCAAAAGTAAAAATCACCAACAATCCCAAATCAAATTATGCACAATTATACTAAAAAAAGCAATCAAATTCCAACAAATCAAGCAGAAAACTTTAGATAAAATAAAATGAAATGAAAAGAGTACAACCTTAACCCAAGAACGATGAAGATCAGATTCATCAAAGCCAGAAACAACTTCTTCAACAAAATACCGAGTTGGACTAAACCTCCCTCTTTCTCTCAATAACAGTGATGATTTCGCGTCATCTAGCCCTGGCCCCACATCCAGAATTGCCTCCAAATAACTGTTTATCCAGTCATTTCCCGCCATTTTTACCGGTTTTCTTCAACCTCTTTGAGCAAAATTTTGAGGTTTCTGTGCTTTTTTTTGTGCTGGTGTAAAGCAAAAAAAAAGATGGGTACTTTTGTTTGCCCCCCTTTTCTCAGTTTTTAAGGGTAGGAGAGGGAAAAAGTGTAGAGAGTAGAGAGTGTGTGAGTTAAATTTGGAAGTGTGAAGAAGAAGATTCTTTTTGTTTAAGTTTAAGTTGTTTCCAAGAGTACTGGGAAATGTTATTACTCCGTATCTCACTTTCCTGACTTATAAAGACTAGTGTACTAGTGAAACTCGGAAGTAAAGATAGTTTAAACTTATAAGGTCTTTTTATTTAAACGGTTCTTTTAATGCATGTCGTTCTAGAGCTAAGCTAAGGGTTTATGAGTTTATCGATCGGAGGGTCGGAGCATATGTTAGGAACTCATAGTCTTATATACCTAATATGGCTCTATACTGTAAAAAAATGTTAGGAGTAGGTTTTCTAATTTCAGTTGTCTTTCAATTATTCTCGATTCATGATTGTTTATGATAACATCGTTTATTTTGGAATATGTTACTATACTTTTTGATCAAAATGGACTGAAATATGGACCAGACATGATCATCTGGTCTGGTCCGGACTGGTCGATTTTCGGCTCGTCATCGGTCCACCAAACATTGCAAGTATTTGATTCGTAAGAAATGATTATGTGATTACTAAACTACTCCTATACAAATTCTCAAAATTTTGGAATTGTTAATTTATTTGAGTATTGGATAATCAACTTCTAAGTTTCAACAGTAGAAGTGTAAAAAAAAAAAAAAGAATAGTTGTAGACTTGTAGTAACATTCATGGCCCTTTATTTGATTCCAATTTGCTGAGCTCAGTTTTCTGTGGTCTTCACACATTTTAAGGAAGATTGAGGGATGAACACAGAAGATGCGAATCATTGGGGGTAAATATGCGATTTGCAATTTTGCATCATGTAGGCTCCAAAGCAGGCTGCCCATATCCCACCAATCAGCACCATACAGAAATCTGTAGGCTTATTAGCGGTTCCCGCTTCTAATTATGCGTGGACACGCGGCGTGTGTCCTTTGAAACTGACATGTTAAAAGACATAAAAAAAGTTTACATAAGATGAACTTTTAGTCTTCTTCATTTGTTAGCAAATAGCAAGTGACCTTTTTCACATATTGTAAATGACGAGTGAATTGATATAGTCATACTCTTTGTATATTCACGATTTTTATTATCGCGTCGTCTATACTCTGCCAAACAAATTTATCATGAATACAAAATACTAGTATACACCGTATGTTGTAGGCATCTTACTTTTGTTGATTGGGACACTCGCACCAAAGTATAATATGGGACATAGGATATCGATTGATTGGACTAAACAATCATCATACACCCAATAATCGTAGAAACATATACCTAATACATTTACATTATTCATATACTTGCCTACTTTGTAATGGGAACACTAAACATTCAATTGTACATCTATCATATGTGGATTAGATTAGATGGTTCCATCATGCATTATGTCTAATATCACTATTATTGGATACTCTCTTCATTATCATTGACAATTAAGTTAACGGATCTATTTCATCTTGACAAAGAAGGAACTAAATGATAAAATCAATCAATACGCTGACTCTTCACGCTTTGATAACATTCTTACTTGGCTTATTTGAAAGTCTATATGGACGAACACAAAGCAACTTATGTGATGACGATTACGACATCTAAAGAATATAACGCGAGTATTTGGTCTATGAAAATTTTATAATACAGTAATAGACACGAATATACGGTGAGTCAATTACAAATACAAGAATTTTCCAAAAACAAATGCTTAATAGTGAAAAGGACTTAGCTTAGCTCAACCGATTGAAAGCTCAACATCATATTGTTTTTGTACAACGACAAGATTTTTCAACGCAAATTCCACTTTATATAATGTCTAGCAATATTATTGCTCATTTGTCCGTTCCTCAATCATATGGACATGTATTATTAAATTAGTCCTCTCATTTAGACGTGTACTCATTCTAACAATGCATGAGAATGCATAAAATTAAATAAGGTTCCAAAAGGAGAACAACCACTCTACCACCAGATCTCAAATTATATAGACAAATCGAAATTGGTTTACCTACTCTCTTATGCAATTATTTGAAATTTATTGGACTTTGAAATGTGTAATAGATTGAATCTATTAAAGTTTTTTGTTAGATAAATTGCATTTACAAGGTTGATCTAAAAAGAACTAAATGTATCAAACGTAAATTGAATACTCCGTATAAATGAACGGATTAACATTGTTAGCTATCTTGAAGGACTGAGGTTTGTGGAATCGAACTAGCGGTGTTGAAGTTCTCGTGAATTGAACATAAATATTTAAATCATGCTCGCTTTTAATTCATTCAATTATTTATGTCAGGCTTGGAATAAAGAGTATACAAGATTAAGCTTCAACTCCTTGAAACAAAAAGAAAATAAATTTGCAACTCGTTTGTTTTTCAGTCCAAAAGAACTTGACTTGGGCAATAAACTTTAGTGGGCGAAGGCCCAAAAATAATGCATGCAGGCCTATTTGATTTAATCTGGGCTTTTTCGACCTTGGCCCAATTGCTTTCGATTCGGTTAGTTCATTCATTTTTTTACGTCACCTGTGATGCTCACAATTTGGTAGATAGGACATTAGGACGATATTTCAAATAATTTTCACTCGTGTGTTGGAAAAATGTCGTTGCGATAAAGTTGTTAGTCAAATGATAATGTCGTATTCGCACAAGTTAGTAAAACAATTACGATTTCATATGAAAAATATGAGATTACGATAAAACTGTAATTGAGGGGTAAAATACTAAAATATACTCCATAGTTCGTACTATTGAAAAATAGGTGTTGTTATAAAATGATGGACCCACGGGCCACGGCCAACCCACATGCTTAAATACTCCACGAATAACAATGTTCGTTTTTTCACAATCTCGTTTCCCAACTACGATAGTTGGGTAGTCGTATTACTTACCAGACACTCATGTCGCTATCACCTATTCCTAGTACCAATTCTAACGCAACTACATATATTTCTACATAATTTAACCATTGTTCCCAAATTTGACGCTTTGGTGCTACTCACAATTTTATTGCAACCAAATATTACACATCCGATGTTAACGGAGTTGTTCACATTTTTCCCCTATCCACAAATTTATCACCGTCGCATATATACTAACACAATCTGATCGTCTTGTTCATAATTTATGTAAATAACGAACATATAAAATACCACAACGATCACAAAAGACGTATAATTTCCGAACTTTATACTCCGACATACTCAATATCTCCCAATCTATCCATCCATCATCATCCATGTATGATAGTTAGCGTAAACTTGACATTCCTAAATTCCCACCAAGACACTATGAAGAGTATGAACAGTCAAGCTTGTCCCACTTGACTTTGCATAAATTAAGTTAGTCAACACTTTGTATTTGTCTCTTACATCAACCCACAAAAATCGCGGTTTCCAGCTCTTTGCACATTTCACCTTTTTTTTTTCTCATTTCATTTTTTTTCTTTTGTTCCTAACAAAACAAAATTCACATTAAATTTCATCAAAAAGATCACAACTTTAGTCAATTTCCCAGCTCAGCCGCCTCTTTCTAGGTCTGTTCTTCAACCCCAATCAGTAAAAAAGTTCAGTTTTTATTGTAGCTTGTGTTATAAGATACTAATTTTGTTAGTACCCTAGTTGTGAAATGATTGGTTTATCTTTGTTTTGTTGGTTTTTTAGTATCTGGGTTTTTCTTTGTTGATGATTTGGAGAATCTGTGAGTTGTAAATTTGTTGTCTTTTTGTTGAATTTTGATAGTAATGCTGTTGTTTTATGAATTATGAGTTGTTATTAATTTCATTTTTGTTGCTTAATTTGTATTGGAATTTGGTGACAAATTGAATTTTTTGGTTAGTTGATGATCATAAGATACTATAAGATATTGATCTTGTTAGAACCCGAGTTCGGAATTGTTTGGGTTGTATTTGGTTTGTGTAATGTTTGTTAGTGTATGAAATTGTCTTAGTTCATGGTGTTGAGAATCTGGGTCTGCAAAGTTTAGGTCTTTGTGCTGATTTTGATTAATTATGCTTGTAGTTTTTTTCGGGGATTTCGTTGTTGGGCGTATATCCGTATTTTTTGTTATAAGCACATTGGTTATTTGGTTGTCTATAATTTTGTTCAATGATGAGATTGGAACTCCAAATGTGGCATTTCCCAAATGGTATTAACCTGTATTATTGAGCCTGCTAGGATTTGTGTTGGTTAGCTAGGTATTGTGGCGTTGGTAGTGATTGTGTCGTGGAGTCTAGTCGTGGTGGTTTGTGGGTGACTGGCATCGGTATGTATGGGTGCTTTATAATTCAGTATTGCTTGAATGCTTGCTGCTACTGATGAGTCGATAGACATATAATGTGGCCCTTTTCTGGAACTGATTGGTTGACTTGTAATATATGGAGCTTTGGCTGTAATATACGCGTCATATTGAGCTTAAAGTCGTTTATGCTCACTTAGACGTATAATCTTTATATAGAAAGTCGCAAACATATGATCTCATTTGCTTTTAGGAGCCAATGTGCCCTGGCAGCTTATTTGTTATGGTGAGATTATGACTTCGGCTGCATCTTTTATCTCAGCTTTGATCGTGTTTGAATAACTAAATTCCTTGTGGACGATCTATCTACGCCCCGTGGTGTTTGTCCAAAGCATCTACATATTTCATACAAGCCACACACTTCAACTCGTAGAAAGATTTGACTTCAGAGGGTTGACAAACCAGGGGAGCCATTAGCCTCTTTTGAGACAACGTGGATTCAGTTAGCGTTGTCTTGCTATGCTTTCATGAGGATGATGTGCTTTGCTTCATCTCCATGAGTGTACAAAAGATTCTTTGATTACCTTGGTCTGCTGCAGTTGTTCGCTTGTTTTGCAAGCATGAGGGTGTGATTGTGTGAATTAGTAATCTCAGACATCGAGGATGGGTAATTGCTGTCCTCGGTTGAAAGTTTTCATATGCTTCTTAAGCTTAGCACCATGTATACTAGGGCTAAAAGTCTTTGCATTTGAGGCTGGAAGGAAAATTCTGCAGAGTGGAATCAACGAAGAAGCCAAATTACCTGCAGCCCACTTAGACAAAAACGAGAACAGTGAACACTATTCTTTTTCCCCGAAAATTGTGGCGATGGCAATACCTGGAGTACTCCTTTTGGGTTGTATGTTTATGTGCCCCTGCTTTCAATCAAAGAAGAAGGATCTTCACTCCACTGAATCCCAGAAGGATCTGACACTAAGTAAGTGACATTGTACTCCTCAGTCAAGATCCCTTGAGCCTGTTGTTGGTATTTATGATATGATAACTTAAAACTTCTGAATCACATTTATGGTAGTGCCAGCTTTATTCGAGATCATCAGTTCAAGGGTAGTTTACTCTGTTTGAACTGTAAATTAACAGACTGCTGACTAGGTACTTTCTACTGCAGTGGATTCATCTTCCTCCTTTGAGATGAGTTCTCATCTGGAAAAGGCTACAGCTAGTCCATGGAGGCACGCACCACCTAGTCCATCCCAATCGCGACTCCCCCCGCCTAGTCCTAATCAATCTCGGCACCCTCCATCTAGTCCTCGATATCCAATGTCCCCAAAGCTGAATAGGTTCGGTTCAGTACATCTGAATTTTAGTCAGATTGCAAAAGCCACGCATAATTTCTCGTCAGCCTTCAAGATTGGTGAAGGTGGGTTTGGGACCGTATACAAGGCCCAACTACCAGGTGGGCGGTGGATCGCTGTAAAACGGGCTAAAAAGGTGAGTGAGTTCATACTTCATGTTACAACTTTTGTCTTAAGCTGTATCCGGGATGCACATTGTTTTGTATGGGGAGTTTTAGAAAACCAAGAACTATGTTTTCAATAATGAACTCCACCTGTTGCTGTATAATTTTGATTTTCCCTTTCGAAAATCTGGGGTTAAAAGCTAGGAAATCATGTAGTTGGACATGAACATATGTGGGGGATTCAAGCAGGGTCCAGTCTCTAAGCAAACTTTCCGTGATCCAATATCAGTCAGATGAATATGATGTGATGACTACTTCGCTTGTCTCATATCACACTCTAAAAAACGTGTTTCCCATAAAAGTCCTGTCAATCTAACTAAAGCTGATTTAATGTCATATAACTTTGGCAGGAACTTGGATAACTAAATCATATTTTTGAAATGTATCTTTATCAGGTAGAAGTCAGCTTTGATCTCTATAACTCTGTCTTGTAGTTGTAATGTGAACTGTGAAGTATGTTTGTGAAACTCGTTTCTTGTTTTGGGCAGTGGGTAAAAGATCGATCTGTTTCCTTATTTTCTTCTACTTTCATAACAGGAAAATTTTGATTCTGCTGAATTCAACAGTGAAATTGAGATCCTATCAAAAATTGAGCACCGCAGCCTGGTAAAACTGATAGGATTTGTTGACAAAGGAAACGAACGACTTATTGTTACTGAATATGTCTCAAATGGTACACTGAGAGAACATTTGGATGGTAAGACCTACTCACGCAGATACAGTCCTTTAGTTCCTTGTTATGTAGTACTGATGTTGTGGTTCTCAAATGTTTACAGGGCAAAGGGACAAGATATTAGATTTCAGCCAGCGCCTTGAGATTGCCATAGATGTTGCACATGGCTTAACTTATCTTCATTTATACGCAGGTAACTTGGAGACATCTCGTTTTACTTGCTTAGAAGTGCTAAAACTTACTTGGTTGTGGGACTCTAGTACTGATAGCCTTCTGCATTAGCGAAGCACATAAATGATAAAGGGTATTAAGCATTCCAATCATCTTAGAGAATTGTCCATCTAGTTATTGAGAGGGAGTTGGGGGATTGGAGGGAGAGTTGTTTTATGTTGATTGAGCCGCCAAAGGGTAGAGTCCACTGAACGGTGTTAATATTAATATTATAATTATCTAACAGTTCAGTTATGGACTTATGGGTTTATGACGTTTATCTTCATGTTGCTACAATTAGATTGATTTCGATAAGAGTGTCAGAACAGTGGATCAGATGGATTTAAAGTACTTGATAGTAGACAATCCCACCCCCACCACCCTTTGTTTCCTTAAGATCTACGCGTACCTTCCATCAGTTCAGATTATGGAGCCATAGACTCACTACTTTGGCTTTGGAATATGGTGGAATACAGAAAATGGCTCACTAAATGGTTTTATACTGTGAAGTAGCAGTCAGTATTCGGTAGATGCAACTCTTGACGGGTTTCATTTTGGGCCATCTGTAAACAACCTCTTTATGTTTTTAACTTAGGGGTAAGACTGTGTAGATTTTACCCCCATCCACCTCCTTACCTCGTCATAATTCATAAATGGGAGTTTTCGTGGTGTAATGATTTTGTTAACATCTGTGGTCCTGCTAGCTTACATGTGATGTGGAAATGGAATGTTGTATAGTGTATTCTGTAAATGGCCATTGACCTTATGAATTGACTGTTTTAGTGTCTCTAGACCTCCACGTACTTCAGAATTCTTATTATAATCTTGTTTTGACAATTGATATTAGAGAAGCAAATCATCCATCGTGATGTGAAGTCATCCAACATTCTTCTAGCTGAGAATTACAAGGCCAAAGTAGCTGATTTTGGATTTGCAAGAGTTGGTCCAGTTGATAGCGATCACACGCATATTTCAACCAAAGTGAAAGGAACAGTTGGCTATCTTGATCCTGAGTACATGAAAACCTATCAACTCACCCCTAAAAGTGATGTTTACTCTTTCGGAATTTTGCTTTTAGAAATTTTGACCGGCCGCCGCCCCGTGGAACCTAAAAGACCTGTTGCAGAGAGGGTAACAATCAGATGGGTAAGCTCTTCTCTTATACTGCGAATATCCTGCTTCTTTCTGTCTGACTTGTATTCAGAGCGGCATTATTCAAAGTCGTACTCATATAACACTGGACAAGAGCATGTATGCAACATGACTCCTTCTGGCACTCTCTTTCTCTTGTTTCTGTAGCTTTGGGTCATACATTGTGCTTAGCATGTTGATTTTATGGAGACCGAAATGCGTGCATGGTTTTGAGCCGAATTTTCCTGTTGGCCAAAACTTGAACATTTCCTTTTGATTACTCATCATTTTTCAATACCTGTATTCCTATGTGTATTTTGCTTGCTCAATGTTCCTCAAATCACAAGGCACAGAAACTCTTAATTTACACCACTCCACGAAATTTGAAATGACTTGTACATGTTCTGTGCTTGCAATCATTCCACTAATCATTAATTCGAATGCATCTTTATAACTTGCATTGAATGGCACCTTTGGATAAATTGGTACAGGCTATCTATAGCTACAATGAAGGAGATGTGCTGAGGCTCCTTGATCCATTAATGAACGAACCTGTAGATGGCGAAATCCTAAAGAAGATCTTTTGCTTGGCGTTTCAATGTTCAGCACCTGTACGAGCAGATCGGCCTGACATGAAAATGGTTGGAGAGCAATTATGGGCAATAAGGATGGACTACCAGAGCACAAAGCGAGGGTAGATCGTCAAGGAACTTGATATCTTCCTCCTCAACCTACGATACCTTGGTTTTGCTTCAGGATTGCGATTTAATGTATTCAGTGTTGGTGGGATAATATTGTACATTGTATATTCTTTGCCCCCCCGAAAACTTGCTTCTAAATGGAGTCCATTATAGCTCTGAATGTGACCATCAATCTAATTTTGTTTTACTACGAATGACGACCTTGTATCGCTTTATGTATTGGAATGCTGGAAACGCTTTGTTCAACATGTATCAAGCAAATTGTATGCTGCTGCACATTTTTCTTCTCATTCTTATATTCCATACAGATTGTTGCAGTGGATAGTTTACCACAAGGCGTTAACGTCGTAAGGAAACAGATAAAGGAGATGCCTGTGAACTGTGAAAATCGCCCCAGGAGACGCGAATACTCTGAAAATTTCTGAACATCAGAAAACAAGGAGGAGCCTGTGACCTGTGAAAATCGCCCCAGGAGACGTAATGCTCTGTTAAAGTTTCTGAACATCAGAAAACTTTGCTATTTACAATTATCAGAAGCTCATTTCAATTTATTCAATTCCGAAAAATGAATAATACAGTAAAAGGAAAAAGCAACTTCAGTACAATTTATGGGGTACTGACTATGATTCACCTTGATCTACAGATTCTGCTGTACTTTACAGTTTACAACCTCACACAGAGAACTATTCACAACTCTCAAAAAATCTGGAGTCACATTGACCTTCGGTCCTGCGGCAGTCCTAAAAGAATTTAGATAGACGAGGAAACTGAAATCTGAACCTTTTCCACTTCCTTTGCTGCAGAGACGGATGCAGGCTCAATACGTGCTCGGCCATGAAATCATGCCTCGTTAACATCCCTACCACAGGTGGCCGCTGCACAAGATGTAAGATTTAGTAAAGATATGGTCTCTGATTTGAGTTCATAAAGAAACTGACACTAGACAGAAAGCAAATCAAGGCTACAGAAGATATGTCACTTGTGTGTTTCGCCTTCTGATTGTGGTCTTTTAAACTTGTAATTAAAGACAACCCAAGCTTTACTATGTGAGCTAATATCTATAACTCAGAGGACAAAAGATGATGAAACTTACATCTGTAGTCGTTGGTATCACTAGCATATGCCTGAGACCAACTTGTCGGAAAAGTATAAGACCCTTTGCTAATGACATCGTCTCCACAACAGTATATGGAGAAGCATTAGTGAAGGGGTGAAGATCAATAAACATCTCCATTTCTTCATCTGTCAA
Organism: Spergularia bocconei; assembly: GCA_963457585.1. Classification (NCBI taxonomy): domain Eukaryota; kingdom Viridiplantae; phylum Streptophyta; class Magnoliopsida; order Caryophyllales; family Caryophyllaceae; genus Spergularia; species Spergularia bocconei. The sequence goes on along the minus strand of OY734944.1, from coordinate 601,350 downwards.
TACAATATCTTCAATGTCATCAGTAATTCCTGATCCACTCTTGGCAAAATCCACAGACGAGAAGCGGTCAAATGCATCAGCATCAGTTCGCACTGGTGTAAGAAAGAAAGCCTTCTTCTTCAGCAACACGATTAAATGGGCACGGAGGATTAGACCAAACAAAATTGGGTACTCAGAATGTTCTTGCTCATCAAAGACAGGAAACCCATTATGTTGTGACCTTCTGAGTACGTGAACAATATTTCCCACCTTCTCAATCCCATGAAAAGATTGCAGTGGGCCGGTGACTACATCTGCTACGGTTAATTGCCTCATGTAGGGCTCGACATGAGCTTCAAGGTACGGAAAGCCCTTCAGCTTCATCATGACGTCATAAATATTACCGTTGAAACAATCTGCCACAGTCTTGGATACAAGCAGAACCAACATAATCAGAGGCAAGAGTAACAAATTGTTGGTCACTTCAAGCATGATAACACACAAAGAAACAGTCACCCTCATGGTTCCACCAAGAAGCGCAGAAGCACCAAGCACAGCAAAAAGACCATGGTTAAGATTTGAATATGATGGACCCAGTAGCATTCCAACATAACGTCCATATGACGCACCTGTCACAATTACAGGTACAAAGAGGCCGGATGGAACCACAAGCCCATAACTTATTATACTCAGGAAAAAGCAAGTCACAAAAAAGGTGAGCATTGTTGTGCCATGAAACTCAGAATCGGTGCTGTGACGAAAAAGGTTTTTGATAGCATCGTCATTTGTGTTGAAAATTAAGCTCGCCAAATCATTGTATTGTGAAGGAGCACACTGAAATTTCTTGAAGTTACCAGATCGGTCTACAGTAGGACAAGGTTCTTTTGAATCAGCTGGACAAGATTGGCAGGCCGCAAGCCAAGGAAGGCCAAAAAGAAGGCAGGATGTGAATATAGAGATTGAGCAAGCAAGAAGTATTTGATAGATGATGCCTTTCCTGAAAAGTGAGAGAAACAAAGGGCGTTTAAAGCGGGATAATAACAGTATAATTACGAGCTTTTCTCTGAAGCAAAACAAAATATAATGGTAAGTAAAACTCAACTTACTCATTGATAAAATTGTAACATCGAAGAACCTTTGTCAGAACAAAATTGTACAAGGCTCCCAAAAACCCCCCTATGATTCCAACGAGCAACACTACAGGAACATCAGTTATGTGATATACAAAATCTTCTGAGGTGACATCAAACATGATTAAACCACCTCTTCCGAAGAGTCCACAGTTACCCTCTTTAGCAAAACAGAAATCCATGAAACCACGAAGCACGATAGCCACAATTACTGTTGAAAAGAAGGTTCTCCATAAGAGTGCAGCTCTCCACCTAAGAATGGAAACACGATCAGACATCGATGCAATGGGGATTAAGATTCAGAGATCCTCACCAAATTTAAGAAAACAGTAAAGAAATATAAGAGTAATGATGCAAGTCAGCCCACATAACACTACACAACTTCTGAAAAAGTGCACCTCGTTCATGCTTAGCCAATTTCAAGTTTAACTACAGGCCCTATCAGACTTCTACAACACGGTTTATTACCAATCTACAAAATTAAACAGAGCAACAACAGCTTGAAAACATCATGAAAAATTTTGAAAATAAAATTTCAAACTTTAAACAACCTAGTCTCTATTATAGCAAAGCTGAATTCATTTCGAGTGAAGTAATATGACATCGGAATGCCTGAATGAAATGAGGGATATAGACTGAATTAACAATACCACGAAGTCATTGCTTCCAAAGCGAACAATACGCCACCCACTGGAGAACGGAAAGCAGCAGCAATTCCTGCAGCTGTTCCACATGTTACGAGATCTCTCCTATCTCGATCATTCTTGAAATAGTGTAGCCATTTCCATGTCAACCCATACTTCTTTGATCCACCCTGACCCAGCAATGCAGCAATAGCTGAAGCAGTGTGCACCATAGGCCCCGCTTTTCCGACAAGAAGGGAAGATGAAACTGCAGATATGCTACCAATAATCTGTACCAGAAGATATATAAGAGACCAACACTCTAGATCGGTAAGCTGACTGTAAACTAATAACATATGAAAAAAATTGATACAGTGTTCCGTTTTAATCTAGCATCACAAAGAACTTCTGTCTCTAATACAAACTCACAGCAAGAAAAACAATATGAATCGAATGCCAGTATATTCTGATAAGAATACAAGTGACAAGAAGCACAGATAGATATACTTGTGGTCAGCAGATAAGAATTTACCAAGAAAACTCAAACAAAGACATAGTAGCTACATAAATTCACAAAGAAATGTTCCAAAGGACTTGCGAATCAAATGGCCTAATTCAATCCAAAAGAATGGGCTTTTAAATAGCTAAAAAAAATCCCGACCTTTACAATCAAAGTCCTGAGGGAAAATATTTCAGGTGCATCCACACCATTTAAGTAAGCTTTCACTTCTGGTATGCCTGACCCAGCAGCTGCTGGCGCTATAAGCGCAGTAATAAGGGAAGCAAAAAGAGTCAGCCCCAAATTATAAGCTGTGAAGACAAAAAATGCCGTCCTATACCTACAGCAAAAGCATACTCGATCAAAACCCGTACATCAAAATATCAAATACTCTCCAAACCTATTCAACTATTGAAGAAGCGACATATTGTTACAGAACTGTACTTGTTTACTCGCATCAGATTGGACGTGTCAACAAATTTCTTGCCAGCTATGTTCTCGACTGCCAAATTGTTGAAAAACCCAATCAAGCTAACAATCAACCCAATAAGAAAGACAAATGCCCACTTCATAGAAATGTACTGGTATATCTGAGTCTTCCCCCTACTCCTCCAATCTTGCTTGAAAAAATCATTCTCAATAATTCTGCAAAACCCCAGAAACAAAATTTCAACTTTCTATGTAACCAGAATCACAACATAACCCAAACATATTAAACCAATTACCACTGATCATTTCCCCCATATTAATTCTATAAAACCTAGTAATAATCAGACGAAATCCAGACAACTTTTCAATCTCCAGAATAAGCAGCATTTCGAGTAAAAACTCCCAAGAGTGCCTCGAAAAGGCTTCTGCCTATGGCGAGGTAAGGGGGGTCGGATGTACGCAAGTCTTACCCCTACGCTGATAACATATACCGTAGAGTAGATGACCCATAATGAAAATTGCGTCGAAAATTGCACTAACACACACACACAAAAGAATAAATCATGCTAATCAAATACACTAATCATCCCTAAGTTGAGTACCAGATAAGCTTAATACCAGGAAATGCAGCTCAGAAGGGTTTATCATAAGTTTGACCAACATTCATTCTATTCAACTACAACAGCAAAACAAACATAACATCATCATAAGATTAACACTAAAACAAATGAAAAACCCAGCAATATTAACTCAAATTAATCTGCTCAAACCCCCTAATTTAGTAACTAATTACAATTACCAAAAAATCCCAAAAATTTGATCAGTGATCAATGATCATCCCTTTTAATGGATTCACCACCAAATTGAATAAAAATTTGATGGGGCAGTCAAGTTTACGATCAAGTTTACACCTTTACAGTAAAAACAGCATCAAAATCAACTCAAATTTAATGGGCAGTAAATCAAATTCAACAAAAAAACCAAAAGAGGTAAAAAAAAATGATCATACTCATAATCAAGACTTTCAATGGGGTAAATGTTGGCACCAACAAGGGCAAGTTGGGAAGTTGTGTTACTTTGAAAAGAGAGGTGATTTCTTGTGATTGCTAACAATGGTTCCATAAAAACCTCTTCATCTCCTCCATTTTGCTGCTGCTCTGTTGACATTTTTTTACCGCAGTAAAAATCGAAAAAACTTACAAATGAAGAAATAAAAGGGTAAAATTATAAAAGATTGAAACTTTGAGATGATTGTATATTAGGAATTTGTATGAAGAGTTTGTAGTATACTAGAATACTCCCATATTGATGTTATTAATAGTAGAATCTAAGTGGATGATGATGGCTTAAGAGTCCAAGTTGAACTGAGACTAACTGTTTCAAAACTATTTACTAATGTTTTTTAAGCATGATCTTATAAGCATTTTTATTTGTATTTTTTAATTCTTTGGCATGAATGAGACAATGTTTTGTTCTATGGGTAGGTGATTCACGCTCTTATAAGCATTTTTATTTGTATTTTTTAATTCTTTGGCATGAATGAGACAATGTTTTGTTCTATGGGTAGGTGATTCACGCTCTTTTGTGTCGCAAATTATACCATACTCCCTGGAGCACAAGGAGCATGGTGGTCCTCCTCACAATAAAGGAGTGGAGACCACACTTAAAATTATTTTTCATTTTTTAATATGTGGTCCCCACTCATCTATTGTGAGGAGGACCACCATGCTCCTTGTGCTCCCAGGAGCATGGTATAAGCACTGCTTTTGTGTTTGACATGTTATAAATTGTAGTGGTTTTATAATTTTTCAGGTACAAATGAGCGTGGATTAGTGATTTAAGCGTGACGTTATCATTACTCTTCTTTTATCAGGATCAAAAATCTAAGTTGATAACTGAGGCACAGCCGCAAAGGCCAACATCTCGGAAGTACGAGTAGTCATTAAGGAGTAAATCACGAGTGTATCTCGATCATGGGCAAGACTAGCTCAACCAAAGATGTAACGTGGGGATTGAACCTTAGTGTTGTCAATAGTTTTATACCTTTAAAACGGAATACTCGTATGTTTTTGAGATAAAAAAATAGATTCGGAAAAAGAAAAAGATATTTGGAATCTTATTTTACTGAAATTTGTGAGCAGGTGGTGGTTGATAGAGGTAGGGAGACTGGAGGATAGGTGTTGGACTGTGGTGATAGTTTATGATTCTTTATCATGTTATTATCATGATCATGATCTCATATTTGAGCATTTGTGATTTTGGATATTGTGGTGGGTGGTCAAGGATCACGCCACTTATCTTGAGAAATAATTTAATTCTTCTTTGACTTTTGAGTACTAGGTACATTTTCTGATCTTCCTTTATAAGTACGGTATACTTTTAGGCCAAGATTATCAATCTAGTATATGTTATTTCAATTTAGTTGTTTTGCGATATCTTTTTAGAGTGCTGGAAGAATCGGCAGAACGTCAATAATAATCTAATACAGATAAATATCGTGCTAATATGGATTAGAAGCGACATGATCGAGGACAAAAATAATGGACCACCTAATATAAGTTGTGGTTTGTAGGGGGTCATGAGAGATTGAGAGTCTGTCATGTCATGCGATCCTAGCCCCAGATCCCATAATGGCATTTTGGCATGTCTGCATCAGGTAGTGTAACATTCAAGCTAGCTAAGCAGCCTTAAATGATTGGATCAGGCACTAGAAATGCTCAATTGGATTATTTGTAGTTGCAGGCTATTTATGCCTCAAAACAAATTCTTGTTTTGCCACGAAATTTGAGGTGTACTTGGACTGAAATAAGTAAATGCAAACTCTGCATTTGGCATCATCTTTGCTATTTGGGGATGATTTTTGCATGGGTCAAATTGCTTGTTTTTTCGAGGAAATTTCCCTTTTCAAATTGTTCCCTTAAAAGGTTGTTTTTTTTATTCACTTCTGTCATAACTCATGATAGCTCATAAGCTTTTACTTCAGCAATCAAGTATGGAATTGCAGGTGAAACATTCACGTCCGATAATTACTCATAGTGCTGTTAGTAATTAAGCATTGACTTCGATAGTAGCCGGGGTGAAAGTAGGACCTCGACATATATCGGAGTGGAGTTTTGAAATCGTGTAACCACAATTCTGTTGTAAATGAAGCACGAACGACCACCACTAAATTCTAAATCGACTCGAATAACGGAGTAATCAATATTCCGTAGGAGAAGTTTACTTGACCAATAGATTGACATTGTGGCCTCGGGTTTTGTGTCCACGGTACTTGATATGGTTGCCTCGGATTCTGTATGGGCTAGGATGTTGCAATAAGTTAGATTGAGCAAGGAGGATGTTGCAATAAGTTGGGCCAGCCCAAAATAAGTGAATCAAACATGAACACTTTTGGGCTGAGAAATGACCCAATATCTATATGTTCAGGCCCAATAATTAAGGAAGTTAAAACAAGATTAAGATCTTGTAATATTATAATCAACATAAGATAAGATTATACAAATATACCATTCCTCAGTAATTAAATAGTAGAGTCCATGTGAAAGTTGACTGAGTAAATATAGGGAGTGTTGACCTAAATCTAGAGGGAGTATCCTATAAGATTCACAAAAAGGTCGGTCTTGTGCTGGTGTGCAGCCATTTTCAACCAATTCTTTCTTACCTTGTCTCTTCCTTTTCTCTTGCTTTAGATTCAAACAAAGTTACTAATCTCATGCATGTTCATTTCCCCCTTTTCCAAAATATCAATCTTATTTCTTTTCCACAAAATATATCACAAAGACAATCGCGATGCTGCAAACTCAAATCATAATTATCGATCTTTAACATTAGCGCAACAAAAACATTACCTCAGTGTCTTAAAGACTCTCGCTTCCGACCGAGACGAACATACCTTACATAAGCAAAGACAATCACACACGTTTTCTTACATTATCAAAAAATCGCCCCCCGTACACATACCGTCACTAATCACACCAACTAACCACGACTTCAACCCAAAAAACGCACAGTAAAACGAACAATCTCGTGCACCAACTTGATAGATAACGACGTCGAGCGTTGTTCACCAACTCATAAAGTAATCGTCGGCAAACCAACCAACTTTTTATTAAGGACAACACAAATATTAATTTTTTTTCCTTCCCACATTATTTTTCACACATCATATCATATGTAACGGAAAAAAATAAAATCATTAAATTTTTTTTCCTTCTTCCTCTTCCTTGGCTTCTTCATCACTCTCAACAAGTCACAACCTCACCCACTTCCACCCTCCCCTTCAGAAACTCAAAACTATATACTAAAAATTAATTTCATATCAAAACCATATACTAAAAAAATTAAATCATTAAAATTAAAATGTCGTTCGTGTTAGGTATAGTAGTCGGAATACTAGTCGGACTTTCACTCATCGTTCTCTTCGTCCGCTCTGAAAATGCCAGATCCAAATCTCGCCAACAACTGGTTCGTTCTTCTTTTTTACCTTTTTTTTTTAATGTAATTTTGTTACCGCGGTAATTTTTTTTAACTGAGATATTTTGACTTAATTTGGACCAGGCGGCGACAATAGCGGCGTTTGCAAGAATGACTGTGGAAGATTCTAGAAAGTTACTGCCTCCTCCTTATTACCCTTCTTGGGTCGTCTTCTCTCACCGTCAAAAGGTTCCCCCCCCCTTTTTTACTCTCTAATCATCTAATGTAACGTTATTTTTCGGCACGTATTTTAAGGTGACAAATTAATCGCCACCGAGCGAATCATCATATCATATTTTACTTTAAACAATAGTTTTGTACGGACGGAAAAGTGACGTCACATTTCGTCTGAAATTGAGTTCAATTTTATAATTAAATTGTTACTTTGTTTAGGGTAAAAATACGGACCGAAAAGTGATGTCACATTTCGTTTAAGTTCGAGTTGAATTTTATAATTAAATTGTTATTTTGTTTAGAGTTTAAAAAATACGGACCGAAAAGTGATGTTACATTTCGTTTAAGTTTGAGTTGAATTTTATACTTTGTACTTTGTTACTTTGTTTAGAGTTTTAAAAATACGGACCGAGAAGTGACGTTACATTTCGTCTAGATTCGAGTTATTAAACGTTGTATGTTTATGTTTTTTTTATACAGTTGAATTGGCTGAATTCACATCTGACGAAAATATGGCCATATGTTGATGAGGTAATTAATTTTTGTGAAGTAATATTTTGACTGAATTTGCGGTAATTATGTGATTGGTGAAGTAAAATGTGGATTAATTAAGGTGATTAAATATTTAATTAGGCGGCGTCGGAGTTGATTAAGGCGTCAGTGGAGCCAGTATTAGAGCAATATAGGCCAATAATTTTATCTTCCTTAAAATTCTCGAAGCTTACTCTTGGCACTGTTGCTCCTCAATTTACAGGTATTTTTTTAATAGTATTGTACGGAATAGTACATTGTATTATACTATTGATTAATGTGTAGACGTACAAGTCAATATACTATAGTTGTTGTTGGTGAGACGGTCAACGGAATGTTTATAGATATCGATACAACGTGCAAAGGTATGACTGATGGGGTTGGGTTTTATAATAAGACTTTGTAGGGTTTGTAGTAGCATTTGTGATTTGTGTCGTGATCGTTACAATGCATCGTGGTTCGACCCTTAGAAGTCGAGAATTTGGAATGTAGGTTGTTGGGTTATGTATGTTTCGAGTTTGACTATGGATGGAGTGAAGAATGAAGGTAGAATACTATGGGAGAATCATATACGAGTGTAGTTATGGTGGGAAAGTAGAGGAATTTTATCAGATATATCTCTTGTGTTTGGTGATGAAATTTTTTGGACCCACTATGTTTGTTGAGGAATGCCTAGGAAAAATGGTTGCTTTCTTGAGATAGTGATAGCACCACTTTTCGAAGGTTTGATTGAGTGTTAATGGAGTAAGGGTAGGGAATGATTCACATGCTTTCGGACAGATTATACAAGAAATCAAAATTTTGGAAGGGGTGGGACAAGGTGATACTGAATGTGACATTGAGTTACTTTCACCACAATAGTAGGGAGTATATTGCAATGCGGGGCTTTAAGGCTTAAAGAGTACACATTCCATGGACCTTTCGGGTTTGCACCAAAAATAAGGATAGAGGCAGTGTGAAGGATACGTAGTAACAGTGTGTAGAACGGTCCAAGGTTCACAATATGAAGTCTTTGGTCCCGAGGGTCAGTTTTAACTGTGAGCTAATGTACGTGTACATCCTGCTACTCAGCTCTGGAGTCTGGACTTAGTGTTACTGTTATGAACTTTGTATCAACATTCACTATAAAAAAGAGTCCCTGCTACACAGCTCTGTGAAATAGGCTGCCTTTGAGGCTCTGTGCATTGAGGGTCCATATTTGAAGCTCTTGTTCGTCCTTTATGTAGCAGCTATCAGCCTAAGCCGTAGTTTGTAACTGTTGTGGCAGATGCTCTTTTAATACTAGTTTTACATCCTCTGTCAAAGATTTAAGTAATTTAGTTGATTTGAAGCTATCTTCATTGCTGTCCATTTGTCATTTTGATTTTTATGGTTTTCCGGTATAGGGGTTTCGATTATTGAAGACAATGCTAATGGCGTTACTATGGAGTTGGAAATGAATTGGGATGGAAATCCAAGCATTGTTCTTGCTATTAAGACCCGGCTCGGGTTGTCATTACCTGTGCAGGTGAGTGTACAGATTTTCTCTCGAAAGGACTTGGCGAGTATTTGATTGATTAGGTTGTACCGTTGTACCATTTTGCTGATCCAGCTTTGGGTTTGATATCTTCTCATATCTATTTGCATGATGAATGTGATAATTGTCAGCCATATGGTTGGTTGTCGGTTCATAATCTTTCATTAATGTAATCGATCACTACTTCTGTTTCAGTGATCTTGCTCAGTTGCTTGAACTCAAACTCAAAGTTGTATCTGCATATTTTTGGTCTTTTGTGTTCCTTAGTGTAGAGGTGGAAAAAAAAAAAATTCTTGTGTATGATGCTATATTGCTATTGCCATGCAATGATGCAAGTACACATCTGCTGTGAATCTGTGCTATACATAATTATCTTTCTTATATGATTCTTGAAAAGAAATGTAGTAATCTTGTATCGGCTAAATTTGGAGATTTACGGTCTTCCCGTCTTCCTTATAGATTGATCTGTGTTTTTCGTGTAGGTAAAGGATATTGGATTCACCGGTGTTTTCAGGTTGATCTTTAAGCCTCTAGTTGCAGAGTTCCCAGGATTTGGAGCTGTCAGTTTTTCACTAAGAAAGAAGGTACATAATTTCTGCTTAACTTCGCCTGACTTTTGGTCAAAGTAGGATAGAAATTTGCTCAATTTTGTTGAAGTGACTGAAATACTGGCACCCCTCTCACTAGGATAATTGGTATCCGGACTTGTTCATAACGATTTATGTTCTCATCAAGGATTCCACGTGGGCGTTAGTGTTCTGAAAATATGAATAACTTGTTGCTATTTTTTTTCCATTCGTGTGCCTGTGGTCTTTTGCAATCATTCCGTGTGCGGTCACTGCGGTGTAAGGTACTAGTCATTTAGTTCTGTAAAGGTATGTCATGTAACTGGGGTTTACCTATGATGCAGCTGCATCTTTTCTCCGATCCAACTATGTGTATGTGCGGTGTTTGTCTATCTGCATGTAGGTTCTAGGAAAATCTACTGCTTATGTTTGCCAAATAATATGCCAGTCTGTGTGTGCTTTTAGCATCTGTTAATCAATATTGCTCACTAAACCTTGCTTTGCTGCTGCAGAAAAAGTTGGATTTGACTCTTAAAGTCATAGGTGGAGACATATCTACTATACCTGGGCTTTCCGATGCGATTGAGGTCGGTTGCATGTACTCCTTTTATGTGTCCAATTGTAGGCAGTAACCTTAATCGACAAAAAAGTACTGTAACGTGAGCATACACCTTATTATATCCAGTATTGAGTGCAAGACTACTCTTGTTATTGCAGGGAACAATAAGGGATGCTATTGAGGATTCAATTATGTGGCCTGTTCGTAAAGTTATTCCCATTTTGCCTGGGGATTACAGGTTTGTAGTGAAGACTGACAAATTAAACCACTGAGCCATACGCCCATACTTCTTTGCTATACCAACTAATTGCGAATGTTTAACTTCCAGTGACCTGGAGTTGAAGCCTGTCGGAATGCTAGAGGTTAAGCTTGTGCAAGCTAAAGACTTGACGAATAAAGATCTCATTGGAAAATCAGATCCTTTTGCAGTATTATATGTAAGACCCACAAAAGACAGAACAAAAACCAGCAAAACAATTGTAAGTTACAGTGATTGTCTCGAATAATTTTGTTTAAAACTGTTTTGCCTGGGTTCAATACTTAACCTCCTCCTCTTACCCCATCTTCAGAGTAACGACTTGAATCCAATCTGGAATGAGCACTTCGAGTTCATAGTTGAAGATAAATCTACCCAACACTTGGTGGTCAAGGTATATGATGATGAGGGTCTTCAGGCAGCTGAACTGTTAGGATGTGCTCAGTTTGAGATAAAAGATCTTGAGCCTGGTAAAGTGAAGGATATTTGGATCAAACTGGTGAAAGATTTGGAGATCCAGAGAGATACTAAAAACAGGGGTCAGGTGAGAAACAAATTTTGAGTATTTCTACTATGACAATGTTTTTTTTTTGCTACATAGTTACTATGAGAATTTATGCATTAAAATGATTAAATGTTTTTTGGCAGTTGGAAACTTTGCTGTTTTAGCATTGAGTGATTTTTTTCCCTTCATTGTGACACTTTTTATGGTCAGTTATTTGGGTGAGCAACTTTTTTATGGAGGTATCTTTTCCTCTTTTCTCCTATGTAGGTACAGTTGGAGCTTTTGTATTGCCCATTTGGGGCGGACAATGTTACGAATCCTTTTTCTTCCGTATCCATGACGTCTTTGGAGAAGGTTTTCAAGAACGGAGCAGATGAGAATCATGATGCTGAAAATGGTATCAGCCTTGTATCCAAGAGGAAGGAGGTCATAGTCAGAGGAGTGTTGTCTGTAACAGTGCTTTCTGCTGAGGATTTGCAAGCCGTAGATTTTATGGGAAAGTCAGACCCGTATGTGGTACTCACTATGAAGAAATCTGAAACACGGAACAAAACTAGGGTGCGTATTCATTGTGAAAGTAGGCCATGTTTTTGTTTGCTGTGTCTTGCTCTTGCATGCTAGTATGGTGCATCAGGTTTCTGGCATTTTTTTATCAGCAGATTTGCTACTGTTTACTTCTTTAGTCAGTCAAAGATAGATCTCTAATGGTTGGTGGGGTAATAATTTCGTTTTCAGGTTGTGAATGAATGCTTGAATCCGGTTTGGAATCAAACATTCGACTTCCTCGTCGAAGATGGGCTGCATGAAATGCTGATTTTGGAAGTATGGGACCATGACACATTTGGGAAGGTAAGGCATCGGCTGCTTTGAATTATATCTAGTGGATGGCTTATCTGCTGGCTAAATTAGCATATTTGTTGATAAAGTCAAAAGTTTGACAGGGATCTTTCACCTTGCATTTTTCTTTTTTCCTGAGCTCTACTTAGACATTTTTTGGGTCCGTGCTCCTTTTTTAGCAACGATGTATGCTATATGTTGATCTAAATTTGATGTGCCACCCAACGTTGTGACAGCCCGAACCTAAAGCCCACTCTATCAGCAACTTCATACTTACAGAGTTCTTTCCGAATGTTGCTCATCATGTGCTGTTTTTGCTAAACCCTGCAGGATTATTTGGGTAGATGCATCATGACATTGACACGGGTTATATTAGAAGGGGAATACAAAGCCAGCATCCCTCTAGACAGAGCTAAGAGTGGTACCTTGAATTTGAACCTGAAGTGGTCACCTCAACCTGTGTACCGTGATTTCTAAGCCGAGTACAAATTCCAGACTGTTGTACACCCACACACGATGATCTGCTGATTGTGTACAAAAGGCATTAATGCAGTAGCTGTATTGTGATCCCTTTATTTTTGCGGAATCTGTTTCGAAATTCCTGAGAGTACACTTGAGTTTTATTGCTTCAGAGGCGCTAATTGTAGAGAGCACCTTAGCCTCATGTAAGTTTTTGGAGGACGACCTCAAGTAAATATCATGTTAGAAAATGTTTATTGTCTAAAGTGTTCGCTTCCATAACTGTACTGATTTCAGTGTTACATCAGCCTGTAAAATAATTGAGGTGGATCGTTTCCATGATAAAGCTTAACTGCTTTGTGCTGGAATAATCGCGCTGAAAATTGATGTGAGAGCCGGAAATAGTTAAATCCTCCCCACCCCCCCCCCCCCCAAAAGCTCTGCTACGTCGTGTTGTTTCTGTAGAACAGATCAGTGGGTTTGTGTGTGAAGATGTAAGATGTATGATGCTATGGTAGCCGTTTTCTGTCGGTGTTCGGAATTTAATTCAGAAATCAGAGGCACTGGTTATTTAGTGAGATTGGAATGGTACATGCTTTCGCCGGATATTCAAATTTAGACCTAATGTCATGGAGGGCGGGGAGGAGCCGTTGGCAGCAGCGCTAAACTGATCATGTAACCGGAGACAAAGATGCCTTATTTGCAGAAATGTAATCTGGATCTGACATGAGACACAGTGTGTAAAGTTATGTACCAGGAAAACGTAGGATTAAGTATCGTGAGAGTTTAGATTGAATTGAATATACATCTGCTATTACAGGGAAATGTTCATTCAGAAATACACAATACACATTATACAATGCTCTGCAACACTTTCAACATTAATAAGCAGCAGTTCCAGTAGATGGGTTGTCCAGCTTCCTCCTTCGTCGGTTCCCGGCCCTGCGGTATCACAAACATCAGTTTCCAAGAACACGACATTACGAGAAGAGACGTAAACCTAACTGCCACAGTTCTTATTTCAATAGCAAAATCCTATTAAACTTGCAGAAACTCATTGAACGTGTCAAATAGAAAGAGATAGACGTGCTCATTCTAGATCCTTGTTTGAAACTCTCCAAAAACACATGCACAGTGTACTACCATGGATTTAAACACGACGACACCCTGATACCCTGAATGAATGCTTCCTGTAAAGCATAGCCTCTTTGAAGAAGAAAGAAGGTACAGGCGTACAGCAACAGCGCTAACTCAGGGAGCATGCACTTCAATATATAAACATCCTAGTAATTTGGACTGATTGAACATAATCGGTACTACTGTTCCCGAGTCCTGACTTAGTCATGTATGAGAGTCTTTTGAATATCTTAGGCTTAGTCATATGCCGCCTGAGGTAATCGGTAAACATAACATTCATTTCTCAAAGAAAGGGATGTGCCGTTGTGACCAACTTACCAGTACTGGTTTAGAAGAACCATGGAGTCAACTGGCACCTTCTTCCCATCATTATTTCGGTTCCAAGTGTAGACAGCGTGTGTCCTATTCATAATCTCCAGTGTCGAATGTCCATAGCTTGCTTCTCGAAATGCAGAGTAATCAGGTTGTGGATCTCTGAACCTGCAATCAGAAAAGGGTCTTACTTTTCACGTTGGCTTCTTACGAAGATCCCATCAAATATTCTTTGATGACAACTTTGAATAAACAGAGAAAAACTTGAACTGTTTCAACATAATGAGTTCAGAAAATCACCTTCCAGCTAGACCTTCTTGATTTCCACCATCACCAACAGTTATGTAAACTGGAGCAGCTTTGTCTGGAACGGGATAACGGTTCCCGGTGGATACATTATAGCGTATGTTTGAGACACGATACTGATGAAGTAAAATGCAGAGTTAGCTTTGTTCTTTTAATAAAAAAACAAAACATTTGGCTAACAACTTTATATGACAAAACCCTCTTAATCGATGAACTCTGATACATTAGCCATTCGAATTGTATATAGCTTAAATACTATTAATTGTATCTGAATCCTTCCAAAGCAGATCAAGTTTTCCTCAAACAGTAAGCAACTACATGTCTTCCATTTTTATGCATTTTGCATGTAAGATTTATGTTTGGTCATATAAAAGACAGCATACAAAGATAACCTACCGATCTCTCATACGCATGAACATGACCAGCGAAGACCAGATCAACTTTGTAATGAACAAACCACTCCTCAAAGACTGCGCGCATACTTTCTCCCTCCATGAAATGCGCTTGGTTACTATTGTACATGGGAACGTGCATCAAAACAATTAACCAAGGTGTCTGTTCCCTATTCACCTTCTTCAGTTCGTCTCTAAGCCACCGCCACTGAGGTGTGTATTTCACTGTTTAGGAATTACAAAAGCTCGTGTCAACAATATGGCCACCAGTGAGAATACGAAAAAGAGATAAAACACTGGCAGAGTGCATGGCAAGCCACGAGAGACTAGCATAAAATCCATATGATGTCATAGTGGGGCATGGCACTGGAGTGCCAGTATAAAGCCCTGGAAGTCTGGAACATAGCTGTTAGTTTTCTTCCTTGGATGAACTTATGCCCCATTACTTTTGCACAAACTCTGGCATCCAAGCAAAAATACTAATCTAGCAAATTGTCCATGTAAAATAGAACACATGAAAAAATGGGCTAAAAATTGTCCATAGCAAAAATACTAATCTAATCTAGCAAATCTCGATTACCTATGACTGTTGTTTTGAGTCACCACCAAAGGGCTAAAAATGCTTTCTATCAACTGATAGTTCTAATTTCTACTCCGTAAGTTCTAGTGCTCTAGGAGCCAGCAAATCATTTCTACTCATAGAAATCATATTTAGTTAGAATTGTTCTTTCAAGGTTCTAACAGAATCTTAACAAAAGCTTACCAAATGGAGAATAGCTGGACAGCACAATAACATGTGCAGATGCACGCCTTATAGCATACCAAAGAGGACTACTGCTCTTAGAAGCGGCATAAGGAGTCGTGTATCTGTAGAGGTATGATTTGAATGGAACGAGTTCCCCCTGGACATAATGTCAATGTTAGACATTTGTATTACTTATTACATCATCATTGAGTTTGTAAATTTTATGCGTATCAAGCACCATGAGACTCCCCAATATACTTACCAAGTCAGGCATGTATTCTATCTCATGATTTCCAGCAGACCATATCCAAGGCTGGTATGCTGCACTTCGCTCAGCAAAACGTCCCCAGGTATCCCATCGAAGGCCAATATCATTCTGGTGATATCTGTCAGCATAAGAGAGATCACCAACAAATAGGACGGTTTTGGCTCCACTCTGAATATAATGCTCAAGTGTGGATAGAGAGTTATATGTCTGGCCCATATCACCTGAAACATGACACAAAACGTAAGTGGGTTCCTAGTACCTGCAATAGCTTGTCACTCGCCAAGTCTTCTCGTCAGATAAGGGGAAATATGACATCAAGAAATAAATAAAAATATAAACAACAAACGGTGAGGGACGGGGCATGGTACAGGGACGGTAAAATAAAAGCCAAAATGAAGGATAAAACTCTACGAACATCTTACAAAAAAGTTGCCTACGATAGGTAACAACCTATCCAGTGCCATCACTCATCAGTCATCACAGCATGCAACCTTCAAAAGATTAGATACGAATATCTGGCTATAAAAGGCTTCCAGAGATAATTGTAATGTACGAAAAATTCTGTCTGCAGCTGCTACTGAGCATTCATGGATGACTTTGTTCACACCTTTTAAGACTACAACTATAGTTGAGCAACCTCTTTTTAGAACAAATACTCCATAGTACAAAATCAAGAAACTCAGATTAAAACACACATATCTCCACAGACATAGCCCTATATCAAAGTGTAAACCTTTAACTAAAAAAGCCAATCAATGCATTCACGATGAGGATACTGCTCGACAGGAGAAAAAACAACTCACCAATTATGCCAAATTTGTAGGAGGAATCTGGGCCGACCTTAGGAGGAGTTTCGAACCAAAATTTACGGGAAGAATCACCATCTCCAATCTTGTAATAGTACTTCTTGTCATACTGTATCACAGACAAGAGACTGTAATGAGCGCTAGCAGAGGCATAGGGATCATGACCACATGACCCCCCCCCCCCCCACCCCCAAAAGAAAAAATGAAGCACCTAGAACCAGCACTACAGCTAAATGAGTGATCAACAACTAAACGGAATTACCTCAAGAGCACTAACAACGCAGTGATGGATATACCCAGATTTGTACTTGTAAAAGGTGTAATTTGTCACTGTCCCATGTGCGATGAAGTCATAATTATCCTCTGATGTTCCATATTGCACAGTACTGGAACCCGGTTCATCTGGTGTCACCCATGAGATTATAACGGCTTTACCATCATAGTCACCTTGTGTAATGCGTACCTACCAACCAAAGTACCCAAATGAATTACTCAGCAGTGAGAAGCAGTAATAACTCATACCAGGAGCACCAAGAACTCCGAGCTTACAATCGATAATGCTCTTACAATAAAAACATTATTACTGCAGTGTTTCAAGTTTTCCATAATATAAGTAGTTTCCCACTCAACATAGGCATTACCCCAAGTACAAAAGACCAGGCATGATCTTGAAGTATGAAAAAGACGGACACTCTTGGGGAGGCCAGATGTATATAGATTTACTAATAACTACATCAATGCCTAAACCCTTCATCTGTGGCTTAAAAGGCAACTCAAAAGAGGGAGGCAAAATGAAAATATTAGCTAGGCAACCAGCAAAACTTACTAGACCAGTTGGATTCATGAGATTACACATGCACTAGACCCAAGTTTAGATTCTTCGCTGCTAAAATCCAAGGACTCAGGAGGAGTGATGAAAGATATAATGCTCAAATTTGTCATGCATAAGGCTAAAGGGAAACATAGGGTAATGAGTGTTCTTGATCCTTTGTTTGTTTCATCACCCACGTTGCTAGGGAAATATACAAATAAGCAAGTAAATTTTGCTACCCTAAAAAAAATGCAACGAGAAATTGTACAACTTGTTGGCTTTCTAGGTCATTAAAGATCGATTATGATGCTTACTTGTTGTGGTGCATTATGGCCCTCTGGAACAACAAATGCTTCATTATCAAGAGGAATATCAGTAGCTGGCCATTCAGACCGAACGAAAGAACTCGTTACCCCAGAACTCCCTTCACAAACATAGCTCCACAATACAATCTGTGCAAACAGAAGCCTAGTCACTATCAGGAGCATCCTTCCCATCCTCATCACGACTACCAATCAGTAGGTAGTAACATAACCTGCCCATATATAAGGTAGTTTAGAACATACACACCATTAACGCTTCCTACACAGTATATGTAATCTTGATTCTAGACGGCTAAAGCATGGAATCATTTATGCCGTTTAGTTTGGACAACTGTAAAGAAAAAACTGATATCCCAAGCTGGCCAAAAACCATGGTCTAACTATAGCGTTGCAGAAACAAAACAACATAACCTTAACATTAAAAGCCTGGTTCACTCCACAGAAGAAATTGATATTGGATACAATAGGTAGAGATTACAATCAAACTACTACGCGTCTACACCTATCAATTTCGACATGGCACGAGACACGAGAGCTAATTGTCACATCCCCTTTTGAGTTTTTTTCTTACACTCCCTATTCTGTAAAAAGAGCATTGTAAGGTTGTCTCTCACAAGGTCACTCTCCATGGTTAAAACCGAAAGCATTCAAGCATACACCGAAATCAAATACTCGTAGCATTTCCGGCAGCTTCGCCACTGCTAGATCACAAATGCAATCCAAGGAATTATAAAACCATGATCTTTGCAGCTGACTTAATATAAACCCTAAACTTTTGGCAAAATATCAGGTAGATTACTTCAGAAGCACCAAACTTAACCACCATTAATCAAAATTAACAACCCCAAAACACCAAAGAACACAACTTTTCTTACTTCCACACAATAAAATCAATCAAACCAACATCAATTGTCCTAAAGTTCAAAACTTTCGAATGACCTAACTCACATAATCAATCACCCAACAAAACCCACAAATTAATTCAACCATTTACACAATTTTCATGCTCAAATCAATCATTTCTAATCCAATTTAATCCCAAAACCCTGGAAATGTGACATTATAACAAAAGGGTATTCATATAATCAAACAAAAAACAATAATACAGTGATTAATACTCAATATAGTAACAAACCAACAAAATCAAATTAGATTAAACAAGATTAGAAAGACAAGATAAAAGTTGGTACCGTGAAGAACAAGCTGGATGAGGATGAGAGTGAGAGAATGGGGAAATGGTGGATTTGGAGGGAGAAGTTTTCGAAGAAGAAGAGAAAGGTTGGAGTGTCATCTCGATATTATAAATAGAAAGGTCTGTCGTATGTGTGTGGGGTCCACTGGATATGCGTGAATTAACAGAAGTCCCATGACATGTTTGATGCTTTACGAATCAAACAACAACAACATGGTTCAAGTTAAATGAAGTAGATCTGTCCTTGTTAGGATGTCGATGGTTGATGATGATTTATTTAAGGGAAATGATAGTGTCACGGTATGTATGTATCTTGGTTTGTCTGGTGTTTGTTTTGATGTGGAGCGGAACGATTTTGTGGCTGGAACGTGGCGTTAGTGCTATCCTTGATTATCTCGTAAAGTAAAAAAAAAAGTATTACTCGAGTAGTAGTCCAAAAAAACTCCAACTATACCCGAGATTCTGAAAGAGATCAGATGATTGGTGATAAGAAATGATTGGTGTTCGTTTGATTGATGATTGATGATGCCATTATTGTAAGAGGGTGACTAAGAAATGATGATGTTTTAGTCGGGAGAACAACATAATCATTGAGACGCGAAATAGTCGTGTTTAATTTGTATCGATCGAGTAATTCTTTTGAATGAGTAAGCCTGAATAATAATTATGTGATTCTACTTTTATGAATACTTGCACAATAGTTATATACTCCATTCCACATACTATGAAACAAAGATACCATATATTACATGCCATGCATAGTAATTTATTTAATAAAGACAATGCTAATTAATAAAACGAAATGTGTTCTTAACATGTGTCGAATGAACACACTTTAGAAACACCGTTAAATAATAATAGCAAGAAAAAATGATTATATGAAGGGCTTCATTAATTTATTCCATTCCACGAGCGTAGAAATTAAACCTTCATCTGTTCATCACATCCGCTCAGTCTTTAAGCTTGTCCTGCAAGTGACATTATCACATTATTGTAACACCTTCACTGTAATAAAGGATACACTCTCTATAGATTATATTTGTCATTTTCTTAGAAGAACAGTGTAGTTTAGTAGTCGTTGTTAGTCTAGACAATTCTACTGGTCTATATCGTACTTGGCAAGTTGGCAGTGATGACGACTTTAAAGAAAACGGAGAGAGTAATAATAATAATAAAACGACTTTAAGAAAAGACAAAGTTTATAAATACATCAAGCTTGCTTAATTACCACTTACCAGTACTGATTAAGCAGCTCAACCGAATCAGCAGTGACTTTGTTCCCGTCATCGTTACGGTGCCAATGATAGTAAGCATGAGTCTTATTCTTGATCTCCAATATAGCATGCCCAAAACTCGCCTCTCGAAATGCTGAATAATTAGGCTGCGGAAATATGTACCTGCAATACACAATATATTACCACACTTAAGTAGCAATTTGACCTCAATACTTTAATCAATTGTGCAATTTACCACCTTAACTTTCAACTGTAACAATTTGCTCCCTTAACTTTTCACCCATGTTCTATTCAATCAATTCTACTAATTATTAATCAAATTACCTATTAAAAATATTCTATCACAATTAAAAATATATATAAAAACATTTATAATAAAAAAATAATCATTTCCATCTCAAAAATCAATTACACCAAAAAAAAAAGTTAAACATTAAAAAATCACTTTCTAAAACAAATTTTTGATTTTTAATATTTTACGGTTTCTTAAGTGCTATTAAAATTTTTGAAACAAAAATATTTTTTTTTGGATTTTTTTGTAAGGTTCATATCTAATATTTTAGATATGACTTTGAATTTAACAAATAAAAAAGTATTTTTTTATGTTTTTTAATTAACACAAATTTGATTTTATTGAAGAATTAATTGAGAATATAGAAAAAGGTTAAATTGCACATAAGTGAAAAGAAAGGGGGGCAAATTGCTACCAACGAAAGTTAAGGTGGTGAATTGCACAATTGAGTAAAGTGTTGGGGTCAAATTGCTACTTTCGCCAAATATATAAATATGTACGTCTTAACGTCTAGATCGGACCGAACTAAGACCGAATAGATAACTTAATCCGATTTACAAAAATGGATTTTCGATCTTCGGTCTCTAGTAATTATATATAAGGCAATAATTTGTGTGAGGTCGACGAAAAAAACTCACTCTCCAGAAATGCCTTCAGAATTTCCACCATCTCCTACATTTATGTACATCGGAGCTGCTTTTACCAATGTCGGAGTACACGCTCCATTTGATATGTTGTATTTCACATTTGAAACCCTATGCTGAAATTCGAGTGAAATAAATTAAAACCCGAATATATTTACCACCATAAGATTAAAAAATACGAAATTTTTTCACTAAGAAAACAGTCCTACGACACATTATTACTTTGTGATCACACATACATGGACCCATCATGATGGTGTATATATGTAACACGTCTGAACTTGACATAGTTGACAACGTATTGTAATTTATCGTAGGACCGTCTTTGCCAAATTTAAAGCCAAACATGAAACATGCATGCTATATTATAGATCAATAACATGTAATAATAATGGACATACAGATCGCTCGTAAGCGTGAACATGGCCAGCCAAGACAAGATCAACTTTGTAGTCGATAAACCACTGCTCGTAGGCGGCTCTCATGCTTTCGCCTTCCATGTAATGAGCCGAGTTAGTGTTGTAGAGCGGGGCATGCATCACTACTACTAGCCATGGGGTCATCTTTCTATCCACCTTCTCCAATTCAGCTTGCAGCCACTTATATTGAGATGTATACTTTACTGCATTTATTTTGGAGACGACAAACAACCAAGTCTTAGTTACAAAACAATTGAGTTCGGGCTACCCGAATAACTGATCTGATTTTATTTGAATTATTCTGCTCATTTTATATTTATAATAGTCGACGACGACTCACCAAATGGAGAGTAGCTAGAGAGGACAATTATGTGAGCGGAAGCACGTCTAATTGAATACCAAAGAGGGTTGGTGCTGCCGGAAGCCATGTATGGTGTAGGATATCTCATCATAAACTGATAAAATTCAGTGTTCAAACCCTGCCATTTTCACAAGTTAATAATAAAAAATCACTATTTTTTTTAAAGGATAAAAATCACTATTTTATTCGTAATTAATTAAGTACTTTACTATATATAGTGGCCCGAATGATTTTCTCGATGATTCAAACACAACGTCAACAAACCAAGTGATACACATACGACTACCGCGAGTCTACCAAAATCGCTTACGTATTGGGGGAATGATTCTACGTCGTGATTTCCGGTGGACCAAATCCAAGGCTGATAAGCATTGTTTTGCTCCATAAGTCGGCCCCATGTATCCCATCTCATGCCAATCTCCTTAGCAACATCGTTATGTCTATCCGCATAGCAAAGATCACCCACAAATAACACGGCTTGTCCTTCACTTTGCATGTAATGCTTCAACGTCGAAAGCGAGTGATTTGTCTGCCCCAAATCCCCTGAAAATAAACATACCATGTACGCGTGTCAGATTAGGACACGGTATATATAAGAAATAATTATGTAACTATACAAGAAATGGGTCTAGGCTGCAATAACCTACCGATTAATCCAAATATGTAAGAAGAATCCGGACCAATTTTAGGAGGTGTACGAAACCAGAATTGGCGTGACGAAAGGCCATTTCCAATCTTGTAATAGTACTTGGTGTCATACTTCACTCGAACAACAAGAAATGTAAACGATTATTACTATTAGTACGTTAGATTGAATGAACTAAAAATAAATTCCGCTCGAGTCAAGATCAGTCTTTCAATTCATTCAAAAACACGATCGACCGAGGAAGAAATTATTTACCTCAAGGTTGTCAACAAGACAATGGTGAATAAATCCTGATTTGTAATCAGTAAAACTATAACTTGTTACGGTGGCCTTTGCAGTAGAAGATAATTTACTGTTTGATGTTCCATAGTACACCATATCGGACCCTGGCTCATGAGGTGTTAGCCATGAGATTATAACTGCCTTTCCATCATAGTCCCCTTGGGTCAGGTGTACCTGCCCAATTCAAATTGATACAATAACTCGTATCAGTGCGTGGGTTGTAAACTTGTAATTAAGTACGTGTTATAATAATGACTTCGGTCGTCACTTCAATGCCCTTTTAAGTTGTGTTTTATCTAAATAATAGATGTCTCGATTTTTAGTTTTGGAAAGTATGATAAATCGATATAAGTATGATGGTAATAACATTTTGTAGGATAAAGATCCTCTAGAGTTTTTTCTTGGTGGAGTTTGTGGAGTTTACCAAAAATAGTAATAAGACAAAATGAAAGAATTTTAAAAGACACAAATAAAAATATTAAATAATTTATTCTTACCCTTTTAAGTAAACTCTACCAAATAGAGTTTATTTTCAACTCTAGAGGATCCCTACACCATTTTGTATTATCGTCCTCTGACTTGGTTCACGTCACAAAGACATGCATGAATCACAAGCACAATACCACATAGTATACGTAACCAAAATATATATGGTGAGTGATTGACATTGCTAGCTAAATAAAGTTGCATGGTTAATGGTCCATATATTACTCTATTGCGTGTCACTTAATTTCACAACAATCAATACGTATACGATTATCAATTACTCCGTAAGCAATTACAAGAATTATTCTAATAATGATTAATCTTTTATCGATACTGATAACTTTATAAAATAGTAATATATATAGTCTTTTTTAAAAAAACCACTAGTGCTTACGTAATATACGTCTTATTTTGAGGCATACGTACAATAAGAGATACTTAAACATCTTTTAAAGTTTAAAACGCGCTTTAAGTAGTATCATATACGAAAAGCGAGTATTAGAGATACCTGTTCAGGAGCATTGTAGCCCTTAGGAGAAGCAAAGATAGGACTATCAAGAGGAATATCAGTGGAAGGAGGATCTAGACGAACGTAACTGCTTGTAAAGCTATCTCCATTAACCACTACGAAGCTTATACAATTTATGCTAAAACAATTCATTATCAAAATAATTACCCACTTATTACTAGCTAATTTCATTTTATTCATCATTATTACAACGGACGACAAATTTGATTATAGTAAAAAAAAGGGTTGTTGATTTCGATTGTTTTTTATTTGTGGTCTTGCTTTATTTCTTAGGTTAATGTTCTTGGGATTTATAAAGCCTCAATCAAACGAAAAAGGCCAAAAGAGTTCGTTTTATATTCATCACGTGATAAATTGATAAAATTAAGTTACGATGTGTTAAGTTTATATTCACATATTTGTACGAGGTAACCAATGATTGCCTGATTGGTGAATGTAGATTACAATTAGGATAACGTACCTTACAAATGAGTGGTTTTTGTTTAACATCTGTCGTATCGTATACTCCTTCCGTTCGGCTATAAATTGCGTAGAGTCACTCGACACTTCATTGAGGAGGCTATACGTACTAATCGGTTAATCAAAGTTTCAAAAATATAGCGGGTTAGATAAAAGTCAGAGCTAGCCTGCAATTATGAATTTTTTTTTTGAATTTTGATTAACCGATTAGTAGGTATGTTCACCTCAATAAGCGTGTCAATCGACCTATATAGTTTATAGTTGAAACGGATGGAGTATTAGCATTTTTATTGTGAGCAAGGGGAGGTGGATATCCCAAAATCATTAAGCTTCAAGTAACGTTTTGTGCTGTTAACTTCTCTTACACCCACTTTGCATTCACGGTTTCACATACGAAGTACGCATTCACGGTCTCACAGGAGAGTTGTTGTTTTACCAATCGTTTCACATTTATGGTTCCATATGACTAGACGGATCATGGGCTGGGCCCAAATGAAATAAGCAGCTCATTACAAATCCTTCACTCTCTACTCTTCACTCCTTTCCCTTTCTTTTTTTTTTTTTTGTTACAAAGACGAAAATCGAAACCTAGCTAATATCTATTACATCCTCCAACGGAGGCAAAATAATAAGGTCTTCATCAAAGAAAGACGAATTGACCGGAATATCAGCTATTCCCACTTCAACATAATCAAATCCGTCAATAGCTGTCAAGGCGATGCGTGGCAGAATCACTCTCGCTTTCCTCGCCATATGATCTGCCACCTTGTTGTACTTCCTGTTAACAACCTCCACGCACACTCCTTTCCCTTTCAATTCGACCATAATTGCTTTCTTAGTGATGCTGGACAAAAGGGAGTGCTTATACCATGCACCACGGTGCACAATGCCCATGGTGCACCTCCTCACAATAGAGGAGTAGGGACCACACTTAGAATAATTTAAATTATTTTAAGTGTGGTCCCTACTCCTCTATTGTGAGGAGGTGCACCATGGGCATGGTACACCGTGGTGTACCATATAATTTGCGGACAAAAGGCTTGATTTTGGTCTCGGGGTTTGGTCGCAATGATCGGTTTTACCTCATTTCTGATGCTATGTTTGTATGTAGTGTGTTTGAGGAGGGAAAGGTAGGGAGTTTTGATAATGAATTGTGGAGGGAGGAGGTTGAGCTTGTTGATTCGGTTTGTTGCTAAGTGATCTTAGAAAAAAATTTGATTTCTGTTTGGGGTTTGGGTTGCAATGATCGGTTTTACCACACTTGTGATGCATCTAGTGTCCGACACTAACTCGGATCATTACGTGGAAGGCGAAAGCATGCATGAGGATCAAGGTTGGCCTAGCGGTTAGGAACTCAACCTGCCTGGGGGATGTCCCCAGTTCAAATCCTCATACCCCCACCCCTGCAGCATTAGCTGCTCCTTTGTACCAAAAAAACGAGCAATGTATAATTCCTCGACTACAAAGTTGATCTTGTCTTGGCCGGCCGGCCATGTTCACGTTTACGAACTATCTGTATATATGTCCATTCCATTATTCGATCATAACATGCATGTGGTTTATGAATTCGGGTAAGACGGTCCTACGATAAAATACACACTATTATCCTCTCCTCGAAAAGAAAAAAAAAAGCTAGGGGTTAGCTAGGGTTTTGGGAGGGAGAGAGAATGGCAATGCGTATTATCGGATGGAGGGTGAGACAGAGAGTGCCGTCAGTGATCAAGTGTTTAAGCACCCGCTGGTACCGGAGCCAAACCAAGAAATACGGTGGTTATTTCGGCTGCATAGGCGGCGGCGGAGGAGAAGTAGGTAAGAAGGAGCCATTGTCAGCGGAAGATATAGAGTACCGGCGGTTGGAATGGGTAAGAGATAAAGTAATGAAAGAGCACGATGCTATGAGAGACGAGGACGTTGACGAAGATTTGATCAAGTTCGATCGTATGAGGAGTGATGATTACGCAACAGTGAAGAGTCTATGGAAGGATATGGTGAAGTTGAACCGGAAGAAGGGCGTGGTACCAAGTGCAGAACCTCCAATAGACATGAGACCTCGTTACTACACCTCCAAAGACAATCCTATAATCGTTGAGTTTGGGGAGCTTGCAGTGGAAAAGTACAACAATGAGCACAATTCGGAGCTCCGGTTTGTTCGGGTCATTTCTGTTGAATCCATGACTTTCTGGGCACGCTATGAGATCTTGGTTTTGGCTACTGACCTTGCTACTTCTCGGGTTCCCGTCAAACTACAAGCCTTCTGCTCCAATACTCATGTCGACCGTGTTGTCCTTTGGCGTCCAGGTCCCGTCCTCCTTTCACTTTTCGACAATTATTGTCTAATTACTTATAATTCATTCAATTATGTTACTTGGCTTAATTATGCCAGTTCATGCATGTTGGTCGCGCGACCCCAAATCATTTTGTGAATAAGGCTTGGTTGTTGTTGATGTAATAGTCTAATTGAGTGAATTGTGTTTGATTATATGTTGTGTCCGCCGGGTTTAAAGAGTAAAATGTAGAGGTGAAGAGGAGGGCGTTGGCATGTAAATATGTAATGTAGTAACTGTGTAAGCAGGTAATTATTATTGCGACTCTGTCTCGGGTGGTAGACATGCGAATTGAGTAGTTTAGTTTTCAGTAATTCTATATATGGTAACACTGTCTTATCGTATGAGACCAATTAATCAATTACTTTTGGTTGCTGTTGTGCTATGCTTTTAGATTAGATCATTATTTTTGCTATACTAATAATCTAACTAATGTCTCAATATTCTTGCAGTTCCTTCTGTGGAAGTGTCTCTCAAAATGGGTAGTACCGAGTCAAAATTGAGCATTGGAGAGCACGAAGCCCTTCTTTACGCCAACATTCATAACTGCCCTGTAATGGATCGTCGTCTAGGACTGAGGAGGAACCATACTTTGTATCCTAAGGATCCTCGGGGATCGATTTTTAAGATATCCTCGGATGATATCTTTGTGGGTTCTGTTGCTAAGTTTATTGTGGAAAATCAGTCTGAGTCTGAGTGCCAGGTTTGTGTCTTTTTGGCTAGCTATCTCTATTTCCATTCGTATTTTTGTGGTATTTTTGTTGCTTCTGACCGACTTACTATTGGTCGTATAAGAACATAACATAGGGAGTATCTAGTGAGTAATGTATTTTATTTAATTTGGAAACTGATCGACTCATTATATTCACTTTGTATGTCTTATTAGGTGCCTAAACTTGAATTTTTTCGGGTAATTGGAGCGTTTGTGGAGAAGTTTGTAGGTGATCGGTTCGTCTATCACCTCGTGCTTGAAGCACTGGAAGATGGCGTACAGAGGCGATTTTATGCTGCTGTTTCTGTAAGGACAAATGTTGAGGAACGGGATCCTGTTTTGATGGTCTGGGTGGTCACCGATACCCCTAGAGCCACTTTCTTTTGATCGAAAATTGTATGTATTGTTGCTGCTGCTTCCGTTTGCTGTTTTACATTGTTGCTGTGTTGTTCCTGCTTCTGTTTTGTACCCTGGCCTGCTACTGATGTGCCTGTCTTGCCACAGATCTGCTGCAGACTGCCATTGCTTTTTTGCAGCTGCTGCCACTTTTCTGCTGTTGCATGCTGTTGTTACGTTACAGTTAATTCTGTTTTTGTTTTATTCTACTGTTATCCTCGTAAATTGAATTGTAGTTATGCCGGAGTATAACATGGATTAGATTCAACATTTTGTTTTAAAGCGACCCACTTTTAGTAGATGGGTGAATTGTGGTTATGTTATCGTGTCTTTATTATTGGTTCATTTTTTATATAAATGCGTTGAAATTCAACTAATTCACAACAAATTCAGATTTGTTCTGTTCAGTGTCACTCATATCAGATCAGTTCAGTTAGATTCAAATCAGATTAGATCCGAAAGATACAATTCTATCAACAAAGCTTTAAGGAACTTGTATGTCTTGGACTCTTGGTATTATCATCCCGTGTTGTTACAGGTTTGTTTGAGTACAAATTCACAATCATAGTTAACTACGTAACTGCATACGGAGTAGACTTCAAATTCATTGTTGGGAGAATCTTAACACCATTTGTGATGATATAATCTGACTCAAATTCGAACCATACCGAAAACCATATTAAACGTAAACCAAAAGATTTATTTTATTATTATGCACGTACCACTACCACGTAACGCTAATATTCAAACTTTTCCTCATCATATTTTATAGACCAACAAAATGTGGAGTTGACTATTAGTTGGGAGAACCACCATAAATAAATCATCATCATCATCATCATAATCATTATAATCCCATCCACAAAGTTAGTAAAAGATGGAGGAAGTAGACAGACAAGAGAACCAACAAGTTCTTAAAGTGCTTGAACTTCTCAAACAAGCTTCTCACGATTTACAATCAAACCCGAGTAGCGAACCCACCGAGTCAAACTCGGCCGCTATTAAAGCTCTACTCGAGCTCGAAACCGAGTCAGACACAATTCTCTCTGACCCAAACCTCACCCAACTCTCTCACCACCTCTCTTACCTCAAAACCGTCGTTGAAACCTTGAACACGACTCGAGGCCACAGCCTCAGATCGTTCCTCCGCCGCCGAGTCTCGACTCACCAAATCGCCCGAGTCGCCGAGTCAATCGAGTCCGAGCTCCAAGCGTGGATCGACCGGGAGTTTGTTGAGTCTCTCGTGAAGGCGATACATGGGTTGTCGTCCGATTCCCCTGACTCGGACGAGGAAGCCGAGTTGACTCACCTGGTGACTCAGTTCCACGACCGAGTTTCACAGGGTTTTAATCGCGAGTTGCAGGATTTGGTGCTGAAATCGAGGATATTCTCCGAGTTGGAGACGATTCTGACAAACCCAACTCACTCGATCAAGCTTCGGGAAGAAGCTTCCTTGGCAATCGAAGCGTTGATCAGATTTAACAAGAATGTTTTCGTAGGGCAAGTTTTGATGGGTCCCACTTCAATGGCGTTGATTTCAATTGGGTCAACTTCTTCGTTACGCGTCCTCTGTTCTTTGATCAAGTCAATCAAGTCACCATTAGTCGACGAAATCGAGTGTAATAACCAAATTCCGATCATAATCGGGTATCTTACCTCTAAAGATTGCACTACGCAAGTGATCGGGTTCGACTGCGTACTTGAAATCGGGTATTTCGGGCGTAAAGAGGCGGTCGAGGCAATGATCAACGAAAACGTGGTCGAGAAGCTGGTCGAGCTGCAAAGGTCGGAAATGGGAGGTGATTTGATCGACGTGGGGAAGCGTGAGGAAGAAGTAACGGAAGGGAGAAGAGAGAGTAGGGAGCATTACTTGGAAAGACACCCGTTTGCGAGCGCCGTGGCGAGGTTTGCCGTGCAATTGGAGGTCGGAGAAGGGTTACGGCAAAGAGAAAAGAGAGCGTTTAAGCAAGAAATATTGAGCAGAGTTAGAGATGCCTCTGTTTCTGATGCTGAAGCTGCTACTCTTCAAGCTGAAGTTTTGTGGGGTTCCTTTTGTTAGAAGTTACTAATTAGGACAATTTTTTTTTTTTTTTACGTAAATTCTTGGGTAAGACTGTCTTATATATACTCTTATTTAGGCGAGTGTACATTTCGCTCATTTCAATCTTATATGTGACATTCGTATGTATGTTTGTGTACGATTGTCATACCAATGTTTATGTTTATGTTGTACATAATGTCGTCGATTTATTTCCCACCTCATTTTTAGAAATTGAGTGTGGTTGTAAAAGGGTAGGTTTTATTGTACGTGTGATTTATTGATTTATGTTGTAAAGGAAACATTCTCATTTAATTTGTCATGATTAATGATTAATTGATTAGGTTACAAGTTCTGGTGGTTAAGTAGACAACCACCACATGAAAAGGATTATATTAGCTACTTTATGTGATAAAACTCGTTAAATATCGATGTTGTTCTCGGCTAATATTTAAAATGGTTGATCGATTTTCTCTATTTACGTTTGGACATTATCAATGTCATTCCTCTTTGCTTACAGGATCAATCATCGATGTTATGGGCTTGATGATCACTACATTTACACGTTGAGCGGTAATACGAGTGCTACATATGTAGTCATGGGTGTGTTGTAGATTGTTAACGTTGTGGATTAAATAGTAGGCCAAACGCTAACGATGCAAAAAAGGGGATAAGCAACTTAAACAAGCACATACATCGCACGCCATCACATCTGAGATATTTGCAAACTAGAATTTCATTCCGAATTGAATACGTTACTTTTGGATTATAATATATGGTCTAAATCGTCTACGGAACTTAGCAATATCATATGCACCACCAATATTGAATTCTCCAAGTCGTCGGTCAGATTGTTCGAATACGTCACCAAGAATGTGTTGACAATGTTGTAAGAATAATAATGAAACTTAGAATATGCTTCTCCATTTCGTACAATGTTCACGAATATACGGGGCTGCACCAAAGTTGTGGCTTTGATCAGTCAAGTAAGACCATCTTCATTTCCCGACGATAATAGCGTAAATGATATAAACTTTCAAAAGTTAAAAGACGAGTCTTTTTAGTTAAAAGAGTTATGAGTTATGAGTCATCCTGATATAAAACTTATGACCTAGTATAAAACTTACGTCAAATTCTTAAAACTTCACGAACTTTTAATCATGCATAGTACATACTAGTATCTTACAATGTAAAATACTGAACCGCGATCTCTTAATAATTTTTCGAAAGTGAAGGATGGATAGACTTTGTTTTTATTTTTGTGTGGACTAGAAGCAGTTGCTCAATGAAGTTAAGTTGCAGAAATAATGTATTTGAAAGTAATTTATTCAGAGTATATGATTTTCCTGTCCAGAGACTTGTTCATCTGGTGTACATCACAGGCCACAGGCTGCAGGGCACAGGACACAGCTGATATCTGATACATTTTCAAAGTTGAAACCCAAAAGCTAGTAAACAAGAGATGAATTTTACTGTGGTAAGAATGAATGGCAGATCTCTCTTCATAACTGTACAAGTTAGAAACGCCGAAGGACACCTACATGACGCTCGCTAGTTAAAGAGGCCAACAAAACTTCGGTCTCTGAGTACAATTCATCGGAACTCAAGTTTCTTCGAGTAAAAGTTTTTGCTCCCCTCTTCGGAAAAGTGCCCTCAAAATGGTGAACAGAGCAATGGAAGCGATTTCTATATGCTCTGAGCTAGACGCCTTGATAGAAACTTTACCCATTTTCCGGCTGTTGAGATTGCAGTTAACTGACAGTCTCATTGCTCGACTTGGGCGGAAATCTGATTCAAAACTTCCTTCCACTACCAACTCTTTTTTGAAGGACAGGACTGTCATTGCCATGCTTATCTTGTCGTTCCTGACCGGGTAGTCCTTCCCTCTAATAGTAGCTTCGAGGCCTCCACCATATGCTGCCTGTCCTCCACCTCCCATTCGACCAGCATTCATTGCAACCTTCAGCCTCTTCCCTATAAACAGGGAATCTTCGAGCTTAGTACCAATGTAATGCTTGTTCTGGAACTTTGTCACAGAAACTCCACACTGAGCGATATTGTGCTTTATCAACCCTGTGTTTGCGTGGTTGTGGACTGTGTATATCATATCACCACCAGAAGATTGAACGTCCAGACCTAAAGAATAGGTAGGACCTCTTGGATCGGTATATGTTGTTGCACACTGAGAGTGAATACTGAAATCATGCTTGTCCTTGCTCATCTGGCCTGAGACTGACGCAGTTAAGTTCCTTTTAATTTCAGCAACAGTTTCTAAGTTTACTCCGTCAAAGCCAACATCATGATCCCATCCATTAGGATCTAACACCGGCCTCCAAAGAAACTGGTCACTCGATACAACACCTCGATATCTATATAGAGGTGAATCAGACTCAAAACTTGGAGGAAGAGCCAACTCAGGCAATGGTGCAGTGTCAGCATATGCTTCTGGACTCTCAAAATTGTCGTCATCAGGCAAAACTTTCTCATCTAAAAGCTTCCTTTCTTTCCTCTTACGTGATTCATCTTTCAATTGCTTCTTCAAAAACAAAGTTTCTCGGTAATCCAGCTCATCAAGGTAATCCTTCTTCTGAGAGTGACTCAACTTTTCAAACTGAAGCTTCGTCAGAATTCGAATCGGCGGCAATTGATCATACTCATCTTCCTCTTCACCATCTGAAATAGAGTATTCATCAACTTCATCAGCTCCATCCATCACTGTAGGGCCTTGTCGGAGGAAAGATGACAGCAGATGAGGAAGAGACGGGAGACGAGAGTTACGGGATGGCCCAAGCTCGATACTGTGCTGCAGTCCTAAGAGAGAATTAGCGTCACCCAGCACTTTTGTGCATATACACAACAACAACAACTGTTTTTTCCAGACCTGTCCATTTGGCAGGATTTTCTCACCAACGATATTGGTCCTGCACGCCGAGTGGTTCTCAGCCAAAACTATAGGGTTTTCAAGTTTGGTATCTGATATGGCCAGCTGGATACTTTGTTGCAACAGATCCGTACAATGGCTTACGTAAGACTCGTAACCGATGGGGTACCCATTGGCTCCCTCAGGAGGAGCTGATGCAGCGTGCGTCATGACAAGAATTGTGTTAAACCACAAGGTGGACCCAAACACTTCAGTCATGGCTCTAAAGAGAGGCAAATCACTGTACCCCTTGCCCATGTTATCCAGGCGTTCGAGATACAAGACGACATCTGGTGGGGATTTTCGAATATATCTTTTAATGGACAGCATAATTTTCTTGTTTCTTCTCACATTACTGGCAGAACATGGCCAGAAACCAGGAGTATCTATAACCGATACTTTAACTCCATTCACAGCACCAGTAACCTCCACGATACCATCAGTACCAGGTTTAAAAGCATTAGTCACTGCCTTCATCTGATCAAATAGAGAGTTTATGGTAGCGCTCTTACCAACACCAGTCTTCCCTAAGACTAGTATTCTTAGAGAAAAATCCAGCAGGGGCTGGCCAGCTACTTCCTGTTTTGCTGCTAATGCTCTAGCCTGGTCACTATTGAGACTGACTCTTTTCAAATCCGATTCCCCTGCTCTTATTAATGTAGCTAGATGTATGCGGTAGAGAACCTTAGCAACAACAATATCTTCTGGTGATTGCCCAAAACGTTGCAGAATACGGAAGAACTTAATCTGAAGTGCTTCAATTTTTGACAGTGGATCCAACTTCTTCCTATCACTTGAACCATGGGAGGGAGAGCTATTTTCTAAAAGAACTTGCAGAGAAGGTGGGCCTGTTTGGCCATCCTGACCCCTGTTTGATGCAGGTTGCATTTCAGAGTCTACACGGGATTCCACATTACTGCCACTTTGAGCAGAACCTGAACATTAGGCAGAGGAGTATGGTATAAGGCAATGATGAAAACAATCTCACTATCAAAATGCAACAATGTCAGCTATATTCTCTATTCATCACTTTCTTGAATAAACAAAGAGTACGGCACTAGACTTGTATGCTGAAAAGGCAGCAAATGGATCAAACTTCCTTTTCGAAAACTACAGTGGCACCTTAAACAGAAGTCCTCGAATCGTTAAACACAGTTATCACTAAACAATGAGGTTTGGCCAGAGAAAACTCGAATCAAGTCCAAGGACTAAGGGTCAATGACTGTCAGCAACAGAGAGGTATGGCCGTATGGGGAACGTTTCAAAAATACGCACATGCTTAAAGTTCATGTCATGGAAACTTTTCCTAGAAACTGCACAACTAGAGAGCTAATCAAAACACAGTGACTAAAATTTGAAAGTGCAAAACTCTTTAGCATCCATTATCAACAAGTTGGATACATTTGAAATTTGAAAATATAAAGGTGGCATGAGACATAAGCATAATGCAGCCCATGGTGGCTCAGGCAGACAATTACTTGAAACAGGGTAAGACTCTATCCTTGTAATGAAGCAAGGGAAGAGAACATTCTATCAAATCTAGTGTGATCAAATTTATCCGAATAGGGCTGAGGTTGGAGAACAGAGTAACTAACAGGATTTAATCTTTGTATTTTCCTTTCCGTGACCTATGTACAAACACAGCCTTAAAGGCATAGCTCAGATCAGCCACTAACAAAACACAATTTGCATAAAGATACTAGTTTACACTCAAGTAAACATCAAGTACCTGGGGAAACAAACTCCTCGTTCCGAGATGCGTCTGTCAAACAACTCCCACTGCCAGACATTGGTCTAGGCATGATCAATGAACCAGATACTAATTGATCAAAAACCCAATCCCTGATACTCTTCATCTTCAAGGTGCAATTTTTTTTATTCACATGAAGAAAACAACAAGAATGTCAGACTGAATACACAAGCTTGTTTCAGGAGAGGTGAAGCTAAAGTGGACAAATTTTCAAAACCCAATCTTCCATACAATAACGTAAAATTTAATTTCTTCCCCAAAAGAAAGAAAACGAATTAAAAAAAAAAGGATAAAGATAACATTTGAGCAGGAACGACCAAAATAACACTATTATTGAAACAGATCGTCACAATCAACATAGAATCATCAGTTACTTGAAATACGAATGCTGAGTGTATATCACAAGAAGGAAACCTCCACTCTGAGAGCACATAGATAAAGTATCACGGTGATTAAAGCTTAAAGGATCACCATTTAGAAACGGTGTGTTTAAATCTCACACTAGTTGGGGGTACATGCACTTAGGACCTTGGCGACCCATGCAGCCTAATGCTGTGTTGCTGTGGTTATCGTTGTACCATATAATTACGTTAACAATTCATTAGGCACAAGCTCAGCAATAATTAAGACACAACAGCTATAACGTGGCATGTGGATATCAATTTTTCAGCCAACTAAACCAAAAAGTTCCACACTGTAAATTGGATTTGAATCTTTGAAATGCCATGCTATAAAATGGCACAAAGTTATCATC
The DNA here is from genome assembly GCA_963457585.1 of Spergularia bocconei. Classification (NCBI taxonomy): domain Eukaryota; kingdom Viridiplantae; phylum Streptophyta; class Magnoliopsida; order Caryophyllales; family Caryophyllaceae; genus Spergularia; species Spergularia bocconei. Next base: position 566,275 of record OY734944.1, on the reverse strand, counting down.
TTATAAACAGAAAGAACCACTCCTAATTTCAATGCGTACATGTACTCCATTCTTATGCATTCATATCAAACCCCAGAATCGAGTAGTCTTGACTATTTGACAAGTAAGGCTATTGACATACAGCATCCCTCGCATCTGAGCAAGTTCTCTACATACATTCCAAATGGACAACAAGCACCAACCGAGCTCTAACTATCTACTAGACGAACACAATATCAGCAACATAATTTACCATTTCCCAAAACTTTCCACTTTAACATTCCATATTTCCATCGAACACACTAAAGATTCAAACAACTCCAACTCTACACTCACAATGTTCCATCGAAATTCGACACCAGATATCGAAACCCAATACCAATTTCCAAACACACGAATCCATAAGATTACCAATATGCCTGCTGAGTAACAATTAACCAATTTCCGCAATCTATTCTACCAACAACAACAACAAAATTTCCAATAACAGCTACACTCATATCGATTTCGATTCGATACCAACTGCCCAACCCAATTCTTGCTGATCTTAACTTGTTAAACACTTCAACCCCACCACCAAATACAATCTCAAGTGCCAACATCAGAACTATGATTGGAATATAAACAAACAAACATGGGCAACTAAATTTCATCTTCACTATATAATATAAACATCATAAAAATACAAATAATCAAAATTACTGCTAAAAAAATGCATAAAATTCAATTAAAATTCAACAGTAAGAATTTAGAATTACCTTACATAAATAAAAGATTTTACCACTATCAATTAATCCCAGCTGAATCACTTCCACACATTACAAATAAAAATAATACACCACATAAAATTGCAACCCCAGAAAAAAAAACCCAGAAATAATTAAATAAATGGAGTGGGTCAATTGAAAATTTGAGAGTAGAAGAACAAAAATGAGATATATGGATAAGAACAGTTTACAAAGGTCGAGACTTTTTTTGGCGATAAAAACAATTTAAAGATCAAATCTTTGTAATTGGTGAAAAAAAAAGGAGTAATATTTTGTTGTTATAACCAAGAAAAGACAGGGAAACTGGGAAAGGTGTGTGCTTGAAGATTTATGTTATGCGCTCAACACAAGGCAGAGACTGGAAGAAGACCCCATCATCAAAATCCCCAAATTTATTTTTTGTTCAGATTGAGGAGAGAGAAGTCGACAATGTGGGTTTATGTTGTTATGTGCCTATGTGGTCACAAAGACACATTGGTTCGAGAGGTTCTGATGCTGAGCAGCTGAGGTGATGAGGCGCTACGAATCTCGTTTGGCGAAAAACCGTAGATTATTATCGTCTTTGGTGTTGGGAAATTAAGATTTTTTTTTAAGGAGTTTTTTGCATGTAGGTATAAGTTGTGAAAATATTACCGTCAACACCATGAAAAGTCACTTGATGGATCAATGCTTATACCATTTGATGGATACGGGGGTTGGTTTCCCGTGTTTGTGTACGAGTAGTTCTTTAAACCCTTTGCATATGACAATTGTCGAAACTAGTTTATGTTTTTTTGTTGATTTTGGGTACCAATTAACATAAGTGTTTAGCTTTGACGGTTTTTGGAAACATATAACATGGTCCCTAAGAGCTTCCACCAAAATCCGAGTCATTTTAATTGTCGAACTGTTCTGGGTCAAAAATCGTGAATAATATACTTTGACTTATGTCAATTTTGACCAATTCTTTAAAAGTTGCCAAATGTTATTGAAACTTTACCATGGACACCGTGGGAGTTTCCTAGATGGATATGAGGGGTTGGTTCCCACGTTTTGGGAGTTCGTGAAGCCATATTTAAGATCATCGGATGCCATATGACTAACTTGAAGGGTAAACTTCTCTAATTCAAAGTCCGAACCCAATAGACAATTTCGTGACCATGGTTTAGACCATTTGATGCCCACAAAGCACAAACGAACAAAAATCCATGAAATCTTGAGGTTTTTTTTTCCAATGATCGAATCAACTGAAAATTAATGAGAATTTTTTACAAGGAAAATTGTAAATACAAGAAAATTATAAACTTGGGAGTAGAAATGAACAGTTTTAACTTCCAACACTGTGTTTACAGGTTCGGGCAAATCCGAAACAGCAACTGGTTGCTCTCCTCATTCCTGATTTCTCTATCGGAAACATGAACATCAGAGCAGGCATTCTTCTATTTCACACTGGGACATCCTGGTTCCCCGAATCCACTTCCATGCAAGTCCTTCCCTCAATCTTCTATATTTGAAACAAGAAGTAAGGTGGTACCTAGAGGGCAACAATGTTCACGAATTTCTTCTTAGCAAATGCCAGCCACCATTTATTCGGAGTGCCATTATGTCTGTAAGCAACACTCAGTAGTCTTCCGCTTGTCTCCTCTCTTATCTGCTTCAGATAATTTCTGAATAATTCTGATCATGCATGTGAGATGGATAAGAAAACCAGTCTGAGCAGCCCAAAATGCGTCAAATGTTCAGAAAACCAGTCCGTAAATAAGCAAAGACGAGACTCAAGAATGTGTCTATCAGCTAAAGGTCATGCTGATAGTCATCCCTCAAAAATTAGTGAAGACATGTCATCTTAGTAGACAATGATTTGTATGTACCAAAAAAAAAAAAAAAAAAAAAAAAAAAAAAAAAAACCAAAAGGAAGAAGGTTTGCGTATCCACGAGCAAGAATATCAATAGAATACAACATAGCCCAAACTCCTTAACAGGATCATTTCCAGGATGAAGATTATGCCTTTGCATCAGAAATCTGGTGAGTCCTTAACTCCTATTCAAACACGCAAAGTGACACAACCAGGGATAGATCTTAAAATGTTTGTCTTTGATAGATGCAGACAGCTTAATAGCAATATACAGCTAACAGCCGAGGTGGAGAAGATTCAGAAGTTCATGAGAGTACCTGATTCCTGGCGCGATTTAGAAGGGGCAAATAGGCCCGGAAAAGGGAATCCAGTCTCTCCAGGGACAGGAACATCCTCAAGGCCCAGATTAATGATTGCTTTAGTACCTTCAGCTAATGTTCTGCAGCCCTCGATCCTTTTCAATGCAATGTTGATATAGTACGTCAAGTAGATAAGCAGCTTATCAGCTGAACTCTTTATGTCGAAATTTCTGAAGAAGACATTGGCACGGAAAAATGTGATTGCTTCATCAACAATATCAGCACTGGCTGTACAAAGTTCAAAAACGGACATCAGACTATTGAAAATCAAGTTTTGTTGAATTGTCCACCGCCTGACTAAGATGATGAAGGCCTAACCTTGGTCGGAAACTGGTGCAGGACCCTTAATATGGCTTTTTAATGGAAGCAATGGACAACCGCAAGCTTTTGTAATGCCTTCCTCATCAACAAAACTGGAGTGGTAAACCTATATGATCAGCACGGTTAGTCATTAACTGCAGCAGACTTTAACCACCCACCCCCCCCCCCCAAAAAAAAAAAAAAAAAGAGCTGCACCAGACTTAGAATTACAATGGTATGGTACAGGCATACAGCTCAATCCAAATAGATCATATTTATGTTCCCATCGTTGAGCTTTGGATATTTAATTAACTCAAGACTTAACAAACAAAAGCAACAACTATAAGAACATACATCATGAATACTTCCCTTAGAATGATTGAAAATGTGAGTTAACTCAACACTTGACACACAACATCAAGAAACACAACAAATAAACAACATAAAAACTTGGGTAAGAAGGTTTTACCATGAAACATGGCAAATCATAAATATTTTGTTGGCATCACTACCCCATATGTATGGTACACGATTTTGAAAGGCTAGTCCTTACTTTTCGCCTAAGATCTCAACCTTAAGTGCTCAACCAATTGTGCTTAAAACATTGCCATACACAACCTTAGGGTATGCTATTTGGATATGAGTGTCGGTTTCAATGTTAGAGATGTTTTCTAAGGCCTTTCGGCCCATGTCACGAGGTAAGGCTCCTGGGAGGTTTTTCCTGAATTTAGATACTAACCATAGGTTTTAGGTTCTAATCTTTAGTGAATTCCAGTAATATGACCATTACAGCTATCGACAAAAATTTTGAGCTTTTTTTGTGCCGCGGCCATTTTCGGCCAAAAACCGTGGGTTATATACTTCAATTAAGGCCAATTTTGACAATTTTTTTGGCATGAGACAATTGTTCTTCAAACATTGCCATAAACAACCTTGGAGTATGCTATTTCGATATAAGTGTTAGTTTCAATGTCAGAGTTGTTTTTTAAGGTCTTTCGGCACACGTCACGAGGTAAATCTAATTAGCAGTTTTTGCTGATTTTTAATACCCACCATAGGTTTTTAGCTCTAGTCTTTTGCAAGATCCTATATTATGACCGAAAGGGTCACTGAATATAGTTTGAGCTCTTCTTGTGCCGTGGCCATTTTCGGCCAAAGCCGTGGGTTATATACTTCAGTTTTGGCCAATTTTGACCAAAATTTTGGCATGAACCAATTGTGCTCAAAACATTGCCATAAACAACTTTAAGGTATGCTATTTGGATATGAGTGTTGGTTTCAATGTTAGAGATGTTTTCTAAGGCCTTACGGCCCATGTCACGAGGTAAGGCTCATGGGCGGTTTTTGCTGATTTTTGATACTAACCATAGGTTTTAGGTTCTAATCTTTTCTGAATTCCAGTAATATGACCATTACGGCTATCCACACGAATTTTGAGCATTTTTTGTGCCGCGGCCATTTTCGGCCAAAAACCGTGGGTTATATACTTCAGTTTTGGCCAATTTTGACCAATTTTTTTTGGCATGAATCAGTTGTTCTTCAAACATTGCCATAAACAACCTTGGAGTATGCTATTTCGATATGAGTGTTAGTTTCAATGTCTGAGTTGTTTTTTAAGGTCTTTCGGCACACGTCAGGAGGAAAATCTGATTTGCAGTTTTTGCGGATTTTTAATACCCACCATAGGTTTCTAGCTCTAGTCTTTTACAAGATCCTATTATATGACCGTAAGGGCCACTGATTATAGTTTGAGCTCTTTTTGTGCCGGGGCCATTTTCGGCAAAAACCGTGGGTTATATACTACAGTTTTGGCCAATTTAGACCAATTTTTTGGCATGAACCAATTGTGCTCAAAACATTGCCATAAACAACCTTAAGGTATGCTATTTGGATATGAGTGTTGATTTCAATGTTAGAGATGTTTTCTAAGGCCTTACGGCCCATGTAACGAGGTAAAGCTCATGGGCGGTTTTTGCTGATTTTTTATACTAACCATAGGTTTTAGGTTCTAATCGTTTGCGCATAACTGTAATATGATCATTACGGCTATCGACACGAATTTTGAGTTTTGTTTGTGCCGCAGCCTTTTTCGGCCAAAAACCGAGGGTTATATACTTCAGTTTTTGCCAATTTTGACCAATTTTTTGGCATGAGTCAATTGTTCTTCAAACATTGCCATAAACAACCTTGGAGTATGCTATTTCGATAAGAGTGTTAGTTTCAATGTCAGAGTTGTTTTTTAAGGTCTTTCGGCACACGTCACGAGGTAAATCTGATTTGCATTTTTTGTTGATTTTTAATACCCACCATAGGTTTCTAGCTCTAGTCTTTTGCAAGATCCTATTATATGACCGTAAGGGGCCACTGACTATAGTTTGAGCTCTTTTTGTGCCGGGGCCATTTTCGGCAAAAACCGTGCGTTATATACTTCAGTTTTGGCCAATTTTGACCAATAATTTGGCATGAACCAATTGTGCTCAAAACATTGCCATAAACAACCATAAGGTATGCTATTTGGATATGAGTGTTGGTTTCAATGTTAGAGATGTTTTCTAAGGCCTTACGGCCCATGTCACGAGGTAAGGCTCATGGGCGGTTTTTGCTGATTTTTGATACTAACCATAGGTTTAAGGATCTAATCTTTTGCGAATTCCAATAATATGACCATTACGGCTATCGACTGGAATTTTGAGCTTTTTTTGTGCCGCGGATAGTTTCGGCCAAAAACCGTGGGTTATATACTTCAGTTTTGGCCAATTTTGACCAATTTTTTGGCATGAGTCAATTGTTCTCCAAACATTGCCATAAACAACGTTGGAGTATGCTATTTGGATATGAGTGTTAGTTTCAATGTCAGAGTTGTTTTTTAAGGTCTTTCGGCACACGTCACGAAGTAAATCTGATTTGCAGTTTTTGCTGATATTCAATACCTACCATAGGTTTTTAGGTCTAGCGTTTTGCAAAATCCTATAATATGACCATTAGGGCCACTCACAAAAGTTTGCGCTCTTTTTGTGCCCGGGCCATTTTCGGCCAAAACCGTGGGTTATATACTACAGATTTCGCCAATTTTAACCAATTTTTTGGCATGAACCAATTGTGCTCAAAAAATTGCCATAAACAACCTTAAGGTATGCTATTTGGATATGAGTGTTGGATTCAATGTTAGAGATGTTTTCTAAGCCCTTACGACCAATGTCACTAGGTAAGGCTCATGGGCGGTTTTTGCTGATTTTTGATACTAACCATAGGTTTTAGGTTCGAATCTTTTGCGATTCCAGTAATATGACCATTACGGCTATCGACACGAATTTTGAGCTTTATTTGTGCCGCGGCCATTTTCGGCCAAAAACCGTGGGTTATATACTTCAGTTTTGGCCAATTTTGACCAATAATTTGGCATGAACCAATTTTGCTCAAAACATTGCCATAAACAACCTTAAGGTATGCTATTTGGATATGAGTGTTGGTTTCAATGTTAGAGATGTTTTCTAAGGCCTTACTGCCCATGTCACGAGGTAAGGCTCATGGGCGGTTTTTGCTGATTTTTTATACTAACCATAGGTTTTAGGTTCTAATCTTTTGCGAATTCCAGTAATATGACCATTACGGCTATCGAAAAGAATTTTGAGCTTTTTTTGTGCCGCGGCCATTTTCGGCCAAAAACCGTGGATTATATACTTCAGTTTTGGCCAATTTTGACCAATTTTTTGGCATGAGTCAATTGTTCTTCAAACATTGCCATAAACAACCTTGGAGTATGCTATTTCGATAAGAGTGTTAGTTTCAATGTCAGAGTTGTTTTTTAAGGTCTTTCGGCACACGTCACGAGGTAAATCTGATTTGCATTTTTTGTTGATTTTTAATACCCACCATAGGTTTCTAGCTCTAGTCTTTTGCAAGATCCTATTATATGACCGTAAGGGGCCACTGACTATAGTTTGAGCTCTTTTTGTGCCGGGGCCATTTTCGGCAAAAACCGTGCGTTATATACTTCAGTTTTGGCCAATTTTGATCAATTTTTTGGCATGAACCAATTGTGCTCAAAACATTGCCATAAACAACCTTAAGATATGCTATTTGGATAAGAGTGTTGGTTTCAATGTCAGAGATGTTTTCTAAGGCCTTACGGCCAATGTCACGAGGTAAGGCTCATGGGCGGTTTTTGCTGATTTTTGATATTAGCCATAGGTTTTAGGTTCTAATCTTTTGCAAATTCCAGTAATATGACCATTACGGCTATCGACACGAATTTTGAGCTTTTTTTGTGCCGCGGTCATTTTCGGCCAAAAACCGTGGGTTATATACTTCAGTTTTGGCAGAGTTTGACCAATTTTTTGGCATGAGTCAATTGTTCTTCAAACATTGCCATAAACAACCTTGGAGTATGCTATTTCGATATGAGTGTTAGTTTCAATGTCTGAGTTGTTTTTTAAGGTCTTTCGGCACACGTCACGAGGTAATTCTGATTTGCAGTTTTTGTTGATTTTTAATACCCACCATAGGTTTCGAGCTCTAGTCTTTTGCAAGATCCTATTATATGACCGTAAGGGCCACTAACTATAGTTTGAGCTCTTTTTGTGCTGGGGCCATTTTCGGGAAAAACCGTGCGTTATATACTTCAATTTTGGCCAATTTTGACCAATTTTTTGGCATGAACCGATTGTGCTCAAAACATTGCCATAAACAACCTTAAGGTACGCTATTTGGATATGAGTGTTGGTTTCAATGTTAGAGATGTTTTCTAAGGCCTTACGGCCAATGTCACGAGGTAAGGCTCATGGGCGGTTTTTGTGATTTTTGATACTAACCATAGGTTTTAGGTTCGAATCTTTTGCGATTCCAGTAATATGACCATTACGGCTATCGACACGAATTTTGAGCTTTATTTGTGCCGCGGCCATTTTCGGCCAAAAACCGTGGGTTATATACTTCAGTTTTGGCCAATTTTGACCAATTTTTTGGCATGACTCAATTGTTCTTCGAACATTGCCATAAACAACCTTGGAGTATGCTATTTCGATATGAGTGTTAGTTTCAATGTCTCGGTTGTTTTTTAAGGTCTTTTGGCACACGTCACGAGGTAAATCTGATTTGCAGTTTTTGCTGATATTCAATACCTACCATAGGTTTTTAGGTCTAGTGTTTTGCAAGATCCTATAATATGACCGTTAGGGCAACTCACAAAAGTTTGCGCTCTTTTTGTGCCGGGGCCATTTTCGGCCAAAACCGTGGGTTATATACTTCAGTTTTGGCCAATTTTGACCAATTTTTTGGCATGAACCAATTGTGCTCAAAACATTGCCATAAACAACCTTAAGGTATGCTATTTGGATATGAGTGTTGGTTTCAATGTTAGAGATGTTTTCTAAGGCCTTACGGCCCATGTCACGAGGTAAAGCTCATGGGCGGTTTTTGCTGATTTTTTTATACTAACCATAGGTTTTAGGTTCTAATCTTTTGCGAATTCCAGTAATATATCCATTACGACTATCGACACGAATTTTGAGCTTTTTTGTGCCGCGGCCATTTTCGGCCAAAAACCGTGGGTTATATACTTCAGTTTTTGCCAATTTTGACCAATTTTTTGGCATGAGTCAATTGTTCTTCAAACATTGCCATAAACCACCTTGGAGTATGCTATTTCGATATGAGTGTTAGTTTCAATGTCTGAGTTGTTTTTTAAGGTCTTTCGGCACACGTCTCGAGGTAAATCTGATTTGCAGTTTTTGCTGATTTTTAATACCCACCATAGGTTTTTAGCTCTAGTCTTTTGCAAGATCCTATATTATGACCGTAAGGGTCACTGAATATAGTTTGAGCTCTTTTTGTGCCGGGGCCATTTTCGGCCAAAACCGTGGGTTATATACTTCAGTTTTGGCCAATTTTGACCAATTTTTTGGCATGAACCAATTGTGCTCAAAACATTGCCATAAACAACTTTAAGGTATGCTATTTGGATATGAGTGTTGGTTTCAATGTTAAAGATGTTTTCTAAGGCCTTACGGCCCATGTCACGAGGTAAGGCTCATGGGCGGTTTTTGCTGATTTTTGATACTAACCATAGGTTTTAGGTTCTAATCTTTTCTGAATTCCAGTAATATGACCATTACGGCTATCGACACGAATTTTGAGCATTTTTTGTGCCGCGGCCATTTTCGGCCAAAAACCGTGGGTTATATACTTCAGTTTTGGCCAATTTTGACCAATTTTTTGGCATGAATCAGTTGTTCTTCAAACATTGCCATAAACAACCTTGGAGTATGCTATTTCGATATGAGTGTTAGTTTCAATGTCTGAGTTTTTTTTAAGGTCTTTCGGCACACGTCAGGAGGAAAATCTGATTTGCAGTTTTTGCTGATTTTTAATACCCACCATAGGTTTCTAGCTCTAGTCTTTTACAAGATCCTATTATTTGACCGTAAGGGCCACTGATTATAGTTTGAGCTCTTTTTGTGCCGGGGCCATTTTCGGCAAAAACCGTGGGTTATATACTTCAGTTTTGGCCAATTTAGACCAATTTTTTGGCATGAACCAATTGTGCTCAAAACATTGCCATAAACAACCTTAAGGTATGCTATTTGGATATGAGTGTTGATTTCAATGTTAGAGATGTTTTCTAAGGCCTTACGGCCCATGTCACGAGGTAAAGCTCATGGGCGGTTTTTGCTGATTTTTTATACTAACCATAGGTTTTAGGTTCTAATCGTTTGCGCATAACTGTAATATGATCATTACGGCTATCGACACGAATTTTGAGTTTTGTTTGTGCCGCAGCCTTTTTCGGCCAAAAACCGAGGGTTATATACTTCAGTTTTTGCCAATTTTGACCAATTTTTTGGCATGAGTCAATTGTTCTTCAAACATTGCCATAAACAACCTTGGAGTATGCTATTTCGATAAGAGTGTTAGTTTCAATGTCAGAGTTGTTTTTTAAGGTCTTTCGGCACACGTCACGAGGTAAATCTGATTTGCAGTTTTTGTTGATTTTTAATACCCACCATAGGTTTCTAGCTCTAGTCTTTTGCAAGATCCTATTATATGACCGTAAGGGCCACTGACTATAGTTTGAGCTCTTTTTGTGCCGGGGCCATTTTCGGCAAAAACCGCGCGTTATATACTTCAGTTTTGGCCAATTTTGACCAATAATTTGGCATGAACCAATTGTGCTCAAAACATTGCCATAAACAACCTTAAGGTATGCTATTTGGATATGAGTGTTGGTTTCAATGTTAGAGATGTTTTCTAAGGCCTTACGGCCCATGTCACGAGGTAAGGCTCATGGGCGGTTTTTGCTGATTTTTGATACTAACCATAGGTTTAAGGATCTAATCTTTTGCGAATTCCAATAATATGACCATTACGGCTATCGACTGGAATTTTGAGCTTTTTTTGTGCCGCGGATAGTTTTGGCCAAAAACCGTGGGTTATATACTTCAGTTTTGGCCAATTTTGACCAATTTTTTGGCATGAGTCAATTGCTCTCCAAACATTGCCATAAAAAACGTTGGAGTATGCTATTTGGATATGAGTGTTAGTTTAATGTTTTGAGCATGAGCTCTAGTCTTTCGGCACACGTCACGAAGTAAATCTGATTTGCAGTTTTTGCTGATATTCAATACCTACCATAGGTTTTTAGGTCTAGAGTTTTGCAAAATCCTATAATATGACCGTTAGGGCCACTCACAAAAGTTTGCGCTCTTTTTGTGCCCGGGCCATTTTCGGCCAAAACCGTGGGTTATATACTACAGATTTGGCCAATTTTAACCAATTTTTTGGCATGAACCAATTGTGCTCAAAACATTGCCATAAACAACCTTAAGGTATCCTATTTGGATATGAGTGTTGGATTCAATGTTAGAGATGTTTTCTAAGCCCTTACGGCCAATGTCACGAGGTAAGGCTCATGGGCGGTTTTTGCTGATTTTTTTATACTAACCATAGGTTTTAGGTTCTAATCTTTTGCGAATTCCAGTAATATGACCATTACGGCTTTCAACACGAATTTTGAGCTTTTTTTGGTCCGCGGCCAATTTCGGCCAAAAACCGTGGGTTATGCTTCAGTTTTGGCCAATTTTGACCAATTTTTTGGCATGAGTCAATTGTTCTTCAAACCTTGCCATAAACAACCTTGGAGTATGCTATTTCGAAATGAGTGTTAGTTTCAATGTCAGAGTTGTTTTTTAAGGTCTTTCGGCACACGTCACGAGGTAAATCTGATTTGCACTTTTTGCTGATTTTTAATACCTATCATAGGCTTTTAGCTCTAGTCTTTTGCAAGATCCTAATATATGACCGTAAGGGCCACTGACAAAAGTTTGAGCTCTTTTTGTACCGGGGCCATTTTCGGCAAAAACTGTGGGTTATATACTTTAGTTTTGGCCAATTTTGACCAATTTTTTAACATGAACCAATTGTGCTCAAAACATTGCCATACATAACCTTAAGGTATGCTATTTGGATTTGAGTGTTGGTTTCAATGTTAGAGATGTTTTCTAAGGCCTTACGGCCCATGTCACGAGGTAAGGCTCATGGGCGGTTTTTGCTGATTTTTTATACTAACCATAGGTTTTAGGTTCTAATCTTTTGCGAATTTCAGTAATATGACCATTACGGCTATCGACACGAATTTTGAGCTTTTTTTGTGCCGCGGCCATTTTCGGCCAAAAACCGTGGGTTATATACTTCAGTTTTGGCCAATTTTGACCAATTTTTTTGGCATGAGTTAATTGTTCTTCAAACCTTTCCATAAACAACCTTGGAGTATGCTATTTCGATATGAGCGTTAGTTTCAATGCCAGAGTTGTTTTTTAAGGTCTTTTTGCACACACCACGAGGTAAATCTAATTTGCAATTTTTGCTGATTTTTAATACCTACTATAGGTTTTTAGCTCTAGTCTTTTACAAGATCCTATTATATGACCTTAAGGACCACTGACTATAGTTTGAGCTCTTTTTGTGCCGGGGCCATTTTCGGCCAAAACCGTGGGTTATATACTTTAGTTTTGGCCAATTTTGACCAATTTTTTGGCATGAGTCAATTGTTCTTCAAACATTGCCATAAACAACCTTGGAGTACGCTATTTAGATATGAGTGTTGGTTTCAATGTTAGAGATTTTTGTTAAGGTCTTTCGGCACACGTCACAAGGTAAACCTTGTTTGCTGGTTTTGCTGATTTTTCATACTTGCCATAGGTTTTTGGTCATAATCTTTTACGAATTCCTATAATATGACCATTAGGGCCATCGACAAAAAATTGAGCTTTATTTTGTGCCGGAGAGATTTTCGGCCAAAAACCGTGGGTTATATATACTTCAGTTTTGGCCTATTTTTGGCATGAACCCATTGTGCTTAAAACATTGCCATAACCAACCTTGGGGTACGCTATTTGGAAAAGAGTCTTGGTTTCAATGTTAGAGATGTTTTTCAAGGTCTTTCGGCACATGTCACAAGGTATGCCACAGGTTTTTGTGGACCAATTTTTTGGCATGAGCCAATTCTTTTCAAAACATCACCATATACAACCTTGGAGTATGCTATTTGGATATGAGTGTTGTTTTCAATGTTAAAGATGTTTTCTTAGGTCTTTTGGCACATGTCACAAGGTAAGGTTGTGAGGATCAAGGTTGGCCTAGTGGTTAGGAACTCAACCTGCCCGAGGGTTGTCTCGGGTTCAAATCCTCATACCCCCCACCCCCGCAGCATTAGCTGCTCCTTTGTACCAAAAAAAAACAAGGTAAGGTTGTGGGCGGTTTTTGCACATGTTTGGAACTTAGATTTTTTGCTGTGATCTTTTGTGAATTCCAATAATATGACCGATAAAGGCATGCATATTTGAAAGCATCACTGGGCTTTTAATAGAAGTAACGGATAACCACACACTTTTGTTATGCCTTCCTCATCCACAAAACTAGAGTAATAAACCCATATGATCAGCACAACTTGTCATTAACTGCAGCAGACTCAGAAATACAATGGCGTCTGATTAAAAAGAAAATAAAAAAGAATAAAAATAGGAGCTAACTATAGATCATGGTTCCCTTAGGATGGCTCTGGACTTATAATTTACGCAAGACTTAACAAACAAAAGCGACAAAAACAACTGAGAGAAAATATATTACGAATACTTTCCTTAGAATGATTGATAATGTGACTCACTCAACACTTAAATCACAACATCAAGAAGCACAACAACTAAACACTTGGGTAAGAAGGTTTTACTATGAAACATGGCAAATATTGAAGGTTTTCTGGGTTCTTTCCAGGCATTACTACCCACATGTATGGTACACCATTTTGATAGGCTAGTTCTTGCTTTTCAGGGCTTTTTTCCTTCATCCTTTTTCGCACCTTGGTGGTATGGATGGCTATTGCAGCCTAAGAATGGCTGAAGGCAGCTATTTTAGGTTCAGTCTTTCTACAAAGCATATAGGACCTCAACGTTGTTCTACTCCAAACATGAATATGTTTTACCTGGGCTTTCATGGTAACAGAGTTTAGTTTCTCTTGTTCTCCAACTTCATAGCTAATTAATCCTAGCATTAGCTATTGGTATATTTTTTCCTTTTCCGGTTCTTTCTTTGTTCTTTCCTGTCTAAGCATTATTTCGTCAGTTGCCCAAACCTTAAACAACCTGAAAGTTAAAGTCTGTATTTGACCATCTGAACCTCCTGTTATTCCCTCAAAACTCCCTTACTTAATGTGTTCTATTCACAAAACCCTATTTTCATCACTATTTTAACTAATGCACCCTGTTTTCAGTTGACTTGGAGAAGATTCTTTCTTTATTCCTTCCCTGTGACATTGGTCTCCCTTGAGATAAATGTCACACTTTTGTTAAGCTTCAAGCAAACAGGTATGGAAACAAAGAAGCATCAAGTACCGAAAATCCAGATACTAGTGGTCAAAATTCTGCTTGTGCCTCCGAACGACTCACTCAATTCTATAACCACTGGCCTAGTTCTCTTTCTGTAGTTTTACTCACAAGTGACTCTCCTGACATAACAGCTGCACCTGAGATTCTAAATGGAACCACTTATAAACAAGGAAAGATCTTGCAAGATTCTCCAAAATCTAATGAAGGAACATACGGAAAACCTAATGAAAAACCACGCTAGGACTGATACCAATTACCATGGTCACAGCTTGACTCACACATTCTACTACTTTCCAAAGCAAGCAGTATTCTTAACTGTGACCCTGCTGCTAAAGTTTGCGTAGAACAAAAGATTAGATATGCACATGTGGATGGTGTTAAGGTATACCATCTACAAGGGAAGGAACAATTTCAGTCACGGATATCTGTCAGTTCCTGCATAATGCACCAAGATGACGTACATTTGGGAAGAATACTTTCAACCCCCAAATCTTCCATCCTACAACGTTTCATGGGTTGGAACAACACTTACAAAACTATCAAAGGTGGCATCTTAGCGCTGAAACCACGCCCAAATGTGAACATAAGCCCACCACATTCTTCACCTTACATACTTTCGGATTCATAGCTGCTCTCCCTCCCCTTCCCTCCTGAATTTTCCCTATCCAAACGCCACAATCGCTTTTTTTCCTCACCTCCCTTTCATCCCTCCCACCACCCCCACCCAAGTCTCGACTCTCGTCCCTTCCCCGCTATTTTTGTGTATACAACCACACTGTAGATAAATCCTTTACTACACAACAGTGTCAAAGTAACCCATATCATTGACAAAAACCTTGCATTTCTTAACAATCTAAACCAAAATCAAACTGTGTAATCACAATTCACAGCGAGTCGAAAAGTCGAAAAGAATCAACATTTCTCCAATCCATAGGTCACTAATCACACAATCAAGAAGAAAAATTTACCAATGTTCTACACAATTGATCAAAAACCCAACACAACAGCTCAAAAAAGATCACATTTTGAAAACCCAGATAATCATTTTTTTTTGCAATTAACTTCATTTCATCACAAATTAACATAATTAAACAAATGGGTTTCCAATTTCTTACCATTTCTATAAGTTTTCTGGGTATGAATTACTGCAAAAGCTTCAACTTCAATCAATCAAACTAACCAACCCAGTAATCTGTACATCAGAAATTACATGATGATTAATAACATATTTAACATAATAATTGCAAATCATGGTAAAAATGTATTGATTTTACACAAAGTATGATGAATTTTACCTTTGATTTGATATTGCAACTGTCAATTAAACTTGGTTTTGCTGAACTTGTTGGCTTCTTCTTCAAAGTTCGTTGGCCGTTGGCTTCAAAGATACGTTTAATTGACTCATACATGATGGGCCTGGACCAAACTTCGGTTTGTTGGGTCACGGGAAGATATGAAACCTGATCGATTAATACTCTTTCCGTTCCCTTGGATGGTCGGAATTTTAACGTATGGTTTGGATTCATTTCATATGCAAACGTTCACGGTATAAATAAAAAATGAGACAATTTCGGTGGCGCAAATGCATAGTATTAAGTTGGCTAGAAAGCCACGGAGGCGATTTTGACGCTGACAGATCGTCACATCCTAAAGGGTTAAAACTCTAACACGAGACAAACTAATAATCTAATATTTTTATATGGAAAATTTATGCTTTGATTGTGAGAGTGAAATTCGTGCTGAACATTAAAAAATTCGAGGAAATAAGAAAGTACTCGTGTTTGATTATGTGAATGAAATTCGTGCTACACATTAAAATTTCGAGGAAATAAGAAAGTATTTAATTATGCAAGTGAAATTCGCGCCAAACATTAAAAATTCGAGGATATTGGAGACTATGATCAACAAGCACGAAATAGAAAGTGGACCATTATTCCGGTAGAGCAGGAGCCCAACGAATCCCACCTGGAAAAATTTGTAAAAACCAAATAATCTGTCAAAGTCCACGGCCCACAAAAGCTACCCTGGCTTCCGTCAATTTCATCAATTTAACAGCTTGCACTTCATGTGGCAAGCACATACCGGAGTATATACTTCTTCGGAAAGCTATTCCGATTTTTATTCGCAATCGCGATTGAGAAAATGTTTAGTTGTTTCGATTAAATCACGGAAAACTATGTCAGTATCATAACTATAGCTTTGAGTTATAGATATAGTCATACACGTGATCCATAATGTTCGTTAGATTGAGCCATCGCTGAAATATAATTATCTACGCTACTCGTTTTACCTCAATATTTCACTTAGAGCTACCCCATGTCGTACAAATCCTAAAATATCTTAATAACTCCACAAATATAATCACACAACAATATTTAAAATCAAACACTTGTTAGTTGTTTTGTTGTAACACATACAGTTAGTTGATTAATGTTCTACAAAACAAAGATTCAACGACTATTTTGTCTCATTCCTATTTGAGTATTGCGTAACAAAGACTGGTAGGAAATACACACGTTCTCCCTCATACATTCTGAAGTTCTGACGTATGAGATTTATGCATTAAATATTTATTTGACCATTAGTTATAAGTTATACAGATGTTGTTTGTGTTGTTAAGATACTGGCATAATATCTTTAGTCATTGTCGATCCAACTTGTGCATTACAACTTTACTTTAACATGAATGAGAAGCAACCTCAAATAAACATTTGATGAAAGCAACATCTGAATTTAGAAATATTGCTTACCAAATCCTAGAGGCAAACATGGAAGAAGCGACAATCAATCGATACAAATTCTTGTGTGAAACCAAAAGCAAACTCATTTTTCAAAAGGAAGGTACAATATGACTTTTGTCGATGAAATAAACGATAGAATTTTACCATGCAACGTTGAGGTGTTGCAGAAAGGTTTTACCTTAGTGCATGCTATGAGAGGGGTAACAAAAAACGATTTTAATTACAACACTTTTTTTACCAAACCGGAAATTCGAAGAAGATAAGAAATCGAATAAATGTAAAAAAGATGGATAAGGGGGAAAATAGGAGATGTCCCTGTCCCTATCCTTTTAACTAACAAGAACCTACAATCCTTAAAACTTCAGGACAGTAGGACATCAAAATGGTGTCCTTAGTTTTAAGGGCCATCAGATTCTCACTAACTGAAGTGCATTACATATACCTGGATTTCTAGTACTACAACAAATACTCGGGCCGAAAAAGAATGAGAAGATAGATAGATAGCTGTATGTACAAGAGATTTCCTACCAGAATAGGGGAGAATTGGGACTTGGTTATATTAAACTTGTGAATGAAGATGTCAGCATGTAAGGCAAGTTTGCTAGCGGCCCTCGTTGAGCCGCTAGTTCATGAAGATCCCTCACTATCTCGAACACTGCCTCGGGTTTTGCCAGTTTAAGGGCATTCTCAGACATTCTATTGAGCTCATCTTGTTTGGTACTGAACCATTCTGCGACTATCCTGGCCGTTTCCTTAGGACTTCGTGTGAAGACTCCTGCTCCGTTTTCTACCACGTAAGGTACATTGCCTTTCTCCTGAAGTATCCACAAGAAAAGGGTTAGAGTGATCAGATCAGATTTCGACCTGTCATCTGTCTCTTAGCAGACTACAAACCCTGCATTCAGCAATTTGCATCAAACATGCATGTCAGCTTACTTGTCCAGGAATGTAGTCGTTCAGGATGATTGGAAGTCCCCTGATCAATGCTTCTGCTATCGTGCCTGGTCCTGCCTGTTACAACCGAAAATCAGACATTAATTCTTAGAAGGTCTTAAAAGAATTACGCAACAAACAGTTGCAAAAACACGAGCAAGATGTAAATTTCACCTTTGTAATAATGCAATCACAGTTTCCCATCCATTTCTCCATCTGCTTCTCAAATCCTCGAACCTGTAATTGTAAGGCACTGATATTAGAATCGTATTACATAATGTTATCTGCTGGTATTATACAAGACTAACTAGATGACAAAACAGGTCAATTACCTTAACTGGGATTTTCCACTCCAGTGATTCAAGAGTGGAAGCTAAAGATTTATTGCGGCCACAGATAATGATCATTTGCCCAATGGGTTTCCCTAGCTGCTTGTCGAATAATGATTCTCCAAGAGCAAGGGCGGTCTTTTTTACAGGACCCATCCCTTCACCACCTCCCATTAGTAAAACAGCGGGCAAATGTGGATCCATGTCGAGCTCTACTCTCAGGTCATCCTGAAAGCACACGCGAAAATAAAAACAATCAGGGGCATTCTTCTTAAAGAGCATCAGCAGATCAGTAAAAAAAAGTCTGTCAGCTGAGTAAGATCATCAAATGTCCACCTTTGAGAGAACTGCATGGGCAAAAGAGGGTCTAACGGGCAAACCAAACACTCGAATCTGAGAATCCTCTAGGCCATCTAAGGAAGCTCTCTTTGCAACTTCCTCTGAAGGGCAATAACATCTATTGACACCAGGATGGAACCTGAATACGGTAGCTGAATGTCAGGAATACAGCGTGACATATAAGCTGCAGCTTTGTTTTCGAGTGAATTCCAGCTTACCAAGTTGGATGGCAAGAGTTGAGGTCAGTGATAACAGTTACAAAGATAACTTTCTTCTGAAGTCCTTGCCATTTGAGAACCCAAAGCGGAATATGTTGCATAAGAGGATGAACACTAATGATTATGTCCGGCTTGTACTCCATTAAACCAGCCTCGACTTCCCTTCATCCAATTCAAAACGTTTCACTATCAATCATTTGCATTACTGGCAATGAACTAATGCACCAACTACCAGTCTACCACCATACCAGACCATTTTTTCCAAAAGACACATGACTATTTATCAATTAAAGATGCATACTATTCAATTGAGCTTGGCATTATTTACCATAAACAGCCATGATTTCAATCATTCATGATGCATATAATATACAGTAACCCATATCAGAAGGTGCTCAGGATATCATTCAATTACATCGAAAGTTAGAACCTTTGCTATGCCAAATTAGTCTAATCAAGAGATTATTTTTCGACACTAAAGAATAATCAGCAAAACCAGTCTTATCAGGAGACAGAAGAGCCAGCAGATGCCAAAGCATGATTTAGACTGATAGATTCTTAAGGAATCTATTATCTTAACTCAAGATAATCCTCCACGATTAAAGGAATCGACAAAAGGGCTTTCAGTACAGATAATGAGATAGCGCGAACAAACATACTTGGCATAGAAGGCAGCAATAGCAGCAAGGTACATGGAGTGAATCCACCTAGGTGAAGTACTGTGAAATGCAACCTTCCAAAGCTGTACATGCTTCACCATGAACTTGTACTGTCTTTCCATGTCATTCAACGGCCAACCAGTGTACTCTTTCCAGACATCCTTAATTATTATCTGGGACCACAACGTGCAAATCATCAACAAAACTTCAACACACAACTTACACAACAATCTACATGACATAATTTAACCTTGTTTTCTTGTTTTTCACAGAAGATGCATACAATTTTGCAATTTCAAAGAAACTCCTGTTTTTTTACTTGCAAACAAAGAAGGAAATTTCAGCTTCTAAGCAAAATCTATGTGGGGCAAATTTTACAAATTTTGAAACACAAAGTTTGAAGAGATCATTTGAGTGAAGCAATCAACATGGTGTCGAAAATTGAGATTTAAGATTTTCACCAAATTACAAGTTAATAACAATCACACCCATTCCATTCGAAATTTCGACAAGAAGAAAACATCATGATTAATCAAGGACTTAAAACAATTTTAACAACAAATTAACAGAAACAAAAACACAACCACCAACCAGTCCACCACCAACGGGTCCGCTAACATTAATCAATCGTCTTTTGAAATCGTCATATGTATAAAAAGTTTTGTGTATGATCGTCCTACGAAAAGTTCAGTTCCCATTTCCCCACGACAATAATCACACAAAATTAACTCAAAAGTCAACAGAAACCCCCAAAAAAACCAACAGTAAAAATCATCATTTCCCAAATTAACATAAAATTACCCAAAATTACCACAAACCCATTAAACTCAACCACCAAAATTACTCCTCTAAAACAAGAAAATTAAACCCAAAAAAAACATCCAATAATCAACCACTAGCCAAAATCAACATGACTTAACCCAAAATTAACACAAACCCATTAAAATTAACCACCAAATTACACCTCCAAATCAAGAAATTAAAAATCGAACCCAACAACAACAACAACAACAAATCAAACCTTATTCCCGAAATGATTTGACCGTTGACTAACATGAATCGTCATAACAAAACCGAAGAATAAAAAAAAAAAAAAAAAAAAGTCATGACTCACATTGTATTCATCACCAAATTCCAACTTGAAAGAATCACGAATAGCTTCAGCAGAAGCACGATGACCACCACCAGTATCACTCATCAAAATCAAAACATTCTTACTTCTCTCTGCTCCAAGTTGGACCATCTCCATTGTGGTGGACCCACCATCCCCATCATCATCATCTTCCATTGTATCATACGCTCCCATTGCTCCTCCTCTTCCTCCTGATGAGGGTAAATATGACCTTTTTTTACTGTTGGTAATATTATTATTATTATTTTTTTTATTGTTGTTGTGATAATAATAGTAACTCCCAACTCTTGAGAAAACAGAGCTTAATGATGATGATCTTTTTGGACTAACCACCGACATCACCATCTCTGTGTATATATATACCCAACAAAAAAACACCACTTTCTCTACACTTGGTTTTATCCAACGGTCGAATTTGCTCGGGTTTCTTGTTCTTGAAGTTTTTATTCGACCGCCGGAATTCGGGTATAATAAAGATGAAATCTTTGCTAAAATTTATATCACCATCTTATTATAAACTAAAGATTGAATTAAAGATTCAATCTTTATTGGTTTTTCTTGCTTTTTTTGATAAATTATAACAACATATTATGAATTATGAAGTAAAGATTTGATCTTTATGGGTTTTTTTTGGTGAATTTGATGAAAGGGGGAGAAATATGAAGTGGGTTTGAAATTATATGAAATGGGTAGTGAGAAATATGAAGAAAGATTTGGTCTTTAAATTGTTTTTTTTTTTTTTTTAGGTTTAATTTGACCTATAATTTGGGCAAGAATTAAGCTTTTTTATTTGTGGGTTTTTTTAGAAGAAGAAGAAGAAGAGGATGCTTGGAATTATGCTGGGTATTTTTTTATTTAATTTAATTTTTTTTTGGAGGGCAAGAAAATTCAAGTTTTTATAATAAAGGTGATGCGAAATATGGTTCAGAATGTTCTGCTGTAAAGATCCGAATCTTCTTATTGGCTCAACACAACAGAGAGAGTTTTCAAGTGTAAAGAAGAAATTTGTGTTGTTTTGTTTTGTTGTGCCCTAAAATTTTAATGATTTTTCCGAGTATAGTGGTTGTTCTTTCACTTTTTGGGCCACATCCTTTATTTTCGAGGCATAATTGGGAGTTTATTCCTTTGTGAATTATGATGGAGTTAGTGCAAATTGCTTGGTAGTGTGTTTCGTTTAGTTGATGCCTCCGTTGTTTTACCGTCATATTAAACGTTAGTGGAATCAAAGTGATAGAACGGATATTTTTGGAATCTAGTGTGTACTGTATCGTGTTATGTCATATATTGACTTTCGCAAGTGGAATCAAAGCCAATTATTGATCTTCTTTGGGTTGGTAACTTGTTTAGTGAAGCCTAGGCACAAACATAGGATGGGTACATACGACATCATTAAGTTTTCGAAAAATTCACGTGGTACCCTCGAACTTTGGCCGATTGCACATGGTACCCAATTTCGCAAGTTTGTGCACATGCTACCCCTAAACCTACTACTTTGTGCACATGGTACCCAAATAGTAACTTCCGTTAGATTTTTCCGTTAAGTGATGATGTGTCGGTTAGTTGTTAGGTAATTAGTTAATTAAATTATGGATTTAATATTTCAATTTAAAAAAATTCAATAAATTCTTAGAAAAATAAATAAATTTTTTTCAAATAATTTTTTCAAAAAGACTTTATTCAAATAATAAGTTGGGTACCATGTGCAATCGGCCAAAGTTCGAGGGTACCACGTGAATTTTCCGAAAAACTAATTTTTCTAGGGGTACCGTGTGCACAAAGTGGTAACTTGAAGGGTACCATGTGCACAAATTATGATTTTTCTAAAAGAAATAATATTTTTTATGAAAAAAAACTTTTTTTTTTTGGATTTTTTTGTTTATGAAAATATTTTTTGGATTTGTTTTAAAAAGTCAAAAAAAATTATTTTTATTTTTATTTTTTGGTTTTTTTAAAATGGAAAATCATCATTAATATTAACTAATTTACATAAAATCTAACTAACACATCATCACTTAACGGAAAATCTAACGGAGGTTACTATTTGGGTACCATGTGCACAAAGTGGTAATTTCGGGGGTACCATGTGCACAAACTTGCCAAGTTGGGTACCATGTGCAATCAGTCAAAGTTCGAGGGTAACACGTGAATTTTCCGTTAAGTTTTTAACTTTAGGTGATATCAAATTGATCTGATTTTTCGAAATTGTTTGGAAACGAAGATGAAATGGTCTACTCGTCTACGTTACACTCTCCTTGTACTTTACGCTTGCACATCCTTATAATTATTCAAACATAAAGTGAATGACGTTGTTGCGAATTAAATATCAGGATTATGTCCTTATTGTTAAACTCAATTGATAATGATGCCAATATCCTGAAGTATATCTTGTACTAATTAGGACAGGAAACTGTAATTAGCTTATTAATCCCTGGGCATAATTTAGACAAAGACGTGCAAATGCATATTATACCACATCACAAATTGGAGCACTATGTAACGTAGGGTTGAAGAAAGTTATTAAGCTGGAACTGCGGGACCAAATGCAGACTCAATTTCGCTGGAAGTCCAACATATAAACAATCAAAATCTACTAAGAAATTTTATTGTTCTTTTTCCTTCCAATTTGAAGAAAGTTTATGTTAAAGGGGTAGGCATACTCTAGTATAAGTGACCAAGTTCTGGAATGGTCAAGAGTCTCAAGACCTTTTGACGGTATATCCTGAAATTTATGAACCGCCTGCCAATAAAGAGCGCAAATTACGAGTGAAATAGATCTCAATAAGTTTAGTGTGTTCATCTTAATCATTAGTCATTAGACTAAGACGTTGTTAATAAACGTTCCGCTAGTGAGTAAACTTCACTCGTCTAATCTTCTTGATCACATGCTTTACAATCATGGAGGAGATATGGTATTGAGTCTATTGACTACAGTACAATATAATTAATGCATTGATCTTTGTTTAGCTTATTATCTCAAGTTGTTGCTTATGCATTGAGTACCTTAATATCAATATGTAACCAATCAGCTGTAAATTAGAGAGCATCAATAATGTTTGAGCATATACTTTGTAAGATACTAAAATATACCAATTACAATTTGCATTGCATAAGCAACAACTTGAACACCCATACTGGCTAGCTAGCTAGTGGAGTCATTTGTAGGGTTTTTCATGTCCTTTTCAAAATGATCTCATTAGCTACTTACTAATCATTGAGTTATGCATCAAAAAAGCGAAAAAGTAGTTAAAATAAAAAATAATTTTCTAATTTTTAGAGCCTCACTATGAATCAATTAATCTGAATTTCAAATCCTTACACTGTCTCGTTTGAACTATAGTCTTCGTAGAGATATAGTAGTATACTATAGAGTCGTATGACATTTACACGACCCGCATTTGACTCAACCCGTCTTTTATTACCACTTACATTTCCGAGAGGGTATCCATGATTATAGTGGGCCTCGTCCAGTATATACAGCTCGGGATTGCAAAATGATTTTGTATGGGCCAGGACCTTGTCGGTTATATAGACCTTGGTCCTTTAGTAGACACGGATCATACTTCATTGCTGAGTTTTTCTCCGAAGTCCTCTTGACGTCATTTTACGACACCAGACGAAAACCTTATGAACCTCCCCAGTCTACGTTGTCGACCGGTGATCGAAGCTTACTCCTTCGAATCCCCAACAGTTGCCTTTGGTGGAGACTGGAGAGGCGAGGCGTCTCGAGTCTATGAACAAGTCACAAATTACAATAATTGAGAATTCAAAGTCACGGTAATGGTCATACATAAGTTAACAAATTGAGGCCAGGATAGCAACGCCGTATCCATCAGATACGAGTCATACGACCATGAGGGCTGCGAGGTAGAGAACTGCAACATATATACATTAATGATCGCAACGAAAGATTCAGCTACAACATAGTTTTGTGAATGTGAGTCAGACTAGCATGCAGTACAAAAACACCTGAACGTTACTCTTCCCTCACTACTACAGCACAAGGGTGAAAGCCTAGTTTTAAGTACAAACCTAGAGCTACAGGGTCAGGGATCGGATCCTGAGACGACAGCATAAACCGTCCTTCCTGCACAACTATTCCCTCACTAGTTAATCTATTGTGTATACAACGTCAGTGCCCTATGTGTTCGTCTGAACATAATCAGCCTCAACTTTGGGGATAATATCGCAGCACATTGGACAGGGCGGGTCTCTTTTGTCTTCAATACTAGTCTTCTGTTCCAGACAATCAGCATGATAAATGTGCCCACACACCAGAACTGCGACAATAGATAGCTCTTCTGAAGCAAGAGTGCTTCCGAAATTATGTGGTTTACGTCTTAAGGATTTCTGGCATAATCCACATACCATCTTCACGCCATCAGCTGAAACTCCTTCAGTAATGGAGGAGCCTGTCCTAATTCTTTCTGGCCGCCAGAAGCCCCTCTCCCGGAACTCGGTGAATTCTACATTTGGGTTTCATAAAATACACAAAGTTAGGACTCATTCTCAAGCAAGGAATCATGGACAAATGAACAACAAAGAAAACGACATTATCCCAACCCCTCCCAAGGTTCCAGCCTATGGCAAGGTAAGGGAGATAGTAACTTCTATGTACAAATACAACAACAACAACCAAGCCTTATTCCCAAAATGATTTGGGGTCGGCTAACATGAATCGTCATCCAGTAACCGTCTTGTGTACGCCAAGAAATGTCGAAAACGTTGTAAACATATTAGAAGTATTTAAACACTTTAGTAACTTCTATGTACAAATGAAGGATATAAATTTTTAATGATGCACGAGTACAGGAACATCTTCGAGGAGTAATGAAAAACTGTGTGCCAAAATGGGCCGAACCAAAATATTGTTGGTACCATCACCATTTCGCAGGAAATGCCAGATACATAACACCTGCCTCAATATCATTAGCGATCCAGATTATCACATTACAAATTAACGAAAGAAAAATCTCTTCTCAGAAAGGAAGCTTCCTGTTAAAGACTCTTTGAATTCCAAGTTCTGTTATTAAATACATATGAAGAGGCATGCATGTAGAGTTATAGTTCTTGTTACTAGAGACGATTCATGTTAGCCGACCCCAAATCATTTTGGGAATAACGCTTGGTTGTTGTTGTTGTTGTTGTTGTTGTTGTACCAAGGCCCTAGAACTAGTTTAGTCCTATAAACAGGGACAATGAGTTGGATTGAGATAGTGTAGTAGCCACAGAAAAGTGCAAGTATTGTGTGGGGTTTCCCCATCCAAGCTCCTTAAGTGAAAGGGTGTACTTGCGTTCTTAAGTCAGTAATTGTGTGAGGGTTGTCAAGTCCGTCCTTAACTTCTATTTGTGAGACTACTTTTATAGCAGAGACGATTGTGTGCATAAAGTTCACTTTTCTCTATCAAGTTACTTCTTGAGCTAGAAATTATTGCGCTTCTCAGCTACACCTCCCTCCAAGGCTATAACAGTTAAGATTGCAGTACAACTGGATCACGTCTGAATTCTGATCTATACTTTGAAGTTATACTCTTATAAATCCAAAAGGTAGAGGTTCTCACTTTTGCTGCATGCCATAAAAGCTAGCAAGCAAAAGGATTGCACAACCTGACACCCTTACACTTCATGCTCCATAGTCTTATACGTATGTAAATTCGATTCAAAGTGCAATTTCTCATATTATCCTAATCAGAAGCATTCGATTTTCAATCTCTAATCTGTGAAAAAAGACGCCTCTAAATTTCTTAGTTTAATGCCCAAATTATCAATCATTCCTTGTATATTCTTGACTCATTAGTACAATGTTTTTTTCTTTCTGTAGGACAAATATCCAAATTAGACCGTACAGTTACAACTTAAAAATGCAAGTCAACCTTACAAGCTAACTCACCATCAAATGCAGCACATCCCGTGGGCTCTCACTTACCAGTCACGATGTGAGAACACTCCCTCCCAAAAAGATTTGTCACATTTCAATACAGAACCCAAAATGAGAGGCCACTTTCTATACTTCGTAACAGATTTTTTTTTTAATATTTGACACTTTGAAGCTAAGGGAGAAACAGATACACTATAGTTAAATTGTGAGCTTTCTAAAGGTAATTTGTCTGGACAGACAATTTTTCTTGTTTTCTACGGAACAAGCTTCACCCAAATGTAATCAATTTTTTGGGTACATAGCCACCGAAAGAGAATGGTTTCCCCCCCCCCCTTCCCCCCTCAATTCAGTTCCATCGGTCACCAATTGATTGTAAAACAAGCCAATTTTATAGAGTCGGAAGTTCCATAAGCTTCAACTTCAGGTACGATCTTAAATGCAATATAATTTATGCAGGTCACTCACTAAGTCACTAATGCAAAAGTTCAAGATGGAAAAACCATTGTTTCAAAACAACAAAGCAATATATAAGATATCTGAGGACACCTCTTGATCCTTATGGGTATAAATGTATAATGATTCTCCCAAAGTCCCAATCACCATTTTGACACAGTAATTCTCTACAGAAGCTGATGCCAACAAAAAAAAAAAAAAAAAAAAAAAAAAAAAAAAAAAAAAGGTTGACCCCCTTTTCTGTGACTATGATGAATTGCAAAATATCTGATCATGAGAATGACCCGAAACTAACCTCAGGTAAGTGGACATCCCAGATATAATATAATGAAAATTGCAAAAGATGTGACAAATAGAGTTAAAAAGTAACTATTTGTTTCAAGCATGTAATACTGAGTAATTGATTGCCTTAAATAAGTCGGGATTCACCATTCCTATACTTCATCTTTGCCTTAGTCAGATGTTCATAATATGATGCAGAAGCCTTTACCTTTTCCACTCAACTAATCAGTCAGATTAAGAGTTCTTTGGAGCTGAGCTAGAATGAATTATATGGCTCCTCAATGTCAAGTGGAATTAAAGTATAACAAGTGTACGCTGCTGAACTTCCTTATCAGATTTTAGATTTTTATATCGTACTGCTCAACTTCTAAATTTCTACACTCCACCTATTGTGAAGTAGCAGCCCGCAAAGATCTTTCATCTTGGGTCTGCGGAAACAACCTCTCTAATTTTCAACATAGACTAAGGCCACATACATCCACCCCCTGTTTCGTCATAGGTGGGACCTTATTGTTTATCACATTCACCGCTACATAAAACTGCCGTTCAAGTCCTCTTCAAATTCGACAATCACACTAGGTTTGCTCAGAAATGTAATCCAAACATGATGCAATATGATTGGTTCAATGCATATATTATGGTACATTCTACTACAATGAAATCTGAAATCACCAAGAACTGAAAAGGATCTGGGGTTAGCCAGCAATACAAGTTTGTTCAAAAGGAAGTTCCCTCCTAAGTAAAACAATGAATAGAGAATGACAACAAAAGATACTTCAGAGTCGTAATCTAAGCAGGACGGGCAAAAGTGGGCAAAAGTAAGATACTTTTACAAACCATGAATAGATACACCACTTTAACCACCTTTCAAGAAATCATTCGGACTGTGCCGGACCCAGAACTTCTCTACTTAAGAGGCTACAAGGCATCTCTTGATGCGTGTCAATCTCACACTAATTGTTCAGTTTAAGAAAAATATACCAAAACAAAAACTTGTCAAGCATGAACAACAGCATAAAAGCCTTAATCTCAAAATAACTAGGAGGCAGTTAACATGAGCAATCAAACATGTCCAAGTATGAGAGTACGACGTTTAACATGCAAGCTCATTTTACAACAGAAATCACCCTATTACTACTCATCAGTGAGTATAAATCTGGAGAGAAAGAAAAGATAATAACTACGAGAGGTGAAGAAGGTTACCTGGGCGTTGGGCCAATTCAGGGTTGTATCTACCACCAAGTTTGAAACATAATCTTTCGTCGCCAAAAGGACTACCCTTTCCAAAAGAAGTAGAAGGCTTATGGTAGTTGGGTGAGTTACGTCGAGAGTAATGATTTCCATAGTGGTGACGAGAACGTTTCAAAAACATTGAGCGGCTCAAGTTGTAATGGTGTTGACCAAGTGAAATTTGAGAATTTGAATGCCTCCCATGGTTATCCATGGTTTCTTTAACAGAAGAATGAGGCTTGAGAAAATGAGTGTTATCAGGTCCGGAAGCGCCCTGTAACACAATGAATGATGTCAGCCTCCAGTGAATTACTGATAGTAATAGAAGAATATAAAATAGATGGAATATTGCACCACGCCCCATATCCTAAGTTTAAGTAGCAAAGACAGACCTCTCTTCTTGCCAAAAAAAAAAAAAAAAAAAAAAAAAAAAAAAAAAAAAAAAAAAAAAAAAGAAGACAAACCTCTTCTGGTGTCAGATTCCTTCCAGACGAACATGGCACAGAATCTGCACGAGAAAAGTACCAGAACATAAAATGACCATTAGCTTATTACTACTAACAAGCCATAGAGACCAACTTATCTAACTCAAACTAACACGATAAGCAACAAGGAGATAACCCAACCCACTAATATGATCACGCATTATTCACGCTTATATAATTTGAAACGTCTCTATCTAGACTGCGTGGGCGATAATGAAATTGCACACAATTCCTAAAAGATAAATAAGCCCTCATGGTCCTCAACAAAGGGCACGGTGCTAAACTCTGCCACAAGTGTGACTGCACCTGCAGCCTTGTACAAGGAACACAGAGAAAGGCACTCGAAAACCACGAGTAGACAAGTAGTCCATTTATGAAACCAGCTATGTTATGCATAAACTTGAAAACCAATGACCTGAGGAATACGAACGTATTCTTGCTTCCAATTTTAGCTCCATACCTACTTTGATGTCTCTAAAAGTCAGACCATTCATTTTCTTAGCTCAGTAATCCACGTACCCAACCAAAATAGCTACATATTCAACAATAATGTGGATATTTCTACTTCCACACAACTTAGTCCCTTAACACCATTTTGACCACAAGAACAACTCAGACATGATAAGCTACAAGATGAACACGGCACCCAAACAAATGGTGAAGCTCTTATACAAAATCAGTCCGCTTTCAGGCATCAATCAAGCAATTACCAATTTACCATACAAAAATAAGCTTATTATTCTCCGGATGATGCAAGATCAAATCTTGATCAAACAACCGTTGCCATCAATCAGCATGAGGCAAACATATTCACAGGACAAAAACCAGGCAACAAAAAACTAAAAGCTAGCACGATGCAAAATTTCGACAAATGTACGAATAGGCCTCAGCCTAAGCAAGTTCAGCTCATTCCTTCTTCCATTATACATAAAAACGCGAAGGAAGGATCAATCGTTACGATCACAGACCCAATCAAACCACGCTCAACTTCGACGAAAATGGGAGCAAGCAGCCGTGCAGCTAGATTGTACTCACTCACCCATTCATTTACAAAATCGCATAACCCGACATTGTGAGTCACGATTCTTATGCAATTTACTCAACAGATCATCCTCAATTACCCCTCATTTCAATTGTAATAAACACGCCACTTTCACATGCAAGAACCAGGTGTACAAACTCACAAATTAGCACAAAAATTCACAAAATTCACATAATCACCACCTTTATCCAGATCAAATACAAGATAAATTAACCATTAACCTCAATTCCAACCTCAAAAACACATCAAATTACCAAAAGCTTCAAGAACAAGTTCACAAACTCATCAACCAATAAAAAAAATCCAATCTTTTCACAATCTGATCAAACCCCATGATTCTTACCCGATCAAAAAATGATGGGTCACTCAAAATTCCCCACATTTTCACAATTCAAACACACCCCATCATAAAATTACACCAAAAATGCAACCCAAAATAAAAATTAGGGAAAAAAGATCAAAACTTTACAATCAAATTAACAAGAAAAAAGAAAACCTGAAGGAGTATGATGATGAGCAGAAGATGATGATGTTCCTGTTCTTTTTCGTTTGCCCATGATTATTATTGATTAAATTTATTTTATTTTTTAACCGAAGATTTAGGAGAAATTTTAGTAGCTATAAAAATGGTTGATAATCATCATTTTTTATTTTTCTCCTCAAAAGAGAAATATAAAAATAAATGAAGATATTCCACTCAAATTAAACTTGCGATCAAAAAAAAAAAAAAAGCAAAAGGATTATGTTACTGTATTTTTTTACTGGAATTTTATGGTGTTGGTTTGGATTTTTACGGTCCAAAAATGAAAGGCAAAGAGACAAGTTAAACAAAGGTGTCAAATGTTGTCATCATTATTTGTTGGGACACGTAGAAGTAGAGTTTTTACCTTCCATCGTACTCCCTCATTTTCAAAATATATGACTTTCTCACTTTTCGAGGTGAGACTTTAAACGTAAATATACTCTAAACGACAAGGCTAAAAATTATAAAACTATAATTTTATGAAACCTTATTTCAATACGAATCTAATGAGTATAGCTTTGCCCATAAAAATCTCATTAGTTTTTTGTTAAATCGAAAGTCAATGGCCTCCTCGAAAACCGAAAACGTCATATGTTTTGGAATGGAGGGAGTATGAGCTGTGATTTGCGGTCATGGATTTAAGTTAACCACGGAGATGGAATCCGATCTGTTCATTGTGAAGAGCAAAACGAAAAAAATTGATAATTCCTCGTCGAGACAGTATGTGTTTATAAGGAAGCCAAGAAAAGCTTCTGATCGGGATGATGTTTTTATTTACTACTCAAATTTGAGGGGTTTTACGGTCCAAAAGTGTACGCGAAGAACAAGTGAACAAAGGTGTCAAATGTTGTCATCAACGTTTATTTTGTTTTCAATGTGATTAACATACGGATTCAGATCCCCTGAAATTATTTTTTCATAGAGTTTGTAAAGTTTACTATAAATGAAAAATATAATTGAAAATGTATCTATGAAAATAAGAGATAAATGCATATGGTAGAGTTAATTTTCCATTTTAAATAAACTCTACCGTGTAGAGTTATTTTTCAATTTTAGGGGATCTCAATGCTTTACATATATGTAGGAATGTATGGTGTTTTAAGTTTTCATTGTGATCATTATATTGCTTTTAATGATTAGCTTACGACTTAACCACATTAGATGTGATTTAAGAGCGCCACAAACATAAAATTAGGCATACTTTATAAAGTAACTCATTTACTGGTTCTATATGTGGCGTTCTAATCTTGCAGTAAAAGAGGTAAAATGATTACTAAAACGTAAAAGAGGACACTAAATATACAAATGATGGTCTCACAACAAGTTAGTGTGAGACCGTCTCACACAACACTTACTCTAGAAAAAGACAAAGCGTTACCATATTGGTATAGAAAAAACCCAAGCTAGTCAACGGTGGTCAAAGCCGGTCAACGGCGGTGGGACGGTAGTGGATGGGTCTAGTGGGTTAGGTGAGGGGATAAGAAAGTAAGTGAAATATATGGTTGTGTTGTATTTTAGGGGGGAGAGGGTTTATTTTGATGATATAACACTATCATTACATGGTCGCATACTATGAGTCGGTCTCACACTAAAACGACCATAAACTAATAATCAAAGAGTGTTTGACATCTTTTGTAAATGTAATTCACTCTAAAGACAAATTCGATAAACTGCAGATCAATTTAATCAATTCGTTTCAAACTTGAGTTGAAAATATCGGATTATTTTCGAGCCTGAGTTGAAAATATCGGATTATTTTCGAGCCAACTCCCGGGCATTATTTTGGGTCGGATCAATTATTAATAGATCTATTTAGAGTAGCGAGACAAGTATAAGACTTAAAGAGTACGATTAGGAAATTTGATTTGCCGCTCACTATCTTCCCCCTTTTTCATTTCTTTCGTAAAAAATAACCCTAATTTTCTCTCTCCTCTTCAACAACAATGGCGGACGAACCCCCTGGTTCTCAAATCAATGTAATCACATCACTTGAAGATTTCAAAGTTGGAGAAGTCGCAGGATATTATGATCGTGGCTTTTTCACCTACCTGTTATGCCGCAGACTTGTGGACAATCAACGATTCTCTCAACGATCTGAAAGATCGGGTGCTGGTTCTGAGCACAATGCCGCTTTCGCCGAGTTCTTCAGTTTTCGACGCCGCGTTTGCCGCTTCAGCCGCCATAGCAGCCAATGTTCGGCGTCCTCTCCCCGACCTGCTCCGACGCCGACATCCTCCTTATCAGGCGGCAGATTGTCATTTCTGATGTGAATGTCATCGTCTTGTGCACGACACCACGATGCCGCCTCTGCCTCCGCTTCCTCCACCCTCTCTGCCTCTCTCCTTCCTATCCACCCCAACCTGTATCTTTGGCAGAGTCTTTTCACAAGAAGAAGAAGAAACATGTAATCTCGATTCTATTTTGTTATTGGCGATTTTGGTGGCTTGCGACCTCATGAACCTCCCTCCTATCCACCTCAACTTGTCTCTTTGGCGAGTCTCTACCTATGGAAAAAGAAAAAACATGTAATCTCAATTCGATTTTGTTATTGGCGATTTTTCTGGTTCGATTTCGTATGATCATTTGTTGGTGTGCTACTTCCATTTGTTGTGCTACGTTACACACGAATAAGTTTCCATTCAACGCGTTGAATGGCAAAATGTCGTTTCAAAAGTAATTGAATCACTTGAGGATTTCACAGAGAAGCTCGCGGTTTATGGCGGACGAATCTCGTATTAATGTAATTGAATCACTCGAGGATTTCACAGAGAAGCTCGCGGTTTATGCTGCACAAGATATTGACATGATTGTCGTTTTCTCGCCAACCTGTTCCGCCGTCGACGTGTCGCAAATTATACAGCGGATCGAGGATTTCCATGATCGGGTTGTTGTGTTGAGTACAATCGCAATTCCGTCGCCGCAAGCCACCGTGTTCGCCTCCGCCTCCGCCGCTTCGGCTTCCGCTTCCGTCGCCGCTGATTCCGACGCGTCCGTCGCCGTTTCTGCCGCCTTCTACGCATCATCCGCCTCATCCACCCCCGCCGCCGTATCGGCCACCGTTTCCGCCGCCGATAACGCCACTGTTTTAGCCCAAGCTGTCACCGCCGCTTCCACCTCCGCCGCAGAATCCGCCAAGACTTCCGCCGTCGCCTCCGCCGCCTCTGCCGCTTCCGCCACTTCCACCGCCTACTTCACTTTACTCAACAGCGCGCTACTGTTTTTCGCGGTCTTTTTGCTCACGAGAAAGCCACCGGTGAAACTTAATATCGCCTTGTGGCATTCCATTTTTGCCAAGAAGGATAAGAAAGGTAATTTGTTTCTTTCATTTTTTTTTTGCTTTCAATTGGCGTAATTCATGTTATCCAGTTTCTTTAAATTCTGAAGGTAATAGTATGGATATGGAAGTACGATGTTAGTGGTTTACGAGACTAGAGTATGAACTTCAATCGGAAGCCTAACGAGTCTAGATTGAAGTCAATGACTGCATATACTACTGGTATAGTACAATAACTAGGTTTGAGCGTGAGCGTGAGGATTCGGAATTAGTAAGGCGAGGTTTGAGCCATTTTAACTGGATTGCCTCCTAAATTGTCTTGAGGCGAGGTTACTTTGTTACAATCCCCCATGACCACCCACCGAACAGTCACCAATTGGGGCAGTACTGTCGTAAGCATGTCGAAGTGATGATAACCTTGGTATGGTAAGTTTGCCTTATATGCTATCTAGATTGGGTCTGCGGCTGCCTGTAAACGACTTCACTGAAATCTGAACTCTTTCTGAAAGTTGAAGTGGTGGGGATATAAATATTACGGAGTATATACTTACAGTAGTATAGGTCGTTGTAATGCGCTCATCATGTCATGCTTTTACAAAGTGTAATTTTGTATATGGAGTCACCAAGTGCTGATATTATGCATAGAATTACGGATGATTCCGAGCTGCCCACTGTCAATTACCCATCTACTGTGAATTGTAATGCACCTGTTGCTTATTTTTGTATTTGGATCATCCGACATTCATGTGGGGGGTCTAAGAATGGTATTTAGTTAGTGTTGTTGGCGGTTTTCTTTTTACGCTGTGTGACTTTGCTACTGATTATGTAGTGGAATCCTGTGTAATGAAAAAGGACAACTCCATAGCCTAAAATGGTGGCACAACGCGTATAGAAATAGCGTAAACAATAATTCTCCCGAGTTCCTTAGGTTCTGGCCAGTTTTCTAAGGGCTGCCAGGATTATTCGGATATGATTCTCCAAAGATTATACCTTTTACTTCTTGTAGATATACTGTTATACTATAGCAAGAATAATGGTAGATCAGACTAATAGCACAATAAATTTTTTGGTAGATATAGTGTTATTCAAGGATGGGCCACAACCCGTAACTCTACTTGTCCCTCAGTTTGGTTTATTAGACAAACTTTTTCTGGTCATTTTACGATCTTTTCTTCTTTGGTAAGGATAGCATGATTATGGTAATCGAGAGGTAATCTAGTGGTTTACCCATACCGGGTAAAAGTTGATAACGAACCAAGGAAAATCATAAGGTACCCGGGGGTATTTTTCCTTTTTGTATCCCCTCCCATTCTAGGAAATAAAAATTAAAATGTCAAAAGAATTAACAATACGGTGAGACCGTCTCATTGTACCAGTGTCCCAACACTTCGAAACGTGTCCGAGTAACATAGCTTATCCACTCTTGTTTTGCGTTTCTTTTTTGTGAAATCTAACTTCTTTTGAACTGATTGATGCAAGGTGATTGATGATTTGTTGCAGGAAAATGATTGATGATGATTTGATGCACAGTACTGAAGATGATGATGTGTTGATACCCTTAGTATGATTTTGTAGGTAAAAGTGTTACTCCGTAATTCAGTACAGTCATTAGTGCAGGAAGTCACACTGAGTAAAGCTAAAAGTGTTACTTCTGTGAAGGAATTAGTGCAGGATAGGAAAGGAAGCCACACTGAGTAAAGGAAACGAAGAGATTTTTACTCTAGGAACTTTATTACTAGCAATTAGTAGTTGTAAACTTTTGGTCTCTTCTCCTTGTCTGGTACGTGGTACCCCTCTTACTAGGTTCTCATATGACGGGATTTTTGAACCACGGCATGGTTTCCATTCTTGCTTCCTTGTTCTCATATATATACTTACTATCGACTCACTCCATTTCAACGTACGTATATGTTGTCTTCCCGACTTCCCTGTTGCATATATCGTGATCTTCTTCTCGTAACTTTCACCATAGTATTAGTATTGTCAAACGTTCAAAAGTTTAATGCGTCGACATAAAATTATGCCAAACATTGGTAGATCGGCATGGCACAAAATAACTCTTATTAATTTCCTCAAAATGATTAATAAACGTAACACCATAATTAAATAAAGTCCCTAAAACACGGGGTGTTACATAGGCCCAGGTCAGCCGTCTAGCGGGGGAGATCTTGGACCTGTGTTGATGTTGGTATGGTTTGATTGAGGCGCGACGAGGACGCCGCGTTCTCTAAGTCGCAAATCCTTCTATACTATTAAAGGAGGCTTTTCTAAAGCTCCCACAACGACCGAAGCTTTTCAGAGAGTTTGGGTAATTTTTTATTATTAAAAGTAATCCTACTTCAGTATAAACAACTTTTTATTAGTATACTACTTGCAAATTATTATACTATTAGTTATTAATATATCCACATTCTTTAGTTATAGTATGACTCTTAGTTGTAGTAGGGCTTTTAACTATCATTGATAGTCTGGAACTCAACATCTAAGTCAATGTCCTATATGTACTAACCAATGTTTTAAAAACCGAACCGGACATCGAACCGGTAGCCTCGGGGGCTCGATGGGTCAAGGGGTTCGACCGGTTCAACCGGGTCACAAAACCGGATGACGTCACAATTATAAAAATATTAAATAATTAAAATATAGCCAAAATATTTAAAAAAATACATGTTAAAGGTCAAACCCGGTCAAAAACCGGTTTGACCGGTTTTGACCATGCCCGGTTTTAGGAGCCAACCGGACCGGTTCACTGGCCGGTTCCCAGTTGAACCGGCCGGTCCGGTCCGGTTTTTAAAACACTGGTACTAACTTCTTACATTCATGCACACACTACTAACCACATACTACTATGGTTTCAATAGTACTAAAAAAAAGCATCGATAAGAACTTGGAATCATCAAAAGAATCAATTATATTTTTTATTTAGGACTCCGAACTATTAATTATAAATCGCTAGCTATCCACCCTCACAAACATGAAAAAAATCAATGAAAATTATATGAAATGTAAGCTATGGTAAGTCTTATACACAACTGAACCTACATTTAATAAGAAAAACATGCCCAACTACTATAGTTGAGTAGCTATATTACACATCTCATAATCAAAGAATAAGAAAGGCATTCGGATCTAATTTTCGTATAGATGGGTTCGCCCATAATACAAAATTATATACGAGTATGTAAAACCAAGACAAGAAAAGAATGTATAGCCGAAAATGAATTTCGATCCAATATTCATGCATGATTTCATTATAAGATTTTAGTTAAGACAACACGAAATATGATCCTTATAAAAATGTAACACAAATGTATGATCTATAAAATGACGACCATGCATATGTGTAGTATTTTATATTACATATTTATAATTAAGTATGTTTAGTAGCATCAAGCATTTTAGGCATACATAAACTATAGTATTTTTGTGTTACGCAAGATTATGAAAACAAGTAAAACCAAGCTTATATATTTTAAAGTGATTATGTGGAATTATGTCAAGGTGACGTGACTCTGTTCTTAGCAAAATATCGACGTCATAAGATATTGGCGTTTAATGATAATGAAAGCTAACTCCTCAATCTATAAGTTTATTGACATAAGAATGGGTCGAATACTTAAGTTGTCAATTAGTCTATAAGAAGTTACCTTTATATTTTTTCCCAAGCGACACATGACGAGCAACTAAATGATAATTTAATCAGGTATAGTCTTATTCAATAATAATACGGATCCATAACTTCAAACTAAACATATGATATAAAAGTTTAATAATTAATCGGATATCCATTTTTTTCATCTAACGTGAACATAGAAGATCATTTAGTACTATTAATTGAAATCATTATTAAGAGACCTGTGCAACGCACGGGCTTTCATTCTAGTTATATGGTACACCTTGGTGTACCATGCCCATGGTGCACCGCGCCACGTGTCACTTCTTGATTGGCTTAGGGAAAATAAATAAAAAAAAAGCTTCCTTTCCTTCTTCACCTCTGCTCCAGTTTCTCTTCAGGAAAAAAAATCACTCTTTCATTTTTCTCTCTCCTGTTCTCGCCTCCCATCGCCCACCATCACCATCATCCACCACCACCATCATCCACCACCATCATCCACCACCGCCGCTGCCCTACCATGTTGCCCGCTTAAACGTCGCCCCTAAAACTTATGGATTTTTACAAGGTAAGTCATGGATCTAGATAGTCTATGTCATGGATGTTGATTTTCCACATACATCCATGAACATAACCTATAAAATCCATGCATTAGAGTTGTGAGATCCATTAACTCCTCATGTGAAATCCATGAATTTCAATTTTGAATTCGTTTTTTTTTAATGAAATTTCTTTATAAAATTTTTGATTTACGAAATGTTGGTGTGTTTTGATGGTTATACTAATGGTGTTGTGGGGTGGTGCATCGGCGATCGCCGACAAAACGAGGTTCAATCAAATCCATGAACCTTCATCCAAATATCCATATAACACCATCATAAGATCCATGTCATCAACTTGTTTAATCCATGGCTTATCCTAAATTTCTAATGAGATGTCAAATATTTTTTTTGGAATTTTAAAAAACTTGGTGAATTGAAGGGAGAGAGGGGATGAGGAGAGAGAAAATGTAGGGGAGGGAGACGCGCGGGGGTGGTGGTGGGGACGTGGATGTTGGTGGTGGCCGGAGTGGTTGTGGTGGTGGTCGCCGGGGATGGAGGTTGAGTTGTGGGAATGTGGGTTGGGGAAGGGAGGAATCTGGGGGAAAGATTTTTTTGGGGTAAAGTTTTTTTAATGTCAGTTTTTTTTTTCTTCTTGCGCACCAATAAACACACGCCACGTGGCATGGTGTACGGTGGACACTATACACCGTGGTGTATAGTATAAGGACTGTCTCTAAGTGGGGGAGTTTGTAACACTACGGAATTTGGAAAGTGGTTTATGGTGTTGGTTTGTCCCACATTGGGAAACTAAGGCTCATATGATCAGTTTATAATAAATTCCTACCATAATACTACCAGCGGACTATTACAGTCTCCTCCACCCTTTCCCGACACTTAGACCATGGACGTGGCAGTCGGCGGTTTTACTGTGACCTGTGTTTAATTGAAGATGAGATTCACATCTAATTTGATGATGTGAGAGAATAAATTGAAGGAGAAGGACGGTGCAAGGTGGTTTGTTGCGCGGACCACTGGGGTTAGGAAGTTCCTGAAACCGGCCCAATGGTGGTGGGGTTGGGGATGGCGGTGGCCGTTGGTGGCAGTAAGGAATGGGCTGGTGGTGATAGGTGGGTGGTTGTGGCCGTGAGGTGGTGGTTTTGATTAATGCTGTAGTTTTTTTTCCCTTTTTTTTTAATCCCTTAATCAAATCACATACATTGATAAAGGTACATTGTATGAAGATTCCAAATACACTAATTGTATGTGTACCATTATCCCACTTTTACATTTATCCGGGTAGTTCGATGGTCAAACTAGTTCGCATGATGTCATTGTGAGATGATAAGTTATATGGCCACCTAACTATAATAGTTGGGCATGATGTCATTGTGTAGATATGGTAAAGACTAAAAGCTTCTAAATTCTAATTTTGGCAAAAATTATGTAATTCTTGGAAAAAATTGCTGTAATTCTTTTTATCGATAAATAGAGGGTGCTGATTTTGCCAAGGCAACAATTACTGTTGCCAAGGCAAATTAAGCAACTCCCTATTTTACCCTTTGTGTTTAATATCTCCACCATAATTTTTAATTTACACTATTTAAAATTGGAAAACAGAATTTCACCCCCTCCTGTTTCCTTTGTTGTATACGGAGTATATCTCCTCCCATTCCCCACGCCAACCCATCCGTCCTCAGCTGCCCACTCATCCCCGCCCCATATCCACCAACGCCACCTCTAGCGTCACCGTATAGGACGTAT
This sequence comes from Spergularia bocconei, assembly GCA_963457585.1. NCBI lineage: Eukaryota > Viridiplantae > Streptophyta > Magnoliopsida > Caryophyllales > Caryophyllaceae > Spergularia > Spergularia bocconei. The sequence continues at coordinate 526,727 of OY734944.1, read as the reverse complement.
TGTCACGGAAGAGATGATGTATATTCCGCATGAATTCCTCGGCGGAGGAGGAAAGTATTCGTGCTAAAGTCGTACGACTGAGGAAGGGCTTTGCCGGTGGGGGGTCAGCGAAGCGCGTGATACCGTTGACGAATGATAAGTGTTTTGCGGGGAGGAGGAGAAAGGGTAGGGACGAATGCCGATGGAGATGATAGATAGATTGCTGGGCCCCGGAAGCGGTGTCTCGGGAGGGAGGTCGATAGCGGGGTAGCGGGATGTAGGTTGGAATGGAGGAGGTGGTGGAAGCGGGTGTTGGGGCGTGCAGATGCGGTGGTGGAATCAGGGGAGGGTTATGGAAGGGGTGGAGGCGTGGGTACTGAATACAACAATGCTAAATGGGGAAAAGATTTTTTGTTTGTCTAATTTATTTAATAATAATATGAGGGTAAAATAGGGAGTTGTTTAATTTTGCCTTGGCAATAGGAATTGTTGTCTTGGCAAAATCAGCACCCTAAATAGACATTCAAACAAACATGAACACTTTAGATGATGTCACTTGGTACATAGATAGATACGGTAAGTACAATGCCTTATCACTTATCAGCGTCTGTTTAAGTTGGTTTGTCTCCCCTTTTGTCTCCCCTCCTCTCTCTCTCTCTCTCTCTCTCTTTCCCTCCCTATTCTTCCCTCTTCTCTAACCTTCCTTCCCAAGGAAAAGAAAAACAAAAAAAAAAAAACGGTTGAATCCATCAACTATATATGCTGTTGTTGTATAATAAACCCTCCTTAAAAATAAATAAAATAAATTCGGTTGATATTATCACCGATTTTATGCTGTTGCTGTACAAAAAACCCTCCTTGGAAATAAATAAATTGAGAAGAATAACGGTTGGAATTACAGGTCCAACTTCTAGTTTACGCTGCAATGGATTGTGTAAGTTTCTAATTGAATTGAGTTTATGAAATAATTTGATTTGAGTTTGCTAATTTTTGTTCGTAATTGATTTGTCAGAGATAATATGATGTTATTTGCTCTTTAATTTGATTCATGATTAAGCTAAATTTCTCATCTTTATTAATTTCTATCTAGAATTTCAAATTGGGTTTTAATTTTTTCAATTGTAATGCTTGATTGATTGAGTATGAGGGATAATTTAATGTTTAATTTGATTCATTAGCTAAATTTTCAAATTGGGTTTTAATTTTTTCAATTGTACTGCTTGATTGATTGAGTATGAGGGATAATTTAATGTTTAATTTGATTCATTAGCTAAATTTTCAAATTGGGTTTTAATTTTTTCAATTGTACTGCTTGATTGATTGAGTATGAGGGATAATTTAATGTTTAATTTGATTCATTAGCTAAATTTTCAAATTGGGTTTTAATTTTTTCAATTGTACTGCTTGATTGATTGAGCATGAGGGATAATTTGATTCATCATTAGCTAAATTTTCAAATTGGGTTTTAATCTGTTCAATTGTACTGCTCAATGTGGAGAATATTGTTGAACTCTCAAATTGAACTTAGTTATCTGCTAGGAAGTAAAGAAACTACAAGAGTTAGTCTATGATCAGGACTTTACTGTCAACTATTGAGCACAGGGGTAATCAATCCCAGATTGTGTGTTGTCTATAACCTTGGATGACTAGACGGGGTTTACATCGATCGAGAGATCCATCTGGATGGTATTTAACCCTGTATATCCACTTAGATCAAATAGCTCTTCTGCCTGCTGGTAGCCTCGTAACAGTCTAAGTGTTGTTGTCCTCGAGAGCGTCTTATTCCTTATTCATTGCCTCTCTCCATCCTGGATATTAAACAGCTTGAGGGAAGGACTGTGCTTTAGAGATTTTAGACTGTTGAGTTACCAAATTGCCAGAGGATACTTACAGACTGTTGAGTATAAACAGTTGTTTGTATTGGAACAGCTCCCTTTTTCCTCTTGGGGCATTCAACCACAAAGTCCTTCATCCACACAGGTTGGTCCTTGGGTCATTCTGATCTGCTAGGCTGCATAGGAGACTCTGTCTATTCTTCACATGGAACATCAGTTATGTTTTGAATCTGATTCTCATCCCGTACTTGTGAGTTTACGGGAGCAGGTAACACTATATTCATTTACTTCAGTTATATCCTCACATGGCTTTGAGATAGGCATAGGATACATAAATAGGTCTTGCAAGTTTGTTAAAAGGATATATATGTTCATGGAAGGTAACATCCCTTGAGACAAATCTTTGTCCATCAACGAGACTTTGCATCTTGTACCCTTTATCTGTTTGAGGATACCCTAGGAAAACAAATGGTACAACTCTTGGCTGGAATTTGTCACCTTTCGATGGTGTATATGTAATGGCCAGGCAACCAAATGCTCTCAAATGATGGTAGTTTGGGAGTTGTTTTGTAAGAATTTCATGAGGTGTTTATTCTGGATTACAGAGGGTGGTAACCTGTTAATCAAATAGTTTGCAGTGAGGACACAATCACCCCAATATCCCACTGATAACCCTGACTAGTGATAACCCTGACTGAAATCTCAGACCTCTGTTCACCTCCAGTGCACGCCTATGTTTGCATTCAACTACACCATTCTTCTGCGATCTGTGAGCTATACTAGTTTGATGTATAATTCCTTTGGCTTTGAAGAAGCTTAGACATCATCCCTTACCAAGCTCCAGAGTAGATCTGATAACCTTGATGTTTTTCACAAACTGTGTCTGGACATATGTGATTGGTCCTTAATGCACCAGACTTGTGACACAACAGATACATCCATGTAGCTCGCGACTTATCATCAACAATTGTCAAGAGGTACCTATATTTGCACTTGTAACTCACTTTATAAGCTCCCCAAATATCCATGTGAATCAGATCAAATGGTTATTTTACATTGGTTATACTGTATGGATATGTGTGTTTGGTGTATTTTGCTAAAGGACAAGACAAGCAATTCTGACGATTTTGAGGTTTGAGTTTTGGTTTAATGCAGTATATATGCCGAATTTTAGACATAGGAGCATGCCCAAGACGATTATGCCACAGATTATAATCAAAAGATGCAGCTTTCATTGCATGAGAAACATTACACCTACAGATGCAGCCTTTGTTCCTCTTTGTGCTTTTTTAGAGCTGCTATTAAAAGCATTTATTTCATCATTCAGTTGAGTCAGAATTGGATAAATATTCATATTTTCCAATCCCAGGAAGACTTCAGACTTGTGTAATATTCACCTACAGACCTGGATCCTTGCTTTAGCATCATAACCATACTTGCTTAGCTTGTATTTCCTTCCTCCATTGGTTGAGGAAAACCTTCCTGCAAGGTCATCCCATATGGACTTTGCTGTAGGAAAGAACATCACAGAAATCTTGATGTGTTCAATGGAGTTGTTCATTAACCAAGAGACCACTATGCTATTGCAGTGGTCCCAGACTTCTTGCTTCACAACATTAGTCTGAGATACTTGTACCAGACGTGTCATGAACCGTGCCTTGCGCTTGGTGGCAAGTGCGAGTTCCATCTGTCTCTTTCCTGGAGTGTAATTTTCTGCTTTTTTGAGGAAAGACGCAGGATCAAATTTGATGGTACCCGGACCATCAGAAGGACTCGAGTACACGGGATCAGCTGTGTTAACATACGCAGGATTCCCTTGATTTGGTATCATTTCATTGTTCTCATTCATGTTGAAATGTTATTCAGAAAAAAGATCTAAAGTATGCATACACTTTTGAGAAAATTAGCCGATTTGCGGATACATTGTTTTTTTTTTTTTCCGGGAAATAATGCGGATATATTGTTGATATTGGTATAATGCAAATGGAGAGTAGGTAAAAATTTAAGTAATGCAATATAAGTTGCGGATACCACCATTGTGGCCATGAGACAAGAATTCACGATGCCATGTGGTTTGGTCATGCAAAGAAGAGAGACATTTCCACTCTTATGTGATGGGGCTATGAGAAGATTCTAATAACCAGATGCAAGAGGGAAGAGGTAGACCTTTTGTCCACTGGACCCCACTTTGCTTTAGATCTTTAGTCCACTGGACTCAAAGTTCTGGCCTTAAGTTTTGTTACATATCGGGAATGTCGATCCGAAATTTTATTTAGTTAGAGCCATTTCGTGGGGAGTCAAGTTGAATCGGTAATCAGGGTCTACTAGCGCTGGACAGCATTTGGGTACATCTTACATTTTTTTCAGGACATAAATCAACGCATGAGGAGATATGCCTGTTTTGTGTGTTTATTTTTTCCTATATTCTTATGATTTGACTAGTGATTGGTTTTAAATTTCAGATTATTGGTCATATCACCAAGGAACTAGTTCCTTGCCTAATAATAGCTGCAGCTGCATGGTGTGGATTTTGTTCCCGTCCAACAGTTTTTGATAGCAACTCACAACGTTTTAAGGTAATTTCTCTCTTGTGTTTTACTTGAAAATAGCTGACATAGTAAATCGTGCAAGTACATTTTAATGTATACATTTTCCCTGTGCATGTATATTGCAGTTGCTCTTTTGATTCTTATTGTTATTTGTTGGTTATACTTCTCCAGTCCACGTCTTGAAATTTATAATCTTGAGAGATTTCACCTAACATGTTTTTGATACTTCCAAGGGTAACCGATCTCGATCCATTGATGATGTTGGCAAGGGTAACCGACGCCGATCTATTGATGATACTTCCTATGGTGGCGGATGTTGCTCGATTAGTGATATCCCATTTTCTCGGACTTTGGGGGATCACATCAGTGATCTGCCGGATGATATTATGTTCAACATTCTCTCGCGCTTGTCACTGCGCGATGTCATGAGAGCAGCTGTATTGTCAAAAAGGTGGAGAAACGTCTGTTCATCCTTTCCATATCTGGACTTGGATTGGTCTGTTCTCACTGGCTCTTCACACACTTTTCATTCAAACAAGTGTGAACCTTATAAGGGAGCATATGTGAATAATGTGGATCAGGTCTTACGGAGGTACAAAGATCAAGATATCTTATCTCTCCGTTTGTCATGCTGCCTTAATAAGGAATATTTTAGTGTTATTAGTCGGTGGATGGATTTTGCTGCTACAAGGGAGAATTTGGTATGTCTCAACCTCCAGTTTACCTGCTTAGATCACTTGTCCTTAAGAAACTTTAAAGTGGATCCTGATGAGCTGTACACTATCTCTGGTACATTTCTTTCTGGGTTTTCTCTGTTGAAGGACCTGTATCTAGACTCATGTATCCTAAAGCTTCAGGGTGGTGTTAGATTAAGTAAATTAGTTACCCTTTGTTTACATTTGGTTGTACTAGACGGAACCCAATGGCAGTGCGTTCTCTCTAGTTTATCAAACATACAGCGGTTACAACTAACAAGATGTAATCTTCCTGAGAAATTGCGGTTTGGTGCTAACTTATGTTGTCTGAGTGTGCTTATGATTGATTTCTGTCGGGGACTGCTGGAAGTTGAGCTGAATGCGGAAAACCTTAAGTCCTTTGAGTATTTTGGTAATGTGGCTGTGAATTGCTCTTATTTATGTGCTCCGAAGTTGGAAAATCTGTATGTGTTACTGGTAGAAAAGGATCGCAACGGAGGGGAAGCTATGTTCAGCAACCTTGCTCCTAGTCTCCCTAGTCTCAGGACTCTATTTCTGGGTGGAATGTATTCGCAGGTGCGTGGAAGGCTATGGCTGTTTTTTGTCTTGTCGGTTGCTCTGTATTGTTTCTTTGGCTTCATGTTAACATGTATCCTTTGTTGGCCCAGCTACACATCTTACCTACTTCCCCGGCCATACTATTTCGTTCCGTTTCAATGCTGGAACTGTATATGAATAGTGATGACCCCGAAGCTGATCTAGTACAAGTTCTTCCTTCTCTTCTGAGAGGTTTTCCACTTCTGAAGCAACTTAACGTGATGGTAAGTATCAAATACTTGGTTTGGTGGTTCTTTTTGCAAGATTGATATAGATATTGCATCCTAGGGCTTTCCCATTTACTGAATATTTCGCTTCTTGTAGTTGCCATATGTGTTTTATCCTCGAAAGCAGGAGAAGCCGCCACAACCATATCTCCACCATCATTTAAAGGAGATTGAACTCGGTAGTTTCTTGCCAGTGTGGTCGGAGTTTGCACGTTATTTACTAGTAACTACGGTCAGATTGGAGCGTCTAGTGATTAAGAAGTCGGTCCGAGTTAATGTTGGTCGTGGGAAGGGGTATGAAACTTCTGATCGTTATTCCGATGATGAACGCAACCGTATTCGTGAATTGTTGGACGGAGTGGCTGCTATATCCCCTATTGCATGCGTCATCGTCGCTGATTAACTATGTTTGCAATTGGCGTAGTAGCGTTGATGCAATGTATAAATGACGGATTTATTTTAATGAGCTTTTATTGTACTAATTCATCCAGTGATATTCTTAAGAGATTTTTCTATAGCTATTGGACGTGCTCAGTGGTGTGGGAGAGCATGGGCGAGACAGGCGTGCGCCCAGGGCCCCCACTCAAAATTTAGGGCCCCCATTTACAATGGTGCAAAAAATTGTTTGATTTTTAGTGTCTAAACATATTAAATCCAACGTGTTGGGGTCCCATTTAGAAATTTCGTCCAGGGCCCCAAATTTTTTGAAGATTTCCCACACGGCACTGGCGTGCTAATATGAATTTGTTTTTTTTTTTTAAAACGATCGAAGATTGTATGAATGAACGAGGGCAGACACATAGTTGAATTTGAATTGAAGTCATTCCGTTCTCTTTTTTTTTTTTTTATATATATAACAATGTCTTTAAGAGTATTTTCTTATACTAATTCTACAATAGCTACAAAGGTTGGTAGCCTTGGTAAATAGGATAAATAACAGCCCTTGATTTTCATAAAGAAATACTAACCATTAGAGCATCTCCAATGCCAAGCTACAAAGTTTGTAGCTTTGTCATGCCATGTAGGAGAGAGAAAAATTCTAAGTTAAAATTACAAACTACATCAATTTCAAACAATGGGAAACTACAACCATTGTAGTTTGGAGTGGGGCCCAGTTTTTTAAAACAACAACTATTAAGAAAAAAAATGAAATAAAAAAATAGTTTTTTAATCAATTTTTAATTTTTGGAATTATTTTTTTTTCTCAAGCTACGTTGCTTTGTGGAGCTAGGTAGCCTGACAAACTACAACAACTTTTTTTCCTCCAATGGTACAAGCTGCTGACATCACCAGCTTGTCAAGCCAAACTACAAGGAAAAATCACCATTGGAGTTGCTCTTATATGGTTTGACCCCTTAAATAATTAAATAATTTTCTCTCTCCTCCTCAACCTCCCTCTCCCCGCCCCCCGAAACCATCGCTGACATTAATCGGACCTCTACCAAGCCGTCTCCTAACACCACCCCTACAACCGCCCAACGCCGGCCACCACGCCCCAACATACTAAGATGCCGACACCCTCCCCTCTAACCTCATTTCCTTCTTCTTTTCTCCACATTCTAGGCGGTGATGATTGTGAGGGGGTGGTCGATGGACAAGTAAGAGGTGGTTGTCGTTGGGTGGGGCGCCGAGAATAAGTGGGGCAAAGGTTGGGAAAAGGGAGATCCGAGAGGAGAGAGAAGGTGTCGTGGAGTGCCGCCAGTCTAAGGGTGATGGTCTCCGGTGCAGCGGTTGCTCTGGGTGTGGGTTGCTGGTGCTGCTAGGGCGGAGATGGGTGCTCCTAGGGCCGTGATGGTAGGGTTGAGATCTATTTATAACAATTAACGGTCTGATTTGCTCCATTTACATTGGCTATCGAGACTTGGTAGCCATTATAGAATCACTCATTTCTTTTTCTTGATTATTTTTGAGGTCAAGCAATTTTATGATTTGAGTCTCTATGGCTCCAACACACTGTTTTCGAAAATTCTGCTATTACGACTCATAAGGCTTGTTCGCCAAAGTAATTGTAGCTCTAGTCGATGACTTTTCAAGTGCTTGTACGTGTTAACTAGCGGTATGTGTTATGTTATTGAGTTAGTTGTTGGCGGAAAGGTGGGTGGTTATCACCGCAAATTATACCCTACCGTTTTTCTGATCTTACCTCTTCACTAATTCACTATCATGTACTAATAACAATAGGTACTAATTTAGACTTTTCATTATTCATAATCCATGATAATTTAGGCCCGGTTTGATGAGACAAAATAAAAGTAATATTCAGATCAGTTCAGAATCATTCATATGGGATCAGATCAGAATCATTCATATGGGATCAGATCAGAATCATTCATATCAGATCAGATCAGTTCAGAACTGTTCAAATTTCTACCAATGTTTTTTGGTACATAACTGATACTAATTCGTTGAAATTCAATCAAAATTTCAACACATTCATATCAGATCAGATAAGTTTAGAGTCATTTAAATCAAATCAAATCAAATCAGATTAGAGTCATTCAAACCATATAAGGCCCCGTTTGATAGGACTGCATCTTTTTGAACTGATTTGATCTTATTTGATTGCTCATCGTCTGAACTGAATTAGTTGATAATTTCATTGAATTTCAACGAATTAGTATCAATAATGGACCAAATTCATTGATCGTTATTTGAGTAATTCTGATCTGATCTGATCTGATTAGAATGACTCTAACCTGATTTGGATGACTCTAACTGATCTTAGAACTACTTTTATTAAGTTCTATAAAACAGAGCCTTAGACTTTTCATTATTCATAATTCATGGTAATTAAAGGGGAGAGTGGGAGACAAAGCACGACACATATATATTACTCCACGTCAAACACCAACTATTTCTGTTTTAATTTACATTTATAAGTAAAAAAAATCCATCATGTCTCGTCCCCTTCGGTCTTGTTGTTTCCCGTCTCTTCAACTTTGTTGTTCCCAAATCTGTTTCTTCATCTTCGCCTTTTCCCACTTATGAAAGACGCTCCATTACACAATGAAATTTGATTCTCTTCCTTGCTTAGCTTTTGACTTAAACAGTATTTTTGTATCAATTATGGTTACATGAACCTTAGAATATGATTCACATCAAATCAGATCGAATGCATTCAAATCAGACTGAATTAAAATCAAACCGAATCAGAATATTTTAAATATAATGGTCACTAAATTTAGTCCATTTTTATGTTAAATTACTAAATTCAGCTAAATTTTGGACGCATACAAATAAAATCATATCAATTCAAATTAGACGTACAAGTCAGATCAGAAAAGATGTAAAGTTTTTCTCAAAAAAAGAAAAAGAGAAAGAAAAGATGTCAAACGAGGCCTTAATCCTCAAATTAGAAAAGGAGAAATTGATTATCTCCTAATAAAATATCTCTTTCCTCCTTTCAATAAAATAAAATAAAATAAAATATCTCTTTCCTCGAACCCTCTCCCTCCCCTTTTTCCCGACATTCCAATTTTTCCCCCTTTTCTCATCCTCCGCTCGAGACGCCTCCGTCTTTTGTAGAGCTTTTGTTTTGAGAGAGTTGTGATAATGGAAGCTTGTTGACATTGTAGAGCTCAATTAGGTCTTATTTTGTGGGCGGAATTCGTTGCGTTGTTCAGGTTTAGTGCATTATTGGTAATGTATGTATCTAACTAAAAGTGAGAACAATCTGAAAGTAGTAAGTCGATGTGGGAGGTGTTGATGTTGATGTTGCTAACTGCCTTCCTTCCCTACAAACTGTCATTATACTACCCTTTATCCTCTTGGAAATTTGGTGCCTCTCGTACTCAACCTCCCACCGGCCTTTAATGATTTTCTCGTTTTTTAGAAACTTATATTGTATGCCCACTGCCCTATAGCTCGGAAATACAAGGGGAAAGGGGTCACATAGTCTTCTGACTCTTGGTTCGGTTTGTAGACCAACTCACTTTGTGAGTCTTATTCATGGTTTTAACTCGTTACGAGAAATGCTTGGTCAAGTTGTGTGCTAGCTTAGATCTTTGATTTGACAATTTGAGATGGTTCTTCCATATAGTGTCCGAGTATGAGGAATGTTAATGTTTCGAGTCTGTTGGGAAATCAGTGCTAAACCTCACAAATATAGAGGAAATGTGTAGCATAGGTGCATCACAAGATAAACAGTCCTCTCGGACCATTGCCCTTCCTTGTTTGGTTCCTTCCACGGTCATAGTTATCCATGACTAGTGCATTATCTAGACTTAGAACATGACTTTCATCTTGAAACATCATTCTTTCATTCCCCCTCAAAACAGTGATTGCTTCATCCAATGACATATTTTCTCTACCCACAAGCAACGTCTGCACTATGGGCCTATAACTCTTTGGTAGTGAAGCCAACAACAACAGTGCTTGTTCTTGATCGGAGACCTTCTCATCAGCAATGGTGTAGCTTTTCATTCTTCAACTACTGTGACTGTGTTTATTACTCAACTGACGAGACCTTGCATTTCAATATTTGTTCGTTATGCACTGTAATCGCCCTGTTGCAATGCTTATTTGTATGCAGATCAGATTCCTTTCATTCTACTCTGTAACTGATGTATTAATATTTGTGAAATTCTGCTCTGGGTAATTGGGTATTGTTATGGTGATAATTAGCAGGGTAGCTAAAAGTAGTTAGAAGTTAGTTATAATTCTGTTAGAATTAGTTAAGGTTGTTAAGTTTAGGTTGTTAGTCAATTTGGGTATAAATACCTGTACTCCTTTGAATCATTCATTCAATGAATAATCAAAATCAGAATTCTTTTTCAAAATCTCTGTCTTTTCTCTCTAATCTTCTTCTTCAAGCTTCTTCTTTCTTCCTCTTTTTCTCTTCTTCTTTCCTAATCAATCTTCTTCTTCCCTAAAATCTATCTCTATCCCAATTGATCAGATTGGTTGAGCATTGCTCCCATTCTTTTGATTACCCTATCCTACTGTGTTTCCGGGCTAGTTTTACAGTAGAAATCCTCTACTGTATCATTGGTATCAGAGCAGTTCGATTCTCGGCAAGCTTCCGCAACACAATGAATCTAAGCATGGAACAAGGGACAGAATCACAAGCAAGCTTCGAGGCAAGAATGGCGGAATCACAAGCAAACTTTGAGGCAAGAATGGCAGAGTCACGAGCAAGGTTTGACGCACAAATGGTGCAATTGAGGGGTCAGAATATGCAGCAGCAGCAGCAGGGCCCAAATAGCAACAAGAGCATCGAAAATCAGGGTTGGGAATATGAAACTGGAATTTTCAACAGTACCACAAATTTTGGGTATGTATCTAAACCTGAGTTCCCTAAGTTTGATGGTAATGTGCTTAATTGGGAAAGGGAGTGTAGCGAATATTTTACCTTGTACAAGGTAGATGACAATCAGAGGGTGAAAATGGCTTGTTTCAATATGATTGGTGAGGTTGGAGTTTGGGCAACCCATTATCAGGCAAGATTTAAAAACGCTTCTTGGGCTGGATTTGTACTGGCATTGTCATTAAGATTCGAGGGTTATAGCATCAATAGAGGAAATATTGCAAGTACACCAAGCCAGCTTAGTGGTATTTTTGCAGCAAACCCACCACTAATGCCCACTCCTGTACAAGTCAATAATTTTGCTGTACATTTACAAGACAAACCACCTGTAAATCCTAAAAATTCCCAAGAAATTTCAGCAGGAAACCCCATCTCCATTCCTGAGGCTTCACAAGAAAATCAATTTTCTGAAATTGATGGATTTGATCGCATTCAATCAACAGTGGAGCATCAAGATCTTCTTGAAGTTTCAGAAAATTCTGAAATGGGTGGAATCGTGCAAGAAAGCTTCGACAGTAATGAATTTTCTGCGCTTTCGGAAATTTCGCAAGAAGACACAGCAGACATGACTGATGGTTTGCAAGGAAATCTCGGGAATGAAATTGCTGAAATTGAAAGTTATGTGATGGAGCTCACTGTAGAAAAGGAGTCAGTAGAATGGAAAGAGGAGATGAATCAGCATAATAGTATGAATGTGATGGATATGGGTATGGCAACTACTATGGACAGTAGTAAAATTTGTGAAATCAGGCCCTGTGATCAAGTTTCTAGGCCCAAGAGTCTGTATGGGGACACTGAAAGTAGTAAAAATCAGGAAAGCTGTGTAAATGCTGGTGTAAAAATCAGGAAAATGCCATGTTCTGGAAATGTTGCAAGGAATGTAGCAAGTCAGCCTACTCAAGGTCCGGAAATTGCTGGTTTTTCATATTGTCATGGGAAGACAGGTTGCGGTATGTCTTTTCCTATTGTTAATGAGCAATATGAAAGTGTTGCAGTTATGACGGTTGTTTCCGACAACACTTCTGGCTTCCCTGGGAGAATTGAAGAGGGTATTGTTATTGAAATAAATGAAGAGTTTGATGTTGTTGAAGTAGTAGATAGAAATAATGATAGAGGCACAGTTGAGAATTTCAGTGTGAATTTGAATGCGGCTAAGTGTTATGGGATTTTTGCATATGTTTCTAATGTGGAAAATATGCAATGTCCACCATCTAATCCAAATGGGAGTGCTGTAAAACAGTCTGATGTGAGTCCTATAAAGCCAATTGATGGTGATCAATCTTCAGAATGCAGTGAGGAGGAAGGGACTTTCCAAGAGCTAAGCATGTCAATTAAAGTTGCTTGTGTACATCGACTGTCAGTCAAGTCTCCTGCATTGTTGATGATAATGCTGTGTTCTGTGAGGAGAAGGAGAAAATTTGATCCAGGGGGCATGACTGGTGCTGCAGGGACTCGAAATGCAGGCTACAGCCAGGCAGGGACCTATGAACAAAATCAGTGGCAAGGACTAGTGAACAAAATCAGTGGCAAGGACTGGTGAGCAAAGTCATCAGTTGCAGGGACTTGGAATGCAAATCGTAATCTGTGGCAGGGACTTGAGAAATAAAATGGGAAGAGTAGTTAAATTTTGCTAGAAGTGACTTGAGGGCAAGTCATTTTTCAAAGGGGGAAGGGATGTTATGGTGATAATTAGCAGGGTAGCTAAAAGTAGTTAGAAGTTAGTTATAATTCTGTTAGAATTAGTTAGGGTTGTTAAGTTTAGGTTGTTAGTCAATTTGGGTATAAATACCTGTACTCCTTTGAATCATTCATTCAATGAATAATCAAAATCAGAATTCTTTTTCAAAATCTCTGTCTTTTCTCTCTAATCTTCTTCTTCAAGCTTCTTCTTTCTTCCTCTTTTTCTCTTCTTCTTTCCTAATCAATCTTCTTCTTCCCTAAAATCTATCTCTATCCCAATTGATCAGATTGGTTGAGCATTGCTCCCATTCTTTTGATTACCCTATCCTACTGTGTTTCCGGGCTAGTTTTACAGTAGAAATCCTCTACTGTATCAGGTATCCAATCGAACTAATATGTTGTTTGTTACTAGTCAGTCTTTTGTCGTATTATAGAGCGATATAGGTCTGGGCAATATCAGGGCTGCTGTTTGCCTGGTATGTAGAAATTAGGTACTCGTACACTTTTAGAGTAGGATTCGAAGTAGTAACATTTGGGTTAAGGCTGATCCCTCTAGGCTCTAGCTGTGTCTATTTGTACGAAAGCTTAGGCCTCAGAAATGTATGTCATGTGGATCCTGGACTCATTCGAGAGCTTAAGCCTGAGAAATAACGTTTGATTTTACGCGGGTTAAATAAAATCGATCAATCCTCTGATAATTCTATTTTTGGGTCTTGATTATGAGTATGCGTTGCATGATTAGCCAGTTAACAGTGAAAAATAGTCTTGGAATTAGTAAGGCCGTGGTAATTGAATATCATCCTGCAATTACAGACTTGGAGGTTAAGATTGCATTGTCCTGTCAACGCCAACTCGGCAAAGTAAGGCGATCTCGTTGGTACTCGATGATGTCTCAATCCTTATTTCTTTGTAGTTGACACGCAAGTTGAGTGAAACTGTTTATATGGTCTTGGAGCCTTGTTCCTTCCTCTATGCGCAACTGGTATATGTTGTGATGCACCTATTGCTTATCTGTGTATTTGGATCATCCCATATTTGAGATGGTATTTGTGTTGTTGGCGGTTGTGCAAGTAATAGTAGAAATGAGTGTATTTGGCAAAACTAACTCTATTTTGATTGATTTCGCAGGGGCGTTGATGAGGCGCGATGATTGCTGATGAGGTGCAGTAAACACTGTTGAGTGGGAAAATTAGTTAGCCAATGGTAGTAAACTTTTGTCAATATGAGCATATTGTATAGCTCTGATTTTGCATAGATATGATCGAAATTGTATAGATATGAGTTCGCTGCTGGTGATTGATGCAGTAGATTAAGTGCATCAAGTGAATTTTTGCTAGGATTAAGTAGCGGTGAAGCTGCATTGAAAGTGGTTATTAAGATCTCCACGAGAAGAATTAGGATGCCATGTGGTAGATTTTAGCAATATGAGCAAATGTATTGCTCTTACTCCGTATATCTCAAGATGCGGTCATTTGATTCATGTTGTGTATTCGGATTTTTTTCGTGGCTATAGACTGTTATGAGCCGATTCTCCCCATGGGATCTCTTAAACTCCTTTGTCTTCGGTCACTTGTCAAACGCTAATGAACAACAACAACCTGTCCTCCGCTTTTTGTTACCCGTTCTCGGCTCTGTACTCAATACTTCGATGCTATGTGCTATAGTTTACTTAGGATATTTCACATGGTAATCTTACTGGTGTTCGAATCTGATGTTGGCTTGTTATACTGTCTTTAGACCATGCATGGTGTATATTGTTTTTTGATGATGCCTTCTTTTTATGACAGTCGCTCTATGTTTGGACTTCAAATTGGAGTTTTAAGATATCTGCTTACATGACTAGAAGCCTAGATGTGATCACACGATAGATTGAGAGTGTGTAAGTCACGCTTCATTTACCGGTAACGTGCAAATGGAATCATTTGTCGTTGCGCTACGTACATTAGAGTTGTGCTACGTGACACATGAATAAGTCTCCATTCAGTGCTTTGAATGACAGAATGTCGTTGAAAACCTTCATTGCTCAGCAGTTCTATTGAAGATACGGAGTATTTGTAACATTATAGACTCCTATTATTTTCGTAAACTCCTTTCTAATTAATTAGCAATTCATTCCTATATCAACGAAGGGGACAAATAAACAAGGGGAAAGTGACAATTATCTTCAACAAGGAATTGCACACCATTCGATAAGTGCATGCGGCTCTCGTCTTTCTCTGAGAATATACCTTCCTACACACTCACTTTAGATTCTTATTATTATCACATCATTATTATTTGGTCCAAACTAATTTTAGTCTTTTCAACTAAATGTCAATTGGAGTCTTTCTCCCTCTTTTTGTTCCTACCCTTTGGGCCAAATCTATTTCTCCATCTCTCTTTTGTGGTTCACAAAACTCCATTAACTACATTTGTGAGTAATCGAAGATATTTCGGTATGTTGTATTAAGGGTTCAATTCGAGTTCGAGCCATCCGAACAAATCGATATTATGAAAGTTTTCTCACATTTGCGATCTTTCAAATTTCTTTATTTGGTGGATATGTTTCTCATCACTCTATTTGTTCAAGTTATATTGAGCGCATTTATCTACAATTCTACCTCTATATTAGAATACATCATTTATCGAGGCCTTATAGTTCAATCTTACACAAAAATTATGTTTTTTTTAGAGCACACAAAAATTATGTTAATGAAGCATATAGGTGAACTTAATTTTCATCAGAAGGTATTGATAGGGAGAAACAAGGAAAGACTAAGCGTAATGCTAAGGGAAATGAGTACAATGGACCACATTAAAAATGATGCGTCGGATTTACTTTGGTTTTTGATCTCTATCTAGAGCAAATACGTACCACATCAGTAATTTAACCAGGAAAAGAATATTCTAATTTATTTCAATGTTTTTTATATACCAAATGGTTTACTAGAAATAGAGTATGAGCATTGATCTTATCCATTGGCACATTCGTATGCAACTTGTATCTAATCGAGTAATCTAATCATCTCAAACAATGTGCAAAATAAGCAATACAATGATGGGTGGATTATTGAGTAGTAAGTGACTTGAATTGATATTGGATTAATGACAAGCTTGTAATTTGAGTTGAATGTAGATATGATCATCTACAAAAAAGATGATCCGGTAAACTAGCTGGTGTAAAGCCAAAAATTCTACTTGTAAGCATGGCTTATGAGACATCAGAAAGATAAAAAACGACATGCAATGTACTTCAAAGTTGATAAAAGTAGTTCAGAATAGTTTAGCTTAAGAAAGAGTTTAATTTGGAGTATAGTTTAGCAATTTATTCATTTCTTAATTAGTATTTAGAGAAAATGTAGAAAATCAAAATTCATCATATAAAGTATATGTGGTCATTGTCTTTGTATTGTTCTTCTCAACTCTCGTAATTACTTGAACATGGTTCTTTGTTTGTGGATATAGTTAATACTCTTTACATTGTCTGTTTTTGCATATGTAAGCCATAATCAAGTTAAACCAACAAAATAATATTTCACATTTGTGATTTGTCATTTCATTTGACGATTTTCATTATATAATTAATCTAGCGACCTAACGATACCAACTATTAAGCCACAGATTTTGAAAACAAACAAATGACGACATACACACATGACAAATAGAGACCAAGTAACTAAATGTTTAAAATAACGTCTAAGTCAGTAAGTCACGTCTTTATAAATCTCCTCAAATACAAATCCAAATCCTTATTACCGAGTACAATACTACATGATTTCACGTAGAATTGAGATGGTGAAATGTTGGGCTTACCTTGTGCTTTACACATCAGTCATCAATCATCAATCATGGACTTTCTCAATCCACCGTTGGTTAGTCGATTCACGATCCCTTCTTCTACATACAATCGCAATTCGCACATAGTATTAACATTTTTTAAATGCGGTTGAAACATATGGCAACGTTAATAATTTATTTAGTACTACTAGTGTTATAATGCCAGCTTTACGAAGATCTCATCATGTCTTGGTATTGTTCTACACTTGTACTACAAGTAAGCATTTAACAAATCATGCATCCACACTATCATGTTTACTCCCAAATAGTACTCCTACTACCAATTT
This sequence comes from Spergularia bocconei, assembly GCA_963457585.1. Taxonomy (NCBI): domain Eukaryota; kingdom Viridiplantae; phylum Streptophyta; class Magnoliopsida; order Caryophyllales; family Caryophyllaceae; genus Spergularia; species Spergularia bocconei. The sequence continues at coordinate 509,757 of OY734944.1, read as the reverse complement.
GAAGATAGAAACACATACGGAGTAGATGTGATTCTTAATTAGCTAGCTAGTTTAAAGTTTAAACGGGTAGAATTATATATACTTGATTTTAAAGTTCTTTATTTGAAATCCTGATGTTCTAAACCCCTAGACGCACGCCCCTGGAATCTACTCCATACACCGGAAAAGTCAACGATCTTAATTATCAAATATTAAAAAAAAGAAAAAACAAAACAAAACAAGGTGATCGAATTGAACAAATATCAAAGTCCGATTTACAATGTTTAATCAAAGATTCGATGGAGGTATGTCAGGTACCAATCTTTCCACCAAAACTTTATAAATTTCACCAAATCAACGATACCTGATCCGATCCGTTCTGAACTAAACTAATATCCCTATCATATCAAAACCCGTAGCTTTTAACAAACACGAGTAGTCAGCTGAACAAAACAAGACCCGACCCAACCCAACCGAGTAAACACCATCTACCCGACTACCCCACCAAAAAGAGTTAATTATTATCATGTTACCAAAATATACCAAAATAAGAAGATTAAAACTAATCCAATCTGGCAATCTTAATCCCACCACATAGGAATGATGTGTGAAACAAACAACCACAGTAAATTTTTTTTTTTTTTACCAAATGCAGTAACTTTCAAATCTTTTTTTTAACCTTTTTTACTGAATCATCATCCTAATCTTCTCAATCACACCATCCACCACACCACCTCCCTATAAAATCCACACACACTCTTTTCATCTCCTCCCATCTCTCTCTCTCTACAAACCCTCCACATTTCCTCTCATCATCTTCTTCTTATCTTCTTCTTTACGCTACACAAAAGAGAGACAAGTGACAGACGATGGGGGCGGCGCTACTCCCAGATCTCGGGACAGAGATTATTATTCCGGTATGTGCAGTCATCGGAATTGCTTTCTCTCTCTTCCAATGGTACCTTGTCTCCACCGTCAAACTCTCCGCCACCTCCGCCGCCGCAACAACCACCAAAAATGGCGGCGTTGCCGACAGTCTTATTGAAGAAGAAGAAGGTCTTAATGACCACAACGTTGTTACCAAGTGCGCTGAAATTCAACAGGCCATTTCTGAAGGTCCAACCCCCCTTTTTTTACCCCCCCCCCTCTTTTTTTTTTACCACCGTAACTTTTTTTTTACTTGATTGTTTGTTAATTAATTTCTGGGTTTTGATTGTTGATGTTTTTTATTATCTGGGTATGATTTAATTTGTGTAAAGTTTGAGTCTTTGGGATTTAATTATTACATTTTTTTTTCTATTGGGTTTGATGTAATTTGGATTATGTTAAGTATTTTTTTTAATTAAATTATTTAGTTGATTAAGATTTAGCAGGGGAAACAGAGTGGGGTTAGTTAAATTAACTTTGAATCTGAAGTGGTGTTTTTTTGTCTGAATGTTTGAGACTTTAATGATATTTTTTCAATTGATTTAGTTAATTAGTTTAGAGTTGCTGCACTTGTTGGTGTGATTTGACTTGTGAAGTAAAGGTTGTGTGTTTCATGGTTAGCTTGTAATTTACACAACATTTTCTAAGTAATTGTAATTGGGGATGTTGGTTTTACTTGATTAATGTTTTAGTTTATCACTGTGTTATAATAGTTGATTGTGAATGTTTAATCTTTTGTGTTTAAGATTGCGAGTTCAGATTTTTTATGTACGATCTAGCTGCTATGTTTTTATTGTGGAGTGATGTTTTTTGTTAGTGTAGTTTTAAGATATTTGGAAACATTGGCAACTTCAGTGTGATTTTCATTGTATAGATGTTACATTTAACTGAAATTTTGATGTTGTAATTGAGTTTCGGGGTCACCTGTTTCGAGTTTTGGTGTGATTGATTTGTACATGGAGCTTGTATGTGTGTCTAAGTGAAAAAGTCTCGGTTTTTAGTTCATGACTGATAATGTGCTTCATTCTTTGGTAAAGTGGTAATGTGGATTAGTAGCTGTGAAATGGTTATGCGTCTTTGGTTTGTTGGTATCGATAGTTTAAACTAAAGGTCACTTCTTTTTGCAGTTGGTGAGTTGTAATTGATGTCATTACGGGTTTGAAATCGAAAGTTACGGTTTATGCGGGGTTTTACCTTTCTGGATGTTGTGCATTTGATTTAAATTTCAGTTCTACAGTTAATCGTATTTGAGTCTATCAGATCTAAATGCTTTTCAAAAATTCAGGTCAATTTTTAGCTTTTGTTTTAGTGGGCTTTTAGTGTAGTAGTATAACCTAAAGCAAAATGTCTAGCTTTTCTGGTTGTGGGACTTTTCTAGATTTATATGTGTACCTGGGACATTTAAGGATAAGAAAGGGTAAATGTGTACTTGATTGAATTATGATTTCTTATATATATGGGGGCACTTTCAAGTCACCTGGACATTTAAAGATAAGAAAGGGTAAATGTGCTGTGTCTTTAGTCATACGACCAGTACATTTCTAGTATTTACTGCATAGAGATTGGAAAGTTTCACTGTGATCTGTGACTATTTTGTCAGATTCCCAAAAGATATGTTGATCTTGGGCCCAGTGCCCACGAATGTAGGGATACTTGGGGCTGTGAGGTACCTGCCAAATGTTATTTTGAGACATGATTATGTCAGATCCTAGGAGGTCTGATTTTAGATCCAGTGTTTAATTATATCTTTTATTTAATATGTGGCACATGGTGTGTGCAGACTTGATATTCAAGGCTTTCTGCAACTTTGTTTAAATTAGTAAATAAAATATGTTTTCCTAGCATGGTTCCTTCAAAATGCAGCTTTCCTTTGTTTTTTTAGCTCTGCAAGATGTGAGCTGGTACTTGCCTCAGTTGCCTGTATAAGACTAGTTTAATGTGGAATATGCTACTTATAGATCTTGCCTTTAGTGGCAAACTGGCAATGCTGGGACTTGGGGGACAATGGACTTGACTATCCCTTACACTCTGATTCCTATTTATTGATATTTGTTTATGACTTTTGAATCATTGAGTTTTGCGTAGTCAGATCTACTTGAGTCCATGGGTCAGTCATGTCACTGAACTTGGGCCTTGATTATATGGATATCTCCATTTGACAGTTTATGGCCTAATTTTTTCCTGCCTCCTTGATATCGGCGGGACATGCTGAATGAAGAGTTGATATGATCTTGAAAACTTTATTTCTTCTCTGCTTGTCTCCCTGAATGAGTGTACTAAAAGTGTGGCTGGTTACGTACAATATGCCCCCTTGTCGGTATGACCCAATGTGTATGAGAGTTACCGTTGTGAGTTATTCACGTCATAACAAAAAAAAGGGAATTTCGGTTTCGTTGTAAATTTGAACGTCTGATCCTAGTTAACTGGTGCAGGAAGAAGTCATTATAGTTTTGCTGCAGCTTTGAATTTGTTTGATACAGAGTATTAGGTTTGCCGAAGCTGATATGAAAGTAAACTCGTACCCCCCCCCCCCGGCCCCCGGTCTGTTGCACTTGGATTGTTGTATTTGTTAATGCTTTGCCATACAATGATACAACGAATCATGTTAGCTGATCTCGAACGGTTTTGGAACTTATGCTCTGTTGTTGTAGACTTAAAGTTTTCAGTGCTTAGCCACCTAACTTTGATTTGCTCGTCTTCAACAGGAGCAACTTCTTTCCTTTACACCGAGTACCAGTATGTTGGTATCTTCATGGTTGCTTTTGCAGTGATCATCTTCGTTTTTCTTGGATCTGTTGAGGGCTTCAGTACCAGTAGCCAGGCGTGCACATATGACAAAACCAAGAGGTGCAAGCCAGCTCTTGCCACAGCCATCTTTAGCACAATTTCCTTTGTGCTTGGGGCAATCACATCACTAGCTTCAGGTTTCCTTGGGATGAAGATTGCCACCTATGCCAATGCCCGAACAACCCTGGAGGCACGAAAGGGTGTTGGCAAAGCTTTCATTGTTGCATTTAGGTCAGGAGCTGTGATGGGCTTCCTTCTTGCTGCAAATGGTCTTTTGGTTTTGTACTTGACCATTCTCCTCTTTAAGATATACTATGGAGACGATTGGGAAGGTCTTTTCGAGTCAATTACTGGGTATGGTCTTGGAGGTTCTTCTATGGCTCTCTTTGGCAGAGTTGCTGGTGGAATTTACACAAAGGCTGCTGATGTTGGTGCTGATCTTGTTGGTAAAGTGGAAAGGAACATTCCTGAAGATGACCCAAGGAATCCAGCTGTAAGTGGCTTTTGTCTTGTTTTTTTTTTTTTGGATTTGTGTGTGTATATAGGCTTAACTCTGTAAACCTTATTTTCCAGTAACTTACGTGATTATGGTCTTAATCTTAGGTTATTGCTGATAATGTCGGTGATAATGTTGGGGATATTGCTGGTATGGGATCTGATTTATTCGGTTCTTATGCGGAGTCGTCTTGCGCTGCCCTTGTTGTTGCATCCATTTCCTCTTTTGGGTTGAACCATGAGTTCACTGCGATGTTGTACCCTTTGTTGATCAGCGCTGTTGGTATAATAATGTGCTTGATTACAACCTTATTTGCGACTGACTTCTTCGAAATCAAGGCTGTGAAGGAGATTGAGCCAGCACTCAAGAGGCAGCTAATCATCTCTACTGTGTTGATGACTATTGGTGTTGCAGCTGTCTCTTTCACAGCTCTTCCATCTTCGTTTACTATTTTTGATTTCGGAAAGCAAAAGGAGGTGAAGAACTGGTAAGCTTTTCTCCTTGTTTTTGTCTTGATGTCATTTAGATGTAAAAGAAAGGGAAACAAGCAGTTTTGGTTGTAGTGCATTCTTTCTTCGATGGTCTTGATGCTAATGAAGAATGTTTTCCTTGACTGTGTAGGGAACTATTTTTATGTGTTGCTGTTGGCTTGTGGGCCGGTCTAATTATCGGATTCGTGACTGAGTACTACACTAGCAATGCCTACAGGTATTTACATGGAGACCAAACATTTCTTACTTCCACACCTACAATTTTTTCACAAAGCTGACAATGTCTGTGTTTCTGTGTAGCCCTGTGCAAGATGTTGCCGATTCTTGCAGAACTGGAGCTGCAACGAATGTTATCTTTGGCTTGGCTTTGGGCTATAAGTCGGTTATCATTCCTATCTTTGCCATTGCCATCAGTATCTTTGTCAGCTTTAGCTTTGCGGCTATGTACGGTATTGCGGTGGCTGCGCTTGGTATGTTGAGCACAATCGCAACTGGATTGGCTATTGATGCCTATGGTCCGATCAGTGACAATGCTGGTGGCATTGCTGAGATGGCTGGCATGAGCCACAGAATCCGTGAGAGAACTGATGCCCTTGATGCTGCTGGAAACACAACTGCTGCTATTGGAAAGGTTCTCTACACATTCTTTAGCTCAATATTTATTTTCAAGAACTTGCAGTTTTTTCTAACATGATTATGAAGAGTTAGCTAAACAGAAGAGTTTGGTTTTCAGGGTTTCGCTATTGGTTCAGCAGCTCTTGTCTCTCTTGCCCTGTTCGGTGCCTTTGTGAGCCGTGCATCTATCACCACCGTTGATGTGTTGACCCCTAAAGTCTTCATTGGTCTCCTTGTGGGTGCTATGCTCCCATACTGGTTCTCAGCCATGACAATGAAGAGTGTGGGTAAAGCAGCGTTGAAGATGGTTGAGGAGGTCCGCCGACAATTCAACACCATCCCTGGCTTGATGGAAGGCCTTGCCAAGCCTGACTACGCTACTTGTGTCAAGATCTCCACTGATGCTTCTATCAGGGAGATGTTTGCCCCTGGTGCTCTAGTCATGCTGACTCCATTGATTGTGGGGATCTTGTTTGGCGTGGAAACTCTTTCTGGTGTTCTTGCAGGATCTCTTGTTTCCGGTGTTCAGGTAACAGATGCCTTCCATTCACCCAATTCCTTCTTTGTCCTTTACAGTATATTGCTATTTGCTAACATACTATCATTCTTGAGTAATTACGCAGCATCTGTTGTAAATCCTCGCTAATCACATCGATTTTGCAGATTGCTATCTCTGCGTCCAACACTGGTGGTGCTTGGGACAACGCCAAGAAGTACATAGAGGTAAACTTCAGTTTCGACCATGGTTCGCTCTTTTGTGGTCTCTTTGCCAAAAAAAAAAAAAAAAAAAGAGAAAAAAGCTATAACTGTGCAAGAAAGTTGTACTGAAATTTTGTCTCGGTCGTTATTGCAGGCTGGTGCGTCCGAGCATGCAAGGACCCTTGGTCCCAAGGGATCTGATGCACACAAAGCCGCAGTCATTGGGGACACAGTTGGTGACCCTCTCAAGGACACATCTGGTCCATCACTCAACATCTTGATCAAGCTTATGGCTGTTGAGTCTCTTGTATTTGCCCCCTTCTTTGCCACCCACGGTGGCTTGCTCTTCAAGCTCTAAAGACAACCAGAGGCACTGAGGGATTAATCGCGGATTATCTCCTCCATTTTGCCGCCACAAAACGGTTAGTCTGAAGTAGTCGCAAAATTTTTGAACATCGTAGCTGGCAAGGCTGAGGGGCTTGCCTCCCCACCCTTTCGTATTGAGGGGATGGAGAGGCAACGATGATGATGATAATTTGAGTCAGTCTTGTGAAGTAGAGTTATATGGTCGATGACATTATTCTTTGTCCTTTTTTCTTATTTAAGAACGCGGGATCTGTAGTTATCATCTTCGAAACCTTAGGGCTGAATCGATTATCTATTTAGTTCTCAATGACTTTTGCTTCAGAATTGTATGCAAGTCGGAGCCCCTTTGTTAATCCTGTATCCTGTAATTTGATTGCTCCCTTGGTCCCTTACCCCCATTCTGTTTGTTTTCGGTTAAACTTGCTCCTTTGGAACTTTTCTTATCCCTTCAAGCTTAGAATTGGCCATGGGCATACATCCAGGTTCGGTCCCCTCGTCCACATCCTATTGCCGAGCTTGCTCTTCTTAGGAATCAAGACTTACGAGTGGCGGTGTTTCGACCCCTGCCCCCTGTATATGCGCATAAGTGCATAAACTATGGTTTATGTCGCCGTAATTTTCATTATGGGTCATTTAAAAACAAATGTTTTTTAATGTCTCAACACCGAGGTAAGATTTCGTCCATCCGACTGTTCCAGAAAAGGAGCTGGTAAGGTATTGTAAAACTTGCAAGCATCATATGCCTAAAGTTGAAAAAAGTGAGTATCTCGCAAGCACCATATGTCCATATGCATAAACTTGAAAATGTGAGTATCGAGTTCGAGTTATTCTCTTTTTAATGTTCTATTAGCTACTTGTCACCGAATTTACGTAATTTCTATTTGAAGGTTGGATTTGTATGCTAGGAATCCGATGCATTTTGTGAAGTCCGATCACAGTTATTCTAATGTCAAATGGGTATCGTATTCCAAATTCTTCAGTCTTCACTGACAAATAATACTATACTCAGATCACGCACAAGTATAATTCCAAGCTAGTGTACATAAGTTTTTTTTTTTTGAAGGGAGCTAGTGTACATACGTTAGTACTACAGTGTAATAATATTCTTCCTCCACATTTATATACTATAGTGTATTATTGTTGGGGAATCAATCATGGATATACGGAGTATTCATTATTGCTACGATCATGTTTACTTATTGGAATTTTACAACCAACTTAATTTTACGAATTAGTGATCATTGTGACATAAATAGTTAGAATTAAGAAATACTATAGTTTTTGTCTATACTTCTCTTTAGTACTCCGCATCTATATATGTATAATTACTCAATATTTTCTCATATAATTTGCAGTGATCATATACTATGCAGTCTTATTTGTGCATAATGTAATGAATCTGTTCACTTACGTATAAATAACAATTAAGTGCCTTAGTATAGATAAACTATGCAATTGTTGTATATTAATTTGTTTCTTTAGATCGATGCTTGCTTATATGTTCATAAACTTACCCATGAATGAGATATTGTTGTCATCTATTTGCAATTTCATGTACGTCACGAATATCTACCGCGAATAGTAAATATATCTATGTAACCGTTGTACGCAATACATTTCATAAACAGTCTATCTAAGAGTTTTAGATGAGAATTTTATTCAAAGCACACACGTATAGATACTTACAATTTGGTATAAATGATTCATTGACCAAACCAACACACTTCCTTAAGTCCTCATATTAAACACAAACATAATATTTTTATTTCCTTTGGTCGTAAAACCAAACACATAAATCACATAGCTCACCAACAACTTGATCAAAAAGATGACATAATCATACTCTACATGCAAACCAACTCATACAAAGTAGCCAAAAAAATGCAGTCTTCATTGACTAGAGTACTTAAAACTTCTTCCTTCGTGCATAAGATAGACTGATCTTTATAAAACAAATAAAATTACGACTTTCACAATTTAACTCATACGACCTGAAGATCGAACATAATCCACTATTAATACTTTTATATCTACCATTCTCCAAAAGAAGATGCTCGTTCGAAAAAACTTGTATAAATTTATACTATACTTGTATTAGTATGCAATTATTATAGTCTCTTCCACGAGTCATTAAACAAATGCTTTGTTCTCTGCATCTATTAATCTATATAAATCCTACTCGATTATCAGTCACCTTTATACAACTCATTTTCATCCAAGTTCGATTTCCCGCACCCACCCAATTCCACCCAATTTTTTCTCTGTTTTCAACTTTTAAGACCCAAGAACATACACAAAAACAAAGAAAATGATAAAGTCTATCTCCTTCGTCAACTCTTCCTCCATAACAACCACGGATATCCACATAAACCACCAATTTTCGCGTCACAAGTGTTTTTCTCGTCTTCTTCGAGACGCAACTCCTAGGAATAACCATCGGAAGATTTCCTTGGCTAGAGCCATCAACGGCTCACCTACGTGTAACCATGTCGAAACCAACCATACTTTGGTCAGCTCTAGCCAGGATAGTACGAGGGGTTGTAGTAATGAGCAAAACAAGCTTAAAATCGCGGTAGTAGGGTTCGGGAATTTTGGACAGTTTTTGGCTAAAGAAATGGTTAAGCAAGGACATCAAGTGTTGGCTTACTCTCGCTCTGATTACTCAAAGGTTGCTAACGAGATTGGTGTCCAATTCTTTAGGGACGCTGATGACCTTTGCGAGGAACATCCTCAGGTAATTTAATTTTTTTATGATCAAAGAGATTGTGTTTTATGATTATAAAGATTGTGTTTTATATTCTACCAAATTTGAAAACAAAATATATTAGAACTAGAATTTTTTAAAGAAGGCTACTCAAACTTTACGGGTTTCAATTCATTTACTACTCTTTGCATGCATATTATTGCATTATTGCTGTTAGAGTATACATTTATGTTGTACATTTATGTCCATTGTATTTTTCATATGCATTGTATTTGTATCATAAACTCTTTGTATACTCCTATATGTATCAAAGAGTCGAGATACAAATACAATACATATGATAAATACAATGGACATAAATGTATACTCTAACAATTGCATCACGATCACATGATTCACACGGTGTTCAATTTTTGTTTTGTGCAAGTCGATGATTTGCATGCGTCTAGATAGAGTATAGAGTACTCATCAAATCACTCATTCATTTTCGGGGTAGGTGGAGTAATAATGCAACATAAAAAAATGAAGATGTTCGATTGTGTACTTGTGTATACGGTACCCCCTCAAATTTATCTAAATTATTGTTGTTTTTTGGTTTATTAGGTGGTTCTCTTATGCACCTCTATCCTTTCTACGGAAAAGGTCCTCCGCTCCCTCCCCGTGGACCGCCTTCGTCGTTCCACCCTCATTGTTGACGTCCTCTCGGTTAAGGAGTTCCCGCGCACTCTTTTCCTCCGACACTTGCCTGAGGACTTGGACATCCTTTGCACACATCCAATGTTTGGCCCGGACTCTGGCAAGTCCGGGTGGGATGGGCTACCCTTTGTATTTGATAAAGTCCGAGTTGGATCAGACCCAACTCGGACCCACAGAGTCGAGACATTCTTGGATATATTTAAACACGCCGGGTGTAGAATGGTCGAGATGACGTGTATGGAACATGATAAGCATGCAGCCGGTTCTCAGTTCATAACTCACATGATGGGTCGAGTATTAGAGAAAGTGGGCCTCTCGAATACACCCATTAATACAAAAGGGTATGAGAGTTTATTGAATTTGGTGGATAATACAGCAAGAGATAGCTTTGAGTTGTTTTATGGACTGTTTTTGTACAACAAAAATGCAATGGAGGAGTTGGATAGATTGGATTGGGCCTTTGATACGGTAAAAATGCAACTTTCTGGGTATTTGCATGATTTTGCTAGTAAAAAGTTGATGTTGGAGATTGGTAATAATGATCTAGCTGGGGTTATTAGTGGTAAGATTGGTGAAGACAATCATAATAACAAGAGGCTAATGCTCTCCCCTCCTACAAATTCTTACAAGAATGTTCCTTTTACTAACACAAGAGTGTCCGAGAAAATTACTTGAAGATCAAAACTTCTTGTAGAATTGTTGTACCCCGTTTACATGTCTGTATATAAATTAACGTCTTTTTCAAGTTTAGTTTGCTCGTGTAACTTTCAAGGGTGTAATAAATTAAACTTGGTTGAGTTTTTGATCATTGTAACGATGTATCATGCCACAAACAATAAATGCCAGCTATTCGTATCTACTCAATCTTCAATTCATTAGTGTGAGTAGTCTGTATGCAACGAGAATTTTGTTAAATAAAATTAACGTGTCTACGGTCTACCTAAAATTCTTATATAACTCCGCGTATGTGCAGTTTTCATACCCCCAACACATTTTGACGAGCAATGGACAAACTTTCTGTGAGCATCCGCTAATAATTCAGTGAGCAACCATGAAAGTATTGAACATTCATCAGTATAAGTCAAAAACATTAAAAATCACCCGATCTAATAAGATTGAGATCAGAATGTATGCTCATCGTCTCATCGATCTATGTGAGTGTTCAACAATATATGTCATTGGCTCATTGCTCATCATATATTCTATTGTCGATTGCTCATCATATCTATTAGAGGGGTACGGACACGTCATATACCCCGAGCGTTTGATATAATTTTCCGTCTACCTAAAAACTGAAACATATCTCCATACATGTTCGGAAATCATTTCATTTTCTCAACAGTCACCTACCTCCAACTTCCTACCAAGTACCAACTTTCTTATCGTATTGTCATGAATTCATGGTCGCCATTCTTTAATCCCAGAGGGAACTTGCTAAGCGGCCAACTCCATGTCTAACGAAAATTTGACTTCCAAAGGTGGCATGACCCACCCTTTTATAGCAAGTCCAAATATGTGATAATGTAGTGGCATGACTCGCCATTTATAGTAAGTCCAAATGTTCCTTGTCATACACTATTGCAAGGATCATGCTAATAATATTACGGAGTACTTAAGATAATAATGCTATTTCCCACGTTTTTAAGCACTAATTCCATATTCGGCATGCATTATTGGTTGACATTCAAAAGAAAAAGCAGTTAAATTCCATTTTATCCTTGTTCCACAGCCTTGCCCTTGCCCACACAATGCATGCATATGCTAACTTCCGAGAGGACGCAATACCCAAACCAAATTATCTGATAGTCACTCTTCCTACTACTTGATGTAATCACACGTCAATCATATTATACTTGTAAGTTGTAGCGTATTTAACTTGTGTGACTTAGACGTATCTCGATATATGTAAAACTATCCTAGACAAATAATCGAATAAGAAACACGACGACCTACACATCTATGACCAATTAATTTTAAAATTAAACCTCGTTTGTCGTTTATGTGCTAGCAATTGACTTTTCCTTTTGACCTTTTCCACTACTAACACCAAACATACTCACATATCCAAAAATAACTCGTTTTCCATTTTAAAAATGTAAACCCGAGTAGAAAAACATCAAACCTTATACCAAATATATTGACAGTTGAATGAGTATTTGGTCTCAAATCATAGTTTAAAATTTAAAATAATAACATTAAAAAAAGTAGTGAATTTGGTCCAAAATATTTGGTAGAACATGATTAGTAGTAAATAAACTATAGAATAATTTTCTCAAGGGTAAAATAGTCAAATCAAATCTCCAAACTTCAAGTTGAAGCTGTACTGTTTTTACTCGCATTATCTGACTTCAACACAACTCCACTGAAAAAAAAAAATAAAAAAAATAAAAAAATAAAAAAAATCCGAAATGTTTTCCCTCTCCGCCAATCTCCAACCGTCCACCGCCGTCAAACCCTCGGCGGCGCCGACATTTACGGCGGCGACTTCTCCATCAAAGCTATCTTCACTCTACGCCACCACCACCACCGGAAAACTCCTCCTCCACTCTCTCACCACCACCACCACCACCCGCCGCAATCACCGCCAATTAAGCTTAACAATCCGCAACATCGACGCGGCGCAACCGTACGATTACGAGACAAAACTCGCCGCCGTCAAAGAATCATACACAAAGCTAAAAATCGCCGTCGTAGGATTCGGAAACTTCGGCCAATTCCTCGCTAAAACCCTAGTTTCGCAAGGACACACCGTTCTCGCACATTCTCGGTCCGATTACTCAGCGGCGGCGGCGAAACTCGGCGTTTCGTTCTTCTCCGATCCGCATGACCTTTGCGAAGAACATCCGGAGGTTATTTTACTCTGCACCTCAATTTTATCGACTGAGCCTGTGCTTAAATCGCTGCCGTTGCAGCGGTTAAAAAGATCTACGCTTTTCGTTGACGTTTTGTCGGTGAAAGAATTTCCGAGGTCGTTATTTCTGCAGTATTTACCGCAGGATTTCGATATTTTGTGCACTCATCCTATGTTTGGACCGGAGAGCGGTAAATTTAGTTGGGTAGGGTTGCCGTTTGTGTATGATAAGGTTAGAATTGGGGAAGACGAGATTAAAATTGGTCGGTGTGAAAGTTTTCTCGACGTTTTTCGACGAGAAGGTTGTAGAGTTGAGGAAATGAGCTGTGCACAGCATGATAAGTATGCGGCTGGGTCGCAATTTATCACGCATTTTGTAGGGAGGGTGTTGGAGCAGCTGCACTTGGAGGATACGCCAATCAATACGAAAGGATATGAGAGTTTGTTGAATTTGGTTGATAATACGTCGAAAGATAGTTTTGAGTTGTTTTACGGGTTGTTTTTGTATAATAAGAATGCTTTGGAGCAGTTGAGGAGGTTGGATTCCGCGTTTGAAGTGGTGAAAGGGGAGTTGTTTGGGCATTTGCATGGGTTGTTGAGGAATCAGTTGTTTGGGAACTTGCACGAGGCCGAGATTAATGAGTGGGTTACTAAGAAGAATTCTGAGATGAAGTTGCTGTCTGATGGCTCGCCGAATGGGTCTGCTTAGGGTCACGAAAGATGTGTGGATTCGAGGATGGCGAATGATTGACGAGATGAGGTGAATAGGTCGAATCTTTACCATGGCTGATATTCTATATCGGATGTTTTAAGCTTTGCAATTTACTGATTTCCTTGTTGCCTAGAGTTATCTCGCTTTTTGTGGTTTTGTTTGTACTTCTGTGGTTCTGTAGGTGTAGGAGATTGCTGTAAAATTCTTGTACTGATGTTTCGTTATGATTCACCAATAATATAAAGACGGCTTTTCAGTTGAGTTAATTTCTCGTGTTAATGTTCTGTCTTTGGACTTCTGAGTTTATTGAAGCAGCCAGCTCATCTGTATGCTTGATGTTTATGCCTCTGTTACCTTTTTTTTTTTTCTCTTGTCGATGCCATAGACCTGAGCTTGCATATGGTCGGGTCAAAGGTTTATTTGCAACCATAATTGATTACAAACTGGCGTAAGAGCTTTAGAACAATGGAAGCGACTCTCCATAACTATAGAGACACATTGAGCTCATGTTGAATTCTAGTAAAACAGAAGTATGAACTGAGTAGCTAATTAGACTGGAAATACTGAATTGTGGCTTTGGTAAAGTTGCAGCTCCTAACTTATTAGTTCTGTTCTACGCCTAATCTGCCATGGGAGTCGTCGTATTGGAAATTCTGTGTTTGTGTGAACCGCTAATTTCCTGTTTTTCTACCATGATTCAAAGTCTGAAAGCATCAATATGTCTCTTCCCTTCTTGGTAGTTCTGAAAGTAGTTGTTAAGATAGTCTTTCACGCCCTTGTATCGTTTCTGCCCCTCCCTGTGAATGAGTTCCTCGGTTGGTTGAATTTCGCTCTCAGGGTCTGGTGAACAAAATACTGCCAGAGAGATTCTTTTGCTTTCAGGATTTGTTAGTACTCTGTGGACGGGGCTTTTGAAAATGCCATTGCTCATTATCTGCAGAATCAAGTTCATTTTCATTTATGCTGGTGCATTAAATTGATGAAGTTATGCAGATGAAGTACTGTTACCTCTGCTTGGTCACCGAGATTAATTAAAAGAGCGCCAGGAACAATGGGAGCTTTAAACCATTGATCTTCCTTGAAGAACTGAAGAGCTTCTACTTCTTTGTCCTGCAGCACCACAGTAATTGCTGAACCATCAGCATGTGGCTTGAGCCCAAGAACCGAATCAGGTGTTGGACAAGGCGGGTATAAGTTGAATCGTGCTAGCATGAACCCTCTTTTTCCATATTGTTTCAAGAAGCAGTTCTCCTCCACATCCAGTGACCTTGCCATGGCCTTAAGGATGATTTCTAGAATCGCCTTAACATGTATTCCATAGTCATTTACTGTTTCCCTGCGTTTTATGACAGTTTTAGTTCATCATGGGTTATTATCTAACCCAAAAAATGCTGTTGGAAAAGTTTTAGTACCTGAATTCTGGGGGATTTTCAGGCCAAAGATCGAGCCTTCTCTGATCATCTGGTAAAATCCTCAGATATAACCTGTCGCACCAGTCGAGAACTTGGTGCTCATAGATGACAGGGTCATTCCCGAATCCTTCTACATCAATAACTGGCCTTGAGCATCTCTGCTTCTCTTGTACTGGTAGTTGAAAGAAACCCTCTATAATATCTAGCAGATTGTCCAGGGTTGTGCCCGGAATACCGTGATTTACAGCCTGCAACAAATCCCGCGTAGTTATTGGATCAGTAAATCAGTCTTAGCCGGGGATACTAGTTGAAAACTTACCTGAAAGCAACCCCATGAGCTGAGTGCAGATGCCAGTTTCTTCATCTCTTCTATTTCTGCATCTGATGAACTTGAGAGCAGAGACAAATCAATTATAGGAATGTCTGCAGAAGAAGCATTGACATTTATCGCCGTAGCCGCTTCTTTATTGTACATATATTGCTTTGGAACATCTTCACTGTTGAGGTCTATTTCTTGTACAGGTTTTAACGGTAAACGAAGCTCGGTATAAGTTTCAGCCATGTTAATCCCACTGAAAATTTTATGCTACAAGGAGCTTGGATAATCTGCAAGTAAGATGCATAACTTCGTTCGGTGCCTTTTTGTCTTTTGCTATTTACATATTAGTTTGTCACTGTTGTAGATGACATTTTAAGTAGCTTATGGACAAATTAATGCCTGCTAAGCCTGATATGCCATGGTATGTTTCTGGAATCAGTTTCTCATATATATTTGTCAAGGAACGGCGGGTGGCTTATATTCTGTACTGTATTTTGCTTGAAGAGGTACATAAACAGGTTATGCAAAAACTAGGTAGGATTGTTTTTACTGTAGGAAGAGGCGAGACTGAGCTTTCAAAGTTACGAATTGAAAATGCACACCAAAAGCTCATAACCTCACCACGTATTTGACTGTAAGACGGTCTTACAAAAACCTTGCTGATATGTTTCTCTGTGAACTGTTCATTGCTGTTTTTAGTTAACCTGGTGACTGAAGTCCATGAAGGAATGGACACTATCACACTTCTCTGCATGCATTTCTGACATCAGATTTGCCTCTTTACTTTTTTCTTCGAAATAAATCGATCTCGTTCAATAGCTTGTAGCATCTCTGTTTGTGAATTCTGCACTTTCTAGTTCTAGTATAAAAAAGATTACAAGCTGCGCACAGGTACATCTTAACTTTGCAGGCAACATCCTGCAATTGTATGCTTGGTTTAGTGTAATTTCTAGCCGTATCTTTTTTTTTTTTTTTTTTTTTTTTTTTTTTTTTTTTTTTGAGAGGACTAGCCGTATCTTGTTACTGGATAGTATTGATCAAAGAGTCAGGTAGCATAAGGAAATTTGCCTACTGTCTTGATCAGATTTTCGCACAGACTAAATGCAACATTTGAGCTCACAGTTTCATAGTTGGAATAGCCCGTTCACCCAACTGATAGTAATGATAGAAGACTTCAGGATAATTTTTCACTTTCTTGTACAACTGAGGCCGGTCTTTGCTAATGAGCTTCTTCACTGGTCCAATCTCATTTTCTGGGTCTGGAGTCCCGAACATAACAAGAGAAACCCTATCCTTTTCCGAGTTTGTGACCACCCTGTGTACTGGACTCTTGAATCTGCCATTGCTCATCATCTGTTGATAAAAAGAAGTCATTTCTCCTGTTTCACAGTGCACATTCAGTGAGATAAGATATAGGATTCACTCACTGCTACCTACCTCCATCTGATCACCAACATTGATAAAAATAGCATCAGGAATGACTGGGACTTTAAACCATTGGTCGTCTTTCAGGACTTGAAGGCCTTCAACTTCTTTATCTTGCAGCAAAAGCGTGATGGCTGATCCGTCTGTGTGCTCTTTGATGCCTAGGGTGAGGTCAGGACGGGGGGATCGTGGATAAATGTTGAACCTTGCAAACATTGACCCTGTTTCTCCATATTGCTCCCAAAAGCTGTTTTCTTCAAGTTTCAGTGATTGTGCCATACCTTTAAGAATCAGTTCAATAAGTGCTTGTGACTTGAGTGAAAACTCGTGTACAAGTGCCCTGAAAGTTCCGTTATCAGAATTTTTGCTTTCTGGTTGATTGATCTTTGACATAATGAATGTTTACAAGTCTATCTAACCTGAATGTTTCGGGTTTTTCAGGCCAGAACTGTAGTCTTCTTCGATCTTCTGGATAAGCTAAGAGGTATAAGCGGTCCACCCAGTCAAGGTTCCGGTTGTGAAAGGAATCATTTCCATAGCCTTCAAAGTCATTTACAGGCCTTGCATACTTCATCTTCTCCTCTTGGGGTAGCACGAAAAACCGCTTAGTAAGCTCTCGGATTTCATCAAGAAATGAGCTGCTCATCCCATGGTTTATGACCTGCAGTCAACAGTTAATCTGGTAAGAGAGCTGAATGCATGAAAATTGAAATGAGACGACTAATCTTTCTACTTTGAAAAGCTGTTCAATTCATTAAAAAGTGATGAGTTTAGTTCAGCTCTACTGTAGTTAATCTATATTGATACAGGTAAACTGATATCAGGTCAGAGACTTTCAGGTGGACAGTACAGGAGTTAGAGCAAAATCTAGTGAGATGTCAGGCATGAAATCAAACCTGAATGCAACCCCAGGAGCTGAGAACCGACTGCAGCTTTTCGAGCTCTTGAACTCTTTCTTCTGGTGACAAAGACAGCTTATGCAGATCGATTACTGGAGTACTCATCCACGGAAGGGGGGCATCTGCTACGACATTTTCCTGAATGTACGCCTCTGGCACCGCCTCACCCTTCAACGCTATCTCTTGCACAGTCGTGGGTGGCAAGTCTATCTCTTGCGTAGGTGCATTTCCTGTCATGTTTGCTACCTACTGGTTCACTGTTGCTGCAAATTTTGCGCGTTTTCAGAATTCAGAGGTGCGTACACTCCATACAGATCTGTTCTTTAAAGACTATTACTCTGTACGTGAATTTGTGAAATGATAAATAAAGCGTCAACTACAAAAATTTAGTCGTAGCTTAGCTTAATCATGTTTTTATGACCTAAGTGCTGACTCCATCCTACTTTATGTCTACATACTAATACGATTTTCGTCCTACATGTTACACACTATGAAAGTCTCCAAACGAAGACGAATTATTAGATTTGTTCTATATTGGGTACTGCAGCCATATTTGAATGCTTCATGAGTCATGAATACTGTTTATAATGTCATTCACAGAATGTGATAATTGTTTTATGTGGAAAGCGTCCTGCAAACTCGAGTTTGCAATGTCTTACGATGGATCACCACTTATAAGTAAGACGCAAATAAAAGCTAGAAAAGACACGAATTTTAAGTGAAATCCCCTGAGGGTAAAACCATAGCCTCCTCGAAACCTCGAGAAGTCGAGAGTAACAGTATAACTGGCTATAGGGTGCATCTCAATGATAGTTCGACTCTGTGCCTGCATTCTCTGGTCTTGAACCTTCTGTGACCTGTTTTCGCTATAAATTGTACAGTATCTGACCTTGTATTACGAGAGGAACAAGGTAAATTTCTTTTTACGCAAACCAAAAAATACTTTCATTCATCATGAGTGAATTGAATCAAAATTACAACTTATCTAATTAACGATTCAAATAAAAAAAGCTGCAAACAGACCATCATACTGAAAAGACATATAACATCCTTTTAACTATATCATTAATAAAAAAAAGTATAACATGCTATAACTATAGTATTAAACAACAATCACTATGGAACCATATGTATGGTCGTCATATCGGCTTTTCGAGTTTCTCTATATCTAGGAAGCATAGACACTTCTATCTCGATCCCTTGTTGCTCAAGTGTTGTTGTTTCTTGGGGTGCGTGGTGGGTATGGGATGTCGCGCTTGTAGTATCTATGGCAGAGAAACATAATTAAACCAACAAGACCAGCAAATCCAAACATTATACATATCACAATAACTGCTTGAACGCCATCACTAAGCATTTTGCTGTTCTAATTGTAATAATTACGCTTTCTTTGATTTTTCTTCGAAAGCTAGGACATATATGGTTTAACTTAAATAGTTGAAGAAAGTAGGTTAATCTTTTAGGTTAATTAGCCGCAAACTTAGATGAGGATTTCATTTCCATTTCCATGCACTCCAAAATCTAATGAAAGTGTTGAATTGTCCATTTTAGCGTGTCCGTAAAAGATTTTTGACGACATTTTCGATTGAATTTACATTGGTAAGTATAAAGGTTTTAGAAATGAAGTGATATCCTCCTATAATTTTGTGATATCTTCCTTTATTTTGGTAAGAAATAAGTTTTTAGATAGACCAAGATCATCAAAAATGGACCTAAAAAAAAGTATCATAAAAAATGAAGAAGAGAACGAGGGGAAAAATGAATAGTTTATCGATTTGTCTTAATTGTCTATTGTGTGCCTGAAGGAAAAGTTATAGGCCCTTAAAACGTTTAAAAGAAGAACTATATATACTGGTCATTTTACATAGCAAAATTAATTCTCATTGTATTTGGCTATAGTATTCTCGGTATCTTTATAATTAGACCAAACCTTGGCTAGAGCCCGAATCGAGCCGCAAATCGAGTGGATTGGAGCTTGATCTGTATTAAAAAGCTTGATTATTAAACCGGATGGTGATAAAACGTACTAGCAACTCTATTCTAGTAGAGATATGAGTATATATGACTGATAACTAATGAGTGAGGACTGATGTCCGATAAAAATAAAATATAATGTACTATTATACAATTTTTAAAAAACCATAATAACCTAGCCCGGGCATAAGCTAGGCACGCAAGCTAGTTACTACTTAAAAAGCATACAACCAAACTCAATCAAATTGATGAAAATAATTTTCCGGATGCACACGACCAAGCTCAACTGAACCGCCCAGCTGCGACCTAGTCGTCAACTGCTTGTAGATACAGTAACCAATAATACCAATAGCCACAGTTGAAATAGGCACCCCCGCGATTAAAAGATAACGAAACAACTTCTTCATTTGCGTATGATTTACTATTGTAATGAACGTAATAAAATGTAAGGGATTTCAGAGTCGATATGTATTACATACGGAGTAATACAGTATGTGCTTTAACTTTAACGTATGGTATTTATATGTGTTTATTCTATGCTCGTCGTACCAACATTCCTTCATTATGTGGTATAACATGCATATAGTATACGGAGTATGATATATTGGTTTTATGTATTTGCTCCGTATGTATGGAAATGTTGCATAGAGAACGTATTCAAGATCTATTGATTGAGTATCCTTGATATTCGTATTTCATGCATTCCACGTATAATAAAAGTATATTGGATTTTCCTTTTTAGTTAGTGTGTTCATAAAAGATTGTCGACAATTTCAATTGAACTTGCGTTGGTAGCTAGATATATATCCTTGAGAAATGAAATGATATGCTTGTATAATAATTACAGTATTAATTTCTTTCTTTCGATAAGATTTAGACTTGAGGCAAACACCCCATTGAATAATTCAAGAATCAAGAAGAGAAAAAAGGATGGATCTATATATTTATTTAATTTGCGGCTTGCTTTCGGTTTTTCTATTGTCTATGTCTGTCTGACTGTTTCTAGCGAAAATTATAGGTCCTTTGATACATATCATGAACTTAAGGAACAAGCTATTCAAATATCGCGTTACCAACCACAATACAAAAATGTAAAAAACTTGGAAGAGAAGTAGTAATCCTACATTTTCACAGCATTGATGGCTCTTTCTCCTCTAGCAATATGCTGCAAAAATATAGCCATATAATTCTTGAGGTTCTTGTAAAGTTGAGGCCTGTCCTTGTTAATTAGGTCACTTAATGGCCCAATCTCATTGTCTGGTGGTGGAGCACTTGCCACAGCCAAAGAAAATCTCTCTCTATCCTTGTCTATCACAACCTTATGAACCACACTCTTTAGTAAACCATTGCTCATTATCTGCATCATATAATAATATCCATCCAATTGTCATCAAACCCATTAATTCTTAGTGGCAATTCAAAAGCGCCACTCGATGGTACTCAATTTCGGCACTACACTTTTTAATTATATCGTTCTTGTTTGATGAGTATCGTCATATATGTGATCTCATAAGGTGTGTCGTCTTATTTTAAGCCTCGAAATTATTGTTGGTTTTAATGTACGGAAAATGAGTTGTCACGTGAGCGGGTGATGCTACACTTTGGTATCACCTGGTGACGGCCTATCATTATTCGCAATAAATGCTGAAGATAAAAAATGAAAAGCTGAATGTTTGATTTTACCTCAAGTTGATCACCCACATTTATGAAAAGAGCATCAGGAACAATTGGAACTTTAAACCACTGATCATCTTTGAGAACTTGAAGGCCTTCAACCTCTTTGTCTTGCACCAGGATGGTAATCAGTGTAACATCAGAGTGTGGTTTAAGGCCGAAAACTCGACCTGGGGATGAACATGGAGGGTAAAAATTGAATCTTGAAAACATGATGCCTTCTTCTCCAAACTTGCTTAAGAAGCTATTCTCTTCCACTTCTAATGATCTAGCTATTGCTTTCAGCATATTTTCTAGTACTTTCTTCATCTTAGCAGCATGTTCTTCTAATCTTTCCCTGCATATATTAAATATGATCATCATAAAAGATATACCCTAAGACCTTCTGATCCAATTACAGGTTCAGATTCGGGAGCCTTTGAAGCATTGGGGTAGTATCGTTATTGTTGGTGTTTATATTATGATCCAATCAAATTAGAATGTGAACTATGGTATCATAGGACTTAAAAAGTTACCTGAACTTTGGTAAGTTTTCAGGCCAAAGGTTATAATTTCTCTGCTGAACAGGGTAAATTCTAAGATGTAGCCTGTCATTCCAATTGTAAGGCTCACCTTCAGACACTGTGTCACTTCCATACCCTTCAAACAACTCAGCTGTTCTCGAGTACTTCTTTTTCTCTTCTACAGGTAATGCAAAGAATTCTTTGCCCATTGCGCGAAGCTGATCAAGTTCAGTGCTTGCAAATCCATGATTTATGAGCTGCAGTGTTGACAAATTTGGTCACTAAACAGTATAAAAACTACGTTCTTATTGGATTGTATTACGACAATAGTAAATATTACTACACCTTACTAAAACAGTAAAATTTGACAGCAAGTATGTAGAACAGAACCTGGAAACAGCCCCATGAGGTGAGAACAGAACGAAGTTTGCGCAGCTCAGATTTGCGTTCAGGAGATGAAGAGTCTAAGAGAAGTTGAAGATCAATTACAGGACTGTCCATCCAAGGTAGTACAGAATCATCAGTAGCCTCAGAATGTGGGTCTTTGTTAGGAAAAATGTATCTTTCTGGAATTTGTTTGCCTGTGGTTTTTATCAGCTCTTGGACTGGTGTTGCTGGTAATTCTAGCTTTACTGGAAGAACAGATGATTCTGCCATTTTGATTGTATGTGTAACTTGGCATTTTTGGGTCTATATTAGTATCCCCAATCATATAAGATGTCATGCATCGTGTACCTATTCATTACCATATCCTCGTCGTCATTATCATTACCCCATCGCGTTTAAAAACGCCTTCACTTTTCGAAATATAATGATTCGTTATTAAAGGGGTCATATGTACCTTTTTCGTGTTACAAATAAAGAGGGTGATACACCTAATTTATTCATTTCAAGGGAGTAGTATTAAAAAAAGTTTTCATCTTTTTGGTTCCACTTTATGTTGGGCCAGCCTAGTACAATTTGATCTATAAAATGTCATCTTGGTTGGACCATAAGTTCATTGCTTTTCGCAAAATAACTAGTTTTGGATAAGATCGTCTTACAACCTGAAACACGAGTACAATACTAGATCTTCACTGCATTGATGGGTCTTTCACCCCTGGCTATGTGCTGAAAGTATAAGTTCATGTAATTGTTGACATTCTTGTATAGAGGAGGCCTCTCATCATCAATCAGCTCACTCAACGGCCCTATTTCTTCCCCAATGGTCGCGCCACATGGAATTGCGACAGATCTCCTCTCTCTGTCACTGTTTGTCACAACCTTGTGCACTACGCTTTTCAATGCTCCATTACTCATAATCTGCATATATATACACATTTTCGTGATCAGCTCTTTTTTCGCAACATTGATCGTATATGTGCATGGTGCATGATACACTAAATGTACGTGTAACATCTATCGTGACATTAACATTACTAGGTAAAATCGTGTCGTAATTTAATCACCTCTAATTGATCACCAACATTGACGAAAAGGGCATCAGGAATAATCGGAACTTTAAACCAGTGATCATTTTTCAGGACTTGAAGGCCTTCAACCTCACTGTCCTGTAATAGAACTGTAAGTACTGAAGCATCAGAGTGCGGTCCTAGGCCGACAACCCGATCAGGACACGGACATGGTGGATAATAGTTGAATCGTGCAAACAAAACACCGTGCTCTCCTATCTTCTTGATGAAGCTGTGTTCTTCCAAGTTCAGTAATTTTGCAACTGTTTTCAGGATCACTTCCTGCACTTTTCTTATCTCACTTGCATATTCATCCAATGTTTTCCTACATTTATTATACAACTTTCTAATCAGCATTGTTTCGTAGCTAAATTATCGCTAACAACTTATTATGGTCCGACAATTCAAATGTCAGCTAACTCAGCTGGTAATTAGGACCCCTTAAGTCCTTGTCCTTACCTGCGTGATTCACAATAAAAGTTGAGTCGAGAATTGCATCGACCTAATGCTACTAGATGCACAAATAGTTTAATGAGCCATTTCGATGGTAAATATAACGAAATGTCGAAATTAGGACCTGAAATTTGGCAGGTCTTGAGGCCAAAACTTGAGGTTACGCTGATGAAGGGGATACACCTGCAGGTGCAGCCTGTCATTCCAATTTATAGGCAGTGCATCAGTCACTGTATCACCTCCATACCCCTGTATCGAATCGAACTTTCTAGCGTACTTCTGCTTTTCTTCTAATGGAAGTGCAAAGAATTCTTTGCTAATGTCACGCACTTGGTTCATTAACGAGGTTAGTCCATGATTTACAAGCTGCATTTTTGCAAACGAAATCGAATCAGATTACTGTATTATGATATTTACGTAAGACTATGATTTTGCGGTCGAATTTGAAACACATGTAACGTATCTAGTCTCTCAATCTTTATGATTTTTTAATGTTTGCCCCATTCACAATATACGAAAAATCGAAAATGAGTTAATACGAAATAATGTCGAGATACAGGAAAATGAGTTAATACGAAATGTAGAAATGCGATTGGTACGTAGCAAATGGGTTACTAGACTTACTACCATCAGGTGACGTGATACCGAGACTCTGTATACGGGTCTACGTGACGAGGTTAGAGGGTGGTATCGAAACTCAGTATTATCCATTTGTATAATGGGAATAGAAAATTATGGTCAAGAATGAGAAAGTCAAACCTGAAAGCAACCCCAAGAGCTGAGAATTGATCGGAGTTTTTGCAATTCTTGTTCATTTTCCGGCGACGGCGAAGCAAACAGGAGGTTAAGATCAATGATGTTACTGTCCATCAGAGGAACTACAGATGATACAGAATCATCAGAACCAGCAGGTTGGTTTTTGGGAAGACGAGTGTATTTTTCAGGGATTTGTTCACCAATATTAGAAACGTCACGTACAAGTTGTTGAACTGGTGTTGGTAGCTCAAACCTCGTAACAGTTACAGTTGATCCTGCCATTTTTATTATCTTGGAGAAGCAGAGGATTTCAGATTAAAATTGCAGTGGATGTGTTAGAACTTTTGCAAATTGTCAAACTTTTTATATAGGTACGGCTTTTATGAATCAAACTTTTTGTCATACTATTATTAATATATGAAAACTCGATGACATGCTTATCCGTGACATATTTTAGTAGTGACCCGTTTTACACAATATAATGGTAATCAAAACGTTTTCATATGTAATACGTTGGTAATTGGTCAAACTTTATAGCAATTGGTGGCCGACCTCCTAGTCGGGGGCCATGGCTACTTAATTTTTTCTCTTCCTTTCTAGAAGCGAGTTTCGAATGAAATCGTATTATTGCGAGTTAAGATGAAATTCTCAATCATCGTAATAAATATAGAATTTAAAGTTTAACTCGCCTCTCAACATTAAGTCATCTTCTCAACAATTAATTTTCGGTCCAAAAATGCACAATATACCCATATCAATTACAAAGCAGGATGACAATTACATAGTATACGACTCAGTGAAGAGTTGGTTGCTGAATTTTCATAGCATTGATGGCTCTTTCTCCTCTAGCATAGTACTCCAAAAATGTTTTAAGATAATTCTTGACATTCTTGTATAACCGTGGCCTGTCTTGGTCTATTAGCTCGTCAAATGGTCCGATTTCTTTGTCGAGCTGAACTGCAGCCGGAACAGCCACAGACATCCTCGCTTTCTCTTTATCTATCACTGCCTTGTGCACTGCACTCTTCAATATTCCGTTGCTCATAATCTTGCATAAATAAGTCAAGACATTCGGTAAGATTTGAGAGGCGCATTTTCTAGTAAGACATTAAACCGTCCTACACAAGTACACTTGGTAGGACGGGCCTATAAAATTAGGACCTAAATTTACCTCCAATTGATCACCAACATTGATGAAAAGGGCATCAGGAATTACAGGAACTTTATACCATTGATTATCTTTCAGAACTTGTAGACCATCAACCTCTTTGTCTTGCAGAAGAATCGTAATCAGTGTACCATCCGAATGTGGTTTAAGGCCTAAGACGCGATCAGGGTGTGGACATGGAGGATAAAAGTTGAATCTTGCAAACAAATTGCCATCTTCTCCAAACTTACTGAAGAAGCTGTTCTCTTCCAAGTTCAATGATTTAGCTATAGATTTCAACATGATTTCTAGTACTTTCCTCACCCCAATCGAGTACTCATCCAATGTTTCCCTACACATTCGCAACATACTACTGTCAACGCAATTTTCATTATGGGTCATTTAGTTTAGAGACGGTCTCATGCACTACATATATTTGTACGAACTCGGATTTTCTAACAGTTTGAGATTTTTACCTGAAATTTGGTACAATTTCAGGCCAAAGTTTGAGATTCCTCTGCTCAACAGGGCAAATTCTGAGATGCAACCGATCATTCCAATTAATTGACTGATTTTCAGAAACAGTATCACATCCATACCCTTCAAACCAATCCACTGTTCTTGAATATTTCTGCTTCTCTTCTAGAGGAAGCTGAAAAAATTCCTTACCAACAAAATGAAGTCGATCGAGCAACGAGCCTGCTAGACCATGATTTACCAGCTGCACTTTCAACAATTTACAGTGTTACTCAATCAAGGAGACATACAAACAAATCGTCGTACTAAAATAGCTATTCTTGTGCGAGACGGTCTTTGTGACAATATATTCTCATCACAAAAGTTTTATCTCCGAATTAAATCCAAGTTGAAGTGAATTAGCCCGAATCTGTTTTCATCGAGTTGAACTGAACTGAACTAAACTGAATTCATCGTAACACAAAAGGTAAAGTCCTAGGTGACTCAAAAGTAACATATATATATACACTATCAGCTTAACTTCATGCAAAAAAAAAGAATGATTAAATATAGTACTAGAGAATTAGAGATGATACACATACATTTAATACACGAGAACGCTAATACGAACCTGGAAACAACCCCAAGAACTGAGGGCGGCACGAAGGTTGCCCAACTCTTGTTTGCCAGAGGGTGATGTTGAGTCTAGAAGAAGCTGAAGATCAATTATGGGACTTTCCATGAAAGGAGGAACAGTAGAACCATTAAAGTTATCACCATCAGAAGTAGTGTTAAATCCTGTGGTTGGTTGAAAAACATATCTTTCTGGGATTTGATCAGAATTACTAAATCCTGTTGATTTGATCAGCTCTTGAACTGGTGTTGTTGGTAGTTCTAGTTTTACAGGAAGAACAGATGATGCTGCTGCTGCCATTTTCTGACTGATTTCTTAGATGCAATGTGGATAAGCTAAACAGCTAAAAAGTGGTAATGTGATATAAATTGATCACATATATTGTGGCTTTATGTAATACTTGGTCTTGACTCTTCTCATTTCACCTACCACTATATTTGAGCACCAGGGCGGCTATTAGCCCAGGCGAGATAGGCGGCCGCTTAGGGCCCCCGATTTTTTTGGCCCAATAACTGCATAGGTATGCGTTCTAAGGTTCTACCCTTCCATATTTGAGTGTAGGGTTCAAATCCTGATTAGCTTCATTTATATTGGCTTTTTCTTCATTTCTTTTTTATTTTTCATTGAACAATCGACTACGCGACAATAATAATAAAAGCCACTACTTATTGATATAGATTGGATTTAGGGCCCCCTATCGACATTTCGCCTAGGGCCCCCGAAATCTAAGAGACGGCCCTATTTATTGAGTACTAGCTACTCTAGTACTATTGTTTCGGTCCATTTCTTTAGATTGTAAGATTCGGAATGGATTTCCACATATATATTCAAACATAAACCGTTAGGGCGTTAACAATTCAAAATAAAATATGGTAGGGGCGAATTTCAGGGTAGCCACTATATTAAGAAATTTAACTTGTAGTGATAATTTTTGAGTTATTAGCCAAAATATAGTACATTAGTTGATGTTGGAGTTCTTTTTCTTTTCTTTCATTTTACTATCATTACGATAAATTACACTCCACGACCATTGAACACTTAAAAGAACACGTCACTAGATTACTGATGAAGTGATGAATAATACATCCGAGTATCCGACAACCAAAACTTTGTAAATCGAATAATAATGGATCAATCAATAAATAGAACTAAGAAAATTAATTAATATAAGTATGCATGAATGATTATTCAAGCGAACCCAAAATATATATGATCATGCCGTTGATCAATGTGAGGCGTAGTTATCTCAATTACTGGGCACTAAACGACGGACCAACCTGCAAAAACATATGCAACCAATCACAATACAAAGGATGAGCACCGCGAAAAAAGCTGCTACACTTATTATTATGGCCAATTTTTCATGCTTCGAATGTGACGACATTGTCGGGTAAAATTCTTTTATTCACTGAAGTTGAAATGTTAGGGTTATAATAATAACTTGTATAATTTTGATTTTAAACTATAGTACGTAAGTGATATGTTCATTTTATATATATGCTCATGGCACATGCATGTGTGATCTTTTGTAGGGCGTAATAATATATTGGTAAGTCGCATGCAAATTAAATTAAAGTCGTATAGTATCTTGATTTGAAGATTTTTGTAAGATGATGGAGATTTTGTTTCTATTATTTCGTATATCGATCAAATACACATAACATTATTTCTTATTTACTTTCCATCAGGCAAATTTCTGCTGCCATTTCTTACTTAATGCAAATAAAACTTTGAGATTATTTTTTTTGGCAAAGTGCAATTATGTAGACCGATGATTTTATGGTCATTCCCGCTAGTGGGAATCACCGTACCATAAGAAATTAATATTTTAATAGAACTATACATTAAATTAATACTATAAAAAAAATTCTAAATAAGATAGTTTTATGATTTAAAAAATGCAATTTTTAATATGTATTTCTTATGTTGTGTTTGAAATTTTTAATGCCTAAACTTCTTTTTTGTTCTTCCTCCACAACAACATGTATTACGTAAATATGTTCTTCCCACCATTATCAATTGCTTCACGGTTTATCCATGGAGGCTCTAGCTACTCCCATAGTTTCTAGCCCTATTTCAAATATCGTGACACCTTCCTATCACCAATTGTTCCCGATATAAATTTGTACAAATTCACAATATTTATCTAAATTAAATCTAGTCATGCACAATATTTCCATCACACTGAATTACTTTGTTGCATTGTCAAACAAACATCGATCAATTCGCTAGAGTAGCTTAATCATGTTTTTATGACCTAAGTGCTGACAGCATCCTACTTTATGTCTACATACTAATACTATTTTCGTCCAACATGTTAAACACTACGAAAATCTCGAAACAAAGGTGAATTATTGTGGCATTATTGAATATAACTGCAAATTTGTTCTATATTGGGTACTGCAGCCACATTTGAATGCTTCATGAGTGTTTGATCGACCGATTACGAGTACTGATGTTGTTAGTTGTTCTAGCTAAATTCCAAGGAAGTAAGAACAAATAATTCTGCCGTTTCTGATTGAAAACTCCGAGCTAATTAATAAACGTATATGATTGACCGCGTGAAATATGATAGATTGGTGATCAAGGACGAATTACTGTCGTCATAGCCAAATTTACTAGTTTTTTGGGTGTTAACAAACAAACGAATTTAAAAGTAGATACCGATGATAGTAGACCGTACAAAGCAGACGTCTCGAAATATGAGAAAAACACATGTAAGTGTATAGTTGATTGAATTGAATTGAATTTAAATAATTGTCATTTGATACACTCAAATTGAAGAGACAACTTTGGAATTCACTCCGACAAAGGTAGTATATATATAGTTCTAATTATTCATATTAATTGATGGATTATACCAATCGCGAAACTAACCATTCCCTTATAGAAAAACGCGCTAATTATTGAGGGATCATACTGGTGGTCCGGCGATGAGTCCGCATCTCTTACGCTATGGCGCCACCCGAGGATGGTGCTCGAATTACTGGGAGTATTCTTTCCGGTAACAGAAATATACAATAGCTGCTAGCTATAACCAACAAATTTACAACGAATAAAACTGATCCACCTACAATAGCTACGATCATCTAAAAAAGTATATGTTTGGCCAAGTTTCTAGTCGTTTTAGGGGCAAAAAACACTTTAAAAAATTAGGCCAAACACAAACTAAATAAGGTTAAGCGACCGGATCTACAAAAACGTCATCAACAGTGAGTTTAGGCATAGCCATCATCTCAGCCACTATTCGGCCTCTAGGACGGACGGGTGCCATGGGCGGGTCATCCGACTGATTCTTGCGACAACGTATCCAACAAAATGCAATCACGAACAGCAGTACTACCCCAACGACTGATGAACATATTGCGACCACTAATGTCGTCTTCATTTTTCTTTAATTTATCGCTGCATGCTACGGTGGTTTCTAATTTTATGAGATATGAGATGTTAGGGTTATAAACTTATAATTCAATCAAATGTGTTTTTAACTTATGGTATTTATATGTGCTTATTAAATGCTCATCGTGCATGCGTGCATAGTTCAGACTTCAGAGGCATAATATTTTGATAAGGTCTCGTGCAAAATAAAGATTTCTTTTACAACTAAATATGTGTATATATGGATTTCAAAAAAAAAAAATGTGTATATATGACATCTAAGATCTCTTTTACTTGAGAAAAGTTATTACATGAATGCATGAAAAGATGTCAAAAGAATGATTTTTTATTTTATTTTTTGGTTATAATTATTGTGATTTGTTTCTATTTATCACGGTCACATTGTACATATAATACAATGATCACAAGTAATTGTACAATGTTGTACCGATGAAAACTTTTTAACAAGGTAAGTAAAGTGGTCTCGCAATAATTTACTTTGATCGTCTTTATGAGACTTTGAATTGCCTTCAATTTTTGCTGGTTGCAATGAAATATTAACTATAGATTCTTTTACAATTAAAACAATCGCATGCATTAAATCGAACACGGCTAACTATGCTAACATAGATTGGTTGGCTCCGTGAAAACATCAATTCTCTTATGTAAAACCCGACTAAGGCTATGTTTGGTATGCCAAAGAAGCTAGCTTATTTGACCAAAGTAGATTATTTGACTAGATTTTTAAGCTCTTTGACCAAATAAGTGTGTTTGGTGACACCACTAGCTTAAATAATAAGCTAGCTTATTTAAGATGTTACCCTGGGTAACATATTAAAAAATAATCTAGCTTATTATAATTTTATTCCTAATTTACCCTCATTTATTTACTTAAATAAAATGACATTAAAAATATTTAATACTGTTCTGAAACAAGGAATAAGAGTAGAGAGATTAGAGAGGTAAAGAGAGGAGTAACCTTCTTATTAATGATAGGGGGTATATATACAAGTACTGTCTTGTACACCAAGACACTTACAATAAGGTAGGAGATAATAAACACATATACGTATACCATACATAGTACCACATTATATTCCCTAAGATATGGACATCCATACATAATATTTCATAACACTCCCCCTTGGATGTCCATCGATGAAGATCATGCCTCGTTAAAACCTTATTAGGGAAAACCCTATGGGACAAAATCCTAATGAAGGAAAAAGAGTATATTTTCTTCAAAATACGCTTTTGAAGTTGCCTCATTAAAAATCTTGCTTGGAAAACCCTGTGGGACAAAACCATAGCTAAGGGAAAAAGAGTGCAACACGTATCTACTCCCCCTGATGAATACATCACTTGAAATCTTCCTTGATCTTGATCGACGTAACATGAACCTTCTCGATTGATGAAGCTTGACAGTCGGTTGATTAAGTTGATTCGTCTTCTTGAACACTTGAATCATTGGAGTTCCTTCGAAATTAGTGTTACATTGTTTCTTCCATTTGTAAAACTTGACATGCATACCAGAATTCTTATCATTGGAGTAGAATGAAGATTTCTCGAAATCTCCATGATATACAATACACAACCGAAAACGACTTATCATATAACCATACCAAATGTGTAACACTTATGTAATTAATTGATTGTGCGCTTATAGTGCTGCCTCATCAAAAACCTTAACAGGAAAAACCCAATGGGATAAAAAACCTAGTTTAAGGGAAAAAGAGTACAGCAAAAGTTCATACCATGCGCATAATCTCAATAATAATATTTTTATTCATTTAATCAACAACGTGTATCCACCAACCCTCTTCCGGAGGTAAGGCGATGCAATATTGACTTATATATTATTTAAAACATTTCTATGCATTCATATTTCAACAAAATATTTATACACATAGTGTTGCCTCGTTAAAAACCTTGCTAGGTAAAACCCATTGGGATAAAACCCTAGACGAAGGGAAAAAGAGTACAACAATCAAGAAAATATCCTTCTCGCGTCGAGATTATAAACGATCCTCCTTTTCAAGGTTGCCATAAATTCCTCTTCTCGAGATTATAATCGATCTTTCTTCTCAAGGTAGCCAACATGTATAATTTGAGATTATCATACCCTCTTATTCCTTTTACAAGATGTTATGAACTACTGCAATATTTAATTCTTATAATCTTTAAGGATCGGTTGTAATAACTTTTACATTATAGTTATGGTACTTCTGAACCATATTCATTCATGATCAATTACAGTCTCAACTTCTGGTCGAGTCAATCTAGATACGTATAATATCATATGGACTAAAATATCTCACCATCGATTATATCTTATCCATAAAATATATGAGTTCTTCTGGAACAGTTTATCGATCTAGTTTATTCGGAAAACTTCCATATTTGTTCTTCAAGAACTTCAACATAATAATACAATATAGATAGCAAATATACTTCAACACGATATTTAGGGGCACTCTAAAATACATCGACAACATATTAACTATTGCTACATAAAATATAATATTTGACAACTATAAGATAGACTACAATAAATAATATCACAAATTCACGATAAATTCATATTCATATAAAAACTAATAGCTAGAAACTAAACATTCGTACATGCACGTAAAGACAAGACTCGACAATAAAACTTTTACTGTACATATTATAAATCAATTGGACTACTGGTCCATGAGCTCATTTAAATTATTATCACGTCGAATTCAATTGGACTTACATGTAATCCCCATTTTCATGTCATGTCCAAATATCTCGCATATGCCTTTTTATTCATCGGTTCCATATATACCGGTATAAGAATTTTATATTACATTAACTTCATTGGTCAGTACTGATAATAAATGATATCTGAATACAAATTTCGGAGGTACCATTCATTTTCTAGTAGGCCATCTACAATAATTCAGATATCAATGTCTCTTTATAGACTTATAGATACTCATAGCATCGTAGTACTCTTCATGAGAGCCAACTGCATCATCCTGCCATTTAATCTAATATTGGAACCGAAAATAATGCTTATACTACACTTAAGGTGCAATGTTTAACACAAACGTGGCAAGAATCTAAATGTTAGATACATGTTAACTCTTTGACTAATCTGCAACTCGCTACTTCATAATGGTATCTGTTTGCAGTCAAATCATATGAGTATCATGCACAAACATTTATTAATGACTTGGGAAGATAAAACTGGTTCATGTAATACATCAATACACAAATTCATTCTATTTCGAATATATTTTCTTGTGTATCTCATGTATATTCACAAGAAATTCTTGTTAACTTGGGGAAACATATATTTTTACCAGCTTTCTCCCATCATTCTCCCCCTAAGGTGGTAAAAACTATCCAAATGATAGACTTATGGGGCCACTTATCAATCATGTCCACCTTACATAAAATTTTTACTTACATACTTAATTAATCGGCTCAATTTAGGAGCACACTTCCATGATCATTGGGAGTATGTATATGCCTCATGCAGTTGGTTTCCTTGTGCTGAAAGATAATTGCCCCAAAATGGAGATCACTTTATCCATATACTTATATGTTGATTTCATAACTACCCAAAAAAATCTGGACATCAGGCCACTAAGTTATTATTCTCATCGACTTTGAGTAGTATATTCACATTTATTATTGACTCTCCAATATTAATATTTGGTTTTATCTCAATGTTACGTCTTGCCATAAAAGAAGAATAAGTTTATTATAGCATGAGATAGCCTTTCAGCACATTATCATAATCCATGAAGGAAAATTCCAATAATTTTATAATTCGATGGCCTTATTTATCACATCAAACTATATGTTAGATTTATTTCATTTTTGATAATATGTCAAATCTCAAACTTATGGCCGGCGAAATAGTAATTATCTTAAGTCAATCTTCTGGTTGACTAAATTTCACAATTCTCTTGTGCACTTATTAAAAATGATGTGATACATTGACACAATCCAGTGTCTCTTTTAATAATGGCAAGACTAAAATATTTATCACCTACTTCCACATATAGGAGTATGTATGATTTGTACTCTTCTAGAGCGGATATTCTTGAGGATAGACCACGATCTTCTAGATCAAATTTATCACATTATATTGACATCTTTTGTATAATTTGAACTCTTTTAGAGCAAATACATTACACTTCACCCCATGCTCTTCAGGAGCATCTGATTATGATACTTTCAACAAATGTCACTAATGAATTGTAGGTTATTTCATAATAATTCTACCCATCTCCATCCATTAATTAATCTATTATATCAACTAATAATAATATATTAGATGAAAATAAAGTGAGAAAATAATATCCAAAATTAGTACGAGAAAGAAACACTCAGAAATTAAACTATAAGTTATATATATATAAAATTCTATCGAGACTTCAAACTCAATCTTTGATCCAATTACTTGATTCAACTTTATCGTGTATTGTAGTTTGAACTTCAAGTTCAGGTACTATGTGATCTTCAATCTACGAGATTGATTTACTTTTCCAAATTTTGGAACTTTGGGTCCAAAATAACTTAAAGATTTGGAACTTCGGGTCCAAAAATAATTTACACATCCCATGGTTGTTGTGAACATTTTCTTATATGCACAATCAACTAATTTTCTCGTTGATCATTAATATCAAAATATATGATCTCGAATTTTTTGACTTATAGCTAAAGATGGATTGTGAACTTAATTGTTCATCAGAATAAATATCTTGAACTTCAGGTTCAATAGTTTGTAGTCTAAACAATTAATTATTGTTTTTATTTTTAATCAGTTTTTGTGATATGTTAAAATATATTACCCTTCAAATTCAATTCTGAAAGATTTTACTTAAAATTACACACTTCGAACTTCAGGTCAAAGTGTTAATTTAGACATACTTACTCCAATCATGCAGTGCTTATACCATGCTCCCGGGAGCACAAGGAGCATGGTGGTCCTCCTCACAATAAAGGAGTGAGGACCACACTTAAAATGATTTTTCATTTTTTAATATGTGGTCCCCACTCATCTATTGTGAGGAGGACCACCATGCTCCTTGTGCTCCCGGGAGCATGGTATAATTTGCGCCAATCATGATCTATAAATATTACCCTCGACATTAATTTAGAAATTTATCCATTGATTTAGGTCATATGTGTAAAGAATTTTAAGAGATAACTTTGAACTTCAGGTCAAAGATTTGGTCTACCCCTCGATGTTAAAAGTATAAATAAATTAGACCTAATTTTGAAACTTCTGGTCAAAATTATTGGTCATCATCATATGTTCGTAATATATCAATTGTACGGCTTTTCAGAAATATACGAAACCACGAATATTACGATCTACAATTGTATAAGACTATTGTTTTTGACCAATTTAATTATTGAGTCTCACTCTCAATGGTCTACAGGACCGAGTATATCATCCGTTACAAGTAAAACAATTAATATTTTAAAGACAATCACATAATATTACCATACACTTTAATATTGAATTTTGAACTGCAGGCCAAAATTTTGGCACGCACTTAAGTTGCTTGTTATCGGAACGACTCCTGGTACCACCGAATGATTTGGTACATGGCCGGTAACCTTTATTTGCACAACAATAAATTGTAGTAGTTTCTTTTCACTCGAATACTAAAAATTTGTGCCATGATTATTTTGACCACTATGGTCATAAACTTATAATTCCGACCATGTCTTTGTTCTATCAGTACCATGAGATGTTGCCCCTTTTAATTGTAGATCGCTATATTAGAATTGTAGGGCTTTCTACTATTTGTAGTCAATATATGTAGAAGTCTCGGCCACATCCACATTCATGCATGTCCGCGACCATGACTACAGGCATGATCCTTCTTTCTCTTACTCTCATAAGAGATCGCACTCGCTCCAGGGAAAAGCTTTGATTCAATATATATACGTATATTGTCGCTTGTAAACAGTCTCAACATAAGTAATAAAAATTTTTTTATGAACAAACCTTGTATATGTCGATCTTAGTTTAATAAATAAATAGAACAAAAAACGAAAAGCAAATTAAACTCACCTGATGTAGAATCGTAAACAAAATTGGTCAAACATTTAATATACCCAAGTGGCTTAGTAAAGTCCATGAATGAACACTTGTAACTTTGATAAACTTTTACCCAAATGGTCTTTGAGCCGTTATGCGTATTTACAATGAACCGCGGCTGGATTTAGAGGCTACTAGACGAATAATGGTGTTACGTTGCTATACACCAAGGCTTAATTTCTATGCATGAAAGAATATTAGATAGGGTTAGAGTTCGTGCTGATAACGTGTTCTGAAACAAGGAATAAGAGTAGAGAGATTAGAGAGGTAAAGAGAGGAGTAACCTTCTTATTAATGATAGGGGGTATATATACAAGTACTATCTTGTACACCAAGACACTTACAATAAGGTAGGAGATAATAAACACATATACGTATACCATACATAGTACCACATTATATTCCCTAAGATATGGACATCCATACATAATATTTCATAACAAATACATTTTTATGTAATTTTATATATATCAACTCTTGTATCAGCTAATTTTGCCAAACACTCTTATTACTATCAGCTACAAACTTTCTGCTAATATTGCAGCTATTAATTCAGCTTTCAGCTACTATTTCAGCATTCAGCTACTATTTCAGCGTTCAGCTACTATTTCAGCTAGTTTTACCAAACATAGCCTAAATAAAGATAATTCTGTTGGAAATTGAATTATCCTCACATGCGCTCAAATGGTTCCGTTCGAATGTCACATTTTGGATATTAGACGAAGTCGGAAAGGTTTAATCGTCCTCTGTTATGTTTATACGATATTCACTTGAGATTTGGGGCAGACTGATTTTAGTCGTAGCCATCTCAGCCACTATTCGGCCGCTCCGACGGACGGGTGCCGTCGGCGGGTCATTCGACTGATTCTTGCGATAACGTATCCAACAAAATGCAATAACGAACAGCAGTACAACCCCAATGACGACTGATGAACATATTACGACCACTGATGTCGTCTTCATTTTTCTCTAATTTTATGAGATATGGTTAGGGTTATAATTCAATCAAATGTGTTTTTAACTTATAGTATTTTTATGTGCTTATTAAATGCTCATTGTGCGTGCATAGTTCAGAGGCATAATATTTTAGTTAAGGTCTCGTGCAAAATAAAGATGGTTATTGATAGAGGTCTACAATGTAGACACAATTAATTTGTCTACAGTGTAAAATTGAGTTAGTAGCAGTAAAATTGAGATCAAAGTAGTAAAATTATTTGCAATGGAAAATTCAGGTAGTAAAATTAATTGTATAAGTAGTAAAATTTTGATAGTGTAGTAAAATTATTGCTGATTGTAGACACCTTTTGGTGTCTACATTGTAGATCTCTAGCATTGTCCAATAAAGATTTCCTTTACTACCATTTTTGTGCATATATGACATTTAGGATCTCTTTTACCTGAGGAAAGTTGGTATTACATGCATGGAAGATGTTAAAAGAAAGTTTTTTTTTTTAATTTTTTGTTATAATAATTGTGATTTGTTTCTATTTATCACGGTCACATTGCACGTAATACAATGATAACAAATAAATTGTACAATAATATTCTACAGATAAAACTTTTTAATAAGCTAAACAAATAAAGTGGTCTCGCAATAATTTACTTTGACCGTCTCAGCTTATATGAGATTTTGAATTGCTTTGCAATGAAACATTAACTATTGATTCTTTTACATTGTGTATGTTTGATATTTAGAATCTTAATCACCTGTTCTAATTTTCAAGGGAAATAATATTGCGCACAACATAAATGTATATGAATAAGTTTTGTAACATCAGTGAATGTTGTTTGTAGTTCTAGCTAATTAAATTCCGAGGAAGAAGTAAGAACAAATAAATGATTCTGCTGTTTCTGATTGAAAACTTCCGAGCTCATAAATGTACA
The DNA here is from genome assembly GCA_963457585.1 of Spergularia bocconei. Lineage (NCBI taxonomy): Eukaryota > Viridiplantae > Streptophyta > Magnoliopsida > Caryophyllales > Caryophyllaceae > Spergularia > Spergularia bocconei. The sequence continues at coordinate 471,975 of OY734944.1, read as the reverse complement.
TGAATCTGATCGATCGTGTGCAGTGCATGGTACATTACGCCTAAAGAAAAGTACTCCTACTAATTATTGGTGTTCAAGGTCATCAAGCAAGGACGATGAGTTTTAATCTTAGGTCATAGCCAAATTTATATGTTTGTTGGTGTTCACAAAATAAACGAATTGAAAAGGATGAAACTCATGAAAGAATAGTAATTTGTTAGTTGCTCGTCGTGCATGTATATATTTATTAAGAGGCCGGCATGAATTTCATAGCATATACTATATGATAAAAATGACACAACACGTACAATAGCAGGAACGAGAGTTCGATAACTTAAGTGAAATAGTTTATTTATTGCTGATTTTCATAGCATATATTCGTAATTTCTTATAGAACGAATAATGGTTCTAGCTAGTATAGGAGCTGCTAGTCTTGCTAACAACAAATAAAGTAAAGTAATTAACAAAATGGAAAAGAAACAATACTCATATATTAAATAATAACCCTTATAATAATGGTGGGTAGATTATTCGATTAGACTAGAGAATGAGGCATTAAATCGCATACGGCTAACATAGATAATTGGTTGACTTTGGTTTGGTAACTTCTGCTTCAAGCTGTTGGGCTACGGAGTACGAGGCAACTCGGTTACTATTACTGTGGGCCTTCTCGGCGCTGCAGCCGCCTGATTATTATTCTGATTATTATTATTCTGATTATTATTCATACGATAACGTATCAAAATATATGCAATAATAATCAAGATCAGCACAGCCGCAGCTGATGATGATGCTATTGCTGCCACAACTTTCTTCTTCATTTTTTGTTACCTTTTTATTGCTGTAGACGTTTCTAATTTCATGAAATTAAATGTTAGGGTTATAATTCAATGAAATGTATGTGTATTTAACCTATGGTATTTATACATGTGTTATTAGATGCTTGTCGTGCATGAAAATATTTTGGTAAGTCTCGTCCAGATTTATTAGGATCTTTTAATTTTTTTACTACCTTTGCATGGATGTCAAGAAATATTGTACAAATATCATGATTTTAAAATTCGTGAAATACTACTGAAATGACACTTTGATTTTTCTGGTTATAATCTTTGAGATTTATTTGTTTCTATTTATTACTTGATCATCAAGATTCTTTTACTGAATTGTGTATGTGTGATATTTAGGGAATTCTAACAAATTAATTAGGATCTCGTTCGTTCACTCATGAGAAAGTTGCATTATTGAGGAAGATGCCCGAAGATGCACCAGGGAATTATCGTAAGGATATATAGCGTGATTTGCACTCCCTCCTAATAATATACACTCTCCTACATACTCAAAGATATCTTCCCATTTTATTTATTTTCAATTTTGAATGAACTCGTTGAGAGTTACCGTTAAATCTACTGAATCGTTCTCTTGAATCAATTTTTTTTTTGGTACAAAGGAGCAGCTAATGTTGTGGGGGTGAGAGTATGAGGATTTGAACCCGAGACAACCCCCAGACAGGTTGAGTTCCTAACCACTAGGCCAACCTTGATCCTCTTCTCTTGAATCATTTTAGTTATATATTATTCTGCAATAATGTATGCAGTCCACCAACTCCACTTAATAATTCCAAGGCAAGTAGTTTTTATTTTCATTTAATTTGGTCTAGAATTAGACCACAACATGGCCCGTCAAACCATAGAAAAAAAAGGGGGAGATAAAACGAAGATCGAGTAGTAGGTTTCGTAGATCTTTATTTACGATCATTGAGTTTTTTTTATACCTATTTATTTGATATAAAGATGCACGTAACATTAGTCCGATTATGCCATGTGCGATTGGATTGCATTTTTCTGATCTGATTTGATTTGAATTGAACTGATTTGATTTAAATAAACTTAATTTCATTTTATCTGGACTGGATTTATTGATAAATATATTGCAGTTAGACAAATTAAAACTAGAAATAGACTAGATTCATTCATTTTTATTTGGATAATTCTGATTTGATTTGATTTGAATTGAATAAATCTGATCTGATTTGAAAACACTACTTAATAAGTTGAATTGCACAAGCCTTTAGTAGTTAGTATATCAAACACCAATGTACCAAAACTTTGAAAATCAAATGGATCGATAGATAGATTACCATAGAACAAGTAATAAAAAAACAATACTAGTGTTCTAATTAACTAGAGAAAGAAAACACTAAAAACGACAAATGTAATTAAGCTCATTACAACCGAATTAATATTATCGTTATTATTATATAATATGGAATATGTAGAAATTAAGTTGACATTAAATCGATCGGAAGCGCCTTACATACGAAAAAATAGTTCTCATACATATACATAAACGCCCTAGTAATAAGATTAATTGTAATAATTGATCGATCATACGGGAGGCGGCATATTAACTCTTGGCAATGCCGGACGTTTCTTGCAAACCTTACAACAAATGAAAACACCAATTACGAGCGCCACAAGTCCAATTCCTAGACCTATTAGTGCGATCTTATCACCCTTCGATATTGGAGGAAACCCCATTGTTTGTATCAAAATATTCAAAGCTTCTCTTTTTTTCTCGTTAGTAATGTTACTACGTAAAAATTTTACTTTTATAGGTCCTAGAAAAAAATTTATTTTCATGGGATTTTAATTAGGGTTATGATATTTGGCAATTAAGGCTCGTGCAATTAAGAATTTTCTTCTTAATTTGTGTATGTATGATATTGATATCTAGATTCTTTTTCAATTGTGGGAAAGTTAGTTTCATAGAAGATATTCTTAGTTACACCCCGTTGGATTTTGCCATAAGTTTTTTTTATCAAACATGTAAGATTCCTTACACAAAGATTTTTTAGCATACTGTAAGTCCTCCCAATAAAATCGAAGATTTTAATTATATTGTTATATTTCCTTAATTACGGCATGGGTTGTTCGAAGTTTAGCCGATTTTGTAAGATGTTTTGTGGTCGTTTCGTCGTTAAGCAAAATCATGCATGGGATTTAGAATTTTCATGTATTAAAAAAGTTAGAGTTCTTTGTTACGGATACAATGTAACTAGCTTAGCGGTTTGAGTAGAAGTGTCGCTCATTGTATGCTAATGGTGTATGTGTGTACTTGTCATGCATGCATTAGATCCCGGCCGTTTGTTCTCTTGTAGTGAATTATCGCGAAAATGACCATAAGGCGAAAATTGAGTGGTATGGTACAATAGCACATGATGCATGTTATTTATGACCAATCTAGTTAAAATTTGTTCATTTTAGGAATAAGTCTTGATTGTTGTTGTTGTAGTCAAAATTTGTATTTGACTGTACTCGCAATGACTTTGATTTTGGGTTGTTAAACTCGATTGCTAAAATTCTGAGTACGTAGTGTCATATAATGAGGCGGTATAGAGTACTCTATAAGGTTACTACATATAAAAAGAACTATAAATAAAACATACTTCGTAATAATCAAAAGACAACTAGTATAGTTTGAAATACAATTGCTCTAAAGACAATAAATCAAATAAAATAAAACTTAATTGCTGGATTACACGACGGATGCTTCACGAGTTATCAACTCAACTTTAGACGATTTCAAATTTTTGCTCATGCGAAATATTATCCAATAAAGAGCGCAAACAATGGTGATCATCAATACAAAAATCACCACTATTACTGCCACAACAGCCCTCGGCAACGCCATATTTAATTTAGCTGTATAACTTGATTTTTTTTTTCCTTGGTTACACGGTTGAATTTTGTGATTTGGAGGATCTAGTGACTAGTAGTGTAGAGTTAATATTAAGATGTGTTTTTAACCTATGGTATTTGTACATGCATCTTACTATAAGTTTATTACGTAGTATCTTAAATGGTCGTCGTACGTATGTACACTCCTTAATTACGAGGATCTTGGCTTACTTATGGTAAAGTAAACTAAAGTTGCATGGAGCAAGTATCCAAATTTGTTGTAGGTGTATACCTTAATTTTGTACGCAGTGCTCTCTTTATGGAATCGTAATTTCGTAATTACGATTTATGGAATGTATATGTGTTTATTAAGATGCACGCAATCGTACTTTTGACCCATAATTGCAAAAGTTGGGATTCTTTAACGTCGTTGTATTCCATTTTAAGTAAACCTTATGTGCGTGGTAGAGAAATTATTACAATGCAAAATGCAATATATGAAAGATTTGCTCGAAAAAGTATGTGTACACAAGTGTTGTTGGTAGTTGTACGTAGTTTCACACCATCGAAGAACTATTGATGCAGCCATTTTTAGGAGCGGAAACTTAGATGCTACTCGTTAAAAGCAATAGATAAAAAAAAAGCATCGCAAAGTACCATCAATAAAATGTGATAAAAGATATGACTGTTTTAGCAGTGCCGGAAATTTAACATGGTATATATATGGATTAGTCCATAAATCGCAAAAATACAAAAGAGAGTTGGACTCATCCTATGCTACAAGTCCGGCCCAATATGGCAATCTCTATGGCGTATGAACATGTGATCGTGTACACGGCTAGTTTTCTCGGTTATGTTAGCCCCAACACGACTAGCATAAGACCGTTGTTTCCAGCTGTGAAGTAGGTAGAGCTGTACCAGTTGGCAATTGTGAGATAGAGGCAGCCGCAATTTGCAAAGCACAATCACAAACGCTACTCAAGCATTTGCTCTCTCTGTTTTTACAGCAATAATCTGACAACTTGGAGAACACTAAATAGGATGGCTCAAATGCATAAAACTCCACATAAGTAAATATCAGTCCGAAAAAACTTTGAGAAGTCACAAACCTATGCAAACTGGATTGATTTCTTTGTTCACAAAATCGAATGTGACTATATAGATTATCGGTTTTACTACTTATAAAAAGCAAATCGAACATCATAACTCGAGAACACTAGTATGAAATTTATTATTGTTCTAAATATAAAAGAAAAATATTATTGGCACTCCACCGCAACATAGTTTTCATATTGTGCCGTGAGAATATTGAAAGATTGTAGCCGAGTACCGATATGATAATCCCTCCCAATAATAATAATTATAAAACGCGCTCATACAGCAGGTGCATGCGGCGTCATCTCGTTACTTCCATCATCGGACGGGTCTCGCCTCTTGCATCTGAAACAAATAGCAATAGCAGAAATGATGCAACCCAAAAAAAACACTAATATACATATAATTCCAACCCATTGATACGCCTCCATCGTCGAACTCATCACTTGAACAAATTAGAAACTCAAAACCCTTAGCTTCTTTTATACTCTAGTTTGAAGGGATATGCTAGAGTTAATATTATTTTGTTTTTTAGTATGTGTTCATTTGACGCTCGTCGTAAATACATTTCTGTTTTATGAGGCATGATATTTGGCATGCAAAATTAATATATTTTTACTAGACCTGTGTATATGTATGATATACACATAGGATCTTGTTCTTGTGGAAATTATAATTTGGAGATGAAGTCATCATGAACTATTGTAGGAGCATCTTGATTTGAAGATCTTGAATTGTGTCATGAACTATTGTAGGCGTATCTTGTTTATTAAGATATTGGCCTTATTCACATATCGAGTGAAGATCCTCTCTGTCATTTCGTGTCAACACAATTTTAGTAGTGCCCTTTAAATAAGAAAGACTCTTTCACTATACTATATCTATGCGATCTTTTCCATTTAAAACGAGTTATTATGGCGTCTACACATTTTAAATAGCCAATTCAATCAATTGATTGAGGTCCAATAATTGGTTCTACCACTACAAATGATTCATTCAATACTCGTGTGATACCAATTTTTGTACAATACGATATTGCGTAATATTAATGTACGTAAATCTTTGCTCATAAGATCGAATTATTATACATGCAATTCTTCATCAATTGCGAATTCTAATAGAATCAATTAACCTTTCTTCAGAATGATAGTCCTGAAAAAATTTGGTAGTATAATCAGCAAGCGACACCGTTTCATACTGTTGTGGCCGAGATGATGTAATAAGCTCATCCAACGGTCCAATTTGGCAATTTCGATCAGCGTCCCAAAACAGAGCAATTGAGACCCTTGATTTCTCGGCATTCGTCACCGCTCTATGAACCGCACTCTTCAATATGCCGTTACACATTATCTGTTCCAAGCGTACAATAAACATATTAGACACTTAATTAAATCACGAAATCTCCTAAGTCCGATCCTATCGATCGATATTACCCAAATGGCCAAATTAGACACTTTCATTGCTATCGTGCCTAATCGAATAACTCGTCTTTAATTGGACCAGGGAACGCATACCATTAAAAAATCGAGTTTGCTACGAAATGCTAAACCAAATTTATGAATTTTTTCCTTTGTTTGGAGGGTCAGTCGATTACCTATAACATATAGGTAATTACGGAGTAGTTTACATTACGTCTTTACCTAGACGAGAACGTTACGTCGAATGAGGCCAATAAAAATGAGATGGGGGTCAAGTATTAATTACCTCAGTAGGATCACCAAGGTTAAGAACTAAAGCATCAGGAATGACAGGAACCTTGAACCACAAGCCATCTTTCAAGATTTCTAGTCCTTCTTCATCTTGGATGAGTAACGTAATTGCTGAAAAATCCGCATGTGGTTTTAAACCGAGACCACGGTTCGATCCCGGACACGGTGTATAGAAGTTAATTCTTGCGTTAATTTCCTTGTTTTTGCCGTACTGCTCTCCGAATTTATTCTCATCGATGTCTAATGAGCGTAACGCCGTCTTAAACAGCTCATCAAATATAGGGGCCATCCTCGTGGTGTATTCGTGAAACAATGTCCTACAAAAAGTCGATTTTGATTAAATTGTATATGCATATATCGGCTAGCTTAGCTGGTAAAACTCGTAAAGTGTAATTACTTGAATTTGGAGGGTTTCTCGGGCCAAAACTCGAGCTTGCGTCGGTCTTCCGGGTAAACTGTGAGACTAAACCCTTCATTCCATTCAGGAATTTGCTGGCCGTTTTCGATATCAGAGATTCTTCGACAATCGTATCCGTTGTAACCGCCTTCCGGCAGTGCATATCTCTGCTTCTCTTCCATGGAAAATGCAAAAAATTGCCGGGATACGTCTCTCAGTTCGTCAAGAAATGAGGCTGACATTCCATGGTTTATAAGCTGATTAATGTCAATTGAGCCAATAAGTGTGACGGTCACGTTACGTAAGTAATAAGATTAGAAAAATTAGATAGACTACTAGACTAAAATGCCCACGCACAAATACGTCGTACGTACTCTTAAAATTAATAGTGTCGTGTCGTGTCGCAATTTGAAGAATCTTATAAAATGGAAAAAGTAGTTAACCAAGTACGAATTAATCGGCCTCAAAAAATTTGCCGAGATTTCTGAATTTCAGGATTTATTTCAGCTAGGCAATACATGCAATTACGATGAGTTAAGAAGAGAAAAGACGCGGGTTATATACATTCGCCTCTTCTTCTAGTAATAATAGGCCCAAAGTGGTCACACCTCGTTGGTGTGACCCGAGGCGTAGCCTGGACTCGACCCCATCAGGGCCTCGGCACTAGACCAAATAAACAAAAACAAAAACAAAAAAATCGAAGATAAGAAAAAAGGTGTGAAGGAATCGGACCTGTAAGCAACCCCAAGTAGAAAGGGCTGACTTAAACTTGCGAAGTTCGTTGGCTGCTTTTTGTGGTGGTGAAGAAGCAGAGGTAAGCAGAGAGTAATCAATAACAAGATCAGGATCGTCCATGTAAGGAACAGCCTCATCTCCGCCGTCAGATTTCGGAGCACCATACTTGTATTCGTACGTTGCAACACCAGATAATTGAGATTGATGATCAGCCATTTTTTTTTTGTTAATCGACGATTCGACGATGATGTACGTTAAACACAATGTTTAATTTTAATGAGAATATGATATGATATGTTATGTTTTTATGCAATAAGATATATGAAATGCTAATTGTGATGATATTGAATTGAAACGCAAACCAAAAGCAGATCACGTACGTTTTTTTTTATGTGTCATTTATTGTATGCCACTCATTTTGTCTCATTTTGGTAAGATAATTACGTGCAATCATATGTGTCACTCATGTTACCTACGGCAAAGTGCCTACATGCGATGCATCATTCACGGCACCCTTGTCAATATATCCACCTTCTATTTCAGGGGTAGTTTTGCCATTTTCATCATATGTATAGTGTACTACGCATTCAGTAGGCAAGTGCCTACAATAATACACATGATACGTGTAGTACTCCACTATGCATAATTTATTGTACGTGGGTTCTGATCTTGTCATTTTTGTATTACGGGAATAATGTACTATAGTAAGAGTCGAGCACAAATTATGAAAATGTGTCGTTATAACATTTCGTGGGATGATTGAGTTCGATCCAATAGAATAGAAACGCGTAAAACATTAATTATGATGTTTTATTGGTTCATACTTCATACAGAGACTAAACTTCAAGGGACTAATAAAGCACGTACAGCAGGATCGGAGCGCATTTGTAGATGATTTTATCTCATCCTGTTTTGTTGTGTTCTACTAGACCTGTTCTTCTTCTTGTTCTTTTTTCTCTGTCTCATATCGAAAGTCTCCATAAACCAATCATGATATTTATCAGTTATGAAGAATTTTCCAATGATAAAGCCCACTATACACCCACTTACACAGCCAAATGACCTGACGATCCAATCTATCAACATGATATGGATTCGTCTTCTGTCTCATCAACATTGCTTCCTGGTGGTGCAGGTGGTCGACGAGAGTCTTGATTCGTACATTGTTTCGACAATGGAGCTCCACACAATCCTAAATTCCCATCGAAAGAGCTGTTGTCGAAAGTGCTGAACTGGTCTCCTGACGGTATTGATCCGACAAGATAGTTGTGAGAGACATTGAAGACTTCTAGAGTTGTTAACCTTGAGAACTCCTTTGGAATTTCTCCTGTGAGCCTGTTTCGAGAAATATCCAACGACTCGATGTCAATCAAGTTGGCCAGAGATGTTGGGATGCGACCACTAAGATAGTTGTTTGACAAGTTTAGTGCTTGAAGGCCCCTCAAACTCCCTACTATATCCGGAATTTCACCACTGAACTTGTTGCTCGAGAAATCGAGTACACGAAATACAGTAAGTACCTTTGAGTAGAATGTTTCACTGCCTTTGACTGTTATCGTGATGCCATAGTCATACGTTTCATAATGACTTTCTAAAAAGGCAAGAGACAGTACAAACCTGGAGTTCGATGAATGTATTTGATTTTCACTGGTAATTCTCATAGCAGGCCAATTTTGGAGATACCTATACGGCAAACTACCCTCATGAAAGTTGTTAGACAGGTCAATTACCCGCATGCTTTGAAAACCATGGACGTCCTCGGGCTCGACTATCTGACCATGAAAGTTATTGTGTCTTAAAACCAAAACCTGCAGCTCTGGGAGGCTCCCTAACCATGACGGGAAAGTATCACTTATTCGATTTTTACCAATGTCGAGTACCTCAAGCATAGTACAACTGGCTAGGGATTTTGGTAGCTTACCCTTCAGTTTATTCTGGCTCAAGTTTATCATCTTCAACTTGCAAGACCTTAAGAATTTGTCGGGGATGGTGCCTTGGAAATTATTTTCGCGTAAATTCAGCACTTGCAAAGAGCTACCAAGCTGATGGCTAATGCAATCAGGAACTCTGCCAGTGATGTCGTTCTTAGACACATCAAAGTAAACTAGAGAAGTTGCATTGCAGATTTCGCTGGGTATAACTCCTGAGAATCGATTGTTTGAGACTTGATATACCTGTAGGAATATTGGTGGAGCAGGAAGTTGTCCCTGAATCTTGTTACCGCTAATATCCAACAACTCCAAGATGTTCCATGTGTCGAAAGTTGGAGTAGTTAACTCAATGCCCGTCAGTGAGTTATCTGATAGGTTTAATGATAAAAGGTTGTTACTAGTAATGTTCACTAACCACTCTGGTATAACGCCTGCAATGTTATTTCCAGCAAGTGACAAGTCTTGTAGCTCATCCTGATGTCGAAGAAACTGCGGGAACTCTGTCAGGCTGCATGATTCGATGTCCAAACTTGAAAGCTTTGGATGAAAGGATGAGTTAAAGCTGAAATCAGATGGAAACGCTAGGCTAATGCCTACCAAGCCCAGAAATACAAGATTTGGGAGCTTCAAGAACACATCAAAGTTCCCAATCGAGCTGTTGAAAGATAAGGTCAGAAATTGAAGATTATGTAGCTGAGGCAGCCACTCTGGTATTGGACCTTCCCATAGATTACCATCTAGGGTCAATGCAGTTAATTGGGTTAAATTCGCCAACCAATGTGGTAATGAACCTGTTAGTTGGGTGCTACTTAGGTCCAAAAATTGAAGCCCTGTGAGATTGACTAAAGAATGTGGTATATGACCACCTAAATACATGTTGTTCAAGGACAGTTTTTCTAGTTTGTTGAGCTCGAGCAACAAGGAATCTAAGTCTATGGGGCTTATACTAAGGTAAGACAAACCCAAGGTTGTGAGTTGTGTGAGGTTTCTAATGGAGGAAGGGACGTCACCACTGAAACTGGTTAGGAAGAAGTCAAGATATGTGAGCTTTGTCAAGTTACCTAGTGACAATGGAAGTGGGCTAGAGAAGCCGCTTTGAGAGAGATCTAGAGTTGACAAGGATGCAAGGTTTCCAATCGAAGGTGGGAGGCTTCCTGAGAACGCTGTTAGTCGTAGACGTATGTCTGTAAGACGAATCCCTGATCGAAACTCCCGAGGGAGAGCACCGCCAAGGTAATTGTTGTAGTTCAATATGACTTGTTCGATATTTGGTAGCATGAAGACGCTTGTTGGGAATTCACCATGTAGATTGCAGTCTTGGAGGTAGAGATATTTCAAAGATGTCAGGTTACGTATAATACTAGGGAATGTAGAGGATATAAGAACACTGTCGAGAGCAAGTGCACTCAATTGAGTCAAGTTTCGAACCAACTTCTCTAGACTTAACTCCCCGAACTCCAAGTTGATGTTCGGGTTTGCATCCGAAGAGTTCCCAGTCTTTGACAGTTGGAGAAAGTTCAAGCGAGACAAATGCGCGAGTTCTGATGGGATCTGGCCACTAAAAAACGACTCGAATAGGTCAAGTCGTGTAAGTCTGTAAAGGCGGCCAATGGCCGAGGGGATTTGAGAAAAGTTGAAGTTGTTGAAGTTAAGGTTAAGTGTTTCTAGGTGAACTAGATCGAAGAGGGTGCTGTTGGGAGGGAATGTCCCGTAAAGACAGCTTTGACTAAGGTCGAGTCCGATCACATGACCCGTCTCCTTATCACAATCGACACCATCCCAATTACAACAATCAATACTAATGCTCGGCTTTGTTGCATTTTTATGATCGACCTCTTCCTGGTGCCATGATCTCACTTTCGGATATGGCGAAGGGGCGCTTATCGATGTGCTACAATCGATTTCAAAGCTGCGTTTAAATCGAAGCAGAGCTCGCTTCTCGTCATCGTGGCATAGAATTGATGAATGTGGGTGTTTTAAGCAAGCAGAGAAGATTAGCAAGAACATGAGCAAGCATGTTGAACACCAAAATTCCATGATTTGGGAACTCTAGTGAATTTGTGGTAATTTATTCTGGTTATGTTATTATGGAGTTTGCAGATGCATGTATATATCAAAATAGTAAATAATTAAACTCTTTTTATAGAGACTAACTAAACAAAATTACCGGTCAATTAATTAGTACAGTACTCTCTTTATCAGGTTGAGACAACATCACATATATACTTCGAAAGCTCGCTAGTCAAATCACGCAAGAAACAGGGTCTTGAAGTCTAGATAGACTTCAAACAACCCACTCCATACGCCAATATATGATCACAACAGAAAGAGGTTGTTTCACAATAACCCGTAATTAAAGTCGCATCGAAAATTGAATTGAATGACTCATAGTTCAAAGTTCACACTATCATATCAGAAGATCACAAAGTTTAGTGGGCCACATTATTTAGTTCCATTGGACTTTAAGAAGTGCATTTGTTCGTTAATAAGTAAATTCTGAATGTCAAGGGTCGAGTAATAATTTGAGCACAAGATTTCTACAACATGATGAAGACAGGGCAATTGAATGAGGACGAAACTACAAAACTAGTACATAAACGAATAGACAACTAACCAAGATATGAAAATAGCAAATTGATAGAGGTCTATAGTGTAGACACAATTAATTTGTCTACAATGTTAAATTGAGTTGGTTGCAGTAAAATTGGGATCGAAGTAGTAAAATTAATTGTCATGAAAAATTCAGGTAGTAAAATTAATTATGTGAGTAGTAAAATTTTGTAGTAAAATTATTGTTGATTGTAGACACTTTTGGGTGTCTACACTGTAGACCTCTAGTATTGTCCATGAAAATAATACTCCGTATGTTTATGTTTTTTTGGTTGGTATAATTATGAGTTTAGGACAGGAAGTTAAAGTTTGAAGGCATCAAGTGGTGTATGGCCTTGCGCGTACATCTCAAAGAATGCGCGTCTAAACTCATTGAAGTCGAACTTCTTGTACTTTTGGGGATGATTTTCATTAACCAACTCTCTTGCTGGTCCGATTTCATGTCCGTCTTCTGGGATCCAAAATGCAACCACCGATGTCCTCGACTTTTTTGAATTCGTCACCACCCTATGTACCACACTCTTGAACATTCCGTTACTCATTACCTGCAACTCCATACACGACATTTTATACACGTGTTACCCACGATCAATAATGCTTATACAATGGTCTCTCGTAAATCAATTAGGAAAAAGTGTGCAAAGAAGAAATTACATATATACCTCTCCTAAATCGCCAATGTTTATAAACAAGGCGCCGGGGATGACTGGGACCTTGTACCATTGCTCATCCTTGACAACTTGGAGGCCATCAACTTCTTTATCCGGTAAAACAACCGTCATGTAGGTTCCATCGGAATGTGGTTTAACGCCGAGAACTCGGTCAGGGCGCGGGCAATGAGGATAGTAGATGAACTTTGCTTTAATTTGTGTTTGTTTTCCTTGATAAACCAGAAAACAATCGTCTTCTAAGTCTAAGGAACGTGCCATTGCCTTTTGTATAGTCTCGGCCATAGCTGCTATTTTCTCCGAATATTCATCTATCATTTCCCTGTCACAAATTTGCCAAGTCATATTTTTTTTAACCGAATTCTCATGGTTTCACGTCTTATCATCTTTAGTCATGCATGTAATGGTACGGTGTTTAATTTACGTAATTATTACGTAATTTGAACTTGAACAATTGTCGGTACTATAAATTATATCATCAGTAACACGCATGGCGTAAACATAGTACGTAAAATAGAACTTGTACCTCTGTTTTCAACATATTTCATAGTGTTAATTAGATGCATCATTTACCTAAATTTCGTAGGCTTTTGAGGGTAAAATTCGAGTGTGCGCTTTTCGTCTGGGTAAATTGTGAGATACAACCCATCGTTCCAATCGGCACCTTGAACACCTGCGTAAAATTTACCTTTCCCATAGCCTAGAATGTTTTCATCTATAGCGGAGCATTTGAGCTTTTCTTCTGTAGGAAGCGTAAAGAATTGCTTAACAACCTTAACCATTTCTTCGAGAAATGAGCTCTCTATCCCATGATTTACGACCTATATGTAAAGTCAAGATAGCAATTGTCATCACACATGACATTGTCCGAAGTTTGTATATAACGGTCTTATAATACGTTAATGAACTATTACGAGTTTTATTTTGGAAAAGTAGTCATTTATTTTGGTTGCTTTTGACAAGGCCAAACTTACAAACAATGTTGTCATTTAATTTTGGTGGGACACACTATTTTCTCGACTTTTCCAGACTCTTTCGACGTATTTTAATAGAGTATATACAAAAGGAATTTCTCTTTACTAAACACTCGGGCTAAAGAAGTCAATACTAACATTTCTTGAGTCACGTAATCAATTAAATAAACGGCAGTGTAAAGATTCATTAGAAGGGACTTGCAATCCTATAGTATATAGCCTAGCAATCTCGAAATGGACTAAATCGGATGGTACAAACCAAAAATATCGAGGATAAGATGTAATCGTAAAAGGAATACCTGAAAACAACCCCACTCAGAGAGTGCTGATCGCAGCTTCGCGAGCTCATCCCCGGCAGCCAGGGCCGAGGAAGTGAGCTTTGAGAAGTCAATTAAGAGACTATTTTTCCACATATCAGGATCATCAATTGCTTCAGGGATACGATTCTTTTGGAGAAACTTGTCTGGTACTTGTTCACCACTTTTAGCTATCTCTTGTACTAGATCTGATGCTAAATCTTGATTAGTTGGAAGAGCTTGATCACTCATTTTTAGTAGAATTTTACTACACTCTTAGAAGTATGAAAAATATGAAAAACTATATGATTGCTTGCTTGTGTAATAATTGGACCTTGTATTTTTTAACCCTTGAATAGTGTGTTAGTGACTTAGTGTTACTGTGTATCATATCCTAATCTTATCGTAAATTCGCATGACTTTCTCAACATGGTTGCGTAATCAATAAAGTAAAAACTAGGCCAATTGGGCAATACAAATGTTATTATGGGCCGAATTTGCTATCGGGCTAAGCATGGTACAGACTACAAAACAAACATTTGTACGATGATTACGTGAATTGACATTACAAAAGTTTTCGCGATCAGATGATAAATTTTGTATGAAACTGAACTGAAGATAAACATTTTCCGTAAGATAAATGTACGAAATTTGTACGATGCAAACCAACTGTAACAGATGTACAGCGACATCCTATGAAAATGAACTGTGTCACATTGGTGTACTGTTCTATATGTCTGTACTGTTGCACAGACTGACAGTTTAGTAAATCAAGAGCAGATGATGTACATTAGAGTTTAAAGGCATCAAGAGGTCTACGCCCTTGCGCTGTTGTTTCAAAGAAAACCCGCCTATACTCAAAGATGTCGAACTTGTTGTACATTTGAGGATGATCATCATCGATTAGTTCACCTACAGGTCCAATTTCATGTACGGCTTCAGGGGTGCAGAACGCGGCCACTGATACCCTCTCTTTTTCCGAATTTGTGACCACCCTGTGCATCACACTCTTGAATATCCCATTACTCATTACCTGCAAACCGCGCAAAGGTCATCAAACTGTGCATTGAAGTACAGAATTCTGCATAAATCATTGTTAACCAACACATATGATGATAATGTGAGTTTATAATCAATCACCTCTCCTAAATCTCCGAAGTTGACAAACAAGGCGCCAGGAATGACAGGGACCTTATACCACTGCTCGTCTTTCTGAACTTGCAGGCCATCAACCTCGTTATCAGGCAGCAAAATCGTCATACAACATCCATCAGAATGTGCTTTCACACCTAAAACACGATCAGGACTCGGGCAGCTAGGGTAGCAAGTGAATCTTCCTGTTATTGTTCCTTGTCCTTGATGTTTTAAGAAACAATCCTCTTCTAAGTCCAAACAACGCGCCATTGCCTTGTAAAAATCTTCAGACATCGCTGCTAATTTCTCCGAATACTCATATATCAACCCCCTGCCAATTTCTCAACACAGAAGATCACATCAGGTACTTGCAGAGCATTTTTTTTCTTAACAGCATTGTACTAATCATTGTCTCAGACTGTCAAATGTGCTGTTTATTACCTGAAATTTGCAGGCGTCTGCGGGTAGAACTCGAGCTTGCGCTTTTCGTCAGGGTAAAGTGTAAGAAACAGTCTATCATTCCAGTTTACATTTTTAGTGCCTCCGTAAACTGAATCGCTCCCAAAGCCTTGGAAGACATCATCCGCACTAGAACACTTGAGCTTTTCTTCTACCGAAAGTGCAAAAAATTGCTTCGAAAGTTCAACTAATTCGTCTAGGAATGTGCTCTCTATCCCATGATTTATCACCTATATAACATTTTGCTGAAGTTAAACTTGTTTATACTAGTAAACATATTAGAATGTCACTTATATGAATTCGGACCAAATTCCATCATGTATACTACATATAAGTTCCGGCACTAGGAATCGACTTAGCGTCATGTATACAACAAAATTTGTGTATTGTATGTACCAATGTAGTGAATCATTTTCTTTTTTCAGTCTACCCAAACTCGAAAACAACAGTATAAACGTATTATTGCAAAAAAAAAAAAAAAAAAAAAAGATAAAGAAATAATCAGGTTCATATGTTATAATGATAGATTCATAGGCTTAGTTAGCCCGATATGATTTGGGCCTCAACAAAAGCATCTTAGTTAAGCCCAGTAAAAATCGGTTCACTGGCCTGCCAATCCCGTCTGGGTCAGCCTACTCTTCGGCCTACCACTTGTTCACTCCATTTCAAAAAAAAAAAATTTAATTAAAGTCTTTTTGACTCTTTTTTCTTCTGTTTTTTCACAAGAAAGTCGTAACTTGTTGAAAATTTGAGAATCGCTAACAAATTAAATAGAAGAATAATGCTATCTTTTCACATTGAGAACCAAGATTCAATTATTCAACTACTTCACGTATGGTGAAACAACATTTTTCGCTTTGGCTAAGCTTACGACGATATCTACTGATTTGGTGGCACAACACACTAACCACTAGATTGCGATCTTGAATGTTGTTTTAGCCGAAATGTCAAATAAATTACAAATTTAAATAACGAAAACTACACAAAAAATATGAGTTGGTCTAATTGTAAACATACCTGAAAACATCCCCACTCAGAAAGAGCTGATCGGAGCTTAGCAAGTTCATCTCTAGCGGCCGGCGACGACGAGGAAGTGAGCAAGGAGAAGTCAACGAGCAAGCCATCTTTCCACAAGTCAGGATCATCAATGGCATCCGGAAAACCATCTTTGTAAATAAACTTCTCTGGTACTTCTTCACCATTTTTAGCTAAAACTTGGACCAACTTTGATGCAATTTCTTGCTTTGTTTGAGGAGCTGGCTCACCCATATTTCCCACTCGAAATTCAGCACTCTTAATTAGCAAATAAAGGTGAGATCAGATTATTGTTTTGTGTGTGTGTTAATTAGTTGGAAAGCAAACATAGTATTTAGTTGGGAGGTCTATTTAATAAAAATTATACTAATATCAACAACTACGTAACATTAACAAATATCAATGACAAAGATGGTTTACATATTTTTTTTTATATAATAAGGTCTTTGCCATTATTACATTATATGCAAGTAGATAGCTAGTGCATGAAAAGCTGGCTTTCCCTTCATTTTCAAGTCCCGAAACTATGGGTTGTCAATCTTGTGAACCGTTGACTTCGGGTTTTTTTAATGAAACTAATATCAATTAACATTACTCTAACTAATAATTAGAGATTTGTATTTTTGTGAATTTTCCGATCTTTAGCTAGTTTTATTTCCTGATCGAATAAATTAAACCTTCGACAAGATAAGAAGCACAGACATGAACCTGTTCAACGTGGATTATTGCAGGGTGTAATTAACGAACCAACAAAGAATGGCATCTGTTAGTTGGACATGAATTTTAGTAGTGTGATAATAATAATAGTGCATGTGCATTTAATTTGTTTTCACAGCTCGACACATGCAATTCTTCTTCTTCTATTCTCTGAGCTGCCACCTTCATGCATATCACCTATCTATAATTCTTTTTTTTTTTGAGGTCACCTATCTATAATTCTTATACTCCCCATTAATGTACTACTACTTTATTCGAAAATGCTTCTATATGTGACGACATACGTACACCGTCTAACATGCGATAATTACAATCGTGTCAATGCGAAATACAATCGTGTCAATGCGAATAGCGAGGCTAGAATGAAGTTTCTAAATAAAGAGATCGAAGTGTTAAGATATAATTAATAACTGGGTCTCAACCATTAGTCTATATGTTTATATTTTTCAAATAGTACGGTATATACGAATAATATTATTAATTATGGACCAAACTTGTTCAACTTTCTCCATTTCCCTCCAAAGTCCGCATGACTATCTCGACATGATTTTGCATACTGTACTCGATAATACAAATATTATTAGACATTACATAAATCAAATTTAAGAGAAACATGCATCTCGATTTACATCGGAGTTCTATAGGCATATGATCACACAAAGCAAATATAACAATATAAGACGTACATATAATCATTACAGCTTCAAGGCATCGAGAATTCTACGCCCTTGAGCGTGTGTTTCAAAGAAAACCCGCTTAAACTCATGGCTGTTGAACTTCTTGTACATTTGGGGATGATCATCATCAATCAGTTCACTTATAGGTCCAATGTCATTTGCAGCTTCAGGGCTGCAGAATGCGGCCACTGATACCCTGTCTTTTGTAGAATTTGTGACCACCCTATGCACCACGCTCTTGAATCTTCCGTTACACATCACCTGTAAACCGTACAAATGGCATCAAATACGATGAATCAAACAGAAATATATATATACACTCTAATCTTGTACAAGCAACAAGCTAAGGCATATGATATATATCTTGATTAATCACCTCTCCTAAATCTCCGAAGTTGATAAATAAGGCGCCAGGTTTTACCGGGACCTTGTACCACTGATCATATTTTTGAATCTGTAGGCCATCAACCTCGTTATCAGGCAGCAAAATAGTCATATAACTTGCATCAGCATGCGGTTTGAGACCTAAGACATGATCAGGATTAGGGCAACGAGGGTAGCAAGTGAATCTTCCTCTTATTTTTCCTTGCCCTAGATTTTTCAAAAAACAATCCTCTTCTAAGTCCAGACATCGCGCCATTGACTTGTATAAAGCCTCAGACATTGCTGCGAGTTTATCTGAATACTCGTATATCAATCCCCTGCCAATTATACAAAAAATTAAACACAAATTCTATTATAAGACGGTCTCAGAGATATTTTTTTTTTCTTAATAGCATGGTACATTTAAAAAAAATATTAGTACCTGAAATTCGCGGGGTTTTGAGGATAGAATTTGAGCTCGCGTTTTTCTTTAGGGTAAATTGTAAGTAACAACCTATCATTCCAGTCTACAGTTTGACCATCTACGTAAACTGGATTGCTCCCATAGCCATGAGATGGATTATGTGCACTAGAGCACTTGAGCTTTTCTTCTTTAGGAAGTGCAAAGAACCGCTTAACAGCTTCAACTATTTCTTCTAGAAATGTGCTTTCTATCCCATGATTTATCACCTATATATCATTTGTTAAAATAATCTGATTATTAGTTACAAAAATGAATGTCACTTTTACACTGGATTCCATAAAAATCGATTATAAGCGAAGCGTACCTTTATTATACGGGGAAAATAACATTCCATATATTAAAACCAAACATTAACCATGCATGAAATAATCAGGATTAAGAATGATAACAAATAGCGTTAATTATTAATTAGAATTGATGATAACAACCAATAAGAACAACACTTTAATTATTATATATAGGCCGTGATTTCGTCATCTCGAGACTTGTCGGAATTTCGGTAATCTTACGATTGAAAAGAAAGTACGAAAACTACTCAATTTTGTAACACTAACTTCATAAAACTCTACGTATGTACCTGAAAACATCCCCACTCACAAAGAGCTGATTTGAGCTTAGCGAGTTCATCTTTCGCGGCCGGTGACGACGAAAATGTGAGTAGGGAGAAGTCAACAAGGAGGCCATCTTTCCACAAATCCGGATCATCAATGGCTTCCGAAAAACCATCTTTGTGAATGAACTTTTCTGGTATCTCATCACCAGTTTTTGCTATTTCTTGTACGAAAGTTGATGTTATTTCTTTCTTTGTTTCCAGAGCAGGCTCACCCATATTTTCGTACTCAAAATTCAGCAATTTTAATTAGCAAAGGTGGCTTCTTTTTTTATAATCTTTTTAGGGTATGCTAATCTGCATGCCATACACAAGTAGTGCATGAAAAGCTCTCTTTTCCTTCATTTTTATGGCTGAAATTATGGGTTTGTCAATCTAGTGGACACATGACCTGCGTTTCTTTAAAGTGAAACTGATTTTGCTAAAACTATAATTAATAAGTGACAACTGTAATTAAGAAATAATTGGACATAAGGAAAGAAATATAATTAAGAATCATAATTTTGGAAAAATTAGATATGAGAAAAGAGAATCTTTAAGTTTGGAAAAAAAATCAAAAATCATAGATTTTGGAAATAATCAAGAATCATTGATCTTGAAAAATAATCAAGTATGAAGTATCATTAATCTTGGAAAATAATCAACATTCATTTGTTTTGGAAATTATAGGACATACACAAGCTAAGATTTCTTTCCATTGATACACACAAAATTTTACGGTCTTGATTTTACTACACTTTCGAGTACTATAGACAACTGATAGGACTTAATCGCATTAGTACTCAGATCAGTTCAGAACCATTCAGATCATATCAGATCAGTTCAGAATCATTCAGATCAGATTAGATCAGTTCAAAATCATTCAGATCAGATCAGATCAGATCAGAAATGTTCAAATTTTTATCAATGTATTTGGTCAATAACTGATACTAATTCGTTGAAATTCAGTCAAAATTTCAACATATTCAGATCAGATCAGATCAGTTCAGAATCATTCAAATCAGATCAGTTCAGATCAGAATCATTTAGATCAGATCAGAATCATTTAGATCAGATCAGTTCAGTTCAGAAAGATGCAGTCCTATCAAACAGGGCCATACAATTATGTGTCTACTATAGTACGAGTACTATACTACTGTATAAGTAGCACTCCTTACCATTATGTTTTGTTACGCTCATTCTCTAATACGTATATATAGTCGAAGACAATTTCAGATGTGCTGCCTCATGAGCAGCTCTATTGCCAGTTCTACGAATATGAGAAAAGGTACAAGACTGAAAATGACGAGGAGAGGAAAAAATGTCCGAAACAATTAGACCAAAGTAAGAAAAATTAAAAGTAGCAGATTGCAGGTGATACACACCACTTACTAGTGGTAAAAGATGGGTTTTGATGCATTCAAATGGTTGATTTTGGATCAATTTTTTCGCTAATTCTATCATTCGTGTATTTGTGCTTTAATATAAGAATTAGTTGTTTTTGTATGTATTTATGGCCTCAAGATTGATGTGCAATTGTGTGAAATGACAATGAGGCGATGAAAGATGATCCAAGGAGCGAGATGCCAAGTTTTGTACAAGTTTGGAAGAGATTTCAGTCCATTTACGGAAGGTCAACTTTGAAACTTCATAACTCTCAAACGGCTTGGAATTTTGCATTGAAACCAACGGCATATTAAAGTTTATGATCTTAGCTTTCCAGGAAGTGGTCACAAGTTGTTATAGGCCAAGTAACAAAGAAGTTATGACCATTTGAAAAATATCGCCAGAGTCAACCTGTTGAAGACGAGTCGTCTGACTTGAGACGAGCCATCCGGACGACTCGTCCTAGTCTGGATGACTTCACCCGAGACCTCAGAGCGATGTGGACGACTCGTCTATATACAGACGAGTCGTCTGGACGTGTCGTCCCGGTTGGACGTGTCGTCCCGGTTGGACGAGTCGTCCCGCTGCGTCAGCGTATTAGACGGGTTTCCTAATCCCGTTTTGTAATCTTAGCTTTTAGTATTTATACTTTAAACTTTCGATAGTTTTGATCATTCAGTATTCAGAACTTTTAGAGTTTATTTTCAAGACTATGCGGCTAAAGACCTTTATTCTCGGATTTATTAATTGAAGCTACAAATTCATCCGGACAATTGTGAGTTCTAACTATTTCAATTATTGTTGAGTATTATCATTTTCTTTGTTTTAATTTTTTATTGATTGATTTATCGTTAATTAGGTTGCAAACTAATTAGCCGTAGGTTAAATCATATTGCTAGAATCATTAATCAAAGGACTAATTGTTTGTTTAATTGATTCCCTAGTAGAAACTAAATCTTAATTTTGTGCTGATCATAGATCCAAGTTTTAGGAGAGAATTGATATATTGATTGAAGATCAAAATTGCGTGTGTCTAGATCTTATCTATCCTAGTTGTCATCGTTCTATTACTTATTGCTTTCGTTGAATTGAATTTAGGCGCGCGTCTTTGTCATTCATCGATTAGCGCTAGTTGGTAGGGATGATCTCTCTTGCTAGCTATTAATTAGGAACGATCGAAAACTCCGTTTTCACAACTAGGTACTCAACATAGTTGATCTCAGTGAGGACAATGATCAATTGGATGAACTGTAGTGGATATTAATCGTCCGAGACTTTTTCCTTAATTGATTTGCAAATTACTTCGTTTAGCTTGATTTCTTAATCTTTTACAATCACAAAATCCCCCATTTGGTTACTTTACACACTCAGATAGTTATCGTTCTCTGTGGATACGAACCTTACTTGCCTATTACTACGTTTTAGGTTAGTATTGTGATTTTTATATTTGTAGGCATACGACTTTAGCCTGTCAGCAGGTCATTAATCAGCTTCAAAGAGTCCGTTCTAGCACTACCGACATAGCTCCTAGCTGCCACGCCATCAACAATCCCAGCTCCGCGGCCCTTGCCTCCGGTTCCCATCTTTCCCGAACCTGCTTGCATGCCACCCTCATCACCCCCCTCCGAGCCCCGAACAACCACTCCCATCCTCGTCCCCGCCTCACCAAGCGTAGTTCCATCGGAATTAATCTTTACCACCCCCACCTCCGGCGGGCTCCAACTCACCGCCCCACCATTCGACTCAACCTCATCACGCCTACTCCCTGCCGTAGACATAGCCTCCCTGTACGAATTCAAGAAGCTCTCCGCTATGTTCAGCATCTCTTGTGGGTCACCGAAGTCGCCCCCATGTACTCCCTCGTTCCGCTTATTCAACACGGTCCACGCCACCACGCACAACCGCTCAAGCCAACTCTCCTCCGACTCCCTACACCACAACTCTACCAAGTCCCTCCCCGAGTGACACCCCTCCCAGCTCTCAACATCACACCCCAACTTCTCCCACACCCCAACCACCATCGGACAGAAAACAAACGCGTGAGCGTCATTTTCCACCCCCCACCACACCTTGGGCAGCTTAAATCAGCATCGATAATCTTCCGTTGGATGTTGGCCCTAGTCGGTAGAGCCCCCCTACAGAGTCGCCACACAAAGTTCCTCACCTTCGGAGGAACCTCCAACTTCCAAATTTTAGACCACCACCTCCCCTCACTACTCCCTGAGCTACTTCCCTCCCCTCCAAGCTCAAGAGCCATACGATGGCGCACAAAGTGATAGCCTGTGCGTACCGTATACTCACCCTTCTCACAATAATGCAAAATTAACTTGTCAATACTAACCTCATTCGCCAAAGAAATGTCAAGGATCTCTTCAGCTTCAAAAGCAAGCAACCTGTCCCGAATAACCTCCCTCCGCCATGTACGAAGATCAAGGTCTATCCAGTCCGCTACCACCTCGTCCTCGCTCCCATTCCGCGGCGAGATTAATCTGAAAGATGGTCCCTTCCGCGTCCATGGGTCACGCCAAATCTTCACGCTCCTCCCATCACCGATTAACCACCTACACCCTGAAAACAAAGTATCCCGAACCCCACTTATACTCCTCCTTGCATAACTAGGATGCCCCCCACCGCTACATCAAAGGAAGTCGACCTAGGAAAATAGCAGGCTTTCAACAACTTACTCACCAACGATTCCGGGTTTTGATACACCCGCCAGACTTGTTTCATCAGTAAAGCTACATTAAAAGCCTCGATGTGTCTAAACCCCATACCCCGCTCTCCTTTCGAAGAGCACAACTTACTCCACGCCACCCAGTGAATCTTGCGTTCCCCCTCCTTCGCACCCCACCAAAATCTAGCTAAAAGCGAATTGATTTCATTGCAGAGACTCGACGGAATTTTGAATAAACCCATATGATAGGTAGGGATAGCCTGAGCCACTGCCTTTATTAGCACTGCCCTCCCTGCAAAGGATACCCATCTCCGTTTCCACCCCTTCAATTTCTTCCAAATACGCTCCTTAATCACCCCAAAAGCCGCCCTTTTGTTCCTACCCACAGTCCCCGGCAAACCCAAGTAACGACTATGAGTGTCAACAACGCGTGCCTCCAAAAGATTAGCTAGCCGCCTCCTCTCGTCTTCCCCGACATTGGCGCTGAAAGACACCTCAGATTTCTGTAAATTCACCCGTTGACCTGAGGCCCCTTCATCTTCATACACCCTTATTTGATCGAATTTAATTAGTTGTGCTCCTATGGTAATAATAGAGCATGCATTCCCACAACTTCACGACACATGAGCCATTATTTTCCTTCTATTCCCTGCCACCTTCATGCATCTATCGAGTCCGCATTTTTCATTAGTGTTTTGAGATTTTTGACCCTGAGCTCAACGTATGACATACCTAGTTCATGAATAAACCTAACCTAACAAATCCAACTAGTTATTAAAAATTTGTATCGGTTAACAACACTCTTATTTATCTAGGAGAATTTTCGAATAATTCACTACAACATTAATGATACACCAACGAATGTAGCATTGTATTGGTACTTTGTTGGGTAACGAATCATTCCGGATTGGGTTAGTTGGGCTGGGGTTGGACATTATCCTATCCACCTATTGTGTCGAGAATTGTTTTATAGGAATAATCGTGGGGCTTGCTAAACGTAACCTAAAAATTACTAGCGTAACCCTTTTTTCCCCTTTTTATTCCTTAATTACCTTTAATGATTTCCTTCATCCTGTAACTTTTAAAAACAAATTAAACATTTCTAATTAACATTAAATTCACAATATTTAGCATTATTATCATTTGGTACATAATCAACAAGGTCAAAAGACGTCGCACGCTACCCCATTGCGTGAGCTAAAAATTCTGCAATTCTGCGATTCCACGAGTCAAGTTGTGGGAAAATGAAAAACAAAATTTCACGTGGCAAGTGTTTTCGGCTCAATCCATAACATTACAGTTGTGGGTAATTGATGTGAAATAACACTTTCTCAGACCAGCCACATCAATAATCCTTGATCATCTACCTAAAGCCGTTTCTTATCTTTTTACCTACATTTTTTTTACCCTAATCAACCTTTTATTTTATTTACCGTGTTTCTTATTCTTATAATTAATTTATTTTTAATGAGTATGATGGTTTTTTATGTAATTTTGGAAAATATAGGGGTAGTATAGGTATTTAGATAGGTTACGTTAGTAAAAAAAATGTTGCGTTTAGCAATCATGATAAATATAGAATCGAGTCGAATTTGGTTGATGATAATTTTGGGTCGTCTTAGGTTGGGTCAACTTTGCCGATTCAAAATTCAGGAGTGTAGTTGATGT
This sequence comes from Spergularia bocconei, assembly GCA_963457585.1. Lineage (NCBI taxonomy): Eukaryota > Viridiplantae > Streptophyta > Magnoliopsida > Caryophyllales > Caryophyllaceae > Spergularia > Spergularia bocconei. The sequence continues at coordinate 446,718 of OY734944.1, read as the reverse complement.
TAGACCATATATCTTGACAACTGGAGTCTTTTTTGGATTTCAATACATAGCACTTCAACGGGCTAGCCCACACACAACTCATAATCCACACTAAACAAATCTTACCAAACACACTACCTTTTTTCCTTCGAAACCCTTGTCCGTTACCACCGATCACCTCCTCCTCGGTTTGTCCATGTCTCCGATAATGCACTGTTTTTCACAGTCACAGGTTAGTCGTCTTGTAATTCACTTTATTTTCCATACTTGATTTATTTTTGCTCTTTTATTTGCATTTTATTTATATTATTATTGGTCAGTTAATTGCTTAAACTTATCATTGTTCAATGTTTTGCTTGTGGGAATTTTGGGAATAAGGCTTTGTTGTTGTTGTTGTTGTATGGCAAAGTTTTATACTTTATCTAATCGGCAAATGCACGTGGTGTCCCTGAGTTTTGACGTTTTGCGCATGGTGTCCCTGAGTTTGAAACAACTACTCTGTGGTGTCCCTCAGTTTTACATAATGCGGCACGTGGTGTCCCTGTGCCTAACTCCGTTAACAAACTTCCGTTAAGTGATGACGTGGACGTCATTAGTGGTTGCGGGAAAATAATTAGTGTTGTTAATTATATGTTAATTAAAAAATAATAATAAAAAATACACAAAAAAATAAAAATTCTCTAAAAAAATCCAAAAATTTTCCAAAAAAAATCCAAATATTGATTTTTCCAAAAATAATTTCGAATAATGATTTTTCGAATTTTTTTCCCCGAAATTATGTTATTGGTCAAAAACACAGTGCACAGGGTGTCCCTCAGTTTTACACTTTTGTGCACATGGTGTCCCTGAGTTTTACACTTTTGTGCACATGGTGTCCCCCAGTTTTACAATTTGTGTATGTGGTGTCCCTGAGTTTTCCAATTTAGTGCAAATGGTGTCCCTGCTTTACATTGAATCCGTTTTTTTCGTGAAATTATTGCTTCATTGTTGTGATTTATGTTTACGGATTCAATGTAAAGCAGGGACACCATTTGCACTAAATTGGAAAACTCAGGGACACCACATACACAAATTGTAAAACTGAAGGACACCATATGCACAAAAGTGTAAAACTCAGGGACACCATGTGCACAAAAGTGTAAAACTGAGGGACACCATGTGCACTGTGTTTTTGACCAATAACATAATTTCGGGGAAAAAAATTCGAAAAATCATTATTCGAAATTATTTTTGGAAATTCAATATTTGAATTTTTTTTGGAAACTTTTTGGATTTTTTTAGAGAATTTTTATTTTTTGTGTATTTTTTATTATTATTTTTTTAATTAACATATAATTAACAACACTAATTATTTTCCCGCAACCACTAATGACGTCCACGTCATCACTTAACGGAAGTTTGTTAACGGAGTTAGGCAGAGGGACACCACGTGCCGCATTATGTAAAACTGAGGGACACCACAGAGTAGTGGTTTCAAACTCAGGGACACCATGCGCAAAACGTCAAAACTCAGGGACACCACGTGCATTTGCCGTTATCTAATTCCAAGTTTTTCATGTTTCTGTGACTTGTTACAAAAGATTTTGGAGGAGAGGTTTATTTAGATTGAAATTTACTGGGGTTTTTTTTTATCGTTCAAATGTTTTAATTCGTCTTTGAATTGTTCAGAGAAGACTGATGAGGAAGCTATGTGCTGTTGTTAATGTGTTAGTGTTAGTGTTAGATGGTTGTTGTTGATGCTTAAAAATTGCGAAATTCTGTCGAAAGCGATGTACAAAATCGCCACTAAGTTTCTCAGCTTAGAAAGTTTTGATATTTATTACATTTAAGTTTGTTTCAATCATATTGTTTGTTTGGAAATCTGAAAACTAAAAGTGGTGGAAAATTCGGTGACAGGAGTTGGTTGTGGGGAATGATTTGAAGAATGTAGCATGTGTCGTGTATTACCCTACCCAGTATACCTCATTGATCTCAAGCTAGAAAAATTAAGAGGGTTTGCGCACCTGGATTCTCTAGAATTACCGGCGTGTATGGCATGTGTTGTGCATAAGTCTATGTTGTACATGTTTGGAGGGATCACTTCTTCAAAGGACAAGGCCGACCTGATTGGTTCCCGGGAAGCTTGTGCACTTGACCTCTCGCATCTGGCAAGTGTCGCTAGTTGCGGTTCTGATAAGAAACAGATTCCGGTGCTGAAAAGGATTTCTGATATGAAGGGAGGAAAGGCACATGGAGTTGTTGTTGTGGTTGGCGACAAGATATGTGTTTTTGATTTCATCCTTGGACATAAGCCACCTGATTGTAGTTTTGAGATTTTTGACCCTGAGCTCGGCATATGGCACACTGTTCCGGACCCTTTGGTTTTTAAGCGTGGTCACTTTGTTGACGGTTATGTCGTCAAGGATAACAAATACTTTGTTTCCATTAGAAATAATATGGGGATTTATGAGCTTAAACTCTGTACTAATGCATCCCCAACTTGGGGTTGAGTTTCTCCATGTTTGTGCTCGTGGGCTTCAAGTCGGCTCTGTGCTTTTTGGGTCAAGTTATAGGGCCTATGATCTTGCCGATGAGAGAGGCATTGGTCACACGTTACATGTCCGTCAGCTGGGTGAAACGGCTGATAAAAATTATGAAGTTTGTCATAAAGTAATTAGAGGGAGTAAATTTAATCTTGGCAATGATAAAGTTTGCACTATTCAGCCTGAGCTTCTGCGCAAACCTCGTCGTGTAGCTGATAGCAGGCATAGGAGTAACATGAAGTCGCCAACGATCACCTCCGCAAGATCTTTGTACATGTAGCCGCAAGAAGAAGGCCAGTTATAGACTCGTTGTCAATCTTTGCAGTGTGGATCCAACAGATGAGGATGTTGTTTTTAATGTGCTTCGCTCATTTACAGTTCCCATGGATTACACTGATAAAAGGTTTGAGGATGGTTGGATATCTGCTGCTTCGCTTTGTGATCAGTAAGTCCCTGCCCCCCCGCCCCTTGCTCTGGCTCTCGGATGCTTTATTCACATTCTAATACTCTGTCAAAGTTTGGACTGCTAATAACTTTGTGGTTTTGTAATACTAATATATTATGGGTTCCCTGAATTTTTGGAGAGCTTTGAGACGTGTGTGTGTGTGTGTGTGTGTGTGTGTGTCCGGACATGCGTAAAGAACAATACTTTGGTCACACATTGTAATGTTTGTGTTTGCTAATTGCGACTTTCTTTCCGAAGTTTTATTTTACATATAGTTGCCGTTGGTGATAGTAGTGTCCGTGCTCACTAGGTAAAAGCTTCCCTTGATAAGAAACCAGATAACTAGGTGCCTGGGGATCCCCGGGCAAGTTTTTCTTGTATTTTGTGGACAGATCGAAAACCTGAGACACTAAACAATCTCTAATTTGTAAACAGCCTGGAGGCATCACTCAACCATGATCCATGTATCAAAAAAGTAAAAATTACTGTAAATAATAGTTCGAGCAAGTAATTCACGATAGCTAATTATGTGATCAATTCAACCAAAAATGGACGAGATACTAAAAACCAAACATTTATACATTGTGTATATTAGGATAGTATCATGCACGTCGTGTACCATAAAATCACTCATTTATGATAGACATAAAACATGAGCCTCTAAACAATGTTACGGAGAATCCACTAAACATATCGGGATTTGTTTCTACCCTTATTAGACTTGTGACCCCCAGACTATGAACTACTCCGTATTAAACTCCCTTTAATCGAGAACTCCATCAACACTAACATTTTCCCATTGATATTACGATTATATGAAATCTATTTAATGAGACTCTCGAGAGCGGTAACAACTCTCGAAAGAGACGTAATAAATAGTGAACTCGAGCATCTCCGAATGAGTAGTCCGTACTAGTTATCTACTCCGATATGTTTAGTGGATTCTCCGTAACATTGTTTAGAGGCTCACTAATTCACTAATTCAAAAATTAAACAAATCCCGATATGTTTAGAGGCTCATGTTTACCAATATATCCCTAACCAGATACTTCCTAAACAAGCTAAGTTCGTCTTACTCACTAATTCGGACAAAAAGGAAGCATTTCACACACTCTCTGCTCTCTGCTCTCTCTCTCTCTCTCTCCTCGTGATCAGCTTGCCGGCGACAACCTCGCCTTCGCCGCCTTTCCTCGCCGCTCGCACACCACCTCGCGCGGCCCTCAGCTCGCTCTCCCTTGCTCGGAAGCACAAAATCCGGTAACTTCGTTCACAAGCTCTTGCTCTTTAGTACATTGATACGTTTTTTTAATTTTGGTACAATTATATGTCTCATATCTTGTGGTGTTTGATGAAATTATTATGGTGTTTCTTGGAATTATTATAGTGTTTGATGAAATTAGTATGGTGTTTGATGAAATTAGTATGGTGTTTGATGAAATTATTATGTTGCAAAAGTGTTTCTTTTAGCGTTAGAGATCATGATTAGGGTTAATTTATATATTTAGGGTAATCTAATTTGGGGGTTTGTGTTGAAATCCGGGTAAATGGATGGGTTGTTCTACTTGTTCTTGATTTGGGTTTGTTTGTAAATATAGATTGTAGGGGATGATATTATAATGATTTGGCGTGAATTATACGTGATTTTGGGACATGGGTTTTTGTTTCGAATTGATGGAGATTATTTGTTTCTAAAATGTAGATGTTGTTGGGCTATTTTGGTGACGGTTTAGGGTTGTTCAAATTTAGATGTGGTTTACTTCTGGGTAATTTTAATGGTGTGGTTTCGATAATATGATCGTAAGTAATCAACTGGTGGAAGTGTTTTTGCCAATGTTATTGATTTGGGGTTGTGTATTCTCGTTGTAGCTTGTGGGTTCGGAGTTGGGTTCCTCGAGTTCTGAAAGACTTGCAGAGAAGTTTAGCGTTTTAAGGTATAAAGCCTCTTTTCCGAGCTTAACATAATCTTTAATTTGAATCTAATTGCTGATGAATCAGACTACTCCGTATTAGAGTATCTTGTCTACAAAGAACTGGTGCATTTGATATGCTATTTTCATTGAGATAGTTGGATGACTCCTTGATTCCAGATTTGCTTGTAGAGATGAATGAATGTAGTACACATCCCATCTAGTGCCCTGGCTCTCCATTTGTGTCCCATGATTTGAGTAACGGAATCTAGTATATTTACGCTTCATGAATCTGATTGCGACTGTTGTAAAATGTTAAATGTTAAGGTAGTTGAACGTGTGAAAACAGGCTTTTCCCGGCACACATTACTCATGAAAAAGATGCATTTCGTTCTTTTTAAATTTGTCTCACCCCAAGTACAGTTTTCATTTCTAAATGAATCATTCTATTGCTCTTACCTATTAATCAAAATTGTACAACATTTGCCGAATTAGGTATTGTTAACTTATTGTTTGTGTTGCAACTTCTTTTAGTTGCTCTCTGTGAAATTAAATGATTTGCTAAGGAGGTAACTTAATTTGACACATCAAAGTTATAATCATGTGGACAACCTGCTAATATTTTCTTTCCAAGCTATTAATCATCAAGAGACTTTTGTCTAGATGGTTCCAGGTAAGAGGAAGAGGAAGAACATCGACAGGGATGAAGTGGATGAAAGTGAGAGTCTGAGCACGTCAAAGAAAATGTATGTTTATTTTTATTTTTTTGCCTTTCTTTGGGTATAATTTTGCATTTTAAGTATCTCACTTTTGTCTAGATGGATCATGGAATCCGGTAAAACTGTCTCGCTTAATGGTTTATATACAACGAATGAATGCTTATTCCTGATGACCAGCAATCGATTTTGTCAATGAACTGGTTCAATCAAAAAAATTGCCTCACTTGATGCTTTATATACGGATTTTGTATTATGTTTAAGCCTCTCAATTTGTTACAACCAATTGCAGGTGTAAGGATGTTCAAGAGACTCAAGACCATACTTTAGAGGAGTCAGAGGAGGTCAGATTATTTATCTTACATTCGTACATTGCATGAAATATATACTAGGTTTTTTTTCTCTGGATCATTTCTATTAGCTAAAAGTTCTAAAATGTGATGTCAAACATTGATGAAATCTGAGAGAGATGTGTTTCGGGAAAAACTTCTGTCTCCGATTTCATCATGGTATCAGCAGATTTCATCAAACACTACTTGACTATAGTCTTTTGCAAATCTAATAATATTCTGGAGAGATGCTTTAGCTCACCCAATACACTCCTCTGTTAGACTTCATATTACCAGTTTCCTTAACAAGAGTTATGTCAGCTTACAGAATTACAATGCGATGTCTAATACTGATATATTGGGAATTAGATTTTTTACTCTCAGAACATGAAAGGGCTCACAAGTTTTCTTCCACTATATGTTTTTCAGATGAAAATTTTCTAGTGCAAATTTGTGAGAGTATATCAAGAAGACTATAAGAGCTAAAGGATCTTGCTGAAAGTTTAGTTTTGAGCCAAGAAAAAGGGTCAATAATGGAGATGTTAAACACTGAAATCAAATTTTTTAATATCAGAACATGAAAGGGCTTTGCACTAAGTTTTCGTATGAATAATTGCTTTACAATTTACTTGCTCCTCAGTTGTACGAAACCAACAAAATTTGTCAATAATCATTTACACTTAAAATTTTCGGCAATTTTAGCCCTTCTTGTCTTCTTAATATAGTCGCTAAATATTTGTATGAAGTCTCTTAATGGGTGGGTACATATGTGAGACCCGATACTGTTATGCATACTTACCGCGTATCCTTGAGATAATACGAGCCTGGTTAATCTAATGCATCAAGCTTTTGTTCTTGTTATCTTTTGCAGCTTCAATTGACGATAAGGTATAGGATTGGTGAAGATGGGAATGTGACGTTTGTCCAATGTGGAAGCAAAGCCATGCGTGTGCCATTACCTGACGGCCAGGTTATTCCGTTAGACTTCACACATCTAAATCTGTTGAGGGTTTTCGGTTATGACACTGTAAATAATTGGATGGTTTGCGAGAGGCATTCAACAATTTCTTTGAGTCTGATATTGAGAAAGGAAGGATTATTAAGGAATGTGACGTAGGTGATGGGAAATCAGTTGCAACTTATATTCCTTCGAAGATCAGAAACATATTTTTTGGGATTCTGTCCGTGGTTTGTTATATCCATAGACGGGGTTATGTTATACAAGAGTTGAGTGAAGAAAACTTATGTTTTATAGATGGTGTTCCTAAACTTTGGAATTTTAGTGTAAGAGAACCAAAGGCCGAAACCGCGAAGGTAAGATGGGTGGGAGATAATTTTAGAAGTGTGGGAAGCATTTTCAGGAGGCTTTTTGATAACACCCCAAGAGAGTTGCCCAATGATATGATGGACTTAATGGACTTGTTGAATTCTGCAACTTTTGAGGATCAAAACAAAATTCTGGACCATGTTGCACTTATGCCGTTTCGTGTGAGATTAGCCTTTGTGAATGATCTATATGAGGCTAAAGATGAAATGGACGAGGCCTGAGGTTAAGGATGATGATAAGGGTGAGGGTGAGGTTAAGGATAAGGATAAGGGTAAGGGTAAGCTTAAGCGTGAACCTGTACTAAGATGGTGGCGAACGGCTTCAGTTGACTTCTACAGAAAAGCTAATTTGGAAAGATCATAGGGCTATTGAAAGAGACCTATGATTTTAGAGTCAAAAAACCCTATCGAACTAGAGTGAATAAGAGAGACGGAATAAATCAATCTGTTGTGGCTGAAGACTTCTTGAACCTTCTGAGAAACTTATCCCACCACGTTGGTCAAAAGAATGAGGTACCTCGTGATCAGTAAACTGTATCCATTACGTCATTTCTAAATTCAATATTATTTATATTTCCTGAGAATTTCAATCCTATTGTTTTTATATTTTGTTGATTCAATGCCAGGAGGAAGGCCAACCAAATAATGAGAGCAACCTCCCATCCGAAGAGAAAACGAAAGGGAAGAAGTTGAGCCAAAAGAAGAACAAGGCAGAGAAAAGGAAGAACCTCCCATCAAACAAAGAGATCATCATATTCATCGAGTGTGCGTTCCGTAATGGAAAGAAATTGAAGATAGAACGGGCTTACGAGGATGAGTAACCAGCGCCTAAAGGAGAGACAAAGCTAGAGAGTTGCTCCCCAAGCAAACAATCATTTTATGATGCTAGGGAGCTTCCGTCATCGCCTGCTCTCTTTGTACTCCTTGTTCACTTGTCAACCTGATCGTTTTTTTGTCAACTAACCAGTTGTAGCGTTGCTGGCCGGAAATTGGAACTCTCCGGCGTAACCTTTACCCATCCCTTCTTGGGTGTAATTGGATATCTTGTCTTGCTTCTTAATTTTGGGCTTTTTTCTTATTGGAATGGTTGTCCACTTTAGATCCTTTAATTCCTTTTTAGTGTGCTTTTTCATTGTCATCTTCTTAGGTTCCATTCATGTCGTGTCCGTGTCGTATCGAGCCAATTTGTGTTTTGTTCGGTAAATATCCTCAATTTTCAAAGGGAGGCCACGAGGACAATCTTGTTATGTGCATGGTCATCATCAACCTGGAATCTGGATGTTGACCATCCAATAGTGTAAATTGTACTCCATAGTATATAGGACTGTAGGAGTATGTCACGGTAACTTGTAGGTGTTACTGACACAACTTAACCACCAGGATGGCGCCACATTTGAGAAGAAGCTGTTCATCTATAAAAAAAAATTACGGGTTTACATAAAACTGGAGCAAGTACAAGGATAGTCCCAAGTTTAACGGATAACATTACTATGCGACCCAAGCATTTCAGATACAAAGCAGGGACTTACAGTTTACTGATCACGAAGCATAGCAGCGTATACCCAACCACCATTAACCCCCTTATCTTTATAGTCCATGGGAACCGTAAATGACCGAAGTACGTTGAAACAAACCTTCTCATCTGCTCGGTCCACATTGCAGATATTCACAACGAATCTATAACTTGCTTTCTTGCGTCCACATTTACGCATAACAGGGAATACGCCCAAAGGTCTTGGGGACTTTGTTTCACTCTTACGCTTGTCATCAGATACTCGACCAGGTTTGCGCAGGAGCTCAGGCCCAATGGTGCAAATCTTATCACCACCAAGATTAAATTTAGTCCTGTTAAGTCTCTTGCAAACTTCATAACCTTTGTTAGCTGTGTCACCCACCTGATAGACAGGTACATCGTGATCAAAGCCTCTCTTATCGGCAAGATCATAAGCATAAGCGTTAGACCCAAACAGCAGAGAGCCAACTTGAACCCCACGACAACAAACACACAGAAACTCCACGCCATGAAAAACTGGGTGGTGGATCCAAGTTGGGGATGCATTAGCACAAAGGTTAAGCTCATAGACCCCAGTGTTACCACGAATAGAAACAAACAATTTCTTATCCTTGACAACAAATCCATCAACAAAGTGATGTAGAGGCTCAAAAACAAAAGGGTCCGGAACAGTGTGCCATACGCTTAGCTCAGGGTCAAAAATCTCAAAACAACGATCAGGTGGCTTATATCCGAGGATACAATCAAAGACACATATCTTGTCAGCAATCTCAACAGCAGCAACCATTTTCTTTCCTGCCTTCATATAAGGAATCCTCTTTAGCATGAGCTTCTGCTTCTCATCAGAACCGCAACTGTTGATACTTGCCAGCTGAGAGAGGTCAAGTACATAGGCTTCCGGGCTACCAATCATGTCGACCGTGTCCTGTGAACAGTCGTTCCCTCCAAACATGTACAACTTAGACTTGTGCACAACACATGCCATCTCGAAAGGTAAATCAAAAGTATAATCTAGATGGACAAAACCTCTCAATTTTTCTCGTGCAAGATCAATAAGGTATACGGACATAGTATCTCTTTCCTCTCTAGGGGAAAAAACAACACATGCTACATTCTTCAAATCATTCTCTGCAACAACCAACTCCTGTATTCCACCATTCCATCAATTTCGCGAGTTAGATTATTGATCAACACACGCAATTCATAAACTTATCTCGTCAATCTAATCACAACATTTCTCAAATGACCAATCTCTAGCATGATTTCTATTGTAAAGGAACTTGAGACAAACACTTATTTAAACTATATGATTGAAACAGACATAATAAATGTAATAAAAATCAAAACTTTCTAAGCTCAGACTCTTCCCCCAGAATTTCGCAATTCTTAAGCATCAATAACTTGTGCAACACAGTAACACTAGCACCACATAGCTATCTCAATCTTTTCTTAACAATTCAAAGACCAATTCTTTTCTCATCCAAAGCTTTTTTACCTCAGTAAATCTTAAATCCCCAATCAACACAAGCTCAATCTTTATTAGCTTCTCCTCCAAAAAAAAAAAAAAAAAAAACAAATCTTTTGTAATTAGTCACAAAAACATGAAAAATACGAATTTCAGATAAAGTATGAAACTTTGCCATGAAACCAGAAATCCCCACAAGCAAAACATTGAACAATGATAAGTTTAAGCAATTAACTGACCAATAATAATATAAAAAAAAAATAGAGTGAATTACAAGACGACTAACCTGTGACTGCGAAGAACAGGGCATTATCGGATACATGGACGAACCGAGGAGGAGGTGATCGGTGGCAGCGGACAAGGGTTTCGGAGGAGAAGAGGTAGTGTGTTTGGTAAGATTTGTTGATTTGTTTAGTGCTGTGGGTAAAGGGTTGTGAGTTTATGACTTGTGGGCTAGCCCGTTGAAGTTCTATGTGTTGGACAAAGATATTTGACAGTCACGATTTTTTATTAGAAAACCGGAAAAACACAAAAAAAAAAAACATGAAAAACCGGCCAAGGCTGGTAGAATCGACAAAGTTGACCCGACTTGAAAGGACCCAAGATGACTTGGACGAGGGTGATTAGAAGTGATATGAGCTTCCTAGGACTTGAAGAGAGTATGGCGTTGGATAGGGCAGGGTGGAGAAACACGATATGATTAGAACATAAGGTCCATGAACAGAAACAACGTAAAAAGAATAGCATAGACAGGATGTAAATAAGACCACATGTCAAAGAAAAATCCTGCAGGACTGACTCACATTAGTTGTTTGTGGGCATACACATGCACGCACACAAAATCTAGAAATTTAAGACCAAAGATCGTCTTCCTAACTTCTTGTACATTTTTTTTTTTGGGTACAAAAGGAGCAGATTATACAGCGGAGGTGGAGATACGAGGATTTGACAATCTGGGATTTATTTTCAGTACAATTTCAAGGCATCAAGAATTCTACGCCCTTGTGCATGTGTCTCAGTGAAAGCCCGCATAAACTCATGGGGATCGAACTTGTTGTACATTTGGGGATGATCATCATCAATCAGTTCATTTACCGGTTGTATTTCATTTGGATCTTCTGGATTGTAGAATGCAGCCAATGATACCCTGTCTCTTTCGGAATTTGTGACCACTCGGTGCATCACACTCTTGAATCTCCCATTGCTCATAATCTGAAATACGCGCAAATGTCAACAAACATCATGCAAATCCAAAGCTATTTGCATAAATCATTGTACAACATTTAAACTACTACAAAAATGAGCAAATGTAACATCATAAGTTGGCCTAATGTAACGGTACCTGGAACAACCGTTGCGTTTGATATGCTATTGTAATGCTTAAGAAATAAATACAATGTAAATTGACCTAATGCAAGGTACTTGGAACAACCGTTGCCTTAGGTGATTCACGGTTGTTAATGTTATTAAAGCATGGCATTGTGATAATGTGATTGCTTACCTCTAATAAATCGCCAACGTTGATAAACAAGGCACCAGGAATGACCGTTACATTGTACCACTTCTCTTCCTTCTGAACCTGCAGGCCATCAACTTCTTTATCAGGTAGCAAAATCGTCATACAACATTGATCCGAATGTGGTTTGAAGCCTAGAACATGTTCAGGGCGATGACAACGAGGGTAGCAGCTGAATCTTCCTGTTATTGTTCCTTGCCCTTGACTTTTTAAGAAACAATCCTCTTCTAAGTCCAAACAACGCGCCATTGCCTTGTAAAAAGCCTCAGATATTGCTGCTAATTTCTCCGAGTATTCATGTATCATTTCTCTGCCAATTTCTCAAGAAATTCTTAATTAGAATTATTGTAGTAATAATCCTAGTCTTAGACTGTCAAATGCGTTGATAATAATTACCTGAAATTCGCAGGCGTCTGAGGATAGAATTGAACCTTACGCTTTTCGTCAGGGTGAAGCGTAAGAATCAGCCTTTCATTCCAGTTGACAGGTTGAGCGCCTTCGAGATCATGAACTTGATCGCTCCCATAGTTGTGGAGGAAATCATCTGCACTAGAGCACTTGAGCTTTTCTTGTACCGAAAGTGCAAAGAATTGCTTAGTAACTTCAACTACTTCTTCTAGGAATTTCCTCTCTATTCCATGATTTATCACCTATAATTATTATAAAATTAATCTGGTTATTAGTTAAAAGAAAATGTCACTTACATTATGAGTAAATACCATCTTCGATATAAAAACGTTTCATACACTCAAACCCATAAACTATATATGTGAAAGAACCAACTGAACATAAATCCAAGAGGTAATAATGGTTTAATACCTTAACAAAAGATAAACGACTAAACGTAATCGTAGAAGGTCAAAGCCCCTAGAAACATAGACACTAAGTTCCAGCACTAGTACTCGCGTACTCGGACTACAGGCGCATATAGTACATTTTGTGTGTAATGTTATATGCATGGGGAATCAAAATTTGACTTATATTCGAACGAATGTAACTCTAATTCAAGATAAATCAAATGTTAAAAAAGAAAAATTGTAACTGTGTAAGTGTTGAGATAGACTACTCGATTTGATTCCTCATATCCCAATTATCCGCAACATTTGCACTCCATTCAAAAATTCGATTGAAAGAAAAGTACGGGAACTAGTGATTTTCATAACATTAATTTGGTGAAATAATTGTATACCTGAAGACAACCCCACTCAGAGAGAGCTGATCGGAGCTTAACGAGCTCATCTTCAACGGCCTGAGACGACGAGGAAGTGAGCAAGGAGAAGTCAATGAGGAGGCCATCTTTCCACAAATCAGGATCATCAATGGCTTCCGGAAAACCATCTTTGAAAATGAACTTTTCTGGTATTTCATCACCAGTTTTTGATATCTCTTGGACTAATGTTGATGTTATTTGTTGCTTTGTTTCAAGAGTAGGCTCACCCATATTTTCGTACTCGAAATATGGGAATCTTAATTAGCAAGCTGGTCTTTTTTTTATTTATATATATAGTCTTTTGTAGGGTATGCTATTCTGCATGTCATATGCACTAGTGCATAGCTGGCTTTTCCTTCATTTTTATGCCCGAAATTATGGGGTTTTCAATCTTGTGAACCGTTGACCTTTATTTCAAGTGAAACTGATTATGCTTGCAATCTGGAGAGTGACAACTAGAATTAAAAATAATTGGACATAAGGAAAGAAATATAATTAAAAATAATTACTTTTTGGAAAAGTTAGATAAAAGAGAAGAAAATCATTAAATTTGGAAATAATCAAAAATCAAAGATTTTGAAAATAATTAAAAAATCACAAATTTTGGAAATAAATCAAGAATAATTGATCTTGTAAAATAATCAATAATCATTGATTTTGGAAATAATCAAGAATCATCTAATCTAATACTATATATTAAAACCTGAAACCAAGTCTTTACTACGATGACACTTGGCATACATTAATTAGATAGAGCATAAAAATAGCAATAAATACAATTATCGGTTAGGATTTGGTAAGAATTATCATAGGGTAGTATAGTATAATTAGTTAATATATGGGAAATAATCATTATGGTAATTTATTAGAACAAACATAAGCCAACATTTTTCTTATAAAACGAATAGAAACAATATAAATACACAGCCCGGGCGTGGCACGGGCATGCAAACTAGTACTATATATTAAAACCTGAAACCAAGTCTTTCCTACGACGACACTTGACATACATTAATTGGATAGAACATAAAAATTAGCATTAAATACAATTATTGGTTAGAATATGGTAATAAATTATCATACATTAATTGGATAGAACATAAAAATAGCATTAAATACAATTATCGGTTAGGATATGGTAATAAATTATCATACATTAATTGGATAGAACATAAAAATAGCATTAAATACAATTATCGGTTATGATATGGTAATAAATTGTCATAGAGTAATATAATATTAGCTAATTTATAGAAAATAATCATTATGGTAATTTATTAGAACAAAGATGAAACAACATTTTTTTTATAAAACGTGTATAAACAATATGAATATATAGCCCGGGCGTGGCACGGGCATGCAAACTAGTTTATCTTGAAAAAAATAAACAAAATAATCTAATACTATATATTAAAACCTGAAACCAAGTCTTTTCTACGACGACACTTGGCATACATTAATTGGATAGAACGTAAAAATAGTATTAAAATACAATTATCGGTTAATATATGGTAATAAATAATCATACATTAATTGGATAGAACATAAAAATAGCATTAAATACAATTATCGGTTAGAATATGGTATATTATTAGCTAATTTATGGAAATTAATCATTATGGTAATTTATTAGAACAAAGATAAGGCATATACACAATATAAATATATAGCCCGGGCGTGGCACGGGCATGCAAACTAGTTGATCTTGAAAGACAAAACAAGAATTCTATCAAGCATTCTACTACGCTTCATACTCCCTCCGTTTCTTTTGGTTCTTTACGTTTCGTTTGAATATGTGAGAGGAATTCAAACGAAACGTAAAGAAACAAAAGAAACGGAGGGAGTAGTTCATACGGAGTATTCCGTACATATATATAGGACAACTCCGTACATATATAGGACAAGGAATGAAGGGTCATTCGTATATTCAATAACATTTGTTATGCCATTAGGTCACAAGTCCCTTGAAGAGTAATACATATTTAAATTTGGTATTCTTTTATCTCGTATAAGTTTTGGGTTAATTATAAACAAACAGAATAGCTTTAATAAAGATTAATTTAAAGCTATGTTAATGACTCATTCTCAGCCTTAAATCACAGAAGAAAGAAGAACAGCTTACAACAGTAATCAAGTTTCGTTCTAAATCCAATTGAAATTTCACTAAGCTCAAAATATGATGACGTGAATCTGTGGATGTACATATCAGTGGAGATAACACCGGGGTTTTCTCATGTAACATGGCGACTTGAATTATGTGAAACCTTCGATCTTGTCGGAAGAAGAATGGTGACGGCTGAACTTCTTCGAACTACCAGGGTAATCTGAACAATCAAAATGAAAATATGCATAAGATGTAAGGATCATGTACGTATATTAACAAAAAAGTGCGCAACTGCATGCATGCATACTGAATTTAAATAGTCAAGAAAGTGATCAAGCACGTAAATCTTGTAGGCGTGGCCTGGTATATCCCAAGCATCGATCAACATGTAGAGTTCAACACCACGTTCGAATAAGACTTACAGAGGACGAGGACCCCAACAGACGTTTTCTGGAGCACCATCGTCGTCCGAGAACTCGAAAGCATTTGGATTATCAAGGATGAAACAATTCTGGACCTCTAACTCATCGAAATTGTTACGACATAACAGATATACTTCAGCAAAAAAGAGCTGGGCTTGACTATCATCATCATCTTTGAGCTTTGCTTCGAAGTAGATTTGAAATATCCAGTGCAAAAGGCGGAACCCACACTCACGAGACTTAATCTCAACTACTTCATAATCACCACCCTGTTCATCAATACAACAATCCATGAATTTACTAATGAAGAATAGACGACGACGACAACAACAACAACCAACGAGCCTTATTTCGAAAATGATGAATAATAGACGAGTAGTCAAAAGTTACTACTATATATAGCAATATACGAGTATAAGATCGATCAGACCTCCATCGTTTTGTAATACTGCAGAGCCTTGTCAGCCATATCACGCGACAATTTGTTGTTGTATTCCACAGTTGAAGCATCAACCTCGGGAGAACTGTCGGCAATATATAATAAGTCTAACAAGTAAGATATTAAAGCAGATAATTCCTTAAATACCCACAATAGCGTTAAGGAGAAGCAAACATATATTACCCAGGACATTCTTGACACACGGGACGAGGTTCAGAGTTTCTGGATAATAAGAAACAATAGAGCTTCAGTGAGAGCAGTTCGTGGTGCAATTATTACAACGTGTGAAAATGTCGAGCCAAAACAATCTGAAAAAACAAGAATAGCATATCATATTACCCAAGGGAATCAAGAGTGCCGAGTAAAGGTCCAAACACGCTGCAAAAGAAATATTGTATTTATATTTGATTTACACATTCTCGAAATTCCAATGATTACAAATTTCGAATTTCATGTTAGCTTAATGAATTTCAAAAGTAGCCAACCTACGTCGACCAAATCTAACAAGAACCAAAACAATAGACATGATAATTTCCACTAAAATTTAATTAAAATAACTCATATCACAGATGCACATCAGCAATCACAATTTCGAAACCCTAGCTCGATTAAAATAAAATCAATGAAAATAAAAGGATGATGATACAAACTTCGGATGATCAAAAGGATTCGGATCACGACTCGCCTCCATCTCCTCCGGACTGAAAAACACAAAAATAAACGATTAAAATAATGGCATCAGACGAAACGTAAAGAAACAAAAGAAACGGAGGGAGTACTATAACATGATGATAGATAAATAGATTCATGGCGAGATAAAAACTTACGTGACTTTTACCCATTCACCCCACATGATTCTTTCACACACAAATTCACTGACGACGGCGATTGAATAAAATATTAATTAATTAGGGTTCATCCTTCTTACTATTATTGGGGGGTATTTATTTATAGACGATTGATTGGGGGTCTGTTGATTTTGGATGGGCCGAGACTTTTAGTTTTGCTCTTGTTCTCCACTCCACAAGCCCACACACTAAAAAAAATAAAAACGTGTCCATCTTACCCGTAACCCGTAAACGTATTAAAAGTTGTGTTAGATGCAAGTATGCAACGACCACATTCATCGACTTCAGTTAGATCATCCCCGTGTCACGTGGCACTATAGTTAAAAAGCATAATAAAAAATAAGTTATTTCCAAATTTAATCCCGTAACCCTGAAAACGTGTCCATCTTAAACCCGTAACCCTTCCTCTTCATGAATGTGAAACCAAAACACGAGAAAACAACTACGGAATATTTTCCTTTCCATACATTACTTTTATCGACAAACCATTCAAAATGAATCTCGATCTCATAGTATAAGCCCGTCTCACGGCACTCTCGGTGCGTAGTAGCGTAACACAAAATTGAGAAGAGTGATGTGAGTGAACAACAGAAGAACCCAGTGCCACTCAAGACATGTAAGTGGGTCCTAGATAAGTCACAACCTTGTATCATATTCCTACGTGGCTACCCCACATCCTCTCTCCCCTTAAAACCAATAAAAAAAACAATCACAATAAAGAAGTAGAGTAACGAAGAAGATTGAATAAATTTGTTCAAATTCTGCTCAGAAAATGGCGAATTTCACCATGAAACCGCATAAAGATAGCTTCTTTATCACTCAACAGAAGCTCAGAAGTTACAAGACACCAACTTTTGCTCAACATTTTAACAATAATTCCCCTTCAAGCTTCCCCACAAAAACCCACTTGAAATTAAGGTTGTTTTCGAGTGTGAAAAAGGTTAATTTGGGACAAAGGGCAGTAGCGAGAGTGAGGGTAAAAGATGAGGTGAAAAAGGCAGTAACTTTGGTAAAAAATGATGAATTTGATGATGATGAAGGAGGAGGAGATGAGGGTTTGCAATGGAAATGGCCACCTTGGGATAATTTGCCACCAAGATATAAGCTTATTGGTACCACTTCTTTGGCTTTTGTCATTTGTAACATGGATAAGGTAATAATCTCTCTCTTTTTTTGCAATTGTGTAAAGTTCAAGTTTTCGAATATATTGTATTTTGTTTGGTAATTTGATGGGATTTTTATGCACTGTTGCTGTATTGTGTTTGTGAAGTTTGGGAAAAGATTGGTTGTTTGGTGTTGTTGCTGAAAATGTTGCCATCATTGTTGTTTTGGTCATTTGGTGGGTCTCAAGGTGAATTTGTTGGGGAGGTTATTCATGTTTTGCATCTCGAATTTAGTGAATTATGTGTGTCTCTGAGCCCAATTTTAGCAAGTGCAATTTCGGGTGCGTGACGATTTTTCAATTGTGGATTGTATGTGTAAATTGTATTGGCGGTTCGTGTTAGCCGACCCCAAATCATTTTGGGACTATTGTTGTTGTTGTTGTTGTGGTTGGGTTGTGTGATCTGATGTGAATATAATGTGATTTCACTAGGTGAACTTGAGTGTGGCTATAATTCCAATGTCACACCAGTTTGGATGGAATTCATCTGTTGCCGGATTAGTACAATCATCTTTCTTTTGGGGTTACGCGTTGAGTCAGCTTCCTGGCGGATGGCTTGCGAAGATATTTGGAGGCAGGTTGGTTTTGAAATTGACAGCTCAAACTGCTTATGATATATTGATATGTGCTTCCTCTATACTCTAACCTCTTCTCTGTACACAATTTGGGCCGTTCAGTATGCCAGTCATAGAATGAACATCTGTTGATCCCCAAATCTATAGTTTTTTTTAGAAAGTGGATTTTGTATGTGGGAGATGTCCCTAATTTCTTTCCTGATTGTTAATTTATCTACCATTAGGGTTTGCTTATCGAAATTCCATTTCCAATGGAGCCAAAGACTAATTATTCTTTGGTTTTTGGGATATAATGGAATAAAGCAAAATGGCTCATAAAACTGTCTGTGCTTCTTATTTGTGAAGTAGCAGTCAGTCGGTGCGATTCTCGAAGCAATTTTCATTTTGGGTCATCCGTGCGCAGCCTCTCTATGTTTCAATAGGGGTAAGGCTTGCGTGCATCCGACCCCCCCTTACCCCGCCTTATGGCGGGAGCCTTTAAGGCACTGGGGTTAAAGATGTTGTTGTTGTTGTAGGGTTTGCTTATCGGTGGTTAAATCACTTCCGTTAAACAAAAGTACAGGAGAGAAAATATACTCTGGAGGAGGTTTATCTCACGAGGATTAGAAGTTGAACCTGCGACATATGCATGTTAAGCTTGAGTGATACTTTTCTATGATGGTTTTATGAAGTGCATAAATCTTGAACACTTCTTGGTTATGTAGGCAGATTCTAGCATTTGGAGTCTTGGTTTGGTCATTGTCTACAGCACTTCTTCCTGTTCTGGCTGGATACATGCCAGGATTAGTGTTGTCCAGAATTATGGTACGGTAAAAACTGGATCTTCTTATCTATGTTACATCAGGGAAAGAAAGTTCACTGATGTTCCAATTTTATTAAAGAGCCCTGAGCTGTCCGGACTTTTCAGCTCAAAACAATATATGGTATTTACTTTTGACATTTATACTTTCTGAAACTCAGGTTGGAATAGGTGAAGGGGTTTCACCATCTGCTGCCACTGATCTCATTGCCAGGTATCCATCATGTATGTAATATCTTTTCAAGTAGGCTTTCTTTTTTTTTTTTTTTTTTTTTTTGTATAACACTAAAAGAGTAAGAGGGCACGGGACAAAAGTTGAAGTTTTTGAAACTAAGGCACTCAACCTAACAAAGTATTACATAATTTGTCAAATGTACCACACACATGGTATGTACAATGCATGGACAACCATTTCCAAAATGCAATTTGTGTTTCTTCGTAGTTGCTTGTTGAACTTTGTTATACCTTAGCTGCATGGTGTACTGTACTTCTTGCCATATCTGTGATTGTGTACATATATTGCAGTATTGGTCATCACATCTGTGTTCAGCACTCTTTTCACTGCTTTTCTACTCTCACCTCTGTTTCACCTTTGCAGAAAATGTTTCTCAAGAGTAATGGTAGCATGGCATTCTACATTTATAGTTGTCCTTGAATGTATCCATTTCCTTGACTTTCTTTCTTATGTCCTTGCGCAGATCCATACCATTGGAGGAGCGCTCACGAGCTGTTGCATTCGTTTTTGGTGGCTTGAGTGTTGGAAGTGTAATAGGGTATGGTTTCTGCTTCTTCTGTTTTTATGCAACTGGTGTAGTAAGCTTATACTAGCATTGTGCTTCATTTGGAACGGTTACTTGCAATGGTGTATCTATCGGATTGTTATTTTGGCTGATTCTACATTTCACCTTTGTGACTTGTGCATTGATGGAATGAGAATGCTTATATATCTGATGCGCAAGAAATTCTAATCCTTTGAATATGAGAAAATTGATTAAAGTTCTTATTTTTCATCCTTTGCTCGTGAAATAAGAGAAAATGTGGAAGATATGTAAATAAGTAAATGTATGAACTTCTAGTGATTTGATTGCTGTAGATGATGCGTCTGTTTGTAAAACCCTGAGTTTGACAGATTGACTCATATCTCAGGCTTCTCTTGGCTCCTCCAATTATTCAGAACTTTGGCTGGGAATCTGTATTTTACCTATTTGGCCTATTGGGAGTAGCATGGTGAGTTCCGTTTTTGAATATATACACTTTACGTATTAACTCTTTCAGATTCGCTTCTGGTAAATCTGCTGTAAATTTACAATAATTCTCTTTACTTAAGTTCAAACTTCATAGCTTCATCTGAGAGATACTGTTGAAGTTCTGGTCCAAAGATATTAACTTGTTCCTCTGGTTGAGAAAGTCATTGTTAATTCATGCTTAAAAGTTAAAAGTATCCCGAGCCTTGTCTGTCAGATTCGAAAGAGCAATATACGGAGTATGTGGTTCTGGGACCCCGAAAGGATCTTTATAATTAATCTGTCACTTGCTTTCTGTAATTTGCTTTCCTGCTATGAGATTTCATGTTTACTTTAACATTGCTGTGGGTTATAGTCAACAATGTCATGGCTGATTGAACTTTAACTTTGATGCGTACTTGAAGGTTTCTTGGCTTTCAGTACATTGAAGGAGGACAAACTAAGTCAGCTGATTCATTGTTGCCTAGTGAGTTACTTTCTACTTTCCTACTCCTATATTTACTGCCTGCTCTCTTAATGTATGATTTACCTAAGGAAACTTTTTTTTTTTTTTTTTTATCTGTCAAGATTAAGTTGTGCCTTCCGTGATAATTGTCTGTTCAGTATGGTGATGTGCTGATTATCACTAATTGGAAGTGTTTACGGTTCCAATAATTTCTAGAAATTTTAACTTCTGGTGGTCCTATGATAGTTTTGGAGGCCAAGTAAACAGAAAATGTTTGAGATCTTGAAGAAAGGGTTACTATAGACCAAGGCCACAACAGGCTGACTAGAGAACATGTATTCCTAAGTAGTTGTAAGCCAGCCAGTAGATTTTTCTCTTTCTGGAATGAAAGTAAAACAGAGGTTACATACTTACATGGACTCCTTTTGAAAATATGTGGTAAAACTCAGTGCTTCATACTTTCATAGTGGATTGGTGGCGGATGTACGCTACAAAAATGTAAGGTCAATCACCCGTACATTGTTGGAATTTTGCAATTTTCCTTGGTAAATGTGGAATTTACTAAACTACAATGTGTAGTATTGTTGATCACCCCCATACATGGTTCAAAATCTCGGCCGAGATATCGCGTATCGGCCGAGATATCTCGGTATCGCTGGCCACCGATACGATATTTCGGCCGAGATCTCGGGCAAATTTTTTTTCCCTAAATATCGGCCGATATTTCCGAGATGAAGTAATATCGGCCGATATTTTGCCGATATTTCCGAGATTTTGACCGAGATTTCCGAGATCTTGACCGAGATTTCCGATATTTTAGATTTTTCCTCCGATATTGGATTTTTATTTTTGGCCGCGATAATCGCGATGAGGTCCGCGACGACCGCATTTAGTCCGAGTCCGCGACACCGTTACCGAATCCGAAACCGTGACCGAAACCGAGATTTTGAACCATGCCCCCATAGTCACCTCAGTTTCAAATTTTTGCATCCGCTACTGCTTCTAAGTTTCCAGTACATGCTTGAACGCGTGTAACTTGCCATCGTGTTTAAATACTGCGATGCTTAAGTTGCAATTCCTGATACATCTCTGCAGCCATGATAAAATCTTGGTAGCCCATATGTGGAAACATCTGTAAAGCCCCATGCTTGAACACTGTCATGCAGTTTTTCCTGTCAGCCTATGGTGGTCCTGTGCCACTGTTCTTTA
Source organism: Spergularia bocconei (assembly GCA_963457585.1). Lineage (NCBI taxonomy): Eukaryota > Viridiplantae > Streptophyta > Magnoliopsida > Caryophyllales > Caryophyllaceae > Spergularia > Spergularia bocconei. The sequence continues at coordinate 424,543 of OY734944.1, read as the reverse complement.
TGGCGAACCGAAAGATTATGACAGATGTTTTTATGTCTTATTCTCTGAAAGTGCGAAAGTGTGATGAGCTAACAATTCCTTTTCATAGTTGTTTAACCCGAGTGATTTTCGTTCTTTGAAAAGTGCCACATACTTTCTTTAAATATTTACTACATCCTTGAACATACTTTCTTGGTGACAGGTGTGGAGTCAACATCTGTTAATAAATCACCCTTTAATTCTATGGAGGAGCTACGCAGTTCATTGAAGGTAACTTCATTTTTGCATCTCAAGTGCCCAAGTGGGAATCTTAACTTGTGACCTTAACCCAAATTCCTTACCCACCGTATTAGAAGTGATATGAACTGTTGCAGATAAATTCTAGGTTCTGGCTTTAACTTCACATGAGGGTATAATTGTTGGCAATGTCATCTTGTTTTGCAATTATGTAAAGTAGCATTGTTGCAACACAGTTTTCTATATACAGTCTCAGACCTTAAAGCATCCTGTGCATGGGGAAAATTGATAATGGCGAACATCTGACTTAAATAAACTACTCATTTACTCTAAATTATACATCATCAATGGTCAAGAAGATCACCTTTACCTCTTTTCATGCTTATTCACAGACTGTTCCATGGAAAGCATTTTTTCGAAGTCCCGCTGTCTGGGCAATGATCTACGCACATTTCTGTGGAAGTTGGGGACACTATACGTGTCTATCTTGGCTGCCTACTTACTTTAGGTATGTTGATTACTATTTCCCTGTTAAACCTTGAGAATTAGTTTAATCCTTTTTGAATCTCCTTTTTTTTTGGTTGTATGTGACCGTGTTTTCATGAGTGATTAGAGGTATGACTGCCTGCATCTGAATCTAAGCAGCTGGCACTCTCCGACTGCAGTATTAGTGTATTACTATTTACAATGGGTAATGGTGGTTGGGATATTATTACGGCATTTTATTGAGAAATTAGTCCTCAGATCCTTTTCCAAGTATCTAGCATGTTTCTGAAACTGTACTTCTACTTATCCATCTTAATTATGTTTGTCGGATTCCAATGGTTGGCCAATTTTGTGTAATTAAGGCTTTGTGATCTTATTTTCTGATGCGATTAGTCCCCTGGTGACATGGATGATCTTTTCTGTGTATGGTCTTAGTCAAATTCTTCGACATATATATCTGTCAGAGTAAGACAACTGATTACAACTAATGTCTTTTGTAGTGAGGCGCTGGATCTGAATTTGACTGAGGCTGCTGGGGTAAGTTAAAACCTCGAAATCTTGAGTCTCTTGGAATCCTGAGTTCCTGACATAAGTAGTAAGTGAAATTACATTAATGGAGGAGACTCAGAAAAGTTATAAAGAGTACTTGTCCAGCTATTTACTTCAGGACTTGTGTAAGACGTGTCCTGTGATTGGGTACCACATGGAAGACGGGAAAATGTCTCACTAGCTACATATTTGCTGGAAAGTAGCAATATATGTCTCTAGTGAGGAAATTATAGCTTATAGGAGTGTGGACAGCCTCTTGGCATTTATATCTCCAAGCTGACATAACTTAGTTTTTACTTTCTGATTCAGGTTTCTGTACTTCCTCCATTGGCCTCAGTTGTTGTTACCAACCTTGCAGCACAATTTGCTGATAACTTGATCGCTCGTGGAGTTGAGACAACAACCGTAAGACTCTGATTATTCCTGCATATATTTCTTCTGAACTTTTCTTGCCATAGGGATAAAGTATTAAGAGTTGTCTGTGCATATTTAACATTTGCTTAGAGGGTGAGATCATTGTCCTTACTCAAGGAGCAGCTTTCACCTAACAAATAGTTCTTTAAATTTAAGTTCACGGTTTAATGAGGATGGAGCCTCTCTATATTTCAACATAGGGGTACGCTTGCGTACATCCAACCTCCTTTGCCTCACCATACGGTTGAGCCATTGAGCCACTGGGGTAATGCTGTTGTTGGTAAGGGTGGGAAGTCTGGGTGGAGTGACGTATGACAAAGTGATCTTGTCCAACAAGATCCTGATAGCCAATCTTAATTACAGGTTGGCTTTTCTGTGATGGTATTTTAGTGAAGAGAATTAGTTACTAGGTTTCATGTGAAATGGGCAGCCCGAACACTTCCGGGTTAAAATATGACTTCCAAATTAAGTTCATATCGCGGTGCAGGAGTCTCTGATGACGAAGTGACAAGTCGCACGGATGTTAAAGCTGAAACATCTTGCCCATGACCAAGCATGTCAATGTATCTCACTTTTCAGTTGATTATTGGGAACACATTCACGCCCTCTTTTGCATTTCAACAACACTATTTATCTTGTTCTCGGTTTTGTCATCTGCTTTTTTTCATGCAATTCTTTGATACATGCAGGTAAGAAAGATTTGCCAGACCATAGCATTTATTTCCCCTGCTTTCTGCATGACACTTTCTTCAATAGATGTTGGGTTACCGCCTTGGGAAATCGTGGGATTGCTTACTAGTGGATTAGCCCTATCGAGTTTCGCATTATCAGGTAATGTTCCACCTGAATGCATTGTCTCATTCTTAGCCTGGCCTAGAAAAAAATGTTTGCTTATTCTAGTTTTAATGCAGGGCTTTATTGCACCCATCAAGATATTTCATCTGAATATGCGAGTATACTTCTGGTATGTGAGTTTGAGTATCCTTTATTCAGCGCATGGACAATTGATTTTCAATTTTTCAGCACATGTTATTCTCAGATTTCCCCCCAACGTGGCCCATTAACACAAAGGTTGGGAGAGAGAAAAGACTGGTTATATACTTATATAGTATAGAGAGCAGACAACTCAATGTTTGTAGAAGAACCTAGACATAATATTATGGGTTTTATCAAAATTTTAGAACAAAACATCATTAGGTCCCGAAAGCGGAAAAAGTAAATCGCTCGTTAGGCTGAATAGGTGGTTATTTGCCGAAAAACATTAAAGAACTTCCCTAGCAAAGGAAGCAACACTCACATCCATCAAATAAAACTTTCAAGGCTATCCATGGTGAACTTTTTAGAACTTCTGGCAACTTTCATAAAATTGGTTACAATTGACCAAAACCAAATTATAATCCACGGATTTTGGCTCAGAATAGATTGGGAACATAATATGAGTGATAAATATCATATGCTAGAGAGGAATCGACAGTCATATCCATCAAAAACACTCCAAGGTTATTAGTGGTAAACATTTGAGAACATTTGGCTACTTTAAAAACTTTGGTTAAAATGGGCAAACAACGTAGTATATAATCCATCATTCTTGACCCAGAATTGTCCGGCAACAATAACGTCTCAAATTTAAGTAGAAACATCTAGGGATAACAAAATATTATAGCCAAAAACCCATTCGTAGATTCCTAAATCAACGAAAAACGTACTATAGCCTCAATGCGTAACGTCTGCCGAAACAGGGCTTAAAACCTTTTCTTAAGAGAGGAAACGACACCCATATCCATCATAAACACTTCAAGGCTATTCGGGGTACACTGTTGAAAACATTTGGCTCCTTTCAAAATATTGGTAAAAGTTGCCAAACTCGTAATATGTAATCCATTGTTTTTGGGCGAACTGTCAGGAAAAAAAACCATCTCAAATTTAAGTGGATGCATCTAGGGATCATAACCGGGGAAGCAAAATATTAGTGCCAAAAACCCATTCGTAGAATTCTACATCGACGAAGTAGGTACGCTAGCCTCAATGTGTAACGAGTGCCAAAAAGAGCTTAAAACCTTTCCTAAAAGAGGAATTATCGACACTCAAATCCATCATAAACACTTCAAGGCTATTCGTGGTAAAAAATTTTAGAACATTTGACTCCATTCAAAAATAAGGTTAAAATTGGGCAAAATCATAGTACATAATCCACTGTTTTTGGCCAAAAACTGTCCGAGAATGAAAACTGCTCAAATTTGTGTGGCGGCACCGTTGGGTCTAAATATGGGTTTGGGCAAAATATTAGGGCCAAAAACATATTGTAAGACATGAAAATAGGCAAAAATAGCCTTCTAACGCCAAAGTGTCACGAGTGAAGAAAGGTCATAAAAAAATCATTAACACAGGAACCAACTCTCATATCCAATTCGGTAACTCAATGGCTATTCTTTGTAAAGTTTTGAGAAATTTCGGCTACTTTCAAAAAAATTGTCAAAATTGGCCAAAAACGTAGTACATAATCCACGGTTTTTTGCCAAAAACTGTCCCAGAATAAAAAATGCTCAATTTTGTGTGGGAGCACCGTGGGGTCACTTTATGGGTTTGAACAAAATATTAGGGCCAAAAACCTATCGTAAAATATGAAATCGGCAAAAATTGCCGGCTGGCGCCAAAGTGTCACGAGTGATGAAAGGTCATAAAAATATCATTAATGAAGGAACAAACTCTCATATGCAATTAGGTTACTTTAGGGCTATTGGCGGTAAAGTTTTGCAAAATTTCGGCTACTTTCAAATTTTTTGTCCAAAATGGCCAAAACCGTATACATAAATCCACCGTTTTTGGCCAAAAATTGTACCAGAATAAAAAAATGCTCAAATTTTTGTGATAGCATTGTGGGGTCACATTATGGCTTTGAGCAAAATATTAGGGCGAAAAACCTATTGTAAGATATAAACATCGGTAAAATTGCCCCCTTACGCCAAAGAGTCACGTGTACCGAAATGTCATAAAAATATCATTAACGGAGGAACCAACTTTCATATAATAGTAGTTTACTCTAGGGCTATCCATTGTAATATTTTGAGAAATTTCGGGTACTATCAAATTTTTTGTCAAAATTGGCCAAAAACGTAGTACATAATCCACTGTTTTTGGCCAAAAACTGACCGAGAATGAAAACTGCTCAAATTTGTGTGGGGCACTGTTGGGTCTAAATATGGGTTTGAGCAAAATATTAGGGCCAAAAACATATTGTAAGACATGGAAATAGGCAAAATTGCCTTCAAACGCTAAAGTGTCACGAGTGACGAAAGGTCATAAAAAAATCATTAACACAGGAACCAACTCTCATATCCAATTCGGTAACTCAATGGCTATTCTTTGTAAAGTTTTGAGAAATTTCGGCTACTTTCAAAAATGTTGTCAAAATTGGCCAAAAATGTACATAATCCACTATTTTAGGCCAAAAACTGTCGCACAATAAAAAATGCTCAAATTTGTGTGGGAGCACCGTGGGGTCACTTTATGGGTTTGAGCAAAATTCAAGGGCCAAAAACCTATCGTAAGATATGAAAATCGGCAAAAATTGCCGGCTAACGCCAAACTGTCACGAGTGAGAAGTCATAAAAATATCATTAATGGAGGAACCAACTCTCATATGCAATTAGGTTACTCTAGGGATATTCGGTGTAAAGTTTTCAAAAATTTCGCCTACTTTCTTTTGTCAAAAATGGCCAAAAACATATACATAAATCCACCGTTTTTGGCTATAAATTGTACTAGAATAAAAAATGCTCAAATTTTTGTGATAGCATTGTCGGGTCACATTATGGCTTTGGGCAAAATATTAGGGCGAAAAACCTATTGTAAGATATAAAAATCGGTAAAATTGCCCGCTTACGCCAAAGAGTCACGTGTACCGACATGTCATAAAAATATCATTAACGGAGGAACCAACTCTCATATCATAATAGTTTACTCCAGGGCTATCCATTGTAATGTTTTGAGAAATTTCGGCTACCATCAAATTTTCTGTCAACATTGGCCAAAAACGTAGTACATGATCCACTGTTTTTGGCCAAAAACTGCCCGAGAATGAAAACTGCTCGAATTTGTGTAGGGGCACCGTTGGGTCTAAATATGGGTTTGAGCAAAATATTAGGGCCAAAAACATATTGTAAGACATGGAAATAGGCAAAAATTGCCTTCAAACGCCAAAGTGTCACGAGTGACGAAAGGTCATAAAAAAAATCATCAACACAGGAACCAACTCTCATATCCAATTCGGTAACTCAATGGCTATTCTTTGTAAAGTTTTGAAAAATTTCGGCTACTTTCAAAAAAATTGTCAAAATTGGCCAAAAACGTAGTACATAATCCACGGTTTTTTGCCAAAAATTGTCCCAGAATAAAAATTGCTCAATTTTGTGTGGGAGCACCGTGGGGTCACTTCATGGGTTTGAACAAAATATTAGGGCCAATAGCCTATCGTAAAATATGAAAATCGGCAAAAATTGTCGGCTGACGCCAAAGTGTCACGAGTGATGAAAGGTCATAAAAATATCATTAATGGAGGAACCAACTCTCATATGCAATTAGGTTAGTTTAGGGCTATTGGCGGTAAAGTTTTGCAAAATTTCGGCTACTTTCAAATTTTTTGTCCAAAATGGCCAAAAACGTATACATAAATCCACCGTTTTTGGCCAAAAATTGTACCAGAATAAAAAAATGCTCAAATTTTTGTGATAGCATTTTGGAGTCACATTATGGCTTTGAGTAAAATATTAGGGCGAAAAACCTATTGTAAGATATAAAAATCAGTAAAATTGCTCGCTTACGCCAAAGAGTCACGTGTCCCGAAATGTCATTAAAATATCATTAACGGAGGAACCAACTCTCATATCATAGTAGTTTACTCTAGGGCTATCCATTGTAATGTTTTTAGAAATTTCGGCTACCATCAAATTTTCTGTCAACATTGGCCAAAAACGTAGTACATAATCCACTGTTTTTTGCCAAAAACTGCCCGAGAATGAAAACTGCTCGAATTTGTGTGGGGGCACCGTTGGGTCTAAATATGGGTTTGAGCAAAATATTAGGGTCAAAAACATATTGTAAGATATGAAAATAGGCAAAATTTGCCTTCAAACGCCTAAGTGTCACGAGTGGCGAAAGGTCATAAAAAAATCATTAACACAGGAACCAACTCTCAAATCCAATTCGGTAACTAAATGGCTATTCTTTGTAAAGTTTTGAGAAATTTCGGCTACTTTCAAAAAAATAGTCAAAATTGGCCAAAAACGTAGTACATAATCTACGGTTTTTTGCCAAAAACTGTCCCAGAATAAAAAATGCTCAATTTTGTGTGGGAGCACCGTGGGGTCACTTTATGGGTTTGAACAAAATATTAGGGCCAAAAACCTTTCATAAAATATGAAAATCGGCAAAAATTGTCGGCTGACGCCAAGGTGTCACGAGTGATAAACGGTCATAAAAATATCATTAATGGAGGAACAAACTCTCATATGCAATTAGGTTACTTTAGGGCTATTGGCGGTAAAGTTTTGCAAAATTTCGGCTACTTTCAAATTTTTTGTCCAAAATGGCCAAAAACGTATACATAAATCCACCGTTTTTGGCCAAAAATTGTACCAGAGTAAAAAAATGCTCAAATTTTTGTGATAGCATTGTCGGGTCACATTATGGCTTTGGGCAAAATATTAGGGCAAAAAACCTATTGTAAGATATAAAAATCGGCAAAATTGCCCGATTACGCCAAAGAGTCACGTGTACCAAAATGTCATAAAAATATCATTAACGGGGGAATCAACTCTCATATCATAGTAGTTTACTCTAGGGCTATCCATTGTAATGTTTTGAGAAATTTCGGGTACTATCAAATTTTTTGTCAAAATTGGCCAAAAATGTGGTACATAATCCACGGTTTTGGCCAAAAACTGCTCGAGAATGAAAACTGCTCAAATTTGTGTGGGGGCACCGTTGGGTCTAAATATGGGTTTGAGCAAAATATTAGGGCCAAAAACATATTGTAAGACATGGAAATAGGCAAAAATTGCCTTCAAACGCCAAAGTGTCACGAGTGACGAAAGGTCATAAAAAAATCATTAACACAGGAACCAACTCTCATATCCAATTCGGTAACTCAATGGCTATTCTTTGTAAAGTTTTGAGAAATTTCGGCTACTTTCTAAAAAATGGTCAAAATTGGCCAAAAACGTAGTACATAATCCACGGTTTTTTTGCCAAAAGCTGTCCCAGAATAAAAAATGCTAAATTTTGTGTGGGAGCACCGTGGGGTCACTTTATGGGTTTGAACAAAATATTAGGGCCAAAAACCTTTCGTAAAATATGAAAATCGGCAAAAATTGCCGGCTGACACCAAGGTGTCACAAGTGATGAAAGGTCATAAAAATATCATTAATGGAGGAACCAACTCTTATATGCATTTAGGTTACTTTAGGGCTATAGGCGGTAATGTTTTCCAAAATTTCGGCAACTTTCAAATTTTTTGTCCAAAATGGCCAAAAACGTATACATAAATCCACCGTTTTTGGCCAAAAATTGTACTAGAATAAAAAAATGCTCAAATTTTTGTGATAGCATTGTCGGGTCACATTATGGCTTTTGGCAAAATATTAGGGCAAAAAACCTATTGTAAGATATAAAAATCGGCAAAATTGCCCGATTACGCCAAAGAGTCACGTGTACCGAATTGTCATAAAAATATCATTAACGGGGGAATCAACTCTCATATCATAGTAGTTTACTCTAGGGCTATCCATTGTAATGTCTTGAGAAATTTCGGCTACTATCAAATTTTTTGTCAAAATTGGCCAAAAACGTGGTACATAATCTACGGTTTTTGGCCAAAAACTGCTCGAGAATGAAAACTGCTGAAATTTGTGAGGGGGCACCGTTGGGTCTAAATATGGGTTTGAGCAAAATATTAGGGCCAAAAACATATTGTAAGACATGAAAATAGGCAAAAATTGCCTTCAAACGCCAAAGTGTCAGGAGTGACGAAAGGTCATAAAAAAATCATTAACACAGGAACCAACTCTCACATCCAATTCGGTAACTCAATGGCTATTCTTTGTTAAGTTTTGAGAAATTTCGGCTACTTTCAAAAAAAATAGTCAAAATTGGCCAAAAACGTAGTACATAATCCACGGTTTTTTGCCAAAAACTGTCCCAGAATAAAAAATGCTCAATTTTGTGTGGGAGCACCGTGGGGTCACTTCATGGGTTTGAACAAAATATTAGGGCCAAAAACCTATCGTAAAATATGAAAATCGGCAAAAATTGTCGGCTGACGCCAAAGTGTCACGAGTGATGAAAGGTCATAAAAATATCATTAATGGAGGAACCAACTCTCATATGCAATTAGGTTACTTTAGGGCTATTGGCGGTAAAGTTTTGCAAAATTTCGGCTACTTTCAAATTTTTTGTCCAAAATGGCCAAAAACGTATACATAAATCCACCGTTTTTGGCCAAAAATTGTACCAGAATAAAAAAATGCTCAAATTTTTGTGATAGCATTTTGGAGTCACATTATGGCTTTGAGCAAAATATTAGGGCGAAAAACCTATTGTAAGATATAAAAATCGGTAAAATTGCCCGCTTACGCCAAAGAGTCACGTGTCCCGAAATGTCATTAAAATATCATTAACGGAGGAACCAACTCTCATATCATAGTAGTTTACTCTAGGGCTATCCATTGTAATGTTTTGAGAAATTTCGGCTACCATCAAATTTTCTGTCAACATTGGCCAAAAACGTAGTACATAATCCACTGTTTTTGGCCAAAAACTTCCCGAGAATGAAAACTGCTCGAATTTGTGTGGGGGCACCGTTGGGTATAAATATGGGTTTGAGCAAAATATTAGGGCCAAAAACATATTGTAAGACATGAAAATAGGCAAAATTTGCCTTCAAACTCCAAAGTGTCACGAGTGACGAAAGGTCATAAAAAAATCATTAACACAGGAACCAACTCTCATATCCAATTCGGTAACTCAATGGCTATTCTTTGTAGAGTTTTGAGAAATTTCGGCTACTTTCAAAAAAATAGTCAAAATTGGCCAAAAACGTAGTACATAATCCACGGTTTTTTGCCAAAAACTGTCCCAGAATAAAAAAATGCTCAATTTTGTGTAGGAGCACCGTGGGGTCACTTTATGGGTTTGAACAAAATATTAGGGCCAAAAACCTATCGTAAAATATGGAAATCGGCAAAAGTTGCCGGCTGACGCCAAGGTGTCACGAGTGATAAACGGTCATAAAAATATCATTAATGGAGGAACCAACTCTCATATGCAATTACGTTACTTTAGGGATATTGGCGGTAAAGTTTTGCAAAATTTCGGCTACTTTCAAATTTTTTGTCCAAAATGGCCAAAAACGTATACATAAATCCACCGTTTTTGGCCAAAAATTGTACCAGAATAAAAAAATGCTCAAATTTTTGTGATAGCATTGTCGGGTCACATTATGGCTTTGGGCAAAATATTAGGGCAAAAAACCTATTGTAAGATATAAAAATCGGCAAAATTGCCCGATTACGCCAAAGAGTCACGTGTACCAAAATGTCATAAAAATATCATTAACGGGGGAATCAACTCTCATATCATAGTAGTTTACTCTAAGGCTACCCATTGTAATGTTTTGAGAAATTTCGGCTATTATCAAATTTTTTGTCAAAATTGGCCAAAAACGTAGTACATAATCCACTGTTTTTGGCCAAAAACTGCCCGAGAATGAAAACTGGTCAAATTTGTGTGGGGGCACCGTTAGGTCTAAATATGGGTTTAAGCAAAATATTAGGGCCAAAAACATATTGTAAGACATGGAAATAGGCAAAAATTGCCTTCAAACGCCAAAGTCTCACGAGTGACGAAAGGTCATAAAGAAAATCATTAACACAGGAACCAACTCTCATATCCAATTCGGTAACTCAATGACTATTCTTTGTAAAGTTTTGAGAAATTTCGGCTACTTTCAAAAAAATGGTCAAAATTGGGCAATAACGTAGTACATAATCCACGGTTTTTTGCCAAAACCTGTCCCAGAATAAAAAATGCTCAATTTTGTGTGGGAGCACCGTGGGGTTACTTTATGGGTTTGAGCAAAATTTTAGGGCCAAAAACCTATCGTAAGATATGAAAATCGGCAAAAATTGTCGCCTAACGCCAAATTGTCACGACTGATGAAAAGTCATAAAAATATCATTAATGGAGGAACCAACTCTCATATGCCATTAGGTTACTCTAGGGCCATTCGGTGTAAAGTTCTGAAAAATTTCGACTACTTTCAATTTTTTGTCAAAAATTCCCGAAAACATATACATAAATCCACCGTTTTTGGCTATAAATTGTACTAGAATAAAAAATGCTCAATTTTTTTTTATAGCATTGTGGGGTCACATTATGGCTTTGGGCAAAATATTAGGGCAAAAAACCTATTGTAAGATATAAAAATCGGCAAAATTGCCCGATTACGCCAAAGAGTCACGTGTACCGAAATGTCATAAAAATATCATTAACGGAGGAACCAACTCTCATATCATAATAGTTTACTCCAGGGCTATCCATTGTAATGTTTTGAGAAATTTCGGCTACCATCAAATTTTCTGTCAACATTGGCCAAAAACGTAGTACATGATCCACTGTTTTTGGCCAAAAACTGCCCGAGAATGAAAACTGCTCGAATTTGTGTAGGGGCACCGTTGGGTCTAAATATGGGTTTGAGCAAAATATTAGGGCCAAAAACATATTGTAAGACATGGAAATAGGCAAAAATTGCCTTCAAACGCCAAAGTGTCACGAGTGACGAAAGGTCATAAAAAAAATCATCAACACAGGAACCAACTCTCATATCCAATTCGGTAACTCAATGGCTATTCTTTGTAAAGTTTTGAAAAATTTCGGCTACTTTCAAAAAAATTGTCAAAATTGGCCAAAAACGTAGTACATAATCCACGGTTTTTTGCCAAAAATTGTCCCAGAATAAAAATTGCTCAATTTTGTGTGGGAGCACCGTGGGGTCACTTCATGGGTTTGAACAAAATATTAGGGCCAATAGCCTATCGTAAAATATGAAAATCGGCAAAAATTGTCGGCTGACGCCAAAGTGTCACGAGTGATGAAAGGTCATAAAAATATCATTAATGGAGGAACCAACTCTCATATGCAATTAGGTTAGTTTAGGGCTATTGGCGGTAAAGTTTTGCAAAATTTCGGCTACTTTCAAATTTTTTGTCCAAAATGGCCAAAAACGTATACATAAATCCACCGTTTTTGGCCAAAAATTGTACCAGAATAAAAAAATGCTCAAATTTTTGTGATAGCATTTTGGAGTCACATTATGGCTTTGAGCAAAATATTAGGGCGAAAAACCTATTGTAAGATATAAAAATCGGTAAAATTGCCCGCTTACGCCAAAGAGTCACGTGTCCCGAAATGTCATTAAAATATCATTAACGGAGGAACCAACTCTCATATCATAGTAGTATACTCTAGGGCTATCCATTGTAATGTTTTTAGAAATTTCGGCTACAATCAAATTTTCTGTCAACATTGGCCAAAAACGTAGTACATAATCCACTGTTTTTTGCCAAAAACTGCCCGAGAATGAAAACTGCTCGAATTTGTGTGGGGGCACCGTTGGGTCTAAATATGGGTTTGAGCAAAATATTAGGGCCAAAAACATATTGTAAGATATGAAAATAGGCAAAATTTGCCTTCAAACGCCTAAGTGTCACGAGTGGCGAAAGGTCATAAAAAAATCATTAACACAGGAACCAACTCTCAAATCCAATTCGGTAACTAAATGGCTATTCTTTGTAAAGTTTTGAGAAATTTCGGCTACTTTCAAAAAAATAGTCAAAATTGGCCAAAAACGTAGTACATAATCTACGGTTTTTTGCCAAAAACTGTCCCAGAATAAAAAATGCTCAATTTTGTGTGGGAGCACCGTGGGGTCACTTTATGGGTTTGAACAAAATATTAGGGCCAAAAACCTTTCATAAAATATGAAAATCGGCAAAAATTGTCGGCTGACGCCAAGGTGTCACGAGTGATAAACGGTCATAAAAATATCATTAATGGAGGAACAAACTCTCATATGCAATTAGGTTACTTTAGGGCTATTGGCGGTAAACTTTTGCAAAATTTCGGCTACTTTCAAATTTTTTGTCCAAAATGGCCAAAAACGTATACATAAATCCACCGTTTTTGGCCAAAAATTGTACCAGAGTAAAAAAATGCTCAAATTTTTGTGATAGCATTGTCGGGTCACATTATGGCTTTGGGCAAAATATTAGGGCAAAAAACCTATTGTAAGATATAAAAATCGGCAAAATTGCCCGATTACGCCAAAGAGTCACGTGTACCAAAATGTCATAAAAATATCATTAACGGGGGAATCAACTCTCATATCATAGTAGTTTACTCTAGGGCTATCCATTGTAATGTTTTGAGAAATTTCGGCTACTATCAAATTTTTTGTCAAAATTGGCCAAAAATGTGGTACATAATCCACGGTTTTGGCCAAAAACTGCTCGAGAATGAAAACTGCTCAAATTTGTGTGGGGGCACCGTTGGGTCTAAATATGGGTTTGAGCAAAATATTAGGGCCAAAAACATATTGTAAGACATGGAAATAGGCAAAAATTGCCTTCAAACGCCAAAGTGTCACGAGTGACGAAAGGTCATAAAAAAATCATTAACACAGGAACCAACTCTCATATCCAATTCGGTAACTCAATGGCTATTCTTTGTAAAGTTTTGAGAAATTTCGGCTACTTTCTAAAAAATGGTCAAAATTGGCCAAAAACGTAGTACATAATCCACGGTTTTTTTGCCAAAAGCTGTCCCAGAATAAAAAATGCTAAATTTTGTGTGGGAGCACCGTGGGGTCACTTTATGGGTTTGAACAAAATATTAGGGCCAAAAACCTTTCGTAAAATATGAAAATCGGCAAAAATTGCCGGCTGACGCCAAGGTGTCACAAGTGATGAAAGGTCATAAAAATATCATTAATGGAGGAACCAACTCTTATATGCATTTAGGTTACTTTAGGGCTATAGGCGGTAATGTTTTCCAAAATTTCGGCAACTTTCAAATTTTTTGTCCAAAATTGCCAAAAACGTATACATAAATCCACCGTTTTTGGCCAAAAATTGTACTAGAATAAAAAAATGCTCAAATTTTTGTGATAGCATTGTCGGGTCACATTATGGCTTTTGGCAAAATATTAGGGCAAAAAACCTATTGTAAGATATAAAAATCGGCAAAATTGCCCGATTACGCCAAAGAGTCACGTGTACCGAATTGTCATAAAAATATCATTAACGGGGGAATCAACTCTCATATCATAGTAGTTTACTCTAGGGCTATCCATTGTAATGTCTTGAGAAATTTCGGCTACTATCAAATTTTTTGTCAAAATTGGCCAAAAACGTGGTACATAATCTACGGTTTTTGGCCAAAAACTGCTCGAGAATGAAAACTGCTGAAATTTGTGAGGGGGCACCGTTGGGTCTAAATATGGGTTTGAGCAAAATATTAGGGCCAAAAACATATTGTAAGACATGAAAATAGGCAAAAATTGCCTTCAAACGCCAAAGTGTCAGGAGTGACGAAAGGTCATAAAAAAATCATTAACACAGGAACCAACTCTCACATCCAATTCGGTAACTCAATGGCTATTCTTTGTTAAGTTTTGAGAAATTTCGGCTACTTTCAAAAAAAATAGTCAAAATTGGCCAAAAACGTAGTACATAATCCACGGTTTTTTGCCAAAAACTGTCCCAGAATAAAAAATGCTCAATTTTGTGTGGGAGCACCGTGGGGTCACTTCATGGGTTTGAACAAAATATTAGGGCCAAAAACCTATCGTAAAATATGAAAATCGGCAAAAATTGTCGGCTGACGCCAAAGTGTCACGAGTGATGAAAGGTCATAAAAATATCATTAATGGAGGAACCAACTCTCATATGCAATTAGGTTACTTTAGGGCTATTGGCGGTAAAGTTTTGCAAAATTTCGGCTACTTTCAAATTTTTTGTCCAAAATGGCCAAAAACGTATACATAAATCCACCGTTTTTGGCCAAAAATTGTACCAGAATAAAAAAATGCTCAAATTTTTGTGATAGCATTTTGGAGTCACATTATGGCTTTGAGCAAAATATTAGGGCGAAAAACCTATTGTAAGATATAAAAATCGGTAAAATTGCCCGCTTACGCCAAAGAGTCACGTGTCCCGAAATGTCATTAAAATATCATTAACGGAGGAACCAACTCTCATATCATAGTAGTTTACTCTAGGGCTATCCATTGTAATGTTTTGAGAAATTTCGGCTACCATCAAATTTTCTGTCAACATTGGCCAAAAACGTAGTACATAATCCACTGTTTTTGGCCAAAAACTTCCCGAGAATGAAAACTGCTCGAATTTGTGTGGGGGCACCGTTGGGTATAAATATGGGTTTGAGCAAAATATTAGGGCCAAAAACATATTGTAAGACATGAAAATAGGCAAAATTTGCCTTCAAACTCCAAAGTGTCACGAGTGACGAAAGGTCATAAAAAAATCATTAACACAGGAACCAACTCTCATATCCAATTCGGTAACTCAATGGCTATTCTTTGTAGAGTTTTGAGAAATTTCGGCTACTTTCAAAAAAATAGTCAAAATTGGCCAAAAACGTAGTACATAATCCACGGTTTTTTGCCAAAAACTGTCCCAGAATAAAAAATGCTCAATTTTGTGTAGGAGCACCGTGGGGTCACTTTATGGGTTTGAACAAAATATTAGGGCCAAAAACCTTTCGTAAAATATGGAAATCGGCAAAAATTGCCGGCTGACGCCAAGGTGTCACGAGTGATAAACGGTCATAAAAATATCATTAATGGAGGAACCAACTCTCATATGCAATTAGGTTACTTTAGGGATATTGGCGGTAAAGTTTTGCAAAATTTCGGCTACTTTCAAATTTTTTGTCCAAAATGGCCAAAAACGTATACATAAATCCACCGTTTTTGGCCAAAAATTGTACCAGAATAAAAAAATGCTCAAATTTTTGTGATAGCATTGTCGGGTCACATTATGGCTTTGGGCAAAATATTAGGGCAAAAAACCTATTGTAAGATATAAAAATCGGCAAAATTGCCCGATTACGCCAAAGAGTCACGTGTACCAAAATGTCATAAAAATATCATTAACGGGGGAATCAACTCTCATATCATAGTAGTTTACTCTAGGGCTATCCATTGTAATGTTTTGAGAAATTTCGGCTACTATCAAATTTTTTGTCAAAATTGGCCAAAAATGTGGTACATAATCCACGGTTTTTGGCCAAAAACTGCTCGAGAATGAAAACTGCTCAAATTTGTGTGGGGGCACCGTTGGGTCTAAATATGGGTTTGAGCAAAATATTAGGGCCAAAAACATATTGTAAGACATGGAAATAGGCAAAAATTGCCTTCAAACGCCAAAGTGTCATGAGTGACGAAAGGTCATAAAAAATCATTAACACAAGAACCAACTCTCATATCCAATTCGGTAACTCAATGGCTATTCTTTGTAAAGTTTTGTGAAATTTCGGCTACTTTCTAAAAAAAGGTCAAAATTGGCCAATAACGTAGTACATAATCCACGGTTTTTTTGCCAAAAACTGTCCCAGAATAAAAAATGCTCAATTTTGTGTGGGAGCACCGTGGGGTCACTTTATGGGTTTGAACAAAATATTAGGGCCAAAAACCTTTCGTAAAATATGAAAATCGGCAAAAATTGCCGGCTGACGCCAAGGTGTCACGAGTGATGAAAGGTCATAAAAATATCATTAATGGAGGAACCAACTCTCATATGCAATTAGGTTACTTTAGGGCTATAGGCGGTAAAGTTTGGCAAAATTTCGGCAACTTTCAAATTTTTTGTCCAAAATGGCCAAAAACGTATACATAAATCCACCGTTTTTGGCCAAAAATTGTACCAGAATAAAAAAATGCTCCAATATTTGTGATAGCATTGTCAGGTCACATTATGGCTTTGGGCAAAATATTAGGGCAAAAAACCTATTGTAAGATATAAAAATCGGCAAAATTGCCCGATTACGCCAAAGAGTCACGTGTACCGAATTGTCATAAAAATATCATTAACGGGGGAATCAACTCTCATATCATAGTAGTTTACTCTAGGGCTATCCATTGTAATGTCTTGAGAAATTTCGGCTACTATCAAATTTTTTGTCAAAATTAGCCAAAAACGTGGTATATAATCCACGGTTTTTGGCCAAAAACTGCTCGAGAATGAAAACTGCTTAAATTTGTGTGGGGGCACCGTTGGGTCTAAATATGGGTTTGAGCAAAATATTAGGGCCAAAAACATATTGTAAGACATGAAAATAGGCAAAAATTGCCTTCAAACGCCAAAGTGTCACGAGTGACGAAAGATCATAAAAAAATCATTAACACAGGAACCAACTCTCATATCCAATTCGGTAACTCAATGGCTATTCTTTGTAAAGTTTTGAGAAATTTCGGCTACTTTCAAAAAAATTGTCAAACTTGGCCAAAAACGTAGTACATAATCCACGGTTTTTTCCCAAAAACTGTCCCTGAATAAAAAATGCTCAAATTTGTGTGGGAGCACCGTGGGGTCACTTTATGGGTTTGAACAAAAATTAGGGCCAAAAACCTATCGTAAAATATGAAAATCGGCAAAAATTGTCGGCTGATGTCAAAGTGTCACGAGTGATGGAAAGGTCATAAAAATATCATTAATTGAGGAACCAACTCTCATATGCAATTAGGTTACTTTAGGGCTATTGGCGGTAAAGTTTTGAAAAATTTCGGCTACTTTCAAATTTTTTGTCCAAAATGGCCAAAAACGTATACATAAATCCACCGTTTTTGGCCAAAAATTGTACCAGAATAATTAAATGTTCAAATTTTTGTGATACCATTGTGGGGTCACATTATGGCTTTGAGTAAAATATTAGGGCGAAAAACCTATTGTAAGATATAAAAATCGGTAAAATTGCCCGCTTACGCCAAAGAGTCACGTGTCCCGAAATGTCATAAAAATATCATTAACGGAGGAACCAACTCTCATATCATAGTAGTTTACTCTAGGGCTTTCCATTGTAATGTTTTGAGGAATTGTGGCTACTATCAAATTTTTTGTCAAAGTTGGCCAAAAACGTAGTACATAGTCCACTGTTTTTGGCCAAAAAGTCAAAAACTATGCGAGAATAAAAACTGCTCAAATTGGTGTGGGGGCACCGTTGAGTCTAAATATGGGTTTCAACAAAATATTTGGGCCAAAAACCTATTGTTAGAAATAAAAATCGGCAAAAATTGCCCTCTAACGCCAAAGAGTCACATGTCCTGAAATGTCATAAAAATATCATTAACGAAGGGACCAACTCTCATATCATAATAGGTTACTCTAGGGCTATCTGTTGTAAAGTTTTGAGAAATTTCAGCTACTTTCAAAAATGTTGTCAAAATTGGCCAAAAACGTAGGTCCATCGTTTTTGGCCCCGAACTGTCTGGTAACAAAAAGGTCTCAAATTTAAGGGGAAGCATCTAGGGACCATATTAGGGGTTTAAGCAAAAATTAGAGCCAAAAATACATTCGTAGATCCCTTTATCGACGAAAACGTACGCGAGGCTCAATGCGTAACGTGTGTCAAAAAGGGCTTAAAACCTTTCCTAATACAGGAAACGACACTCGTAGCCATCATAAACACTTCAAGGCTAGTCATGGTAGAATTTTAAGAACATTTGTACTTTGTAAATTTTGGTTAAAATTGGCTAAAACCGTAGTATATAAATATGTAATCCATTGTTTTTGGCCCCGAATTGTCTAGTATCAAAAACGTCTCAAATTTAAGGGGAATTATTTAGGGACTATATTAGGTGTTTAAGCAAATTATTACAGGCAAAAATGCATTCATGGATCCCTGAATCAGCGAAAAACGTATGCAAGGCTCAATGCGTAAGGTTTGTCAAAAAGGGCTTAAAACCTTTCCTAAAATAGGAGTCGACACTCATAGCCATCATGAACACTTCAAGGCAATTCATGGCAAAAAAAAATCAGAACATTTGACTCCATTCAAAAATTAAGTTAAAATTGGGCAAAATCGTAGTATATAATCCATTGTTTTTAGCCCCGAATTGTCTGGTAACAAAAAGGTCTCAAATTTAAGGGGAAGCATCTAGGGACCATATTAGGGGTTTAAGCAAAATATTAGAACCAAAAATACATTCGTATATGCCTTAATCGGCGAAAAACGTACACGAGGCACAATGCGTAACGTGTGTCAAAAGGGCTTAAAACCTTTCCTAATACAGGAATCGACACACGTAGCCATCATAAACACTTCAAGGCTATCCATGGTAAAGTTTTGAGAACATTTGACTACTTTGAAAATTTTGGCTAATATTGGCCAAACAATCGGTATATGGTACCCCGGGGGTACGTAGATCTACGTACCCCCGGTTCAATTTTCACTCATTATATACCATTTTGTAGTCATTATATATATTCACTCATTATTTCCCAATTTTCACATTAATTTTCAAAATTTCACTCATTATTTCTCAATTTGCACTCATTATTTCCCAATTTTCACTCATTCTATACCACTTTATAGTCATTATATATTTTCAGTCATTGTTAACCAATTTTCGCTCATTATTTCTCAATTTGCACTCATTATTTCCCAATTTTCATCATTCTATACCACTTTAGATTCATTATCTATTTTCGGTCATTGTTAACCAATTTTCGCTCATTATTTCTCAATTTTCACTCATTATTTTCCAATTTTCACTCATTCTATACCACTTTATAGTCATTATATACTTTTACTCATAAATTCCCAATTTACAAACATTATTTCCCAAATTTCACTCATTATTTATCAATTTGCACTCATTATTTCCCAATTTTCACTCATTATTAAACCGGGGGTACGTAGCTCTAGGTACCCCCGGGGTACCTAATAATTTGTGTTGGCCAAAACAACAGTATATAATCCATCATTTTTGGCCTCGAATTGTCTGGTAACCAAAAGGTCTCAAATTTAAGGGGAAGCATCTAGGGACAATATTAGGGGTTGAAGCAAAATATTAGAGCCAAAAATACATTCGTAGATCCCTTAATCAACGAAAAACGTGCGCGAGGCTCTATGCTTAACGTGTGTCAAAAAGGGCTTAAAACCTTTCCTAAAAGAGGAATCGACACTCGTAACCATCATTAACACTTCAAGGCTATTCATGGTAATAGTTTGAGAACGTTTGACTACTTTGAAAATTTTGGTTAAAATTGGCCAAAACCATAGTATATGATCCATCATTTTTGGCCCCGGTAACGAAAACGTCTCAAATTTAAGGGGAAGCATCTAGGGACCATATTAGGGGTTTTAACCAAAAATTAGACCCAAAAAAGAATTCGTACCTCACCAAATCGGCGAAAACGTATCGAGGGCTGAATGCGTATCATGTGTCAAAAAGGGCTTAAAACCTTTCCTAAAAGAGGAATGGACACTCATAGCCATCATAAACACTTCCAAGGCTGTTCATTGCAAAATTTTGAAAATCTTTGACTCCTTTCAAAAATTTGGTTAAAATTGGACAAAACCGTAGTATATAATCCATCGTTTTTGGCCCCGAATTGTCCGGTAACATAAAGGTCTCAAATTTAAGGGGAAGCATCTAGGGACCATATTACGGGTTTAAGCAAAATATTAGAGCCAAAAATACATTCGTAGATCCCTTATAGGCAACAAACGTACACAAGGCCCAATGCGTAAGGTGTGTGAAAAAGGCTCAAAACCTTTCCTAAAAGAAGAATCGACCCTCGTAGCCATCATAAACACTTCAAGGCTATTCATGGTAAAATTTTGAGAATATTTGACTACTTTGAAAAATTTGGTCAAAATTGGCCAAAACCATAGTATATAATCCATCGTTTTTGGCCCGGAATTGTCTAGTAACAAAAACGTTTCAAATTTAAGGGGAAGCATCTAGGGACCATATTACGGTTTTAAGCAAAATATTAGAGCCAAAAATACATTCGTAGATCCCTTATCAGCTAAAAACGTACGCAAGGCTCAATGCGTAACGTGTGTAAAAAAGGCTTAAAACCTTTCCTAAAAAAGGAATCGACACTCGTAGCCATCATAAACACATTTAGGCTATTCATGGTAAGATTTTGAGAACATTTGACTCCTTTGAAAATTTTTGTTAAAAATGGCCAAAACCGTAGTATATAATCCATCGTTTTTGACCCCGAATTGTCTAGTATCAAAAACGTCTCAAATTTAAGGGGAAACATTTAGGGACTATGTTAAGTGTTTAAGCAAATTATTACAGGCAAAAATGCATTCATAGATCCCTGAATCGGCGAAAAAACGTATGCAAGGCTCAATGCGTGACGTTTGTGAAAAAGGGCTTAAAACCATTCCTAAAATAGGATTCGACACTCGACACTCATAGGCTCATAGCCATCATGAACACTTCAAAGCTATTCATGGCAAAAAATTTCAGAACATTTGACTCCATTCAAAAATTAAGTTAAAATTGGGCAAAATCGTAGCGTATAACAACAAATACGTCTCAAAATTAAGTGGAAGCATCTATGGATTATATTATGGGAAAAAATTGGCGATAACCGTAAGTTAGCCTTAATGCTTAACCCGGCCGAAAAAGGCTTAAACCTTTCCTAAGAGACGAATCGACACTCATATCTATCATAATCACTTCAAAGGTTATTCTTGATACACTTGTGAGATCATTTGGCTCCTTTCAAAAATTTCGTTTGAATTTGCCAAAATTGTTATGTCAATGCATACTTTTTGGGCTACAATGGTCCGGCAACAAACCCGTCTCAAATTTAAGTGGATGCATTTGGGGATCATAATAGGAGTTTATGCAAAATATTAGTTCCATAAACCCATTCGTATATGGTATATCCCTACACCGGTGAAGTATATATGTTAACCTTTATGTCTAACGTGTGCCGAAAAGGGCTTATAACTTTTCCTAAAAGAGGAATGGACACTTATATCCATCATAAACAATTCAATGCTATTCCGAAGAGCTTGCACTTCTCAAATTTAAGTGCAAGCTCTTAGGGATGTTCTTGGGGGTTTATGCTTAACATTAGCTCCATAATTCCATTTGTAGATCCCTAAATCAGTGATAAGTGTACGCTACGCTCAATGCGTAACGTGTGTTGAAAAGGGCTTAAAACCTTTCCTACGAGAGGAATCAACTCTCATATCCGTCAAGGCTATCTGTAGTTTGTTTTTGGCCTCGAAAGGTCTGGTAACCTAAACGTCTCAATTTTTAGTGGAAGCATCGAGGTGTAAGGTCACTAGCCATGTTTGCCATCTGTTGAAAACATGTTTAGGGTGTCATAATAAGATGTCAGATGGGCATATAGGAGATTCAAAGTAACCATTAAACATCATACTTGAAACGTAAAAATCGAGTTCAAACAGCTTTCCTTGGTTAGCTCTTAGTTTCTTCGGCTAATAGGAATGACCAAGTAATGCGAGGGCAGGTGAACTCTGAAGTCCTTCGTTGTACTTTATTGAGAGTTTCTTCCAGTATTATGTCTCACTTATAATCGTGATAAAAAGATATGATGAGGTTCAACTCCTAACAAATAGTGTCAACCATATTAAAAGGAGATATAGGATTACCTTCCTGAAGTAACATTATGTTGGTACCAGCCTTTTTTGATTGCTTATTAATTATTGATTGCTATTTTACGTAGGGTATCACCAATACTGTGGGAGCTGTACCTGGCATCATCGGTGTAGCTCTTACCGGCTATCTTCTTGACACAACTCATTCTTGGAGTGTAATGTCTTGCTTGCCTACATTTTGTCTAACCTGTGCCTGTTATTTAACTCATTCTTGGAGTGTAATGTCTTACTTTAAATGCTTTTCAGATATCATTATTTGGGCCGTCGATCTTCTTCTATTTGACTGGTACGATTGTCTGGTTAGCATTTGCAAGCAGCAAACCTCAAAGCTTTTCCAATGTAGAGTAAACTACGGAGTACATTAGATGAATATCAATACTCTTCTCCGTCTTCAAATTGTGAGTGCTCTTTTCTCATCTTAGCTAGTATCCCCCCTCCCCCCTTTTTGTAAATCCCTATAGGAGCCTAGGAGGAATAGCATCTCGTATTCTTTCTACAAAGATAGAAGCCTGTAGCCAGCTTTGCCTAATTATTATTGCTGGGTTATGGATTATGTCTATGTATGTACTCTGGATCACCATTACAAATTTAAAGATGAAGAGAAATGAAATTTGTACATTGGTTATACGCTTTTGTTACAATTCTTTCAGAAATTCTTCAGCGTTTGTGCCTTTGTGTGTAACTTGAGCAAACAATCCAAGAATGTGGTGATAAATGTGGATTTGATTGTTTGCTCGTGTTTAGCCAGTATTACTCTCGACAGTCTCGCTGATGCTTAGTTTGGTAGTGTTTAGCTAAAGCACATTGCTAATGGCAATGGCCTAAGATTTCATTGCAGTAGAACACAGTGTAAAACTGGAGCTAGACATTACTTAAACCCTTCCTATATATGCATTTGCCTCTGAATTTCTTATGATCTACCAATAAGATGGAAACCATTTTGGTTCCTATCTCATTTACAAGCGGGAAGAAGAACAAAAGGCATATGGACAAATACAATTGAGAAAGGTCCTACAGATATCGGATTTGTCGAGTTGACATGCAAAGGCGTAAATGGAGGAATTTCTCCAGATGGATTCACAGCCAGAGCTTCTCCATTTAGAAGCATAACTTGGCTCTGCAAGTCGCCATCTTTAGCAGTAAGGTGATATTCAGCTCTTACATTTTCTGCTTCTATTCTCTGATACAACCTACCAATCCTTGACTTGGTTTTGCGCGAATGTTGCTGCATCTGTAAGCTCGATTCCCCATTGAAGACGGCATTTGCTTGAACAGTACTGTTGCCATCCAGATTGATCAGTAACAATGTGATCCCCTTCTGCAGGATAGTTAAAACTGTTTGTTAGAAAGGTGCATGAGTGCGTGTAACATAAGCTTCTCCAAAAAATGGTTTTCCGGAAAGTTTTAGCTTACAGATATTTTTGAGCAATGAGCATAAGCTCGGGTGCTATACGGCCCAGAGATGTTCACAGACAGTACTGTTCTTCCCATTAGTCGGTGCCATAGAAGGGCGCTGCGCAGAGAACAAGAACCAAGTTATCAAAACTGGAATACGGTGTACATGTTACCAGAGCTATCTGTTTTAATGAGCAAAACATACCTGTAATAATCCGGGTTAGGAACAAAGGTCGTTGTGTTGAGCAACCCATAGTTGCCTCCTATCAAAGTTTGTCTGCAGTATGTTTTTGTGTCAAATTTCGAAGCCATTCCTAGCTGATCCAAGAACCTGTTTTCCAGCGACAATTATGATCCTTCAGAATGATAACAGCAACGCCTAATAAACTGAAAGAACTGCTGTTCAAATTACCAGAAGCTGGACACAAACGCGTTTGTCACATGGTTTCGACCACTGTTGTAAGCGCCTCCTGCCTCCCCAACCCACGAAACAGCCGAGTTTCCTGAGCTTTTGAGAACCCTTTTGAAATTTCTGAAGTTTCCAACCTCATTATCAAGGACAGAGTAACTGAGGATTCTACCGATTAGGTCATCATGAGATCCTGAAGAATGGCATAGGATATGTTATATGTTATAAACTCATATCACAAACTGAGTTACGAATTTAACAGTTCGGTTAAGAAGAGAATTAACTGTACCTGGTCCTAGATTGTAGATATGGTGTGTCAATACATCCAGGTAATTCGGTGTTTTATTTAAGAACACTGTATACCAATTATCTTCATAATAGAAACCCCCGGGCGCTATGACCAGAGGCTTAGTTTCACTGCCCTTGTAGATCTCTTCCAGCATGTTATGCAGCGTAATCAAATCACTGGCGTATTGGTCTGCTGCGACCCATGTTCCTACCCCAGAGCCGCTCAGCTCATTTCCTGACAACCAAACAGGTAAGAAATAAGCATTACAATATCACTACTTTGATTTGTTGCATTGTTAAATCATACAAAAACTCGGAATTTGACCAGAGGAACAGGTACATCAGTATACCTAGCTCCCAGCCATGTATTGGATAGCCCTTTTCCACTGTGTAGCGAATAAGAGATTCGGCATTGGAAGAGTCCCAGGCACCTGTAGCAGGAGCACCACCACCACCAACAGGGTAGCTTCTTCCATTGAGAGCATTTAGTCCGAAAACAACCAGTGGCCTGAAATTGACAGAAGACGCATTGTCAAATTTTCGGATGAACAGGGATAGAAGATATCAGCTTCAGGAGATTGTAAGGGGAATGGCATTTTACCCGGCTTCCTTGAAGAAGGCGTTAAGTTCATCCCATCGCTTCATAGGTAAGCACCCTGGTGTAAAATCAAACATCTGCCCTGGTTTGTAACTGAACTGGTCACATGGTTTCGAATCCTTGGTTTCATATATGACTTTATCCTGCAAAGAGCCACCCAGCCTGATCTTCAAAGGCGAAAATGCTGCAGGAAAATTACATTAATTCTATCAGTGGTTAAAAAGTGACAGTCCCAAGATTCAACACTGTAATATGCAAACTTGTACTAGTATAATCACCTCGTATCGCATTCAACAATATTGGGTTACTGAGATCCTGTACACAAGAAACAACATTAAGGAAACAGGCTTACAAACCTATTCTGCAGTATACCAGTACAATATTAAGAGCGACTTTTGACACGTATTTTGCTCTATTACAACAACGACAACATTACACCAGTGCCTCAAATAGTCCGCTATGACAAGGTAAGGGGGTCGGATGTACACAAATATCGACTGCTACTTCCACAAAATCTTTAATTCTTTACCACTATACTCCTATTTTTAATCAACAACCACCTTATTTTGTTCTGTGTAACAATATTACACCCCAAAATGTCAGTTACTAACAGCCATTTCTTAAGTAAGATAACGTATTAATAGACCAAAACAAGGCGCAATTTCGAGTAATATCAACAAACTAGATACGAGTACATCAAGTTCACATCTTTCAACATCAGAAAGTTAAGCTACAACTAAAACAGAAAACTTCAGCAGAAAGTTGCACAAAACAACCATAAAGTTCACATCTTTCAACAACTTTAACAACATTTACCACCTTCATACACAGTAACAACAGTAAAAAAAAAAAAAAAAAGGTAAAAACTGTAATTACCAGATTAAGTAGAGAAGCATGACCCCAAGAACAAGTACCATAATCACATTTCTCAGGTGGCCACCAATCCAAAGTTGCACATATGAAATTCTCATCAATTTGTGCAATGCCAACTCTCCCATCAATGTTAACTTGTGCTTCAACTCTATCTCCCAACAAGCTTCCATTAACATAACAAACCAAGCTAAAGAAGCTTAACATACACACCAAAAAACACCTACCCACTTCACAAATCTGATAACCCATGTCAAAAAACTATGCTTTTTCTTCTGTAAATGTATAAAACAAATCAAATTTCTTTGCTTTAGCTTAAGAAAGAAGGAAACAAACTAAACATTGTTGAGTTTATTTACTTGTGAAGGGAATATGAGGAGGAATGGAGCATATATATAGTATGGTAAAGAGTAAAGAGTAGAGAAGTGGGAAATTGGAGAGTAATTAAGTTAAGTTAATTGAAAGTTTAAAGCATTTAAGTTAATTAAATTAAAAAGCACAGTTAAGAAAAAGTTTGTTGGGAGAGTGGGGCATTTGTCCTGGATTCCCTTAGCTCTAAAGAAAATCTATTAGCAGCAAATCAACTTGCCATCTTTCTACTGAAGTCCAAGGACCACATCACTTGTGTGGAGTAGTGCATTTTTGCGTTATAGAGAAGAAAGGAGGGAAAAGTCGAAAACTTGTATCATTGTCGAGATTGACGTATAGATAAATCAGCTAATTAATCATACTTTTGAAAATTTGCATGACGAAGTTATTGTGTAAACTCTAATTACTCGTCATGTAAGCGATTTCTTGATTAACTGGTCTAGATAATGCGTCATCCTCGATAAGCGTGTCCGAAAGAAAAGAGGATTATCCGATGGAGTCCAACTAGCAGTGGGACCAGAAAGTTGAAAGTCTTACAACAAGTAGTGAGACAGTGACTGAGATGTCTGATGAGCAGTACATGGCTTATTAGAATTATTTAATAATTTAATAAATGTTTCAAATCTAGCAAATGGTCAAATGTCTGCGTGACCATACATGTTGCGTATACAGTACAGGTCAAAAACATCAATTCTCTTGATTATAGTAATTAAATGCAAATCCTCATCTATAGAATTTAGAATGTAAATGGTACTTAGTAAAATAATCTTAGTTTGGCAATTTGTACTTCTGCCCTAGAAATGAATTCCTCTAAACAAGTTCCTCTGTTTTTGGATTAAAGAATATCTCACGAATCCCTATAATACCATTTTTTGGATCGAAAAGCATCTTATCAAACCCTTTATTGATGTGAGTATTGGTAATTACATTGGTCTACAATTTGCTGAATCGCTCCCATTATTCTAAATCAGAGTTGTCGATCCTAACACTACGTCAGCAGATGACACTGCTTACGTTTAACTTCTCAATATGGGTTTGAGACTCTGAGTACATGCTTTTAGTATATGTATTTGTCAATTGCGTGGAAAGAGATTCAACTCAAACAACAATCACTCCGAAAGATCGAGCTCATGAATCATGATACAATCGTTCCATTAAATCATGCTATCATATATTATTCTTAAAATGACATAACAATAATGTAAGTGTCACATTCCTTAAATTTCGCATGTTAACAATAAGTCCCACGGTTACTAGTACGTACAATGGGACAAATGTGCACATACATGAACACATCACATGGGATCGGGTGAGCCAAGGTCAAATAATCCGATCTTGTGATTGTGTCGATGAGGATATATGCATATAAAGTATAAACTACACTCATGTCATGTGTAATGTGGGTGTTTGGTAGCGTAAAGTTGAACTATGTCTAACCTAATTTCACCAACTAACTATTCCGTCCGGTGAACTTGTACATTTATGCATTTTGCTTCTTCAGATCTTCATTATTGTGTTCTGATTCATAAGTTCCCCGATTGTACTCTAAAGCCGCAAATTGGAGTACATACTTTCGATCTAGAATTAACTCTTTGTGATCCTTTCTCAAAAACTGAAAATTATCTTCGTACTTTTACTTGTCGTGTTCAATATGAATAATCACACAAACAAGTAGATATCAATATGCATTAATGTCATTACGTGGAAAATACATAAAGAACTAAGATATAATCCTATAACAAGATAGGACGTCAATGAGTCACTTTGAGATGCCCATGCATGCACCATTTTGTCAAAAGATATATGCACTACTTAATTTTGAGACAACTTATTGACGCTATATATATGACTTTTTTCCATAGCTATTTAAGATTCGGATGAAATTAATTGATTAAAGTCTGAATGTCTCTAATGTCTACTACTCTACTAGATAAAGTATATTGTTTCTTATAAGCATGATGCATTAATGTTGTGAATTGCTTTGAAGTTTCGACTGAAGTAATAAGTGCTAGATAAGCTAGATAGCTAAATGTACTGTAAAACATATACGTACATACAAATGATACAATTGATTAGATTATCCCTTTGGAAATTTGAGTATATGCATTTTCAACTTGATAAACATCCCCATAAGTTTTCAATGATCTTTATTCCCCCGTTCAAATAACAGTCGTGTCACTCGTTGCTACCAAATTTCAATGTCTATGTGTTATATTTTGTGGCGGTTGTATCATTAAATTACATTACATGTAAATGTGTGTTATTAAGGTTGCATTCATGAGATTTTTATTGAGGTCACTTTTCTAAGATGTAAGATCAGATGTTACTCCTATATACGTACAAGTGGTTGTTATCTTGTGATTTAATTCGATCAGTGTCTTTTTTTATAGAATAGGAATACATAGGTTACTTGTGACAAAATCCAATATTTGTCTGTTTTATATCAAAAAGGTTGAGAACAAAGTTTTGAGTTATTACTTCGACCGTCGTCATTGATTCGTGTAGGAGATTGATTAGATTATGATTTATGAACGAAGGATATTAACATGGTATTAATTTGAAACTCCCTTAAAAATAATACCAAACATATGTAGATGATATATCTTAGCTTTATCATTTGGCTATTAACGAATTTGTTGTCATTGTCCCGTGGTGATGCTGAAAGAATGTATTAGTCAACATGGCAAAACTAAAGAGTTTTCTTCATTGGTGGGTCGATGTTTGATTTACCGTACAAAATTGGTCAAAAAAACGTCAAATGTTTACATAATATATTCTACGTCAGCTTGTGACTAAACAATAAAGTTCGGTGTAAACTTGATCGAAATTATTGTCCGAATATGGTAGAATTGGGTTGTGGACATAATATGAAATTCGATCGCGAGCATGCATAACTTCCAAGAAATCAAGAAATACACTATATATGAATCTGTGATGAGTTTTGGAGTCCCTTTCAATATCAATTGTTGTCTTCTAACGAACAAGCGAAGTATCGGGACATATACCTCTTGAAGACTGAAGAGATCAGTAACTACTCATGCAATTAAGATGCTTGTCTTTGAAGTGATGTGAAAATGGGGTAACTTGTTTACGTGATTACGAAGTGAAGATCTAGAAAGACAAAAGAATGGAAAAAAGATGAGGAAACATATCTCCACGAATCTCATTTGGTAACAAAGGAACTCCTCGACTACTGACTAGTGTTCAAGTTAGATTTTGTACACTTTTTTTTTGAGGGTAGATTTTGTACACTTTTAGCTGTGTTAATGTTTGCGCCTTATTACATACGAAACAAAATAAATTCGGTGTACAAACATCATGAATATCATCACAATACAAAAGTCTAATACCAAATGCAACTAAAATATCATTCTCATAATATTAGCGGGAAAAACCATACAAAACAAAGTTACTGAAACATAACACTCCCGAGACAATTCTTAAACAAGAATTTTGACACTCTATAATGGATATTATCTTAAACCCAACATCACAATTTCATTTATTTCACCTAAGAAACAAGGTGAAATTTCTCCCCATTTTATTATTTTTGAACCACTAATAAGATAAAATCTCTAATTAAAATTCCCTAATTAAAAAAAAAATCAAAGATGGGCTTAATTAATTAATGGTTATAGCGGTCACATTGTTCTTTGAGGAAAGGTGGAAGATCTGGGCTGGTTGGGAAAAGGGCCTTCCAACATTGGTCTTCAACTTGGGCCACTGCGCGACAACATGCTGGGCCCAAACTTAATCGGCCCGTTGAAACAGTGTTCAAGATCTCAATTATACATGAAGGGGCATTTACGTAAAATACCATGAAGCACTCGTATAGGCCTTTTTGGTCCATGTACACTCCTCCTGGAACTGGGCCGCTTGATGAAATGGGCTCGTTGGCCCATTGGGCTAGCCCACTTTGGAATGATCCAATGAGAAGAGAAAAGATTAGCATGGAAATTACTGATTTTGTTGCCATTTTTTCTTCTTTTTTTGGATAAAGAAAGTAAGAAAGTAAGAAAGTTTGAAGTATTTTTTTGTTGTTGTGGAGTTTGAGTGAGAAGATGAGGGATTTTATAGTGGGTTTTATTTGAAAATTAGGGTGTTTTGAAACATTTTTATGGTTTAATTACATTGGATGTTATGGTGGAAAGGTTTAAATTGATGTTTGACTATGTTAATTACCTTGGAACATGCATTTAATAGATCGATGTAACATCAACAAAGTCACATATATGTATGTTTATTTGACAAAGTTGCGATAATTAGATTTCCTTAGACGTTCCACTTCCTAGTTCCTACAAACAAAGTCAAATCGTTGTTGTAGTATAGTGGTGACCGGTGAGTAAGCGCGAGTATTCCCGACTATCATGCGGGAGGCCGGGTTCCCGGGCTGTGGCGCTTTTTAATCTCGGTTTTCGGGGAAGTAGATTGGAGTTGGAAGGTAATCTAGTGACCGCAATTCATACGTCAGTGACGAGTCTGACGACATAGCAGTACCAGTAGTGTTGTTCAGACCATGCAAATCCCAGCAAGTAAGTTCTCCTTTGTGATGCAGGAACAAGATGAGGCCTAATGTAGTGGAATACGCAGCATCAACTACTGGTTCCATATACATGGGTGTCCAAATCGCTTCCCCTGGCCTAGCTACAGCAACGTAATCCAACTCAGCGTATGTGACCACAACGACCAGCTCATCTTCAAATTGTACTGCCAAAGTTCTATGTAAATGCTGACAGATTTATTTCAAAAAGAATTGAGATTTCACCCGGATCATCCATAATACT
Source organism: Spergularia bocconei (assembly GCA_963457585.1). Classification (NCBI taxonomy): domain Eukaryota; kingdom Viridiplantae; phylum Streptophyta; class Magnoliopsida; order Caryophyllales; family Caryophyllaceae; genus Spergularia; species Spergularia bocconei. The sequence continues at coordinate 393,438 of OY734944.1, read as the reverse complement.
CCCTCCATTTCTTTTGATTCTTTACGTTGGGCCGGGTTTTGTGATGGGAACCCAAGCCCAACGTAAAGAATCAAAAGAAATGGAGGGAGTACCACCACAATAGAAGGATTCACATACTTCATAAGGCCCTGATGTACAAGAACTATCAGCTCGACATTTCAGATATTAACACTAGCAACCACAGAACCAAATAACACATTGAAAATGACCAAATTCAAGCTCTTTAGAAGATACCATGAGTCACATTCAGAACTGAGTGAACTGACGAATGTGAAGCATTCAGTTTTGATTGACAGACTCATAAGATCAGAATACAATACTCTATCCCAGTTTCAAGTAAAGTGCTCTTACCTCTAAATCTTCACTTGCCATACACTACAGAACCCCATCTTACGCACATGGCACGTACCAGTGTGGCACATCGGAAAGGAAATCCAATTGGTAGCTAATACTACACGTCTACACCTGTTGATAATGATGATCCACAGTTCTTTTTTTTTTTTTTTTTGTGTGAGCGAGATTCGCAGTTGAGCATATAGCAACAATATTTGCAAAGACCAAACTGAACAATATGCTTATATCATGTGTCTACAATAAAGCATCCAGAGAAGAAATGTTGGAAGGATACCTGGTTCCCAAATCTCCAACCATAATTTCGCTACTTGTAGCTGATCCTATCTCTTTCTTCTTCCTCTGGGCTCTGGAATGGAAGAATTGGTTCAGCATCAACCTTAGGAATCCGAGCACCAGGCATTTCCTACACCAGCTTGCAGACTATTTAGGTGATAAATATGCAATCATTTCACTTATATATCTACCAGCAGTCTTAGCAGGGACACTCCAGTCATAGAAATTATCAAGTGGCTTAGAAATGTTGAAGACGGCCCTAATTAGAGCCGAATTAGCACACAATACATGAACACGAGCATGTCACGCAGTAATGAGAGCATAGGAATACAAGCAAGACATCATATCTACTTTCAACCACGTCCCCCTTGGTCTTAAGTCTTAACAATAACATCACAAAAGCTAGGAAAGACATTTCTGAAGCAAAAATGCATAAATTTCATAATCTTCCAGTCAATCAATGACTCATTTTGCAAAGGGGAAACATCACATAAAACAAATAAAGGACTTCATAGCTGTACAATCTTCATACATATGGAACCTAGCTACAACATGAAGCAAAAAAATGCTGGTTTTCATAATTAGTAAACTGCAAGATCACTCAATAACTTTTTCTCTAATTGAACGTTGCCTCACTACAATGAGGCTATAACACTATATGCTCAAACGAGAAACTAAATGGACCCAAAAAAAAAGTAGAAGATAATAGAGCACAAAATCTCAGCAGCACAACAAAGTGGCCTCTTGTAAAGCAAAATATGACCAGATCCAAATTGATTCAAGTTAAGGACAGATCGAAGTGTTACAACATGTTTGTATAACCTTTGAGATATTCCAGTAAAAACCACATCCTCATCTTGACAAAAAACAGCCTGCACCTAAAAACAGTATCTCTCATATTAATCAACGTAATGAACTATTAACCACATTTCTTTCATCTATAACCTCTTCTACGATTTCGGCTATTTAGAATTCTGCCGAGAGTAGCCAATGCATCTTGAAATTTACGAATTTTCATGAAACCCTTTATCATAGAAACCTCATTGGCTGGGAAATTTGCCCGCTTCATTATTATATCAACAAGCTTCATGAGGGTATCTTCCATGGCTAGGGAACAAAGACCATCTGCCAACATCATAAATGAAGAGGAATCAGGTAAGAAACCTTTGTCCAACGACTCAACCAAAAAATCGACAGCTTCCCCAATTGGCCCTCCAGTAGAACAAAGACCACGAAAGACTATCTTATAAGTAACAGCATCTGGAGGGTCACCCTTCTCACTCATCTCCCTGAATAGCCTAGTTGCTTCGTTCGATCTTTTCATTTTGAACAATGCTTGTATTACAGGGTTGTAGGCATGTGGAGTCACTATCATTCCTTTCATCTGAATGGTTCTGAGAAGCCGAGTGGCAACTTCTGTTCGCCCTGCCTTACAGAGCCCCTGAATTAAGGTCCCATAAGTAACAATATCGGGCTCACAACCATTGGTCGTCATACTTTGCACTATATCGGCTGCCTTTTTAATATCACCAGCACGACAAAAATGCGACAGCAAGGAATTATATGTAAATTTGTCAGGTTTTAACCCTTCCATTATCATCTGGTCCATCAGTTCAGCAGCCTCGTCCACCCTTTTACTTTTAGTAAGCCCATCAATCAGAGTATTGTAAGTAACCAAACTTCTAGAAACCCCTTGTAGTTCCATCTGATCAAAAATCTCCTCCGCTTCTTCAATCCTCTTATTCTTACAAAGGCCATCAATAAGTGTATTATATGTCACCGCATTTCTTGCACAGCCACTTCTTTCCATTTCCCTAAGCAAGTCCAAAGCTTCATCTATTTTACCTTTATTACACAGGCTGTCTATGAGCATGTTGTACGTAAATTCATCAGGAAGGCACCCATCACTTTTCATCTCTTGGAATAGTTCCATAGCCAGTTTGTGGTGTCTGGACAAGCAAAGACCTTGTATAAGAGAATTGAACGTACACACATCAGGCAAAATCCCCTTGCTTGTAAGAAGGCGGACAAATTCAGTCGCTTTCTGAACCTGGTTCTCTTTACACATGGCGCTAATCAGGGTGTTATAGGTTACTGTATTAGGAGTGCAATCCCTCAAAATCATCAACTCCAACACCTCCATGGCCTCTTCAATCTCGCCCATTTTGCACAACCCTGATATTAACGCGTTATAAGTGTAAACATCGGGATCTAACCCTTCTTCAAGCATCGCATCTAAAACATCGAGAGCATGTTTAACATGACCCATCTTACTCAACCCACTAATCAGAGTATTGAACGTAAATTGATCAGGATTGAACCCCTCAGCAGTCATTTTTTCAACAAATCCCAAAGCTTCCTCCATCCTCCCCTCTTTGCAAAACCCATGAACCAACACATTAACAGTCACGTTAGTCGAAACACAACCAGCTCCCACCATCTGCCCTCTCACTCGTAACGCCCCCTCCATATTCCCCTCCTCAATATAACCCTGCATTACAGTGGTGTATGTTTTCTCATCAGGCGTCAGTCCACAACTCTCCATTTCTTCCATCATCAAAAGGGCAGGCCTAATTTGATGGGCTTTACAAAGACCCTTTATCAATATATTGAAAGTGGAAACATCTTTCTTAACTCCACATTTCACCATCCTATCATGCACATTTTCCACTAATTTCAATTTATTCCCATCAACAAGCACATTCAGCAGGAAATTAAAGGTATGAGTGCCGCAATCGAACCCGAAATCTTTCTCCATCATATCAATCACATTAACAGCTTCATCATACATACCACAACCCACATAAGATTCAATAAAAATAAAAAAAGTACCTTGATTAATCCCACAACCAGACAACTTCATCTCATCCAAAACCCTCCTCATAGAATCAAAAGACCCTTCCTTTGCAAGCTTCCTAAGCATTTCCTCATACACAGACAAAGTGGGCCTGAAATTGGGCTGCTTTGAAGCCCAATCAAAGACCCAGAGTGCCATTTCTGAATCATTTTGTTTCCTTAAAGTTTCAAGCAGTTGTTTTGGGGTGAAATCAGGAGGAAGTTGGTGGCTTGTCAAAGAAGCTGAAGAAGTGGGTTTTGCTGATGAGTATGAGATAAATGAGGAGGGTTTAAGAGAAACAGTTAAATATGGTTGTGAAGAACATGGATAAGGTTTAAGGTGAACAAAAGAACACAATGATGATGCCACCATTTTTATACTAAATTCATCAAAAACAATACAAAAAAGTAATCAAATAAACATAAGTTGAGGAGAGAGAGAGTACAGAACTCACTGAACAGTGAAACTTTGGCCGGAGTTTCACTCGACGTGTTGTCTGAGTGTCAGAGGAAGAGAGAGTTGAGTATTTAAGAAGCCAAGATAATGAAATTGAGTTGAAAGACTTGAAACAATGATGAAATTAGATTGAGGGTACATTAGGTATGATTGTAAATTTGTAACTTGTAAAAAGGTAAATTGGCAACCAAAACGTGTCTTATAATTGAAATGGGCGATCTTGGTTCGTGTTTTCAATATCGAGATTTTCTTTGCGTTTTTAATGGGAAGAGAGTAACCATACAATCATACATTATGTCGTAAGAGCCCATAGAGTAGCTAGGTGGGCGGTAGCTAGGAAGGTAGATGAATTTTGGGATTCAATAGGTCCGTTGTGGCTCTGTGATGTAATTGAGGCGGAGGCTTTCTTCGCTACCCATTTCTTTTAATGCAACACCGATTTGACCCAAAAAAAAAAAAAGTCGTAAGAGCAAACCCCGTTTAACTTTGTTATACAAACAATCACTTGAGTTACTATTTCAAATTCTTGATTATTAACAACGCCAAGTTAGAATTCATGTCGTTATAAAATGATTTTGGTTCGTGTTTTTGAATATCGACTTTTTCTTTACCATGAAAACAAACCTCTCTTAAACTTATCATACATTTCAATGCTCCATATCTCAAATTCACGATTATTGACAACTCAACTTAAAGTCCGACTCGTTCCGAGATGAGAACCAAAACAACCCACCACATAGTCACATAGTGTATCGAACTTCATTGAGAAGCCAATGCCAAAACACACGCCACAACTCTTAAGTCATAACTCTCAAGTCAAGTAAAAGCGTCACAATTACTCTTCACAGAGGAGAGGAGAAGAGAGAGGAGAGAGGGAAAGAGAGAGTAATGTTGAGAAGGAAGCCAAGCAAGATTGAAGTGAGAATTGAAGACAAAGAAGAACTCGCACTCCTCCAATCCCGCTTCTCTACACCCACTTCCACTTCCACTTCCACCGCCGCCCCTTCCACCACCGCCGCCGCCGCCGCAACCACCACCACCACCACCACCACTTTGCTCCACCACTTTGAACAGTCCACTTCCAGAGCCCAACGTATTGGTCTCTCTTCCCCATAATTTTTCTTCCCCCTTTTCAATTTAATCCTCTTAAACCCAGAAAAAAGGTTAGTTTTTTTTGTATTTTGTGATTTAATTTTGTATTTTTAGGGTGATTTCTGCTCAAAGTTGTGATCTTTTTGAATTATGGATAAACCCCAATTTGATTAGAATTAGAAAGGTTGAATCTTTTGCTGGTTTGGTATGATTTTAATTGAAAAGTTTGATGCTTTGATTAAACCCTAATTCTGTTTAATTTAGAAGGTGTTTGATCGTGTAATTAAACCCAGAAAAAGAAAGGATTGAATTTGGGTGCTTTTGGTGTAAACCCCCATTTCAAAGTTTTGATTTTTTGATTGATATTGTTGGACCATTTTGAGAGGTTTGTGTTTTGGGTGAAGCTTGTGGTGTACGCTTTTTAAAGTTTGGATCTTTTGGTTAAGTTGTAGGTAGGTGATTGAAATGGAAGTGGAAGTGAAGTTGAGGCTACTCGATTCCAAGGCACACCAATCTCTGTCTACTGTATTGTCGGCGTTCCACAAAGAAACTCATTTCCAGCACAATGTGTTTTTTGATGGTGCTGCCTCTGAGCTGTCGTCCCAGCGTGCAATACTTCGTCTCCGTTTCTATGGGGAGGATTCTGAAACTGCGAAACGTTGTGTTGTGTCCCTAAAGGCCAAGGCATTGTTAGTTGATGGGGTTAGCAGAGTTGAGGAGGATGAGGAGGAGATTGACCCGTATTGGGCCAGAGAAATTTGGGCCGACCCTAATCTTATTGTGTCAATGGAATCTCGGATCTTGAAGAGAGTGAGGGAGGAATTTGGGGTGAAAGTGGAAGAGAATGGTGCTCCTGGTGGTGAGTATGTTTGTTTAGGAGGGTTTAAGAATATCAGAGGGGTTTATGAATGGAATGGGTTGAAGTTGGAGGTGGATGAGACACTATTCGATTTTGGAACTTTGTACGAGGTTGAATGTGAGAGTGCTGAACCTGACAAGGCCAAGGAGTTGATTGAGGAGCTGTTGAAGCAAAGTGGGATTCCTTATTCCTACTCCACAATGTCCAAGTTTGCCATTTTTCGATCTGGAAAGCTTCCACAGTGAGTGCTTTCTCTTTAGTTTTTGTATTTTAAAACATTCTACGAGATGCTGGATCACTGTTCGATTGATTATGTTGTATTTCATGATGTGTAGACATGCTGTGAATTTGTGTAGATGAATGTGTAGGTGACTAGGTGTGATAGTTACCCGTTTGTGTGTATTTTGCTTGGCTTATAATTCTTATTATGATGTTCTTTACGTGGTCGACTGTGGGGGATTGCTCCGCCCACTTGCCTAAGGCTTATAATAAATGATGATATTGGGCCCGCAATAGAGTATCATGAATTTATGAGTCAAAGATTACTATTTGGGACTTACCTCAGACTGTGAAGGTCCAGACTAGGGTTTTGTTGTGTCAACTGTACAAGTTTAGGTCCTCCAGTGTTATGTTATTTAAGCTTGAAGCTCAAAGTTGGTATCTTTATGATCCAATATTTAGTTTATCTGTGTTATAAATTTTTTGCAGGGTTTATGTATTATGTACATTTTAGTGCTTCGTGAATACAGTATGGCTTTACTGAGGATTATTTTTTAAGGGAAATGATAAATTCTGTATTTCAGTAGATATGAATTGTTGAATAAGCTGTAGCAACACTTATGATTTACATAGTTCCAAACTTCCAATACCAGTAGACCACTCCTCTGCTCTGACAATGTTGTAAATACCTTACAACTTTTTCCAGAGAAAGTTACTGGCTGTGAATTCTGAATCGGTTTTAGGTTTGGCATATCCCCTTAAAGTTCTCTTGCTTAAAGTCAAAAAGATGTTCCCTTTATTATGTAAGTTTTGAGTCCATTGGGATTTTGTCAAATCGATGACTTGGTTGGTCCTGGTACTCAAAGCCTTTTGCTTTCTTTTCACACTTGAATCATAAGGTGGATTCTGTGATTAAAATATACGGCTGGTACCAGGAGTTTTATTCTCAAAGCCTTGTGAGGTTCTTTAAATCTGGTTCGTTTGAGGTTTTCATCTGAGTTTAAAACTTACCGCAACATGCATAGCTGATTTCATGTGCTTGAAAGGTTGCACTTTGTTGGAAGCAGAATGATCACAAAGACTTAGTGTAAAGCACTTCTGAGGATAATGTTTTATATGATAATTGCAATCACTGAGTGCCTTAACCGCCTTGGAATGTTCAGATTTTTTTAATCTGCTACATTTTTCAATTCTTGGTTGCTCAGCTCTCTCTATTGATTATATATTATAAATACCATATAGTTTGAATATGATCCTTTACTTTGAGTAAATAGTATGGGTGGCTTGGTGTGCTCCCTCGATTATGTCTTCTTTTTCTTTTCTGATCTTATTTATTTCTCTATGTTAATACTTAATTTACAAGGGAATATGCAACTAGATGGGATTGAGGCTAGTTAAAGTTTTTTTTTTCCTTTTTTTTTATTAGTGTTGCGTAAACGTATGTAGTTGTTGCCTATCTAATCTACGTCTTCCTGGCTACATTTACATTAGGACCGTCAACTTGATTGGAAGTGGTCCAATATTTGTGAGTAGTCCTGATTCTGCTAGCAAACCATTGTGGCAATATGTGACCAAATTGCAAAGATTTGGTGGGGGTGGGAATATATCATTCAGGTGCAATATTTGTCTAGGAATCTACAAAGGATCTTATTCAAGAGTTAAGGCACATTTGTTAAGGATCTCAGGTCTTGGGATTAAGCCTTGTCCTAAGGTAACAGCAGAACTTCACAAACAGATGAAGGGGATGTTGGATGAAGCGGAGTTGCAAAGGAAGAAAGCTGTGCCACTAGACTATAGTTTGCCTTCTCCTCCCTCGGCTTCTAGTGAGTCATCTTCTGAGAAGAAGGCAATAATGGGCGCAGGCTCCCCTGAGAAAGAGTTGTATGTGTTCAAGAGAAGAAAGAAAATGGGAGACTTAGAGAAAATGCTTCCTGTGCCACCAAAGGAGCACCTAGATCATGAAATTGCTAGAATGTTCTTTTCTGCTGGCCTACCATTCAGTCTTGCTGAGAATCCTTACTTTAGGAGTGCTTTCACATTTGCAGCCAAAACAAATATAGCTAATTATGTTCCACCAGATAGTAGCAATTTGGGTAAGCATTTACTTGAAAGAGAAAGGGCTGATCTGGACAAATGGGTTGAGGGTGCTAAAACTTTGAGGGGACAAAAAGGAGTCACTATTGTGTGTAGTGGTTGGACTTATCTTCAGCAGTCACGTGTGAATTTTATGACTGTGACTGGAAGTCCTGTTTTCTTGAAAGGAGTGAACTGCTTTGCACAGAACAAGGATAAGATTTTTATCTCCAATTCAATCAAAGAGGTGATCATGGAGGTTGGACCGAGTAATATTGTTCAAGTGATCACTGAAAATGACCCTGTTTGCAGAGACGCAGGAATGTTGATCGAGAAAGCATACCCTCATGTCTTTTGGACTCCTTGTGTTTCCCATACGCTTGATCTTGCCCTTAGGAAAATTTGCTACTCCCATGATGATGAAGACAAGTCTTCTGCATATAGAGAATGTAGCTGGTTAATGGAAATAGTAGACTGTGTCATGATGGTAAAGGATTTCTTATTGAACCACTGCTCTAGTCTTTCTATGTTTGTTGATGCCCGAGATCTTAAGGTGTTGGGGCTTTCTGAAACTCGTCACGGGTATATTGTTATCCTGATGAAACGGTTCATACTGATTAAGGATAAGCTTCAGTCAATGGTGAAAAGTGAGAAATGGTCTTTGTTTGATAACGATGATAGGGAGCATGCTCTGGTTGTGAAAAGAAAGTTACTAAATGAGATATTTTGGGGGAAAATCCATTATATCACATCTTTCATGGAGCCTATATATGATATGATGAGAGTTGTAAACTTGGGAAGACGTTCTCTTCACTTGATGCACGAGATGTGGAGCTCCATGACAAAAAGGGTGAAGGAAGCCATATATCTTCATGAGTTGAAGGAAGCAAATGAAGAATCAATATTCTGGAATTTTATATGCCAAATTTTACAAGATGCATGGACAAGGAGTAAAAGTCCCATATATGCCTTAGCACACTCACTAAATCCAAGGTGAGTTGTACATTTCTAAAATCTATTCCAAACAAATACTTTGCGGGTATAAATGCTCATTAGATCCTTTGTATCCGTTATTAGGTACACATGTGAGCACTGGTTGAGCGAAGATCCAAGTCGTATGCCTCCCCACAAAGATCCGTATATCTCTTCAATGAGAAATGTGTGCTTAGAGCGATATTTTCCAAATGAGGAGGACAGGCGTTGGGTGAATCTAGAGTTTGTGAAGTTTTTTGAAAGTGACGGTATATCTTCTGAGACAGACTCATTTCATGATAGATCGGAACTGGATGCATTGACATGGTGGGCGAATTATGGAGCAGCTACCCCTTCCCTTCAAGGTCTTGCTTTTAAGTTACTTCCCCAACCTTGTTCCTCTTGGTGCTCAGATCCAAGTTGGGGTCCGAAGTCCTATGGAGTTAAATTGAAAGATCAATTTAATCCCCAACAAGATGAAGAGTTATTTGTGCATATGAATATGAAATCAAGGACTGTACAGCGGATGCAATCTGAAAGTAAGGCATGGGAGGACATGTATGGAAACTCATTTGATCCTGACAGTAGCATCTAAACTCGGAATGTGGCATGCTAGAAAATGGGAATCCGTCTCCTGAAGAATCAAGAGTAGTTTCTGTATAGTTTTTAAGCTTAAGCGTGAGATGTAGTGTAGGGAACCCAGCCACCCAGCTAATGCTAATGACTAATGTATTCTACTAGTTTCAGTTCGTGCTCACTAGTTCGACTTAGTGTGTTATAGAGTACTCCGTAGAGCTATAAACACTCAAGAGTCAAGATGCTGCTGATTGCCATGTATTTATTGAATTCATGGTGGGGATCGTGTTGGATTAGTTTCTGTAAACATTCTGTGCTTTTATCTGCTGATATATTCTATGGCATTCCTCTGTCAGAATTGTGTTTCACAACATCGGTCGTGCTTTATATACCTGATTCTTAATGATTGTCTGGGATTTTAACATCGTTTCTTATAATGATAGCATTCTGTGATTGTGGCATTGCAGGATAACTTGCGACTAAGCACTCCAGAGAAACACATACCCTATCGAGAAGGCTTCTATTCAGGAAGCATTTTTATCAGAAACTCTTCAAGATCTGGTACAATAAGAGTTGCTTTTACTCAATGTGTCTAGTAATGGCGATGAGGAAACACTAAATCTGTGATCATAATATTTTTACTATTTCGGATGTCTTTGTTAGTTTGTTTTGCAATATTGCAATCGGATTTGTTACTGTATTATCAATAGAAAAACTTCCCATCATTTCTTTTAAGTCCCGGTTCTGCTAGCTAGCCTAGCTTGTTGGCTGGACGCTGTCGCGCTGCATTGTTCGAGCACTAGCTTCTTGGTTACTCTACTAGCTTGTTGGTTTCAATGTGAGTCAGCGCAGATTAATTCGTTGTCTTTCCTACGACTGTCTTACTGATGCTGGGGAATGTAAGTAATCAATGAATAGTGATTCCCCACTCAGTCAACTACAGCAGATGTCGGCCTACTCGGAGTTTGGAACGCGCTTCTTAATTCAAATTTATATCGCAAGGAAAGATCACTGTACGATTGGTATATTATATCATGGTCCGTAAACATGAACAATACCGGTTTTCCTTGGAACTTATCTGAATCCGAATTGTCTCAAAACTACACATCTTGGATTTGATGTCTCGAACAGCAACTGTTCGATTTCAATGGGGTTTAGATGTGCACAAACTGCTGCCGACTACATAAATATTTGATGAAGGAAACATGTTCTTCCAAATGATTAACCATACTACAATGTGACCACTTCACAACAATTACCCGAGACTAAAGCTACCAATGTTTCTAATGAGTCGACAAACATGTGAGTCCTAATCCTGATTCAAACAAGACTTAATCATGATGCCTTCCTCTACAATGATCCTAAATTAGAAGGTTGAGAAAAGGCAGTCCTCCTACGAGACCTACGTCTCGCTTACTTCCTCTTCTTTGCTGGAGGCTGGTCATCTTCCTCCTCTTCATCCTCCTCTTCACCATTTTCCTCATCCTCGTCGTCATCTCCATCCTCATCGTCGTCATCATCATCATCATCACTTCCCCCACCAGCTCCATTAGCTCCAGCATTATCTTCCTCAGGGTCCCCATCCTCATCATCGTCATCATCATCACCTCCACCTTCTCCTCCTGAGAAATCCTCATCATCGTCATCATCCTGATCTTCTACAGCATCCTCATCATCTTCGTCATCATCCTCTGTGTCACTAGCATCCTTGTTCTCAGGGCCCGACTTTTCAGCCTTGTGGAGCTCATTCAGAGGAAACCTGGACGATATCATTATCATTATATGAGTTACCTGATAAACAGCACATGCCTCATAACAAATTAACGAAGAATCCATGTAGTGATCAACAGCAACAGAAAGTTTAACATACCTGTTCTCTATAGCAGTCAGCTCGCCACTCGCCAACAAAGCTCCAGTCTGCAATCAATTTGTAATCTATTATTATTGATAGATAGATAATACCAAACAGATAGAACACTGCAATAAACTACCGAATTGTACATCAATTCAACAGAGATATAGGACTAACTTTGACCAACAAAGTTTCTACAGTAATGAAACCTAACATCACAGAACGCATACGAGAATTCACTAATCAGTTATGCTCATCACGGAACGAACAAAAGCACTGTGTCCCCTACTTGAGCATATAAGATTCATAGTCGGAAAGGTCAGAGACCACACATGCAAAATACTTCTCTGCATCAGTAAATAGAATTACCATGTACAACATTTGGAAACAAGATAGTCACCCAATACTGTCACAAGCCTGGGCACCCTAGAGTCCCAAAGAAGAAGACTGAAGCTTGGAACCGTCAATAGCTTGGGCCACAAACAAAGTAATATGACAATATGCTCGTGAGACATCTCGAGTGCATTTCAAGTTTCAATCTTGTTAACTAGCCACCTCCCTCCCCACTCCAAATATAAAAAAAAAAAAGAGAACAAGACAAAAGAAATACAACTAAGCAACAAGGTAGTAGCAGGCAAGCATGTGTCAGACAGATTATCTTTACACTTGACAAAACATATAGGTTGTGTGACAATTCACCGTGCAAGTTCAAGGGCAACGGAAAGGTGCACTTTATCATTTTAGGAACATAAACTATATAGGATTGAGGACAGCAAGGATATAGGCTTTTTAGTGGCAAAACTACATCATCCTTATTTTCAGACTAGACAATTACTCCGCAACAATCACACTTTAGGATACTGATAAATAAGGGAATCCAGTGAACCTATAATCATGACGACCGGAGGTATTTCTATTGCAAGAGTAACAAATTTCCTTTCAAAGTAGGAAGAATATCCATCTTTGGATAAACGGACAACTACATGCTAAACATAAGGAGACTGCATCAAACCCCACCCCATTTGAAAAAAGATCCGAACAATGTACGTTTCCTTTCTGAGACACTCCAAACAGCTGTCACTCAGAAGTCACGACACAAGTTCAGAACAGTTGACAAACAGCTGTAACTCAGAAGTTACGACACAAGTTCAGAACAGCTGAAATACAAGCTAGAGCAATCGAACAAATCAATGACAAGTTATGGTATCACTTGAGCATTCAAGCCAGATGGATACTATCTGCTAACAATGAGTAACCAATTCAAAAAAGAGCATTCAACGAAAAACGAAACATCTAGCAAAAAGAGAAACCACAGGTGTGTGAATACAATCACCGCAGAATTACGCCAACCACACCAGAGTAACGGATATCCACAGAATAAAGACACTAGACGATAGGGTCCACGAAGCACGAACTAACATACACTTCAACAAATTGTTAAGATAGATACCCTCTACCGAACTACTACAAAAACCGAAACTTCAGAAAGAAGATCAATTCCACACTTTGAGCACAAAATTAAGCAACCAAACCAGTCAAGTACAAAACCCTAAAACATCAACACCACTCAAATGCTAGAAAACTAAACTCAAATTACCCACAAAATCGGAAACAACCCATCAAAAAACAAGATAAAATTGAACTTACACAGTGACCACACACCAAAGACACAAACTTTAGAAGCAACAACACAAAACCCACCAATTTGAACATAAGAAAGACCGAAATTGCACCACTAAAACACCCAAAGACACAAACTTTCAATAATTAAACAATGCCCTTATTATTAAAACAGACTAAAATTGAATTCATACCATGAAAAAACACCAAAGACACAAACTTTACAACAAAATTCACCAAAAAGAAAAAGAAGAGTAAGAAAGAAGTTATTATACCATAAGCAAGAGACAAGCAAGAGATTTCCCAGCAAGCAAAAGGGATTCCACAGCACAGTAAGTCAACATTTTTCCCAGCTGTTGAGAGTTGTAACTTTCAACCTCCATTGCTGCAAAAACCCTGCAAAATTCAGGAGAAAAAAAAAGGGAAAGATGGGAAAAAATAAAAAAGAAAGTTCAGTTAAAAAAAAAACAAGATGAAAAAAGGGGAATAATTTGGGGGGTGTGGAAAGTCAGATACTTGCCTGTAGAAGAAGAAGAAGAGAGGAGAGAGAAAAATTTGCCCACAAAGTTTGGAGGAGAGAGAATTTGGGTGTCAAGGGTTACTAGACAATACTAGGGTTTTTGGAGGAGAATGAGAAGAGGGGTGGTGAACGGTGAGTGACTAATTATAAAAAAAAATTAAAAAAATTGAATTTTTAGGGTTTTGGGAAAGTACTAATTTTGATTTTGAATTAAAGGTGGGTAACGAATTGGATTCTTCTTACAGGTAGAATTTGCTGGATCTCTTTGCTTTTGTTTGTGTTGACTTGTTTCGTTTTGACTTGGATTGAATGTTGTAACATTTCGCGCATTTTAAGTTTTGAGAGAACCCGTCAATTGAGAAAGTATTGGTAAAAACGATTATTATCCGTAAAGGAAAAAAACGACTTTTGGTAGGGTGTATTTTGATGTAGTTGGGAATTGAAGTTTGTCGTTGATTGTTCGCCTACATGGCTACATGTATTTCTTTACAAACAAATAATTTACCATCGTCATAACATCCCTCTATCAGCCGTGGGTGTTGTTGCTCTTGGGAAACTGCGGGTGCCAAAATAGGTGCTGGCCTGCTGTGCCGCGCTAGAGCAGGTGTTGAAACACGCTAACAGGGAGGGGCAGGGGGGGTGGGGGGAGTGTCCTTCACGCTTACAAGCAGTCTGTTTTGCTGTAGAGATCAAATGTCTTAATAAGAGCTGTAGATCAGGGCAAGGATCAATGGAAAAGCCTTTTGAACTATGGAAAACAGCAGTCTACAAAATTACAGGATTCTACACTTTCCTTTTCCAGTAATATACCACCATTTCGCCCGAGGTTTACCTGTACCCATCTGTAATTAGCATAATCATTGTACAAAACATTTACGACGTAGATGCAGCTGTATCAGCATCAGCAACATCAAACCGGTATTCCAGGCCTGGGGTCATTGTTACTTCACTGTCGTGATGGTTTTCTTCTGCTACAGTGTCCTTTTCTTCCTTAGGAATCACGTTGCAATGGATGGCATGCCAAACTGGCCGCTCTTCCTGGAAAAGCCTGCAAAGTCGAAGAATCAAGTGTTACATCACATATCTTGAAACCCCATCAGGCAGCAAAACTCGGGGACAGGCAGGTAATTAGAGAGAAAGACTCACGGATGTGAGCATAGCATAGGAGAGTGAACAGTAAGTGCATATTTGCAGGTTGCTAACTCTGTAATAGAGCTAATCATAGCTTTGCCCTCGGAACACACAAATCTAGCCTGCAAAGAGAAAGCAAATATTTGAATATAGAGTAAAGCCTACGTCAAAAAAAGAAAAAAAAAAAGAAAAAAAGAAAAAAAAGAAGAAGAAGTAAAGCAGGAGAAGGCAGGTGGGGGAGCATGAAGACATCATACCTCTGTCTCTCGAGGCTGATTTGTAAGGTCACACGTTGTTCCATTAGTGAACTGATGAGCATGATACCTGCATAAACTTATGCCGTCAATCATTAAGTACTAAATTCACGCCTGCACTAACTATGTTCAGATGTGAAGTAATTATACCTCCTAGAAGCATCTTTTGACTGTGGATCTTTTAGTATAGAGATGTCAGAGAGATTCTGGTTATATGCATCTGTTGCTTCAGGATCATAAACTCCTAGGACAAACTCCTGAACAATCTGCATCACAAGTCTATGTTGGTAAAATCCATGAAGAACGAGGAATTAGGAAATGCAATGAACTAGAAGACTGACAAAGATCTACCTTTTCATCTTCCAAATGAAGCTGCCGCAATCTCTTCTTGTAACAAAATTCGTACGTCCACCAACCCTCTTGCTGCACAAGCAAAGATTGATTCACTGTTTATAACTTATAAGAATGCCTCAGGTAATGTTATTAGCCCCACGCTATACAAACACACAAAGCCTCCAAAAACCAGATAAATGTAACTGTCTTTATGCATGGGAAGCAAATACTAACTCTTAAAAGGCAGTGCTCCTCCAGTAAAGCAAGTAGCTCATCTGCCGTCTTCACTTTCATCCGCTTCTCACTTTCCATAATCATGCTACTAGTGTTATATTGGCTGACCGATTTGCCACTCTTGGGTTTTTCAACCTTGGGTAGAAAGCACAGGTGATTCGTTCCATTTTCATCTGGCATGAAGACTGACTCCTGGGTGTCATCCTGCAAATCCGTAAGAAGATCTTATAAAACTTATGCACAAAATACGGAGTATTTTGACTCAAAGTTAAGCAAATCCATCACTCGATAAGTAATCTAAATTGATATCCAGGAGAATGGATCAAATAAGCAACAGAAATTGACTTTAGGATTCATGCAAAACGACAATTTTATGATGGTGGACAGCAAATACTACTTATTTTAGCTGCCCACCATAATGTGTTGTCTTTTGCTAACCATAAGGGCAGGTTCCACTTGTGCTCGAGCACAGCCCTTCGATACTGTTTATACACAGCAAAAACACCGGAAAATCGAGAAGTACTTATATACAACTACAACTATGAGAGCAATGCAGACAGGATATGGATAGCTGCTGAACCTTAGTATTTTGAGATTGATCTAAATCCAAGGAAAACAATGATAAACTGGAACTGAGAAACATGATGCCTGAAACAGTTGTGGCTCTCGGGTATAGAGCAGTAGAGCAGTATTTGTTGAATGCCTATTGATCTAGAGCAAGATCAAGTTTTCTTTTAGCCAAACAAAAGAAAAGGGCCAAAGCATTATTAAGAAAGACAAGCCAGAGATGCAAAGAACTAAAAGCAGCTTTGAATTAAGAGTTATCCTTGAACCTTCATTTAGGTTCGATGTCTCGTTTCAACTTTCGCATATGCTTATTTATCTAAGCTATCTAGGTTAAGGTGAATCTTTAGTCTACAATCTTCATAGAATCGAGATATCATGTAGAAGGAAGATAGTGGACCTACCCTAAAAAGTTAGAAGACCTACTATTGTAGACCATACCAACACTCAAAACATAGAACTAAGGTGCAGCAACTGAAGAGTATTAGTTATCATTCCCAAATAATTTTTTGGACTAAGGCTTTGTTGTGAGTTGTGACTTGTTGCCGTGGTCTTATCTTAGGTATCATCCAAGAGTTTCTGAATAAGCTAAACAATATCGCAATTTGCCCAAGATATAAGCTTCAGTTGCCTGCTGATAATTCTGATCAGATCTTAAATGAGGTTTGCTGCTTCAGACAGAAATTCCAAATGCAACAAGTTATTCATGTGCAGTTGTGCACTACTATATTGCAATAGAAACTTCATCACTAGAGTAACAGCATGTGTGACAAACTATGTCTCTGCACATACGAATATTGCAAATATTTCGGCCAACATTATGAAACACTGTAGATACAGTACATTTATCGTTCAATTGGGTATCTCCAGACTTTAATACTCTAACACAAGAATGCACCTGCCACAACCTAAAGTGAAGAACATGAATGAAGTGGAGTGATAAAACCAATCCACTTATAAGTCCCAACTAAAATCAGTTGTTAGCCATGATGCTCTAAGAACCTCACTTCACTCAAATCTAATCACTATGGATAAATGGTGATCTAATATATTAGGGAATCTTTGCCATACTGCAACTCGTGAAGAACGTGTAAAGGTCACGAAGTGTACGGGAGAATAAACATTCAAAAGAGCCACAAACTCAACACATCTATAAGTTACTTACAGGAATATATGATGACTCTTCTGAGTGGAACTCAATCTTGAACTTTGGGTCACGTGAGCGCCGGACAACTGAGCCACCTGTATGGGCGACAAAATACAATTCATATAAATAAGTTTAGAGGGGCGTAGCTAGTCAAAGACTTGAAGTTGGTGAAACTATGGTCACAACTTTAGGAAAACTAATGAAGTATTCGATTGCCACTAAAGTCTATTAATTATGAAACTAAACATCCATCTCTGCATGTAGCGGGATCAGTATAAGAAGCACAAGGCACTGAAACAATGATGCTCTTATCAATTGTTCAAAGACTTCAAACAAAAAAGAGATTTACCAACTTAAGATAGTAGAAGAACAGATTAAAATAGTAGTGTAGCTATAGTTTGATGTAAAGTCTCAGTAGCGACTAGCCAATTAAAGAAAGTCTTGCAACTGTACACCTAACAATGAAACTATAAGGATGTAAAGATGTAAACTTTAGCTTTTACGAATGTTCATGCGACAACCATGATGACCTTATTGTTACATGCAACAGAGCTCATTCTCAGCTAGCATCCAACACTCAAAATACTCTAGATGAGCTGATCCTCTGACGACAGTCAAAACTCAAGACATGTCTGTAAAACAACTATGATGGGGATAGATATAGCAGAACCCACTCTAAGCTACCAAATTAACACTGTAATACCCCAAAAGAATCAATATGATCGAAGCCCGAGCAAAACCTACCAAAGCTATTCAATCTCACCTATCGGTCTATCAAGGCCTACAAATGTGATCTAGTTCAGAGCACAACAGTGATAAATAAACTAATGTAGACTGGAGAACACAAGTACATTCATTTCTCTGACATCAGAGTACATTTATCACTCCCTAGAACAACCACATTCTTAAATTTTGAAGCTTACACAAGCAACCTATCATTGTCGATAAGCTCATGAATGATGATCAATTTAGAACAAACCATGACAAATAAACCCACATCGAAAGGAAAAGCACAGTTAAAAACATTGCCCCAACACCAAATTATATCCCAACACTCCCCAAAAGATTGCAGAAGCTCAACTTAATTCATTTCTCCTGCATAGGAATACCGAAAGCACTACCTTTTCTATCCAACGAATCTCGAGCTAAACATCCCAATCCCACTCACAATCAGCTATCACTGTCACGATTACGATCAAATAAAGAGCTAAACCACGACACACAAATCGAATGTACAATGTATATGCTCTAACCAGCTAATTTCTCCAGTATAATCTAACCCAATTACTGAAAACTAAAAGTAGGTCCAAAACTTCATCTCAAAAGATAATCTTTGGCACAAATTCACAATGACCTAATTTTTTTCTACAGAAATTGCACCCATCAAATCATAATCATCAACTTAACACTAACCAAACAAATTCAAACCCTCCTCATAATAAGGGTTCTATATTACAAACAAACCCCAGAAAATCTATACTACTACTTAATCATGATCATACAATTTAACAGTAGTAAAATATCAAATTGCGCAATATAATGATGATAAACAAAATGGGTAAAAAAAGAAAAAAAGATTGGAAATTTTACCAACTCGAGCAGTGATAATTTGATCAGCAAAAGTGGGTATCAGAGATAATAAGAAACATGAAATTACCAACCATAATAATGGTAAAAATCTCATCTTTACACAAAACCCCCAAATTAATTACCCCAAATTCTTCTGTAAAAATTAGCCAGAGAGAAAGAAAGAAAGATGGTTTTGATGGGTTGGAGTCTTGAAGAAGATACAGAAGCTGTGATCGGGTACGGGTCATACCACGGATCACCACGTCAATTAGACCAATCAGAACATTCCGTTTGATTTGGGCTAGTAAGGGTAAAATCGTCCATTTATAACCAAACTTTTTTGTAAGAATGGTAACGAATTGAGTGAAATTGCCGATAAAGAAAAGCGTAAAGAACCAAACCAAATGAAGGGACCGAGACTCCGAAAAAGTACACATCTTTTGATGTGTTGTGGACCGAGTTGGCTCCCGGAACTTGCCACTTGTGAGTCTGGTGAACTTATCCACAAAGTAATGTGTCGATTAGTTTTGATCAGAACACATATCAACTCAACTCGTTGCCACTAAACACAGAGTATCTTATAGCCCTTTAAGACCAAGTTGAGACTTTGAGCTCGACTCGGAATCTTGGAGGCTCGGAGTTAGCTCGAGTACGGGTTCGACTCCGAGCTTCCAAGTTCCAACAACCAAGGAAAAGAAAGTTGGTTAAAAGACACAGAAAAGAATAAAAGATTGCGTGTGGAGAGAGAAAGAGAGGGAGAGAGTGCGCATTGACAGGTAGAGCAGCTACCCCAATTTTCAGCTTCATTTCCCCTGTCTTTCCACCTTTTTAATTTCTGATTAAATTGAAATTAAAATTGAAATTAAAACAGGGGTTTTCCTTAAACATTCTTCCTATTTATACAAAGCTTCATTTCTAAACTTTCCCAATTTGAAATACCCTGATCACCAAATACCCAATTTCGGATTTAATTCGAATAATTATATTTAAATTCTGTAATTTTAATTATCACCAAAGTTTGCTGCTTTTTCCAATTTTCTGAAAAAAGTTTGCTGCTTTTTTTTATTTTTTATTCTATTTATTGTGGCTTCTAAGCTAAGCTAAGAAAAATTTGATCTTGGGATTATTCTGAAACCATTTTATTCAATAAACTTTGTAAAATTCTGCTTTTTATTTTATTTTGTTCTATGATATGATCCTGGGTTGGGTTTGAATTATAGAGAAAATTCATTGAGAAGATACCATCTTGTTGCAGAAGATAGGCATTTTGGCCTAACTGTAAGTTCTCAATTTTCTTAATTTCCTGTTTTATTGATCATTTTGTTGAATTCTGTTATATTAGTTTTCATAATGTAGCACAATTTCATGTATAATTTGATAATTTATTTATAGCTGTATTTTTCTGTTTGGTATGATTTGCAAATACCCAAATTAGATTAGGAGATTTCCCCTTATAATTCAGAATTTGATGGGAATTTTTATGATGAAAGATTGATGACAATTGGGGTTGTGTAGGTAGTGTTGTGTTGTTGAGCTGAAATTTCGCAGTGTATTCGTCGTTTTTCGGTTTATTCTATAGGTTGGTTGTCTCTAGTGTTACTGAGATTGCAAAATGTGGTTTAATTTAGATGTGTTGTAGTGTGTACAATGTGGGAATAATATCTAGTGTAGCTGAGCTGGAATCCTGTGATTTGGGTTGTAGGTCTGCAATGGGGAAGTCAGGTGGAAAGAAGAAGAAACATGATGTGGAGAAGTCAGCTGATTCGGCCTTGAAACAGACTAAAACCGCGGATAGTAGTCCTAGGGCGTATGATAATGATACAGCTGTGTTTATTGCTATGTCTCAGGAGTTGAAGGAGGAGGGTAATAGGCTGTTTCAGAGGAGGGATTGTGAAGGTGCTTTGTTGAAGTATGAGAAGGGGATTAAGTTGCTACCGAGAAATCACGTAGATGTAGCTTATTTCAGGAGTAATATGGCTGCTTGTTATATGGAAATGGGTATTAGCGACTATCCTCGTGCTGTGCATGAGTGTAATTTAGCTCTTGAGGTTGCACCGAAATACAGCAAGGCTCTTATAAAGAGGGCTAGATGTTATGAAGGGCTGAATAGGTTGGAGTTGGCTTTAAGGGATTTGAACACAGTTTTAGGCATGGAGCCAAACAATCTGACAGCGTTAGAGTTAGCTGAGAGGGTAAAGCAGGCTATTGAAAGTAGGGGTGATCGGACACATGTCCATCCTGTTCCGGAGTATGTTGAATCTCCTAGTTCCTCCCCTTCTTCCAAAATTGGCGTAGAGAAATTACGGAAGAATAAGAAATCTGCAGATAAAATTGAGGATCTGTCTAATAACAAAACTGAAGAAGATGACAATTATGGGAACAGGATGGTAGATAAGCAAGATCAGGTTGAAGTGGATAAAAATTCTGGTGTCAAAGAAAAGAAGAAGAAATTGAAGGCTAAATCGGTAAAGAAATCCGAAGACAATGAGCACAAGAAAGTTGGGGACCTGTTAGGGAAGAAAGCAGAGGACAAAATAGTGGTTGAAGAGAAGATGACTGATGCTATGGGAGATGAGCCGACGAAAAATGTGAAATTGGTTTATGGAGAAGATATAAGGTGGGCACAACTACCTGACAATTGTAGTCTTTTCAAATTGAGGGAGGTCATACAAGATAGATTTCCAACTGCAAAGACAGTTTTGGTCAAGTACAAAGACGAGGAAGGTGACATGATCACTATAACAACTGATGAAGAATTGAGATGGGCTGAATCTTCAGTGGGCGCCCAAGCTTCTGTCAAGCTTTATATTGTAGAAGTTAGTCCAGAGCACGACCCTTACTATGAGAAGTTAAGAGGAGCTGATACACAAGCAGAAATGAATGATATTACTGAGAATGGAAATGTAAGCAAAAAGGGAAGGGATCAGGGGTCACTGTGCATTGAGGATTGGATAGTTCAGTTTGCTCAGCTATTTAAGAACTATGTTGGGTTCAGCTCTGATGCATACTTAGATCTTCATGAACTCGGGGTGAAGCTCTACTCTGAGGCAATGGAGGAGACTGTCAGTTGTGATGAAGCTATGATTTATTTTGATATGGCAGCTGAAAAGTTTCAGGAAATGGCTGCATTGGCACTTTTTAATTGTGGAAATGTTCACATGGCAAGGGCAAGGAAGCGGGTTCATTATAGTGGAGGTCTGACCCACGATACCGCACTTGATCAGGTGAAAAATGTATATGATTGGGCACAGCAGGAATATGAGAAAGCTGGGAAGAAATATGTGGAAGCACTTCAGGTTAAACCAAATTTCTATGAAGGATATCTAGCTTTATCCCTACAGCAGTTTGAGCAGGCAAAGCTTTCGTGGTACTATGCTGTTGCAAGCAGTGTCGACCTAGATACCTGGTCTCCAGCAGCAGTTCTTGATTTATATAATAATGCTGAGGAAAATATAGATAAAGGCATGCATATATGGGAGGAACTAGAGCTCCAGCGTCAAAATTCACTGACGAGCCCCAGCAATGGTCATGCCCAGCTTCAGAAAATGGGGTTTGACCGACTACTTCAAGATATATCAGCAAGTGATGCTGACGAGAAGGCCACAACAGTCAGGTCCCAGATTAATATTTTATGGGGTTCCATGCTTTATGAACGATCTATAATGGAGTTTAAACTTGGCCTCCCAGTTTGGCACGAGTGTTTAGAGGTTGCTGTGGAAAAATTTGAACTTGCTGGAGCTCCGCCAACTGATATAACTGTAATGATAAAAAATCACTGCTCCAATGATGCTGCGCTCGAAGGTAGTTGTTAGAAACTTTTGTCTTATTCTAATTCTATTTTCTTATAGCGAGCTAGAGCTGTGCAATTTCGCAGTTTATCAGTTTGTGTTATCGTTGGCAATGTAGTAGTTCCGCACCCCAACTGCATAACCTATTGCTATAACCTGCTATGTTTCAGGCCTAGGATTCAGGATCGATGAGATTGTCCAAGCATGGAATGACATGGATGATGCCAAAAGGTGGTACACTGGGGTACCTTCATTCCGGCTCGAACCATTATTGCGGCGACGGGTTTCAAAGATTTATTATGCATTAGAGCAGGCATGAATGGCAAAGTTTGCCATTTTGGATGCAGATGCAATGAATATGCCATGAACTCGAGTTACCCAAGTTCCAGATTATCAGATGTGTACAGATTTCCATACTGAGGTGAGTCCACTAGTGAACTAGTGTCGTACTTAATCCATGTTTTCCTGATTGGAGTTTGTATGCTTTGTGGCTGACTGTTCTTTACAATGTGCCACTACCCTGCACCTGTACTCCTTCAGTCCTTTTTCCCTCCCCTGCTTACCAACCTTCTCACCCCCAAGCTGGGAATTCCTCCTTGACCATAGCCACAATAAATGCTGCCATCTTCCTCGTGCATTTCGTAAAGTAAAGTTCCCTACACAAGTCTGCAACAAAACAACACATGCCATAACAACACCACTCTTGGAACTAGAATTCTAGGAATTTTGTTGTATTTCTTTGCGACTTTACTCTGTTAGAGCGAGAATTTCAAAAATTATGTACATTGGTATTCGACGTAGATTTTACACATAATTAGCTGGAAAACTCTCCCTTACTCTGGTCTACGATGGTGTCAACAGTTGACTGAGCACTTTTCGTGTGTTTAGTACTATTAGAGTTGTAGGTCATTTTGAGCATTGGTGTACTTCATAGTGTTGAACTTTTAGTGAGCACTTATTGATGTACTTCTAGTGGAGGTGACATGGCTGTCTTGGTGCTTCAACTGGGTTCCAATGGAAAGAGGAGCGTTTGGAGATCCTGAGGGATTTGGGAGGAGGAAGGACGATCGCAAAGGAAGCAGGGTTATTGGTTTGATGTGGGTTAGGAGTTAAGTTTGGGCAATTTATAGAACTATCAGAATAACAAATTACAGTTCCTGGTAGCAAGACTAGCAACTAGCAAGTCCCAGCTTATTGGGACATTGATCAACTTAATTAGCAAGATGCTTATCTTAGGGAAAAACAAATATGGAAGGCTTATCTGCTACTATTTCTGTTACCCACTAAATGCCCTCTTTGGATAATATGATTGTGCTGGACACTTGTTCCAGACAAAGAGTAGCTTCACCAATCTCGCAATAGCAAAATTTAGCAAGCTGTTTATGCTTGAATAGAAGAGAAGGTTAACCCAGGACAGCAGAACTTATATCTACACATGCTTAGTGGCTTTTATTCCTATGAATCCCTTGTCACCAACAAAAGAAAAATGAACACTTGTGTGGGTGTAGTTCAGCCTTTATACATAGTAGAATTCTTTCGATGGTGTATTATGCAGTAGCTTCCGGTACATTATTTGTTTCCGTTGTTCATTGTTCAAAT
Source organism: Spergularia bocconei (assembly GCA_963457585.1). Classification (NCBI taxonomy): domain Eukaryota; kingdom Viridiplantae; phylum Streptophyta; class Magnoliopsida; order Caryophyllales; family Caryophyllaceae; genus Spergularia; species Spergularia bocconei. Next base: position 369,117 of record OY734944.1, on the reverse strand, counting down.
GCTCAACTACTACTGTGTGCACATGGCTAATGGAAGTGAGTGCAAATTTTTGTCCTGCAACACTTCGCAAGTTTTGGCTGGCTCTTGTGGAAACTGGCACATCCACCACTTTAATTAGAGCTTGATTTGTTGAAATGCAAGTACTCCTTAATTCTCGGTGGAGGAGAAGTTGTTTGTGGTAACATATGTTATCGGAAGAGGAAGTAATGTGCATGGGCTTCCATTGGAAGTTCGAGTGTGTTAGAAATGTTATGGAAAGCAAGAGTGCGGATCAATGATGTGGATCTGTGTGTATTTTGAATGCTTAGACAGCTGTTGAAGTAAAATTTGTTGCTACATGATTCTGTAGAGTACCCCGTATACTTGTGCAGGTCATTCATTTTTCTTCGCTTTCGTCTTCAGGGGTAAATAGAGCTTGATCAGCTCACAGTCGTGTAGTGTGCATACGGGTGCAACCAGGGTAGCTGAGGCTGGATTTGGCAGAGGCTTCTGCTCAATGCTCGTCACCTCGAAGACAAACAGTCAAGAGGCATTTGAATTTATTAGATAGTACTAGTTCTTTGACCCGTGCAAACTTGCACGGGGCGTTTCACCTCATTGTTCTTACAACTGGTTTTATTTTAGTAATGTTTGTACAAATATCCAATACTATAGGTATAAGATGTTAATAAGTCCAATTTACAACAATAGTGTTAGTTTGATTTTTGAATAACCTGAGGTTTTGACGCACTAAAATAGACTCGATACGCATTGGATAAACGAATCGTATTGACCAGCGAAGAACCTCACAAAAGAGGTAATTATCAATTTATGTTTGAATGTTAGTCCATATGAATTGCTAATTATAGATGTAGTAAATAATAAATTATTTTTTTCCTTCTAAAAAAAACAACAAATTAAAATACTTCTGTCACTTTTATCAACCAAAGCCCTTAATCACTGAAAAGTTGATCATATTTGACCTCGCCCGCTTCCTTTGTTCATGGACCCGTTTTTTATTATTATTTATTATTATTATTATTATTATTATTATTATTATTTGTCACCCGTGTTGAACCACGTATTTAAATTGAAAATCGATCTGACCCGTTGATCAAAATGACCCATAATTAACACAAATATGCATAAATTCAAATTAAACCTCAAACTTTACTACTCTGTATTTCATTTGTCTTGGACTTGCATTATTTATACTCAAACCCATTTTAATTTTTTTGTTTCAATTGCCACTCTTTTTTAAATGTATTTCTATTTATTGCCAGCGTTTTGTAGAAATCTCTTAGTAATTCTAATTAAATTTAGGTCACTTAACCCGTAGGTGGTAGGACATTAGTAATTAATGTATCTCTATTTATTGCCGGCGTTTTGTAGAAGTTTCTTAGTAATTCTAATTAAATTTAGGTCACTTAACCCGTAGGTGGTAAGACATTAGTAATTTTATACCCTTCATAACACGTGGGTATTTTGGGCACTGGTGTTTGAGCTGGGGCGGAGGGAGTACGTATTTTTGTAGATATAATTTTGGTTTCTTAACTGGTAGGAAATTATACGACATGAGCAGTTCCGGTGTAATTAAATTAGTTGCTCGGGCGCTTATATGTCATTATTGACAACTTTTATGTAACTATTGTGCGATCGGTCTAACAATTATAGTCATCTCTTCACACTTTTTTGTCTTTTATAAAATCAGGCGATATACCACAAATTAAAATACTAAAAAACAACAACAAATTAAAATACTAATATCACTTTTATCAACCAAAGCCCTTAACCACACAAAAGTTGATCATATTTGACCTCGCCCGCTTCTTTTGGTCATGAACCCGTTTTTATATTATTATTTATCACCCGTGTTGAACCACGTATTTAATCTCAAAATCGATTTGACTCGTTGATCAAAATAACCCATAATTAACACAAACCAGCCTAAATTTAATAAACCTCAAACTTTACTGTTTCATTTGTCTTAGACTTGCAATGTTTATACTCCGACCCATTATAATTTTTTTGTTTCAATTGCCCTTTTTTTTAAATGTATCTCAATATATTCCAACCTTTTGTAGAAGTTTCTTAGTAATTCAAATTGAATTTAGGTCACTTAACATATAAGTGGTAGGACATTTGTAATTTTATACCCTTCATAACACATGGGTATTTTGGGCACTGGTGTTTGAAGCGGGCGGAGGGAGTATGTATTTTTGTAGATATAATTTTGGTTTCTTAACTGGTAGGATATTATACTACATTAGTAGTTCACCGGTGTAAATTAATTGATCGAGCGCTTATATGTCATTATTTATAACTCTTATGTAACTATTTTGCGATCGGTCTAACAATTAAAGTCATATCCTCGCAATTTTTTGTCTTTCAGAAAATCATTGCATATACCAATTTTAAATACTATATAGTATATATGACTCTCCCTTTGTCCCATTTAATTTTTTACCCTTTCAATTTCAAGCCATCTCAGTGAATACTTTACCTTTCTATTTTTGGGTCATTTTCTAATTGCACGGGATGTTATAAGCACACGATAATAAACAAATTTTTATTCTTAGGACCATATCTGGTGAGACTACTTTCAAACATTCCCAAACAAATGGATGTGTATTCAGATATAAAAAGAAATAGGATCGACGAAGTTAAACCTCACAAAAGTTGATTCTATTTGACATCATTCGATTTTGAGGGTCATTTACCCGTTTTTATTTTTATTTTTACTTGTGAACCGTATTAATCTACGTTATTAACCTCAAACTCGATCTGATACCTTGATCAAATTTGACCCTATATTTTACAGCGTTCACCCTAAATTCAAACCAAAACCTTATTGCGACACACGTGAGTTGACCTAAGTTCGTACTTAACGTGATTCGTTTATAGGTTTACACAAATTAGTTATGGTATGACATTTCAAAATGTAAGTTTTATAGTATGGTAGACACCACAATTGTATAATATAAAAACAGTGATTACCCGTGATTAACGCACTGAGTTATGTGAACTCAAACCTGAAAGTTAAAGCTCAAATAATGTTAATAAAATATTTTTTTTTATCCAACCATGTATTGAACAGACCTGTTTATCTTTACAAAATAGTAAATGTGAAACGGTTTTTCTAATCTGTGCCCAAAGGACACATGTTAAGAGTCCATTTGTTTCCATTTTTACGTGATTTTCTCCTCAATCTAACAATGAGATTCTATATCAAACAAATTATAGTTATTAGATTATTGTAGTTTTATTAACCGAATCTGATATATTATTTAATCCATATCACGACTATCAATCTTAGCCTTATCTAGAAGTTTTGCATTAACTTTTTTTTGTAAGTATACTAAAGGTTGTTCAGCCTGTAGCCTTAATTTAACATCACGCTGCTTAAAAAATAGGAGTATGGTCAGAAATGTGTACATGTTCACTTTAAAATACAATTTCATCAGGAACTTCTACAATGACGATGCGAACTATAAACATAAAACTTAACCCATTAAAAGTAAACATACGCTAAATTATGAGCTAGCGATTGATATTAACTGGTAAAATCAAGGTTACTTATCCCGTAATATTGTAGGTTGATAAGAATAAGACAATACAATAGTAGTTTCACAAGCCCGTTGTACAGTAGGTTGATAGGAATACGACAATACAACGATAGGTCAAAGACTTTGACCATACTCTGAATGCGGATTGCCTGATTATGGAATGAGTTATTGATTTTGTTTTCTAATCTCAGCTATTATGTATGCTAATTAAGGAAGCGAAAATTGCATCCCTTTATTTACGTGAATCTAATCTCACGTACGTGCAGATTCTTATTTCTTCGCGACAATTATTCGAACCCAATGAGGATTCTCTGTCTCATCTCGTGTCCCATTCCGTGTACCCCTCCAATCAGAGGCTTGCAATTTCACAATTAAATCTAAACAAATACATTTACTTTATAAAATTAATGATTTTCTGAAATCTGATTGGAGGGGTACATGGAGTGGGACATGAAATGGGACAGAGCATCTTTATTGATTCGAGTCCGCTTGTTCAATCTTTTAGCACTACCCTTCATGCAGACTAAGTTGATTATGCATTTAATTACTACTATGTTCTTAATTATTTTGTTATCACTTATTTCATGAACAGCAAGTAGTCGTTTATTTAGGGTTAGGTTGCCTTAACTGAATTGATCACATGAAAATTGAAAGGATTGTTTATCATGCATCATATGGCTAAAAGATGCATATGGCTTCATAAGTTAAGTCTATCCCATTTTTTCCACAACCATTAAATATTCACTATTATTTTTAAAACTAATACAAATTGTCAGCAATAGAAAAGTAAATATACTTTCAATCCACTGCAACTCTGCAAGACACGACTTAGTTCTCAACAATAGATGCCTTGAACTCCCGCAATCTTCATTGATTGTATAGTTGCTCGGTTTTATGCTAAATTTGCTTGATTTTTGAGGACCTACATACACAATTTTGAAGGTTATAACATATTGAGGGCGAATTGAGATTCCTATGTAAATTTCCTTTCTCGTTTTCTACAATCATGACATATTTATTTTCTACATTATAGCAAGTGAAGAATTATAGTATTTGCAAGCATGTAGTATGTTCTTTATCGCCCGTATACCTGATCATTTCAATCAAATACATTTAAGAAGCGTATCAGTTAATAAAAAAAGTCAAGGGAAAGATCAATCCCACGTACCGTGGTCTCATAGAAGATCATACTTGGATAAATCTAGTTGAAAATCATGCTCACATAGATCAATAAATTAAAAAGAGTCAAGAAAGATTGCGTATATGTCGAATTGAATCGATACAACCTGTGCAATTTACAACGAAATACATTAGTTGAAAATTAAAGCTAAACAGTTGGAAAATTAGATAACGTATTCTCAAGACTAATATTTCAAATAGTAGAGATAAAATGAGAATTTTAAAGACTAATAATTCTGTAACAAAATGGATGAAGGAATCATGATCATAAAAAAAATGTAACAATGACGGAGTTGTATGTTGAAGTGGAATATGGAGAATATCTTTTCAAATTCTATCTATTTTAAAAAGACAATGTTTTAGTGAATTGAAAAAATGAATTTTATTGTGATTTAGTATTACCTAGCTAATTTGTAGGAGTTAGATTTCTTACAAAGGAAGATTATTAACAAACGTTGATCCCACAACCATATGCTGTATGGGTAGAGCATTTTAGGATATTTTACCAAGGACAATGATAGAGGTCTACAGTGTAGACACTTGAAAGTGTCTACAATTATCACTAATTTTACTACACTATCAAAATTTTACTACTCACACAAATAATTTTACTGCATGTTTTTTTCATCAAAAATTAATTTTACTACTCCAATCTCAATTTTACTACTATTAACTTAATTTTACATTGTAGACAAATTAATTGTGTCTATAATGTAGACCTTTAGCAATATGCTTTTACCAATTGACCAAATATCAAACTATATTTATGGAAATATCAAAACGTATACATTTAGTTTTGTCCATCAAGTTATTCTTTCTTAAATTGTTGTTAATTTTAATTGCTGAATTTTTTAGGGCCGGAAATGATGTGATTTTTATTCTTTCCTTCTTTGTTCATAGTTGATTATGATAATGAGGGAAAATATTTCATATTGCTCTGGGCGAAATCAAATATATTTCTATTATTTCTTATAGCAATTTGAAGGGCCGAAAATATAATATTTTTAGGCAAAATTACCACACACGATTTTGTATGTTATTCTCGCCCATATTCTTGCCAATTTTAGTTATTAAAGTGGCATAATTATTTTAAATATAGCAACAAAATATATTAATAGCCTAAATCTAGTGTGTATTCTAGGCGTGTGTCTCGCGTATATGTGCGTGTGTCTTCCACTACTTTGTGAGTGGTATTTATGGAATTTTTCATTTGACATCAGCGCCTACGTGGATGTTCTCATATTCGTTCAAAGGCACGCCTATTAATATAATATATATTCTTCCTTCTTTTGGTAAACTTAGATCATGTATTTTTCTGGAAATTTATGATGTGTATGATTGATTTGTAAACAACTATTACTAGTTTATTAGTGCACGGAAGAAGTTTTCTATTAAATTATGAAAAAATGAGGCTATCAAGGTTTGAACCTGTAACCTCAAAGTTATATTATAACTTCTCAACCACTACGGCAATTGATCTCATTGATTCATTTATTAACAAAACTATATATAAAGGATATTAATCTGTAACTGATTTATTTTAAAATTAATTAGCTAAAAACGGAAATCGCAATAAAAAGCTACTATGGTCGATAACATGGGCATGAGTTATGGCATAATTTCTTAAAAATGGAATTAAATCAAATGGGTGGCATAAAAAAACGCTGAAAATTTTAACAAAAATCATAATCTCCTCAATTTGAGCGTTTTCAAACGGAATGTTATAAGAATATAGTTAATCCTAGAAAAAAAGAACGTCTAAGAATAATTTATGGCATGATATAGCCCGGATTTCCTTGATTAGGGCGATATTATAATCTCATAAATCAAGGTTAAATCTACCGAAATATTATAGGAAAGGAAACTATATCTCAATATAGACACAATTTAGGCACAATATATACAATGAAATGTGATAACAATTTTCTAAAGCTCCACAACTCGGTCTATCTCATCAAATTATGGGGTTAACAATAACTTACGATTTTAAATGAATTATTTGTATCTCTTATGACTATTTTGCCAGGTTATAATCTCACAGCTCTAATTAGTCAACTGTAGTTCTAAATTTCTATTACCATGGTTGGTGTACTAATTTTTTTTCACGTGCATTACTCTGTAGTAACAATGAGCGATTTTGGTTACCCTGTCTCTTGATTGATCGATTAATCAAATTTTTCCTTCTGTTAATATGTTATGACATACTGATTAACCATGTTACTTAACCATTTGATTAACCCGATCGGATTTGCTAAGGTTAATTTGTTTGATAATTAGTGATTGTCTTGATATTATGATGCATAATCTGATTTTTAAGGATATAACTTCCTCGGATTAGCTTTGATGAACATGTGGGTATTTCATGTCTTTGTTAGTTCCTTTTCGGCAGCATAAACGGGTGTGAGTCAGTAAGGTTATGTGTATTCAACAAAGGGTTATTCATGACACATAATAGCGACATATAGATAATAATGAAATTAAACATATGAGGGTCAAAACGGGTGCAAGTCAATATGAGTTTTGTGTCATGAAAAACGGGTTCATGACACATAAAACCCGTAACATATGAGGTTTAAAACGGGCGCGAGTTAATACAGTTTATTTATCATAATATAAGCGGGTTCATGTCACATAAAAGCGCGTGATATAAAACTAAAATTTTTTTTTTTTAATTTCGACGTTTAATTTAATATTCATACTAAACAGCTTTGCACGGGTTAAATGCACGGGCTGTTTAATGAAATCCAATTATAACACATTATAATGGTCTCTCGATAAGTTATTGAGAGACCGCCTTTTATGAGACTTTGTGCTAAAACTAATCTAAGGACAAATACGGTCGAGGTGAATATAATTTGATTTACTAACAGTTATAACGAATAAGCACAATTGATATGTTCATTCCATTCAAAAGTTACACCGTAATTTATATTCCTTATATTAAAGTTATACAAAGCAAATTATATTATATTAATTTACACCTATAAAATTTAGTTTAATTTAAATAAAATAAAAAAGTGTAATGTAATCGGGTCGCCCGTGCAATTTTGCACGGGTAAAAAGCTAGTACTCACATAATACTGTAATAGTGTATTGAACTTCACTGAGAAGCCAATGCCAAAAAACACACGCCACAACAAGTCATAAGAAGTAAAAGCGTCACAATTTCACCACTTCTTCAGAGAGGAGAGAGGAGAGAAGGGAGCCAAGCAAGACAGAATTCGCCCTCCTCCAATTCCGCTTCTCTACACCCACTTCCACCGCCGCCGCAACCACCACCACCACCATCACCACTTTGCTCCACCACTTTGAGCAGTCCACTTCCAGAGCCCAAGGTATTGGTCTCTCTTCCCCTTAATTTTTCTCCCCCCTTTTCAATTTAATCCTCTTAAACCCAGGCAAAAGGTTAGTTTATTTGGATTTTGTGATTTAATTTTGTATTTTTTTGGTGATTTCTGCTCAAAGTTGTGATCTTTTTGAATTATGTATAAACCCCAATTTGATTAGAATTAGAAAGGTTGAAACTTTTGCTGCTTTGGTGTGATTTTTAATTGGAAAGTTTGATGCTTTGATTAAACCCTAATTCTGTTTAGTTTAGAAGGTGTTTGATCGTGTAATTTGGGTGCATTTGGTAAAAAAACCCATTTCAAAGTTTTGATTTTTTGATAGGTATTGTTGGACCATTTTGAGAGGTTTGTGTTTTGGGTGAAGCTTTAGGTGTACGCTTTTTTAAAGTTTGGATCTTTTGTTTAAGTTGTAGGTAGGTGATTGAAATGGAAGTGGAATTGAAGTTGAGGCTACTCGATTCCAAGGCACACCAATCTCTTTCCACTGTGCTGTCGGCGTTCCTCAAAGAAACTCACTTCCAGCACAATGTGTTCTTTGATGGTGCGGCCTCTGAGCTTTCGTCCCAGCTTGTAATCCTCTGTCTCCGTTTCTATGGGGAGGACTCTGAAACTGCGAAACGTTGTGTTGTGTCCCTAAAGGCCAAGGCATTGTTAGTTGACGGGGTTAGCAGATTCGAGGAGGATGAGGAGGAGATTGACCCGTATTGGGCCAGAAAAATTTGGGCTGATCCGAATCTTATTGTGTCAATGGAGTCTAGGATTTTGAAGAGAGTGAGGGAGGAATTTGGGTTGAAGGTGGAAGAGAATGGTGCTCCTGGTGGTGAGTATGTTTGTTTAGGAGGGTTTAAGAATATCAGAGGGGTTTATGAATGGAATGGATTGAAGTTGGAGGTGGATGAGACGCCTTTTGATTTTGGAACTTTGTATGGGGTTGAATGTGAGAGTGCTGAACCTGACAAGGCCATGGAGTTGATTGACCTGTTGATGCAAAGTGGGATTCCTTATTCCTACTCCACAATGTCCAAGTTTGCCATCTTTCGATCTGGAAAGCTTCCACAGTGAGTGCTTTCTCTTTAGTTTTTGCATTTTAAAACATTCTATGAGTTGCTGCATCACTGTTCGATTGATTATGTTGTATTGTATTTCATGATAATGATCGACATGCTGTGAATTTGTGTAGATGAATGTGTAGGTGGCTAGGTGTGATAGTTACCTGTTTGTGTGTGTTTTGCTTGGCTTATAATTCTTTTTATGATGTACTTTTAGTGGTCGGCGGTGGGGAATTGCTCCGCCCACTTGCATAAGCCTTAAATGATGCCATTAGGCCCGCAATAGAGTATCATAGTCAAAGATTACTATTTGGGACTTGCCTCAGATTGTGAAGGTCCAGACTAGGGTATTTGTTGTGTCAACTGTACAAGTTTAGGTAGTCCAGTGTTTTTTTAAGCTTGAAGCTCTAAGTTGGTATCTTTATGATCCAATATTTAGTTTATCTGTGTTATAAATTGTTTGCAGGGTTTACGTATTCATGTATTTTTTTTTGAATTTTTTTAGTGCCCATGAATACAGTATGGCTTTACTGAGGAGTGAGGATTATATTTAAGGGGGGTGACAAAATCTGTATTTCAGTAGATATGAATAGTTGAATAAGCTGTAAGCAACAATTATTCTTTACACAGTTCCAAACTTCCAATACCAGTAGACCACTCCTCTGATCTGACAATGTCGTAAATTCCTTACAACTTTTCCAGAGTGGTGGTGAATTCTGAATCGGTTTTAGGTTTGGCATATCCCCGTAAAGTTCTCTTGCTTAAAGTCAGAAAGATGTTTCTTTAATAAGTAAGTTTTGAGTCCATTGGGGTTTTGTCCAATCGATGACTTGGTAGTGTCCTCGTGCTCAAAGTTTTTTGCTTTCTTTTCACACTTGACAGGCTCAGAAGGTGAATTTTGTGATTAAAATATACGGCTGGTACCAGTAGTTTTAATTTCAAAGCTTGTGAGGTTCTTTGAATCTGGTTCTCTTGAGGTTTTCATCTGAGTTTAAAACTTACCGCAACATGCATATCTGATTAGGTTCAATACAACGGTGGAGCGAAGAGTTGATCTGGTCAATGATGGGTTTAAAGGTTTCGATATCAAACCTAAAGTTATCGATCAGGACACGATTCATCCAGGTAAAATATTTAATTTTTGTGGAATTATTACGGGTCAGATCTGGGTCAGAGTATTACAGGTCGGGTTAGGCTAAAATTAAACTATGTATGTGTTCATGTATGTGTGGGGCTGCGGTCTAATCTTCATCAATATTTACGTCATTTTTAAATTCATTTTTGTGGAATTATCGTAAGAGGTTCCTGATACTTTTGCTTTCAGAGTATACAATTTTATCTTTACCAAGTGACAAGTCACATGGAAGCTTATTATTTGAATCTGGGCTGTAATTTTGGGTAGAATAAAGTTGCAGCTTTTTGTTTAACTCTAGTACCAATTTTTTTTTTTTTACAGGTTGTTGCTCGTTTTTTTTTGGGAATAAGGCTTGGTTGTTGTTGTTGTTGTTGTTGTTGTTGCTCGTTTTGTGCTTTCGCCAACTCATTGAGAATGGCGACTCTTGTAAAACATATCAAGAAGGAGTTGGAGCTTTTCAAAGCAAATTCTAATCTTTTTCTTAATATCCACAAGAAACATGTGGATATCCGATTCCTTATTGATCTTTTCGAGGCTCCAAAACACGCTGGTCGCCTAATGACGGCAGTGATAGACCATCTTCGTCTTGGAGGTTATATCAAGGTTGAAGGGTTAGATGAGTATGATAAGGTAAACTACTTTCACATTGATTATTATATATTTAATTAATTGATTGAATGATTGATATTCCACTTTAATTTCCACATTGATAGCTAATTTATGTTTTCATTTCGAAGTTTTTCCACATTGATAGCTATAGAGAGGTGCTGATGGCGGGAGGTAATGATGTTGATTCCGAAGAATTTGATCAACGATTCCTTAGAATTGAGAAACACCTCAAGAAGAATGGTGGTGTTGTGGGATCGATGTACCTTCGTACGGATTTCTACCACCCTGGTTTCAAGAAGGCAGAAGTGTATGCAGGTGATGGTGATTATATTCTCATGGCGAGTGGATCGGGTGCATTTTGTAGGTATAGGCATGCTGTGTGCGTGGTTGGCACCGCTGAAGTTTTGCACAATGAAAAGAAGTGGAAAGCTTTCATTTATCTGGAGTCTAAGAACCCAGAGAGGTTCACCCATGATGGAACCGGGTTCGGCATTGTGCTGGCAAAAGCGATGCATAAGACTTACCTGTTAAGGGTGTAAGGTATAGTTCTTAATCTTCCCTGTTAGAAGACTTAGAATGATGAAAAAAAACAAAAAAGAATGATGGTAAGTAGCATGAATTGACATGAGGTGATCATATGATTACCACGGCCTTTGACTGATGTGATATAACATGTAGAGGAGCTTTTGGTATGTAAACAGCCTTAGTAGATTGTTCCCTAGCTAGTAATGTATAGGTTGATCCTCCACATTATTCGTAACTTTGCATTTGCTAACATCTTTTGAAGAGTGACATGGTGGACTCTTAATCAATGGCTTGCTTTGGTCTATCTTTGTTGCAATTATGGCGTAAATTTATTGATCGTTTGGTTTGCCTAAATCCTATGTTTGGATAATGTGCATTTATTTGTATTTATATTTCCTATGGACAATACTAGAGGTCTACAGTGTAGACACTTTCAAGTGTCTAAAATCAGCATTAATTTTACTACTGACACAAATAATTTTATTGCATGAGTTTTTCATCACAAATTAATTTTACTACTCCAAACTCAATTGACTTAATTTTACATTGTAGACATAATTTTTGTGTTTACATTGTAGACCTTCATTGCATAGGAAATTATTAGTTGTGGTGTTAAACTGTTAATTATCCATTTATCCCCAATCAAATACTAATGTGTTGAGGGCTGATATTTTGGTAAAGGCCAAGGTATAGATAACCAAGGTTGTAGGTGTTAGAGTTTGACCTTTGACGATAAGCTTTGGTGATGACTGATGGTTGATGTACGTTGTTGTAATGAGTGGTTAGTCGACTACTCTGATGGTTCTGCCAATAAATTAAAGAATCTGGCTTGAGTTGAGGGCATTTAAGAGTCGATGGAGTGGTAAGTTGTGGTTCTGGTAATCGAGTAATATTCGTAAATGTTTCTTAGATATCGAGTTTGGATTAGATTAATTGGTTAGAATAATTAGATTACGTTCGTCATATATCAATCAAAGATTTGGTTACAATGATAGATTAGATAAAGTATGCGAAACATACAAAAACACAAATTAGTACAACTGTACAAGGCAAGTCCAAGCGGATACACAAGCGTAATAAGAGATAAAACCTTCGTCAAGTCGTCATCAAAAGTCAGGTATCAGGGATACTCTGATTATTTGCACCATTAGCCAAATCGACTCGCATCGTCCATGTCCAACTTTTGGCTTGATCGCTCTAGCCAGCCGTGGTCATCCCAAATACTCCCTAACTTGTAATTTATATAATCTTGAGTTTGACTATACGACTAGTTGTACGGCTTGTACCTTGTACGGCTGGTACCTGTAATCTTGTATGAGCTGTATCATCAAAAACAATAATAAGACTTCCATGATGTTATGACAGACGAGGCAGGCACAATGCAGTAATTCAGGACCCGCCAAAGCTCTTGAAAAACCCGGTTATCCTGCCTGGCCTCCGAGCTACCTACCCCATTTTCACTCTTGCTTCTCCCTCTACCAAGCCAACATCCGAAAAATCGGCCTTTTGGATTTGTCTTACGGGAAAGAAGCTCGATTGAAAGCAATTAAGTGCGAGACAGAAATTTGAACTTGCTATGTTCTTGCAATCTTGACTTATGCATCAATACCATTCTGACTAAAAACGATCCCTCCTTGCTTTGGTACCGCCCACCACTTTGGTATCTTACTCTTCATAGGCGGTCCTCGGACCTCTGGGATTCAATACCCCTCTAAATAGGCCCCTCTAAATAAAACTCTAGCCCGATTTCTTTTTCCTTTTAATGAATTTGCTTTTTGATTGTGTATCCAAAGTTTGCCGTCTCTCTTACACCTGGATTATGGAAAATAATCATTATGGTCATTTATTAGAATAAAGATAAACCAACATTTTTCTGATAAAATTATATAAATATATAAATCGGGCGTGACACGGACATTCAAACTAGTTTTAGATATTTCTTTTTTTTTTAATCAGTTTTAGATATTTCACGTCCTATCAATTGATAATTCTTCATGGAGTCCCCTCCAAAGAATAATCGTATTTTATTTATTTTTTTATTTTTTTTTTTTTTTTTTTTTTGTAAGACGATATTCAAAAGCCGTGTTTGACCAATGAAGGAGTTAATGAGTCCAACAAGTCGAATAGTAGTGGGACTAGTGGAGATACAAAGAGTACCAACCTAAGCCCAAGCCCAAGCCCAACCGACCTAGTCGTTTCCCAAGTTTCATCAAGTAAAAAGCACTATAAAAAGAATCCTCTGTACGAACATAGAAAGAAAAAAAAAAAGATAAGAGAAGAGAAGAGAAGAGAAGAAAGGGAGATATTTTCTAGGGTTCATCTCAAAAACTTGAAAATGGACATGGACATGGACATGGAGTTAGGCGACAAAAACATGATCGAGGTGCCGATTGGTCCGCAGCACAAAAAACTGAAAACGTAAGTATTCTTTTTCATTGTGTTATTTAGTTTTGCAATCTGTCAATTGAATTTCTGTAATTTTGCAACCCAAAATTGATCATCACGAAAATTGTGAGATATAAGTTCACCTTGTTTAGGCTTTATTATTATTCGGTAGTTCATTGCTTTATCATTTGGTTAACTTATATCTTCCCAATAAATCAATAATAAACCCCTAAACAAGGTTAAGATTTGGTAGTTATATCTTCACAATAAAGCAATTAACTTATTGAATTGTGATGTTTAATGTTTGAATCTAAGTTGTTACGGACCTTAATTTCTACCGAGCAAGTTTATAATCATCTGTTGGGCTGTGAAATCTTCAAAGCTATCGTCTTTGGGCACTTGTTTTTCTGTGTAATCTCGGGATTTGTTTGTTCATTGGTAAATTTATTTGAAGTTTTTGTCTTTGGAGATTTCTGTGCAATTTGGGAGTTATTAAGATTTTGTCTTTGGTTTTTTTTTTGTATAATTTGGGGGTTTTGAAGACTTCGTCTTTGTGATTTGTTGTTGTGATTTGGTGGAATATTGAAGTTTTTTGCCTCTCATAATTTCTATGTAATTTCGTGCAATATTGAAGTTTAGGAATTTTGTGTAATTTTTTTTTTTTTTGGTGTTAAGTTTGTCAGCAGAGTTCCAACATGGCTCCGGGAGTGACACTCACACAGACATGAGCAGCATGAATTCTGTTATCACTGATGGAGGAAACACTGCCTTGCAGCAACCTTGGTAAATTTTCTGTTTTACGCTAACTATTATTGAGGAATCACTATGTGTGGGTTAAGAGTCTTAAGACTTTATTGGGTGTAAGAGCATTTTGTAAGACTTGTGCGTTGTCTTCCAATTCTTTTGCAGCTCACTCTCGGTATCAGATCATGGTAGTAGCGAGGGCAAAAGTGTTGTGACTACTGTTAGGTTAGCGCTTTTATTCGATTTGTTTTTTATTTCGTTGGCATGCAATTGTTCAGTAACTGATGAGGTATGTCTTGTCTTTTTAGCACTGGTAGTGATGGCAGTAGCAGTGATGAAAGTGATGCCAGGTAATTCCTGTCAACGTTCTAGTCACATTGTGTCTTAGTTCTTATTGTCTGCCTCTCATTTCCTCTTTGTTTTCTTTTCGTTGCAGCTCACCACCACCTCCTAAGTATGGGAGTGACTCCGACGACGATATGGAGTATGTCCTTTGTTTTTTGTTCTTTGTTCTTTGTTACTTCTCCACACTATTTATTATCTAATGCTTTTGTTTATTATCATTGTCTCTTCTCAGGACGTTGAGTTGGAAGGAGTCGACATACGACCAAACTAAAGAAGCTGCTCTGAAAGGTTTGACATATTATAACGCGAAAAATAAGGTTCGTCTTATAATTTTCTTTCACTATGCGGCCCCCCAACGTTCAAATTGTCCTTTTTTGTTTTTTCACTATTTTGACAATAATAATTCTGGTTAAACTTCGTACATCAAAGAGGCGGCCTGTATTTTTTTCTAACATGGAATTGAAGTTCCTCAAGGAAAACAAATGCATAGTAACGGTTTCCATAATATTTTTCTTCTGTTTCACCTATTTGAAAGAAATAGACATTTAATGGAAATTCTATGTTAAACACAACACTTGCAGTAGCTTGATTTAAGGTGTTTAAACGTGGATAGAGGGACCATTAGTCTCACTATAAACTTCATAATATGACAAATAATTTTCAGACTGATATTCGTTAATATTTCCAGTAGGTTAGTGAAGGTTGTATGTAACCTGTTGAACATCAGTAGTTTAATGCAAACGGGACAATATAGGTCGTTGGGTTTTACATACAAAAAGTTCATAAATTTTGGATGATGAAACTTATAAGATGCGAATTACTCCATATGACATGAAAACTACAGTAGTGTACTACCATATGATGCCTTTGGTTTGATATGATCAATGTGATTATTCTGTGAAGTGCTTTTGTTTTTGTCAAAAATGTTACTCAAATTTTTAAAGAGACTGTTTTTTCTTGTGTGATTTCAATTTCCGTGATGATAGAGTGTTACTAGAGGAATTGATTGTAAGACTGTCGGTAAATTTCGAAAGCAATAAGTTTCAAGAATTTTCGAAGATGAGCAGATTTGTTAATTTAGGAAGTTTAGAAATTGTGTTATTGTGATACGTGACTAATAAGTGAAGATACATTTGGTACAGGATACAGAATATGAGTATGTGAGTTCTGTCGCGAGCATTCCTCTTTTCTTGGGGCACTGTTTTGCCTTTCATGCCAACTTTTTTGCACGAGAGAAGTCCGGGACGGAGGCAGAGCTTTTCTACGTGGAGGTTGAATGTCACTCTTCACTTGTCACCCGATGTGAAATCTTGAAGCCGAAACCTTTTTCTCTCGGTATGTTTTGAATTTCTTGTATGCCTAATTTTTTTAGAACCTTACCAACCCAATTACGTCCTTGAACAGTGGTGTGTAATTGAACCTTAGCTTTATCTAGTAGACGTATGTCTCCCTAACATTTGTGTTTTCGTATTGTTGTAGGTGAAACTCCTCCAAAGCCGGCATACGACAGTGATATCTTTCATCCCGAAGGAGTAGTCTGTACCTGTGGATACAAACCTGAATACAATTTGGGCAATAATTCCGTCTCATTTGAATTGCTTTTTGATAATTATGAAAGGTCACAAAAAGCTGCTGCTGATGCTGCTAATGCTTGATTATCTGCAACATGATAAGACTTTGTAGTTGCTGGGATGTACTCGGAAGTAATAACTAGTACTCCGCATATGTAATATAATGTAAAATTCTCTATCTGACCTAGATGCGAGGTAGAGGATTCCGTCACTTTGTTTCACATTCTAATGGTTTAATCGTTAGCAATGTTCCTGAGACCGTTAGTCTGTATTATTATCTTTAGCATGTTTGTTATGACAAATTGAAAGCTTTGACTTCTGTTTATTTGGTTATCTATTTAATTTTATGGCGGTCTTGTTCCCGTACCACGAGCGAAGGTATGAATGGTTCGACTTATATGTATGCCTATTTACTTCACGAGTACAATTAATGAATCTATATGTAGAAAGGTCACACATACATGTGATCCTAATTATAGGATTTGAATATTCGGTACAAGAATCACGAATACCATATCCTATAGTTTCGACTTTCAGGCAGTAAAACAATATGACTGTACTATTCCTTTTTGTTCTCCTGAGATAACGACTGTTCTTCTGTAAGAAGAAGAAATCGAAATCTCGAATAATGACAAGTTTCAAAAATGAGGAAGACACAATTTTTTTTGAAACTTTGATTAGTCATTTAGTGTCCGCACCTTCTTTAGTGAGAGTGCGTTTTTTTTATATAGCCCGCTTTTTGTGAGGAAGTCTTGGATCATGCTCACCTACCATCATCTAATTAGCATATTATACTATGGTTATTCTAGCCGTTGGATGATGATTGAGAGTAGTACAAATAAGGTGTAAGGCAGAGAGAGAATCATCATGATTGTAACTCATTTCTGAACTTCTTAATCTTAATCTTTCCATAGTGTTCCTCTGAAATTGCTTCTGAGTCTATCTTCTTCTTGCTTTTACCGTTTTGATAAAAAATCTTAATAATAATAACACTAATAATAATCTCTACAATAATAGGTCTGTATTATACACTAATTAGCATAATACTATGGTTAAGCAAACTGTAGACACAAATTTTGTATAGATCTGAATAAGACAACAAAATATGAGTTTTAACTGAATTTAATATTTATTAGAATTTACTTCAAGGATGTGGAAGACCTGATCTTCTGAAATATGGAAGACTTGATCTTACGGGATGTGGAAGACCTGGACTTCTGGCATTTTTTTAGACTATTATGAGGTGGGGGGTCATCCTCTATTTATAGTGGAGAGATGAGAGAGTCAGCTGGAATACACCTCTTGAAGGTGTGCCAATTCAGGACTCTCTCTATCTCTTAGAGTTCAATTGAGAGGTCATCACCTTTAATAATTATCTAACTAAGAAATAATTACCACTTAATAATTATCTAGAATATAAAAGATAATTATCATTTAATTCCCGTAATTAAGAATCATCACCGAGTTGTCCATCTCCAACGATGAGTCATAGTGGACACGTGGCGTCATTTAATTGGACACTCATTAATGACGTAACCTTGCTACGATTGGTCGGTCAAATATTCAACTCTGACTTTTCAACTCCTACGTGGCACATTTTAATTGGCTGATCATTTTTTGCCTCCTACACAAATATATTGATCAAAGAAGAACAATTAACGTGCAATGCCAATTACATACAACACCATTGGATTAAGTAAAGCAAGCGGCGGCGTATACGGTTCATGAGCACGAACAACAAATTACATAAACATGCAGCACAAATAACAAATACCCGCGTTAAGCCCAACAACAACAAACATCAAAACATGCGTCTTATTTAAAGATCATCAAAAATATTGTGAAACAATGTATAATTTGATTTGTTTCTAAAATCATTAATCCTTAATTTTTTTTTCATTTCCTTAAAACTAATTATTCTATTTCGATATTGTACTAGAAAATTTACTACTCATCATATTTTATTTACTACAAATGTAAAGTAGACACTTTCTAATTTGTCTGCATGTCCACCCGTTTACCTACGTCAGTTCACATTTTTATTGTTTATTAATTTAGGATATTGACTAAACGAGATATCAAAGGTCATTATTCTCTCCCTTATAATGGCTACCAAACCTTGGTAGCTATTGTAGAATTGGTGATATATAAAAGGTAGGAAAAGGAAATTTTCCTTACAGATTAAAAGTTAGGAATATCTTATGGACGTTTTAGCTTATATAAGTCGAGCCAATTCAGAAAGGCGACAATAATCCCACGTTGCTCCAGCATAGCAGTTTTTATTATAAAATTGTAGGGGAAAAAAAAAAGTACATCGTCGAAACTTACGTACGGACGATGGAGTACTTAGACGACAAAAACGTCTCTGATAAGGAGCCGATCATCATAGATCCTCCAAAGGAAAACGGACACATAATAACGTAAGTTTTCATCTTGAAATTTTTGTCTTTTGGGCAATTTAATGTTAGTGACAAAGGGGGTGTTTTTAGGGTTCCTCGTATAAAATTTAAAAGATGGTCTTAGGCGACAGTAGCGAATCTAGCCCCAAAAACTTGGGGTAGCCCTTCTAGTACAAATTAATTTTTTCAAATTTTTTTTCCTATTTTTTTGGAATTTTTTAGGCAATATTTTGACGTTTTCGGGGAATTTGGGGTAGCCGGGGCACCCCAGGCTACCCCCTAGATTCGCCCATGTTAGGCGACATAAACGCAATGCTTATACCATGGTGCACCTCCTCGCAATAGAGAAGTAGGGACCACACTTAAAATAACTTCATCTTGTCTCCCTCTCTTTCCCTCACTTACCACGTCCTCTTTTTCTTGCAGCTCACCACCAGTTCCTCACCGCCATATTGACATCGAAGGATTTGCTAAGTATGTCCTTTGGTCCTTTCTATATATAGACTCTTGTAATCACACTGTACAGCCCTTGATGATAGGCATAAAGGGGTGGATAATACATGTATGTCGACTTTTTTGTTTTTTTGATAATGTTGCCTCCTTGGTCCAACTTATTAAATTTTGGATGGGAACCTTAAAAAGTATACTAGCTTCAGAGATAATCATACTCCCATTTCTTTTGTGGAAGGGACGGGTGATATTTGTTGGAAAGAAAAGCATGACATTGTTTCAGCATTATCTTGATCTTTTGTTTCATATATGTTGCTGTCCGTTCCCAGTTTGTTGTTTCTTTAATTTGTTCCTCATTATTTCGTTATCTTGATAATTTTGTTTATTGTCCATTCTCTCCTCTGATCTTAGGGACGAGTACCCTCCTACCTGTGATTACGAGGGTCAAACTCGTAGAGCTGCCATGAGGGGTCTGGAATATTACAACGAGAGAAACAAGGTATGTTACATAAACTCCTCCAGTGGTTTCACTCTATCTGATGTTGTCATCACTTTACTACTTGTCCGTCACCTCTGACCAAATGAATATGAATTTGGTGTAATGTTAGGGCGCAGAATATGAGTATGTCAGTAACGTTACTAGCATTCCTGTTTACTTGGGCAACTGTTTCGGCATTCATGCCAACTTCTTTGCACGAAGGAGGTCCGAGAATGCCGATTCGGATGTACAACTCTTCTACGTGGAGGTGCGTAATTGGCCCCCATGTGTCAGTGAGTGTGTAATCTTGGAGCCTAAACCCTTTTCTCTCGGTAAGTTTTCCAACTATTGTTTGACATAAGCTTACAATAATTTCTGTTTTGTATTCTCGTCCCCCCAGAAACCGTAAATTGGCTAATCAATCGGTCGTTCTTTTTCCACGTTGTAGGTGAAACTCCCCCAAAGCCATTATATGGCAGTCAAATCTTCCATCCCGACGGGGTTATTTGTTGCTGTGGATATAATCCGAAATTCGATTTGGGTGAGGCCGTCTCATTGTCTCTGATGATTGACAATTATAAGAAGTCACAAGAAGCCATCAATGCCCTGGCAGCAGCAAAATGATGAGTTGTATGGATGTTGGTGTTGTAGTCTTTTAGTTCACTTTTGTCAAATTATCGTACGTGGTCAAGTGACTAATGGGTAATGTAATGTAAAAGGCTATACCGAGCAGTCTTTGTAATATATTCTAATGGTCTAAACCAGCACTTGTGTTGTCACATTCTACGTTAGCAGCATTTTCCGACATTTTAGATCTTTGTATTTGTAAGTTTATCAATGGCAAACACTCTTGTCATTCTGTTGGAGGCGTTGTATGCTAATACTACTAAGCAGCTCATTTTTCTCAGTAGTGAGTGAAAGCATGTTTGAAAACGGTGTCGTGCATTGCCGATAGTCTTCGGTTTCACTCGTATTCTACCTGGTTATTCTCACTATCTACTACGGTTTGCCTTCGAAGGTTTGCACTCCAAAAAATGCTACGAAATACCCAAACCTGCGTGAACACTAGTTGAGGCTAAACGAGTGTAGTTCTCGATGATCAAGTGACAAATATAGAATACACAAGAGCTGCTCACTCTCACTCTGTGATCATCTTATACGGAGTAATTCTTTCCTGTTACAATAGCAAATAAAGGCGGAGAATCTTATTTGAGTTGTATGTTTCATCCGTTCGGGAACTTTAACTGTTCATTCATTAAGATCCGTTTTATATATCGAGCTGTTTTTGTAATATACTCCCTCCGTCTGATGAGATCTTGGACTATTCTATTTTAGGCCGTTTCAGTCATTTCTTGGCCTTTCCGTATTGGGAGGGAGTTTTGCTTAATTAACTTCATATTAGGGGCTAAGATAATACTAAATACATCTAATTAAAATCCATCATCATTCTATTACCTCCCCTCCTAACCCCACAACCACCCATATCCCGACATCTCCCCACCGCACCTCCTCGTCCACCACCACATTGGCCGCCACCTGGGGTTACCGACGTCGACCAGTCGCATCCCCCCCCCCCCAAGATTGTCGTCGCCTCTCCATCTTTCTTCCACTTGACCCTCTTATGCGTTTTCTCTCTCCTCCCCTTCCCCCACCACTTATCCTCTATTTCATGGTCTAAATAGATAAGCATCCACGTTACTTGGGGGATTGGGGGATTGGCGATGTAGATCGACAGTCAGGAGGGGGGCGTGGTGGTCGGAGCAATCGGAGGGAGGAGAGAGAAAACGGGTGAGGGGTAGAAAAAGAGGGAGGGAGCAAATATGGGTATGAGGCGTCGGTTTTGGGGTTGACCCTACTGACCGCCGGTGCCGGTCAGCTACTCCGGCAGTGGTAGAGGTGGTCGCGGGGTCTAATGTGCGGCGGTAACAAGGTGGGCACGGGGTGGCTGTGGAGAGAGGATAATATTAAGTTGGAGGTTGTTTAAGGAGAGAATAATAGTAAGGTGGGCACGGGGTCCCTACTCCCCTCACTTATGTTTGTAATTAGTCCATTTTCCTTGGTTTATGTGCCGAAATGAAAGTCTAAGAACCCACTGGAACGGAGGGAGTACTAGTTTTATACCCGTGAAATCATGGGGTTGTTAAAAATTAATGATTTTGAATTTTGATTGTTCATTTACGTCGTAAATAGTTTCTTCTGTCTTTATCTGATCTCCTAGAAACGACCCCCCGCCCACATCATAATTTACTCCCCCAGTTCAGAGTCATTCAAATCAGATCAGATCAGATCATATCAATTCAGAAAGATGCAGTCCTATCAAACGGGGTCTTACTCCAATTTTCTATGATTTGCACATTTTGGACCTTTTTCGGCCAGAAAAGTGATTAATGATCTCGGTAGAAAGCTTAAGGCCGAAAAGATTGAAGATAAGGTATGATACTTATGAGTTACGACTATTCAGGAGGTATGACTATGGGTTACTTATGAATTCCTTTAATTTGTTTTCTTATCGATCACATACAACTGTTCAATTTAGCGGATTATGAGAGGGTGGAAACGTGCAGTGTTGGTGATTTGAGAGTGTGGAAACGAGCAGTGTTGGTGATTACGGTTCGGCTGCCTTCGAGAAAAAGGTTCACGAAAGTAGAAAATCATCTCCGGAGCAAGGCAACACGAAAGTAGAAAATCAACTCTGGAGCAAGGTTCACGAAAGTAGAAAATCATCACGAAAGTCGGAAACTTCTATCTACGCACAGTGCGCCGATGTTCAACGAAGTTTATGCCGGTGAAGGGGTTATTCATAGACAACCAATAACAAGAAACAACGGGGATTCGACTCTGGCGGCGTGCAAGCATGTTGTCTGCGTAGTGGGAACGACTGATGTATCTTACAATGGTAAAATTAAAAAGGCCTTCATTTACCTCGAGTCAGACAACCCAACAGAATTGGCCTACTATAGAACTGGTATTGCTGTGATTCTTACCACATGGTCACAATACCCTCATAGCACTTGGAGAGTATAATCTGATACCGAGGAGGAATTTTGGGTTTACACATGTAAATTAAAGCGTACTTTAATCAAATACAATACATTGGTTTTGGTATGTAATTATAATTAAAGCGTACATCTACGCACATGTAATATTTTGTGCGTACATTATCGTATTTTCACATTTTCCGTAACTATACGCATTTGCCTTTTTGTAAACTTACTCAAGTTTATTTTCATTAAACATTAGCCTTTTATAGGCCGCATATACAACACATCAACAATAACAAACCCTATTTGTCTTCTTTTCGATGAATACGCCACTGTGTATTCTCTTAAAACTTACTCTTGTGCATAATTTATGAGGTGAAAATGGCCAATTGGGCATCGATGATCCAAACAGCGCAACACCAATAAAGAAAAACAAATCTCCAATATCGATCCCTCTTTGACGATAAACAAGTGAAAAAAGAGCCACCCAGAATGCCGAGGTTCACAATCAAATGTACAAGTTATTTACAGCTTTATATTGCGAACTAGCTTTCTTCGTTTCTTACAATTTTGGGACAAGTTTATTATTTGTTGATCTATTTACAGCGCTAGCACAAGCCACAAATTAACTATTTACACGGAGTAATTACAATTGTAGCGACCTCATTCAGGGCGAAAGCTGACAAGATTTGAGAGAGCCGAGGACTGGAGCTTCTTAATCTCTGCTGCAGTCACCTTGCACGACTCCAATGTCAGTGAACGGAGGTTCTTTAGAGGCTTCAAGTGACGCAACCCATCATTTGTTACACGAGAATTCGAGACATTCAAAGACACTAACGCCGTCAACCCTGTACATACATACAAAGAAAAGAAGACATTACTGGATCACTTAATGCCACACGTATATCGAATCAGACCCTTGACTCCATGAGCAAAGTTATATATAACCAACAGACAGAAGTTCAGACTTCAGCGAGAGACAATCTACACGACTAAGTTTTCCAGAGAAAAAAAAAAAGCCACTTCTGTAAGAAAAGCTGCTACTCCTCTCTTAGCTTTCATATAGCACAAATGCATATTTTAGCTACATAAAAAATTAGTTCAGGTGCGATGTCTGGTTATGTGATGACATACTCGAAAGCATAATGAATGAAGAAGACAAAAAGAGATTCATTCTCAGTACAGTCAGCTAGTTAAGACATACCAGAAACCAATTCAAGACTCTTGTCCGTAAGGTTGCAGTTTTGAGACAGATTGAGAAGCGTCAAAGATGATAAATCTTTCATGTTCTTAACACCAGCATCTGTTATACCCCCACCGCATATTTCCAATGACTGAAGGTTCTTGAAGCCTGCACCAGCAGCGCAAAACAAAGAAACATATAAGCACCTCAAAGCCGCACATAACTGTGTACAATATGACCACTAGAAGCAACTTTCTTTCAGGTAAAAAAGTACTATCATGCTAACTTGACTTCGTCAGGACCACCCTTATTCTTAGTAATGGCACATTTACTAAGACAAACGCTAAGTCACGAAAGGGGAACATGCCAAAGCTGCAATAAGCCCTGCTGATTCTTACTGAGCTTCTAACATATAAAATCTGCTCTTCCAACGAGTACTGCTTTACTCAAGCTGTTGGAAGCTTTCGTACATACAGAATAATTAACATCAGCAGCACCATGAGATCATTAAAAGTAACATTCTGCATCGACCAAATCACCAAACAAAACCCAAATACCTAAATGATGGCCTCAAAACAAGACCATTGACAAGAGAGGATGGAGCCCAAAAGGTCCTTGAGGAGAAGTCCCAGCAAAGCACTTGAAGTGCACTATTTCTACTATAGTTCCGCATTAAATCCACACGCCAGTTACAACTCAGATCTCTAGAAGTAAACCCAGTAATATTGTTCACACAAAAGAAGTAAACACACGGGCCACAGCTACAAAGTCAGTCTTTCAAAGGCATGGTAAGTAGACAATGCATCCTAGCCGCAAACAGTATCAGAAAACAACACAAAAACTGATAAAAGGCTTCTATTAGTCTGACTTATGTAACAATCAGACCTTATTATCACCTACCACTCCATCCCAAATTATACTTTCCATGACCTTTGAATATGAGAGACGATTTCAAATTCCATGTGAAGTTTAACGGAGTGGTATATCCTAATATATGGTAGCCTACTCTAGTCATCAACTTGTCTGCCCCGGCAAGCCCCCACCTCTAGACCCGGCTTTCACTAGTTTTAGCCATTTACGATATTTGAAGCAGATGGTGGGTGTTTCCTGGTCTGGCTCAAGCCCCAAAAAGCAAAATAGAAGTCCGACACCGAAAATTCTGCTGTGGTTACAGCCAGCAATCAGCATAACCAAAAGAAAAGACACAGAAATAACGCTCTAAAAGCAATATTTTCAACATATCAAATAGCAAAGAGAAGTATAACTATACCAGTTGGTTGAGACACAGACCTGACAGACCTAAACACAGCAGCACGCTTTACATCATTTGCAATATATTTTCATCCCACCACCAAATTTTAGCAAGTAAAAGCAGCAAGGAATAGTATGTGGACTTACATCGCAGGAATTGAGTTCCTGAGTCTGATATTCGTGCCCCAAAAAGATCTAAATGAGCCAACCCAGTAAGACCTGCCACACATCAAAAAGAGACTTGAAACAGATAGCACTTTGTAAAGCATACATTTCATTCAAAATTAAGGAGAAACAAGGAAGAAGAATAAAGGCCCATAAATCGAAAAATCTGTCTGGAACCACAATACAGAAGTGAAGAACTATG
Source organism: Spergularia bocconei (assembly GCA_963457585.1). Classification (NCBI taxonomy): domain Eukaryota; kingdom Viridiplantae; phylum Streptophyta; class Magnoliopsida; order Caryophyllales; family Caryophyllaceae; genus Spergularia; species Spergularia bocconei. Next base: position 343,574 of record OY734944.1, on the reverse strand, counting down.
CTTACTTGTCAAAGCCGCTAGGCCGACATCAGTAATTTGGCGAGCATCAAGATTAAGGGACTTCAGAGATGTTAAACCAGACAGCTTCTTTAACCCAGCATCAGTGACCACGGTAAATGATAAATTTATGCTCTCAAGGTTAATCAATCCTGGTAAATGAAGCCAAAATAAGAAAATGTAGGGAAGGAAGTTGACCTGATATCGACATACTGAGCTCCAGAATAATATAGACACAAACTTTGCATGCGACATTCTATTTCTCAGAAAACAAGAACTGAGATTCTGACGATGGGCAGGCATTACTCCTTCAGATATAAATCTTTTGAATGAAGCTACACACTCTATCCAAGATATGTTTAAGAGACCATCCAGCAAATTGTTTTTTTTTTTTTTCTTTCAAAAAAATACTCATCTGACACTTAAAAAAAGGTCATAACACACATTGAAAAAAAGAGTTTGGCAAAACATGAGAGCGATCCCATACCAGATAGATGTCTAAGACCGGTGCTTCCAACTTCAGTATCAGATAACTCCAAATTTTTCAAGTTAATCAGTCCTATGCCAAATTTGCAAAAACATTGTCATACACTTGTCAGAACATAAACAAAGATGCAACAAATTTGTCATTCACAGTTGCCACATGCACATTCTCAAGGGGAATGTCATGTCAGCCCAAAGAACAATCACATGAAGATGAGAGATCAAATGGTGCATGTAAAAGATAGGATATGTATGCAGTGTTAGATAAATCAAATGGTGCATGATTGTAATGTAAGATAGGATATGTATGCAGTGTTAGATAAATCAATGGACAGACTTGTTTGACATGTTCATAAATAGTAAAAGATGAAAGGCACTTTTTAGCTTAGGGACGGCAAATGAAAACTACACGAAAGAATGGAGGAGAAGGAGGAATCCAAACCTGACAGGTTAGCTAGTCCTTCATCACCGATCCCACAAGAATCTAGGTTCAGTGTCTCCAAATTTGTTAAACCTGAATTACACACAAAGAGAAACACTAAGCATCACAATTTTAAGTTCCAATCACCATGTCAAAAAGTTTTAAAAAATCTAATAGTAGCATAACTAGTTGCAGGTGCATATTATTATAAGTTCTAGAATTCATGAATAGAAGATGCAAGTGAAGCTAGTAAGCGCAAAGATGCTAAATGGGCTGATTGGTTATCTAGCAGAATGTACAATGCTCTAGTAAATGGAGATGAACAGATGAAGCTTAAAGTGAGAAGCAATAGAACCTTTGAGATGCGCCAAACATGCATCTGTTACGTTGTTGAATGCTAGATTCAGCACCTTCAAATTTTTAAGCTCTGTGAGAAGGCAACATGGAATTAAGTTCAGAAGCCAAAATTAAAGCTTAACGCCATTGTGACTCATAGAAAGCAGAAAGACACTTACTGGCAAGCTTATCACACCCATGATCAGTTAGGCCACATCTGCTAAGGTTCAGGTATGACAGAGCCACAAGAGCTGCACAACACAAAACAGTTTAATCATAATCTATATAATCATGGTAATTTTCGCGGCTCAGGGTGCGGGGGCCCAGCTTGTTTCGCGGCTCCCTACCAACTTCTTGTAATTTTCTTATTTATTAGATACTAAGATCATAATCATGGTAATAGTTTTTGTGACAGAATCTGGGTGAATCATCAATAGCTAAGCTAATATGCCATAAATTCCCCTTTCCATTTCATCATTGTTTGTGACAGTTAACACTGTGACTATATTTGGGTGAAACCGTCATTAGCTAAGCTCATATGCCAGAAATTCCCCTTTCCATTTCATTACTGTCCAGAAGTCAATGTGACAGACCATTCAGATGCCATTCAAGAACTGCAATTCAGGGCCTCTTAACCTCTACATATCCTACTAGAAACTGATTATATATGAAAATGATCAAGCTCGTATAGTCCACCATAGAAGAGGCAATTGTATAAATAGAAACACCAGTCAAATGGTCTAAAGTAAAATCCTACCTCAACATAAGCTATTATTAATAAAGGCATATTATGAGAATCAAATTATTAAGTCAAATCCTCACTCCTATCCAGACTAAACAAGAGCTTGCAATTCCACAATTTTATTGACAAAGGGATCTCAGAAAGACTATATTTTACAAGAAACAGAATACAAAGGTTTCTTTTGATGTCCATGGATCTCTAGCTAGCTCTCTTAAGCAAGAAAGAAAAACATTGAGAAGTAACCTGATATTGAATCCAAACACGCAGCAGTGAGCTGGCAGCCTTCCAGGTTGAGCAAAATAAGATTATGCAATCCTGTCAATAACAGTCATCAGTTGCTAAGTATCAACTGAAGAAGAGTACTTGCACAAAATGCCTGGCAACATTTGGAAGTTCCACTAACAAATCAAGTACGTAAGATGTGGCACAAAAAGTCTATAAAGCAGCATGAACCTCTGAAGTCTGAACAGGCTACTATCATAGACTCATAGAGTCATGGTAGCATTGCATGGACAAATCTTAGAAACCTAGAAAACAATTGCATCACAGGATAAGACATCAAGATTCTCCGGACAGATACAGCCCCAAAAATGTATCTTTCTGAAGGACAGACTATGCTAATAAAAGGTGAAACCTGACACCTCAAGCCGCAACAATACTAATAAGATGGCTTGTCCCTGAAACAAATACGTCACCTTCTTTCTTTAATGACGCTATTACATGAAAGGCAAAAGGAACAGTATTATCATGACCTATCTACAAGCATTTGCCAATGTTTACCGAAAATTTGACTGAAATTAGCTATTTAATATGATTAGCTTATGCGCATTGACAAAAATACAGCTACTTATATATATAAAAAAACAGGAGAGACAGAAGGGAGAACAGTACGGTGGATGTGGAATTGGAGATACTATACCTTTTAAATAAGCAACTCCAGCATCCGTAATGCTGCTGCACGAAACTTGCAGCTCCCTCAGGCTTGTCAGTTCTGCAACACCAAGATAAAGAGAAAAACATCAGTTTTACATAAGAATCAAGTTGACTTTCCCCATCGGCATTAATACAGTGACAAACTCCTGCAAAAACGTTTTCTTAGGCTGATGGCTATGTTTCAGTAACTCAAGGTCAAGTGCCACACAATGACATGAGTGTTGATGCAAAAGTGCACTTGTTCCAGAAAATTTGCAAACATTTTACGTCCAATGCTCACACTCATGTACAAATGCCTAAACTTTAATTCAACGAATGAGCAGCTGATCTTACAAGCAACAGAAAATGAGAGGGGCAGCAAACACCGTTACCTGAAAACGCCTTCAAATCCGAGTCTGTAATGCATTTACAATACCGAATATTGAGAGTCTTCAGTTTCTTGAGGCCTACAAATTGAATACATGAGAACTCAGATCCATTGTGAAACATCAGAACAAAATGCACACAGCATAAAAGACACTTAACCCGGGTCCCAGAACAATTGCACATGGCATAACAAAAAGTATGCCAAACAATTACCTCTCAGATGAACAAAACCACCATGGACCCCAGAACATCTCTCAAGATCCAATTCCTTTAAGTTGACTAAGCCAGAGAGAGCACGCATTCCTTCAGCAGTTAAGGCATAACTTCTTCTGAAATTTAAGGAAGAAAGGTCCGAAAGCCCTGTGGAACAGTACTTCATCAGCTCCAAAACAAGTAACTACCTTCTTCTCCCCAACAGACAAACTAAAATGTAAAATGATTATATCCTTGAACTTGGTTCAACCAACAGACTAGGAAATACTAAAAGAGTAAAAGTTCATTGCATCGGGTATCATTTGTTTTCACAAACAACATATCTTCCTAACCAATATGACATGTTCTTTATGGGTGAATTTCCAATTCCATATATTGCACATGAATTACTGCAATATCGCCCCTTCATTGTCATAAAGATTATCAATCACAAATTCAGCACATCAGCGGGTGGGCACTTAACTAGAAACTAGGCTAACATTTGGTCTTTAACTGGCATCACAGTTCCCCAGGCCGGCATCATTGCTACAGAGACTTAGAGCATGGGTATCACAAACACGTTTTACTACTCGCATTCCCCTATTTTTGCCTGTCTGTTACATTAAAATCCAAATACCGCACTCCTGTGCAACCAGCCAGCCAGCCAACTCATAGAACAAAAGAAGAGAGAACAAATATCAAAAGCAAACCACAGATAATGGCAGTCATAACTCATATCTGAGCAAATGATGGATCTCCTTATTCATTCTAACGAAGTGCATACAACTTGAATATAGAGGTTCAAAAAGTTCTTCAAGGAACTAATAAGTAACAAACAATACCAGCTATATGTCGAAGGCCACGGTCTGATATATGGTCACAGTAGTTAAGAGTCAAGGCTTGGAGACTAGAGCAACATTTCAGAAGAGCGAGCCCAGAATCCGTCACGTCAGAACCGGAAAGATCAACAGAAAGTAAAGAAGATCCTTGAGAAGAGATGACATCAACCCAACTATCGTCAACCCCAGGATAATCTCCCAGACAGATATCCTGGTAATTACAAAAGAAAGCCAGTTAACTCAGAGTCATGGTTACATATCATGGTATCAAACTTCTTTAACAAAATTACCTGGAGAGCACAGTCACGGAAAGCTTCCAGAGAACTATCACTGAGCGAATGCGAGCAAACTAAATCATCAAATATTTGTTGACTTATATCCCTCGGGAGCACGGAGAAAGAGCTATATTTATCGATATCCTATTACATATACAAAAGAAGCACCATTAAGTGAAAAGGAAGACCACACCAGAAAACAGAAAGTAAGAGCAGGATTTTTCTTTAAAAAACGTATTACCTGACGAAGTTTATGAATGCACAGTTGCATGAGGGACGGGCAACTCCCTGCATCTGGCTGAAGACCAGAGGCCGTCCTAAAATAGGGAGTTCCCAATAACCATTTTGAGCTCCCATTTTTGCAGTATCTTCTGTTCACGCCTATGCGCACACCATCTTCATTGACCTGGTTTCCCCTCTTCCTCGAACAAACACCACCCATTCCAGCAGCCCAAGCCTAAGATTCTTCAAAAGCAACCAACCAGTCCTTGGAAGAACACTCAGGACTCATATCAACACTGTCTTGAGCTCTTCTTTCACCTTGTCACAAAGCTTAAACCAACCAAAGTTCAGACATTTCTCACACTGCGACACAATTTTCTAGGCCACATAGCTTATCAATCACCGAAGGGGAGCCTTGGCACACCGGTAAAGGTGTTGCCGTGTGATCGATAGGTCACGGGTTCAAGTCCTGGGAGCAGCCTCTTGTCAAATAAATTGACAAGGGAAGGCTTGCCCTCATTACACCCTTGTGGTGGGACCCTTCCCCGGACCCTCGCTTGTCGGGGACGCCAATGTGCGCCGGGCTGCCCTTTTATAGCTTATCAATCACCCATCACATGCTCAGCCGATCACACATATAAGTTCTATATGACAAATTACACAACACAAGATTTCCAATTCATAAAGAACAACCTGTATTCCAAAATATCACTTGCTAATATTAAGTAGAACAACAAGCAGGCCAGGAATCAAATTGAACAATCTTATTTCATCTTCATTTTCAAAAAACAAAAAACGACATAGCAATTCGAAACACTTTTTAACCATCTCAATCAACAATTCTCATTTGAAAGTAAAAAAGATGACTTCTTTTTTACCCTAACACAGTTCCATCACAATTCACAAACCTTCATGTCATAAAACACAGTAAAAAAAAAGGTGACTTCTTTTTTACGCCTAATCAATTTCCCTAAGTTCATAAACTTGCTTAATTACCAACGCAACAACTATAATCACTCCAAATTTAAAAAGAGGGCAACTTTTTACCCCGATGATGATGATCAAAATAAACACAAACCCAGAAATTAATCATAAAAAAGGTGTAATCTTTCTTCAAATTTCTCATCATTTTCAACAGAAAAATCATGAAATTCAACAACTTTAGATGAATTAAGAAATAAATTACCAGCAATCACAATAATAATAATTACAGTAAAAAAAGAAAGTGAAAATCTTACAGTGAGGGGATGAAGTGTGTGTTGAGTTATGAAGAGAGTCGTGAAGAGGAAGTTTTAGGAGAGAGAATTAGATGAAACACTCAGATGATGATTATGATGATGACACGAAAGAAGAAAAATGGAGGAGAAGAGTTGAGTTGAGTTGAGTTAAAAGCTGGTGAATCCGAGCCTAGAAGCCGAAGCTACCGATTTGTGACACGTGACAAAGTGGGGAGGTTCGGGTTGTAGCGTTTTGGATAAGGGAGGAATAGTGGGGACAGTGGTGGGTCATGGTGTTTGTACGGCAGGATATTTTGTGAAATTATTTTTTAATGTGAAATTACAAAAAGCGGGAAAAATGGGAGTGGACGGGGTTTTGGTCGTTGGGGTTTCGGCTTGCGAGTTGCGAACACAATTGGGAGTACTTGTTGTCGTCTATGATACGTTTGGTTCAGAGTTAAATCGAGTAAGATCGTGAAAGGTTTTTGATAATTTTTTAATATGAATATAAGATCACTCTTGTTTTTTGAGACATGAAATTTGAATTACTAGTTGTTTATCATTCGGTTAGTTTAGATTCGAGTTGATTGAGATTGTTAGGGTTCGAAAGTAAATTCTAATGATATCTTAATATTGTTGCATTCTAAGGAACGATAATCTAACATTTCTAATTAAGCCAAGTCGATTGAGTGTCATTGATCTTAGTTAGGTGTTGATTTGGGTAAACAAAGTTTCGGGTTTTGACTCGCGGATTATGGGACATGTAATGGTAGCACTTTAGTATCAACACAATCATTGAAATTGTAGAAAACGTTTACTCTTGCGATTATTATACATCCTTGTAGGTCCATTGACCCCTTCCTTTAAATTTGTATTGTCACTGATATATTGGTTCGTTTTCAAAGTGGTTCACTGAAAGAATCAATCGGTAGCGTAACTTTATAGCAACTCCTTCCGAAGCAAAACCGTCATCATTTGGCTACTTGGATTAAACGACCTGTAATTCTACGTATCATTCAAGTACACTGATTTCTCCACTTTTTACCAACCAAACCACGCTTTGATATAAACCGCAGTGTAACAGACGGGGGCATTTTGGTCATTTCAGCCCTAAAAGTTCTAACTAACTCCAACTACCAGCTGACGTGGCCTCGAGTCAGTTGCAGATTCGCAAAGGTCGTTACAATGTTTTCAACATCTGCAATTCTATCACCCGAAGGCTGAAGCTTTGATACTGCTCACATACCACCAACACGGGTAAAAGTTCATTTAACAAAGGTGTAAAACTTGAGAAAAGAGAAGGAAAAAATGGACGACAGTGACATTTCTTACCAAAGAACAACAATTTACAGCTTACAAGATACGTCAATGACGTGTGTTTACAATAATGTACACAAAGTATATAATTTTAACTAAGTATTACAAAGCTGCAACAGATCGTGTACTGCTTCTTCCTAGACCCAAACCCAGGCCTAAAGGAGCATCATTTGTTCTTCCGTGATTATGTTGATGGTTACAACATGCATTTGCATGCCCGGCTTTGGCGTTTTGGGTATCGACATCTACACTGATATGATGACCATTGCCGTTAGTCTGATGAGAATGAACTAAACCATTTTGCGTGCTGCAGTTGCTTCCAATAGGTACCATGCCTATCCCTTCGTCGTTTACTGATTCTTCAATACACTCTACATCTTCATTGTAGCCGCTAATCAAAAAATCTGAACAGTTCTTGCGTGCCCCATGGTCAAAAGGATTTCTAAACCGACCACCAGGACCTTTCAAATAGCTGTAACGCATTGCATTTGCCATCTCATTTGTAGTGATATTGCGGGATATCTGCAAGAGGAAAGATATGTGATGCATAAACCCACTGCAAAAATACCTGAATGCATGATTGCAGGCCCACCCAAAAGAGAATTACCCCCACTAGTCGTGAATAGGTGCATGACCAAGTAAACACGTGCAGTAGAGCAACGTCCAGACATCAAAACTATTGAACAAGCGTATCAAACATTATAGCATAGGGCAACACAATGACATGCATAATTCCAGCTTTGTTAAGACCTTGGTTCGAATATCATCCCATGTATGTGAAGGTCCCCTTACTAGAGATAAATAACCTATCTTAACAAAAAGGACGAGTGCCCAATCAAGAACTAGACCCCATGGTCAGATATCAACAACTAGACACAATTCAGAGGGCCGCCTGGCCTTAAATATACATCAAGCACCCGACAGTAGAATCAGCTTATCAACAAATAGTGACCTACGATCCCTCCCCCCAAAAAGATTATCTGCATAATGCTGAACCTAGCTCCTTTGAGACATATCCTTTAACTGTACAGCCATCAGTCAAGCAGCTTTTGCCAAATTCATTTAAGGGGGAAAAACAGGAGTTCTGTGTGGCAGAAATAGATGAAACCATACCTGGGAAGCTTGGACAACCGTTAAGACTGCCACTCCGAAAAAGATAAAAAAGATGGCAACCAAAAATGCTATAGCACCAGCATGATGAGTACCAGCATGGTTTAGCCATGCTCCAAAAGAAGACGGGGCCATTGGATCAGTGAGAACTCCTGAATTGCATAGTAAATCAATCAGATCATTAGCCAACATCCAGAGAAAATAATTACGCCAATAACTCCACCCCATCCCCCAGCCTCAAAAGCAGGAAAAGAAATTAAAACCTGGATACTAGAGAGCAATAGCAACATACTTGTAAGAGTAACTAAACCAGTAATTAGCATAGCAGCAACTTCCAGCACAAGAAACATGAAAAAGTCCCATTTGTTCCTCTGTATCAAGAAAGCAGATTATCAGTACAACTTACAAACAGCTAAAATAAGGTGTAACAAAAGAATTACAAAAAAATGATAGAAAAAATAACCATAAATGTTTCATCACAAGAAGACAGATAAATTAACGCAAACATCTAGAATATTCCAAGTGGCAAGAAATGCCGGGAACTCTTCCAAACAATGAGTTTTCCACTTCATAAGCAATTCTGCCATATGATCAGGTTTCAAATCAGTAGTCTAAAGAACTTGTTAAAGGCCATATAAGGTGGGCTACAGGAAGCCCTTTCTCTCCTTATTCTTTCTTTTACTGGAACCTGATTCTCTGGTAGACAGTAGCTCTTGGTCCCTCTCATGGTAATTAATTAGCTAACCAGCCTCTCCATTAGGGCCTTTTCATTAGAAGTTCCGCATGACCAACATCATGAAAATGGGAAAGAGAAGCTACTTTACCTTGCCTATACAATTTGAAACCCAAGGGCAGTGGTGATCAAATTGCTCGACACAACGATCACATGTGGAACAATGCTTTGCACGAAGAGGTCTCACAATCTAAGGACACAGAAGTAAAAGAAACAGGATCAGAGATGATAATTGATACATAGATAACTGGGAAACAAAATCAGAGTTTTTGTAGTTTTGCGTCCAAGGAGCCCTTTGACCTCTGAATTTGCTTTTTCGCTTTCATAAAATAAAAAAAAATAAAAAAAAAAAAAAAAAAACTTTTTCTTTACAAAAAAATAATAAAAAAGAGGAAAAAAAAAAAAACACACACAAGAATAATACTCCCTCCGTTCCACTTGATTCTTTACACATTTTCTGGGCACAAGAACCAAGGGATGGAGAGAGTGGGTAATTAATTAACCAAACAACATACTAATTAGTCCACCCTCTCATCTCCCTTCACCACCTACGTCCACCACAAGCCCCACCCCCACCCCCACCGGCCACCGTCAATCCTTTCGTTCGACCGCCCTAACTCCTTGCCAATACCTCGCCGGCCTCCCTCTCCCCTCCTCCTCCAACCATCGGCTCCTCTTTTCTCCTCTCGATCTAGTTTTCTCTAATCACAACTCACCGCGTGTCGTCGCCGATCTCCTTCGATGTTATCCCTCGCCGGCGATCTCTCTCCTCTCCATTCAACCCTCTTCTCCACCATCGACACTGATAACTATGCCCAAATGTGGTGGTGAAAGGAGAGGGAAAACATCGAGGGGAAGCGAAACAGGCGCGGGGGAGGGAATGGGTTGTCGGGGGTGAGGTCGATGATGTCACGCGTCTCAGGTTGAGTCGTCGGAGCCCGGTTAGGTGGTTGAGCGCCGCATCGCGGGGTGGCAGGGGTGGATCTCCGGTAGGTAGGTGGGGAGTTTAAGGGAGAGAGTTAGTTTGTAATTTATTAAATCGGGTAGTTTAAAGTATATGTTAGTGGGTTATTAGATGGGTTAAACATTGTCTTAAGAAAAAAGTAAGGGTAAATTAGTCAATATTTGGCCCAAAACACATACAAAAATGAAACTGTAAAGAATCAAATGAAACAAGCGAAATAAGCCTAAGTGTAAAGAATCATAAGGAACGGAGGGAGTATATACCTTGCATGTAATACAGAGTTGAGACCAGTTTCCAGCCAGCAGAGCCGGATTGTCAATCTCAATCTTCAAAAGAGGTTCCTGCAGAAAGGGGACAATATTCTGTCAACTTACTGTAGAAATAACACATGAGCAACCTGAAATGCATTTCTAGAAGGGAAAGTGCAATCACTGATCTTACATCATCCTTCATATTTTGAGCATCGTGAACATTCATCCTTATAAAACCCGGATCTTTTCTGAAAAGTAAAAATATAAAAAACCAAAAGAAGAATGAACACAGCAAATCAAGAAAGTCCAAAAAATACACACAAGTCTCCTATATATTCTTCAAGATCAGTGGTAGGGCTCCATAAATTACCTGCTGCACCTGTAGAACATAACAAGTCCTCCAGAAGCTAGGAAAACACCTAACCATGCAAAAAGCCCAAAGCCCACTGACAGCACCGGAAGCTCTGGACCTATAGATGACATCGAGAGTACACAAATGTCAATGCCCATATCAGAGACAATAATATCTCTGCTAAGATGAGGATAAATACCCAAGATGACTGAATGTGTGTATAGCACAAGTAGCAGTAAAATCATAAACCACAGCACAGGAGCTAGCCCCAATTTTGAAAGCTTTCCAAGTCGGCTATTTGCATCCCAACGTTTGTCAAGTAACCTTCGAGCGTTTCCCTGCATAATCAAATGTATAAGGGAGATTAATTTAGTACGGTATCCTACATATATATGAAACAGCATCACATCAACATCACCCCAGTGCCTCAAAGGCTACAGCCTATGCACAAAAAAGTTTCACAGAGAAGTTGCAAAATTCATAAACAACATACTGACAAATCAAAATATAGAACACCTACAAGGAAAAAAGCAACTTGTCTATGGTTCTTATCCGCCGCCAATTGTGCAGGAGTAAGGCCAGTGTTATCCGTCACAACCAAGTCTTCTTTCTTTCCAGCCTGTACCAAAACAGTACAGGCCTCCAAGTTCCCCCGAATGGCAGCCCAATGGAGGGGTGTACAACCTAACATCACTCAAGATAATTAAACACTTGTCCCAGAATCTAGAAAACTTGATTAAAAGCAGTATATACATGACCGATTCAATTCACCATCATTACCTTCTTTATCTTTTTTTAGATTAAAAAAATTGTATTAATAATTAAGAGCAAGATACAGGAGTAGAGGGCAAGGAATTCTCCAGAAAGCTTAATAGTAAACTACAGGATTCCCAAATTACGTTGGAGAATCGTGATCATTACCTTCTTTATCTTGACGTCCTCGATATGCATCCAAAAATAAAAGAAGACGGATACAATCAGCAAAGCCTTTGTATGCTGCCCTACAGTTTTACAAATCTTCAAATAAGCACAACAGCTAAGGAAGGAACCGCACACACCATTTATTTAAGAAACTGATCACATCCACTGGGTTCAAGCCTTACGATCTACCACTTTACAAAGAAGAAATACAGATGATACCTTTCTCCATTACTTTGCCTTTGAGTTCAGATGAGTTACACGTACTTTTCATGCACACAAATTTGAAATTTTCAACCATAGAGTTCCAGGCGAAATATATGTACGAGCTTAAACATTTTATCAACAAAGCACTGGGGTGAGGGTTAATTTTAGGTGCTCATGATGCAAATCTAGACAGAGAGATGCAAGATAGCATCACCAAGCAAATGGTAAGAACAAAGCCAATCCAATTTAATGACACTTAAGCTTAAGTAGTTCCAATCAAGTTCAGTTGTTATCATACTTATCAAAGCCTGAAATCAAGTAGTAACAGTTACAACTACATCCTATGTAGAAGGGAGTAGAGCAAACACAGCATGTAATACGTTAAACTAGAAAGTTAGAATCAAGATGCAATGCGTCTAATCATACCAGTGATAGTGTCGCATTTGTGTGTCTCAGTGAGTGGGTGGGCATAAACATAAGTACATACTACATACAAAGAGATTTTAACAGATGCAATGCATCTAATCATACCAGTGCAAGGGGCTTCTCCCATCATTGTCAGGAACATCTGGATCAGCATTCCATTTCATGACCACGTGATAGAGGAAAGCTGTCTGGCCATATTGGGCAGCAACATGTGTTGTCTGCAATTGGTTAAAGGTCGTTACAATTCCAGCCATGAGGCATGAAACAACGATAATTGGATCATATTGCTTCTCATAATGAGAAAATGTGAACACATCACCCCAAAAAAATAGATCAATGTGCTTCTGCTACCGAAAACAAATAACATATCCAGCACTAAGCCTACACGAATGTGCATACTTTAGCATTGACCTTGTCACCCCATGAGACCAATACAGCTAACATGATGATTAATAATGAATGCCACATTTAAGAGATTCAGTATTCTACACTGAGTGATTTTTTTTTTTTTTTTTTTTGAAGGGAGTGTGATGTTTACAAGCATATCTATTTTGTCCTAACAGGATCACTACTTTCAGATTACCATCAGCACATCTTAGTTTAAAATAACGAGTGTCAGGCAGGAGTGAAAACCCCACACTGAGCTGGAGGTGCATAGATTCCTTGAACCGCACCAAGGTCCAGTAAGGCATTGATAGTGAGGAGCAGTGAGGCGTATCCGAGGCATATAACTATGCAATTTCCATATTTTTCTTCTATTTGTTCTCTTCTATCTTATCCTTTGCCCCTTAATCCCTAGCGTTTACTTCTTAAGATGATGCCCCTCTTTAAACACCTAAAAAGAGCACATATTTGCAAAAAAAAAAAAAAAAAAAAAAAAAAAAAAAAAAAAAAAACTTTCTTATTTGACATACAGAAATTTGTTTGCAAAAAAAGTCCGCCTCGCTTGCATGAGGCACATGCCTTCCCCTAGTTGCCACTGGCCCTCGTTGCCCCAGTATGCCAAACAGCTTATTAAACTAAGTTGCCACAGGACTGATATCGAGTCAAATAAATACCCCATACCCACCAGTCCACCTTTAACAGATGTTACTGAACAATTTAAAATGCATGAGAGGACCAGGACACTTCCAAACTAAAGACTTAGAAAAGCGAGAAAGCCTTTGAACAAGGGTAATTGAATTAGTAGGTCCCCTGAAAGGTTGTCTGGTCATACGATTATGGTCATCTACGGTCCATAGACATGAATAAAATTGTGACTCTAGAGACAAGTAGTGATTTTTTATTATATTCAGGTTTTGTGAAAGTCCTTCTGTTAAGTCGTTTTTTGTAGACTAAAGAACTCGACTTTGTATCTTACAAACCTAAAACAAGTTTTTGTACATTGGAAAACCCATGAAAGCAGCCATGGCGTTCATCACAAACTACAATTCTCGATTACTGCCAGCAAGCAGCAAGAATAACTAGAAGAGGGCAGATAGGAAACTTCAACGGATCCTCAACACCACAAAGAAATTGTGAAGTCAAAGAAGCAGAAGTAGCATAAGAATGGCAGGAAGCAAATATGGTAAAGCCTAAGAATCACATGAAGCAACTACAGTAAGAACCTTCTATATTTTAACGAATACACTCAGAAGGTTACCTTCTTATAGGTAATATTACATAAAATGGTAGTAAAATGTTGGTCAAACATGACATGATAAGACCACATACATCAGACAAGGCCTATTTTTAAGAGACGGGGAGAACCACTCACCATTTCCTTCCTGAGTACTCATAAACTTGTTACATGAGCTTCAAAACACTAAAATAGTTTCACCCAATAAAACTAGGGTATACTGGGTAGTCTCAAGTACAGTCCATGTTACATTAGCTTAATCATTAGGTTCACAACCTAGAACTTTAATGCTATAGACAAGTTTTTTCAGAATTTACAACAGATATGAAGACCAACCTGATAGCCGTACATATCAGCGGCATTGACCCGAGCACCCTCTTGCAGAAGAAGCTCAGAAACCTGGATTGCACCCCGAACAGCACTCCAATGCAAAGCTGTTTGCCCAGTGTGATCAGCTGCGTGTACATCTCCACCATGCTAAATATTAAAAAGGGAAAAATGAAGGAAAAGGTTAACTGCCATGGGTCATCAGTCATCACTAAAAGTCGCTAAAACAATATAGAAACAAAGTTGCCTCATGTTGATGTACAAAGTTAACAAATGCACAGCTCAGGTCAACAAATTCCAACGTGACTATACACATTCAAACTTCAAAGCACGCCATACAGAAAATCCAACAAAAGCGATATCAATTCCACCAAAATGCATTGTACAATAAATCTACATTCGGCTCACTGTTGATGCCCAACCGTCTCGAGATATAAAGTTAGTCCCCGTCCCCTTACACATGGAAACACACAAACATGTCAATGCCAACCGTCTTGCAACACCAGACGAGGTCTTAACTATCATATGGGGAAGTCAACCAACTTTACACAAAATGCGCCCAACACCTTGGAAATCGATTCTCTATATAGACAGCATCAAATAAACTCGCCAAATGTCCGTCTCAAAGCTTTAACCACTATGAGCTCAAATACAGATATTCATAGAGAATAGAGCAAGCAACAGTATAACCTAACCCCCCACACAACATACTAGAATGCACCCTCATCAATTCAACCAAAATAAAAGCTTATCTCAGCTGCTTCATACAGCTGCACCCCACAGGTTCTCTAATAACAAAGGCCTAAAATTACCAATGAATACAACGATTGTCACAACCAAGGGCTTCTGTAGAATGGAGCCAAGTATTATAGTAGAGTGTAAAAGAAAGGAAAAAAAAGTCGATAGTCGTGGTCGTGGAGGGACAATGAAAAGGGTGACTAAGGCCATGGGGTATCTATTACCCTAATGCCCTATCTCCATTACCAAAGTAACGATTTTGCTCAATTATTATAACAGTGTTTATCTTTTCTCCATTACCAAAGTAACAATTTTGCTCAATTATTATACCAGTGTTTATCTTTTCTCCATTACCAAAGTAACAATTTTGCTCATCCTAGCCAGCTCTATAAATTAAACCCAAGGTAAACAGCTCAAAAACACGCCCTCAAATCGACACAGTACTACAACTTCCACCACATCTTATCCAAACAATATCGACATACAAGCTTACAACGATCCGACGCCATACAAACTACAACTCACCAGCAGCATTACTCAGCTCCATCATAAAATAAAACACAACAGATTCATTCAATCAAATCAAATCAAAATGTCAATTACATTGCAACAATAAAAGCAACATGATTCATACTAACATCAAAATCAACAAGTTATAATAAGAAAGCGTGATAAAGAAGCTTGTTTGTTTGTTAGACCTCAAGAATGTAGCGAGCAGCAGCAGTGCGGTTATTAAGAGCAGCCCACTGCAAAGCGTAGTAACCGAGGCCATCAGTTTCCGTCACTGAACAACCTTCTCTCTCAACCAACCTCTCTAACTTCTCCATATCACCGTACGCCGCCGCCGTGTACACGTCATCTCTCATACTCTCCGACTCATTCCCATCCCCCGCCGCCGACGATGACGGCGCCGACAGCTCCCCCCGCCGATCGTCGGTCACCGCCGGCTCTTCTACCACCTCGATCTCCGACGACATTGTTCGTTTAAAGATTGATTGAGCTGCGAATTGGAATAATTGGGAATTAATTTGATTGGGAATGAGATGAGAATTGGGGATTAAATTGATTGAATTGAATTGGGGGAGGTTTCTAGGGTTTTTCGAGAAGGCGTCGGGGTTGACCAAGCACGGATTCAGAAATGGCCACCACGAAAAATCTGTCTCTCTTCGATGTCTTTCTCATTTTTTTGTTGATATTTTTCATTTTATTTTTTATTTTCAAAGGTCAAATCTTTATTATTTTTTGTCAACTTGATGTCCATGTAAATGAATAAATCCACCCTTCTACATTGCACTATTTTAGGCCATGTGCGATTGGACTGCATTTTTCTGACCTGATTTGATTTGAACTGGTCTGATTTGATTTGATTTGATTTGAACTGAATTAACTGATAAATTAACTGCAACTAAACGAATTAATAACTAAAAACAGACTACAATCATTGATTGTTATTTAGATAATTCTGATTTGATTTGATTTGATTTGATTTGAATAAAGCGGATCTGATTTGATTTGATTTGAATAAAGCTGATCTGATTTGAAAACACTGTTGAATAAGTTGAATCGCACATCACATCTTAAAAATAATAATTGGGCCTTAGATAGAAGGTTATAGATCTCGTATGTTATAGATGGGACATTACTTAACATATTTTAGGCGGAAAAAAAAAAAAAAAAAAAAAAAAAACATAGGCCACTTCTAGTTTACTAACAAGTAGTTTAGAATATAATCTAGTGAGAAAACGAGGATTAGATTGTTAATCGTTCGTATAATGTATATATTATTGAGATAAATAAAAGTTAAAATTTTCATTTGATATTCTTGGAATCTTAGACATTTTTTTTGTACGGAGTACATGTGAATTTTTTGTCATGATTCATTGAGTTAATGTCTTATGTGATTAATGGAGACAAATGATTTCCATGTCAACACCTTCAAAAAATCATACTAATACGGACTTTTTTTTAATGTGTTCTGGTACAAAAAGTGTCATTCATCATGATCTTTCATTCGCGAGTGATGGTGGTGGTTGTGTAGCTTCTAACCTTTGTGAGTAGTCTTTATGGTCTAATTGAATTTGATGGTGTTTGAAAATTGAGGACATGGATTAGGCAAACATAGAACTCATAATAAGATTTGTTTTTAGAAAGAACAGCATGGGTAGGCGAACTCCGGAATGAAGACTTCAGTAAAGAGATGAGTGTGCGAGTGCGGGATGTAACAAAATCCAGAGTCTCCCCAGTCATTGGCCCATGAATTCTGACATACACAGTAACAAAACCCATCCTCATCGCTCCACCTAGACCCAACAAGGACCATAGAATGACTCCCAATAACCTTATGTTCTTCCTTCTCACCAGCCATAGTATCATTCTTTTCCTCTACCTTCTCACCGTGTAATACTCACCACAGCTCATCTTGAAAGAAGGGTTTCTCTTGCACCAAAGTGGTTGTTCGGAGCCAAAGGTCTCTAACCAAACTAGAGGAATCCCCGTATATGTGTGCTGATATTATTCACAAGGTTTGTACACTTTGAAGGAAGGGTTTCTCTTACACCAAAGTTGTTGAACCTCAACCTCGGTTTCCGAGACAAACTCGTTGTCCTTAATCCAGTTCACACATTGGTATGTATTTTTGTAACTTTCTTTGGCCATACGAATAGTTGCGGCATCCATATTTCAAAGATCTCAAACTGAAATTTTCACTACCCCTTGTACTTCAACCACATCAGCAACTCCAAAACTGTTGCGCTTGAATAGATGGAACATAGACCTTCCAATTTCAAAATGTCCTCTGACTGATCCTTGATCTTTGTTATTCTATCAACCCTCCAATCAAACAACTTCGGCATCTGCACAACTCAAATAAACAGTGTCTAATTTTAAGTTGACGCATAAAGATAAAGCATGAATCACCTATAGCATAAAAAAACCGCGTCCAAATCATTATGAAGCATAACGACAAACCTGGTCCTGTACCATTTGATCCCACCGAGTAGCAGCAGCAAGTTACTAGTAGTAGTGTCTGACATTGCCTCAACCACAATCGTCTGTTTAGTAGTCGTAGCTGTTCGTGTACCTTTTATTGTGTAGAATCTACTCGTGTTTACACTAGAAAGGGTATAAGCAATTATTCGGAAATCAAAATTCTAACGAATAGATAAATCGATGTTAATGGAAATATGGTACCGGTTTGTGCAATCTCAAGGTTGATAACTAGTTGCGTACTCATGCAAAGCACGAGAATAACATTTTTGAACTAGAAAAAAAACAACGACTACGTAACTCCGTGTGCCATTTATCGTCACGCTAAATGGCAAAATATTTCCATTTGTTACGTCGCCTAATAAATTGAACCAACTAAACACCTAAACATATTTTAAAAGAAATTTAGTAGTAATAATTTTGAAGAACAATTATGCAAAAAAATTACATGACAACAAGGGGAAAATCATACCCTTGTTGTACATAACGTTGAGGAACGTAACATTGAGGAGGCCTGCATTCCAAGCTTTCCAATCATACGAAACATTTAATTATGGAAAGTTTGTAATAGTTTATTATTATGGCTATTACTATTTGCTTATATAGAGAGGTAAGATTGTAAGAAGAACTTGGCAGTTGGTACTAATACTATGCGACGTCGTTCCACAAAAATACTTGAGGGTGTGTTAAAACTTAATATTGTGAAGTTGACGACGTCGTTTGAAGGAAGAACAAAATCAAATGAAAATAACAAAAAAAAAAAAAGGCTTCAGTCGCCACGTGTCTTTATTGGACCGTTACTCTTGTTTTTATTGATCTGCTTCATTCATTCACCCCACGGTAAAAAAAAAGTTAATCACTATGTACTACTCCCTCCATTTCATTAGGTAGTTGGCATGTGAAACCAAATGCCAACTACCTCATGAAATGGAGGGAGTATCTTGTTCATCAATTTATGTGTGGATTATAATTCTGAAAATGGTAGTTTAGTGATCAATATTATGAGTCCTCTCTCCTTAATTACTTGTCAGCATTATTATTTCATCTCGCAATCGGTTCTTTTACTCAATTACTCTTGTTGTTGTTGATGTTGTTGTTGTTGTTGTTATCTTCTCATGCACGTTTCTTTTGGTTGCTGGAATTGTTGTTGCTGGAAATGGAATTATTGTTTCTATTGTTGTGAGTAGTGATTTGTGATATCACTACATTGTTAGTTGCTGTGTTAATTTGGTTGTTTACATGCATGGCTGGCCATTGTTGCTGGTGTTGTGAGCATGCAGTGTTACATTCTACAAAATAGCATAGCATACCTAGTACATACATTGTTACTGATTTTGAGCCAATGCAAGCTAAGCAAGATCGTTCTCTTGGCCTGGCTTGATTGCTTGAGTTGAATTGTGATGAGCTTAGCTTGGACCGCCCCTGCGCTATTTGCATTAGACCTCAAACATTTAATTTAAGTATAAGATGTTTAGTACAATTTCGAGACGATACCGTTACGACAATTTCAAGACGATACCGTTACGACAATAGCGCCGGAGAAAGTATGATCAGTAAAAGCCACCAAGGGTATTGATCGAAGCAGTTGGAAATTGAAGGAATGTGCATACGTGGTGAGGAGGGGACCAATACCGAGAATCAACACCAAAATTCCTTCAAATTCCCATTACTCGATTAGCTGATTTTCAGGACCACATGGTAGGTGAGTACTAGTACAGTACACTGCACACACCAAACCCACGATTGTTCATGGTTGTGACGACCTGTGAGACTTGTGACAAAAGATTGCATTCATTTTTCAAGATAAAGATTGAAAGCATTAAAGAAAATCTCAGGCTTAATTGAATGAGGTTAGTGTTCAGATTTTCCTACACATTATGAAAGGAATTTGGATGTACAAATATGGGTATGCTTTAACGAAACAATAACCATCGGACATGAAATTTATGGGTTAGTGTTGGGATCATGTGAGACGTTTAATGAACATGCGCAATCTCAATTTGAGATTGAAGCTGATGTATTCGAAGAAATAGTTTTAAGCTGATCAATTCGTCTGTGATTCTATTGGCTCGGACTAGTCAAGTCCATTGTCATGAGACCATATTGTTAAGAAAAGGCGTGGAGATGAGATATGGTGACTTGATGAGGAAGCTAAAAGTAGCAAAAGTTATGAGCTAGACTAGCAGTGAGCAGGGGACAACTCCTGAGAATCAGACAAAAATTGTTTCAATTTCACAAAATAGAAAATAGTACTAGGGGTGAGCAAAAAAAACGGGTACCCGGAATCGGAACTGGAACCGCTTTGGACCCGGTGTAACACTCGACTCATCGACTGGGTCGGAAGTAGTCACCTATGGCAGCTCGCCAGGCTGTGGGCTGACCTCACAGACCAACACGGGTCCTTTCGGCGCATTTTGACCTCACTCATGCGCACCCTGGGAAACTTCCCAGGAGGTCACCCATCCTGAAATTACTCTCAGTCAAGCACGCTTAACTGTGGAGTTCTTATCAGGTAGGCTTCCTAAAAGGAAAGTCGACTTTGTTGGTATGAGTAGAGCTGGCCATCCGGCCCGTTCAACCCTGGCTCGCCCTGACCCGACCCTGGTCAAACCCTGGTCAAACCCTACCTCGGCCCAACCTGACCCTAACTCGGCCAACCCTGTTTAGAGTAGGGTCGGGTTAGGGTTGTGTTTTTCAAACCCTGATCCTGGTCAAACCCGGCTCTAACTCGGACCTAACCCTGCCCTAACCCTGATCCTGGCCCGACCTTGACCCTAACCTTGACCGTAACAATGGAGATTAGAAGGAACTGATCAAATAACCAAACAAAAGTAAGTTGGGTAAGAAGAGTAAGTGAAGAACATACATGGGTTTTGATTTTTTCGAGATATCTAAGAATCCTAATTATCGTAATCCCTATTTTTTAGAAAAATGTCTGAAAATCGACCAACCCAACCCGGTCAAATCCTGCCAGAGCTCGGTCAGAACCCTGCAGGGTTAGGGTTAGGGTTAGAATTTTCCAACCCTGACCCTGGTCAAACCCTGTCAGAACTCGGTCAAACCCTGTAGGGTTAGAGTTAGGGTTGAGATTTTCCAAACCTGACCCTGGCTCGGCCCTGACCCTGGAAAGTAGGGTCAGGGTCAGGGTTGAATTTTTCCAACCCTGGCTCAGGCTAACTCGACCCTAACTCGGCTCAACCCGACCCGTGGCCAGCTCTAGGTATGAGTAGCACTATCAATCCTTTTAAGCACATCATATGAGCCTTTAATCTCTTAGGATCTCCTCTGAAATCTGGGGTATTACACTCACCCCCTCTTAAGATAGCAACGTCCTCGTTGCGCCTGACAGCCAACCATAGTCCAACTCCACGATCTTTCCCCCGCTAGGCTGCTGACCTGGGTACTCCTGACCAGAGGATCAACACGCGGTCGCAGGGTTGCTCTGATACCATTTGTAACACCCGACTCATCAACTGGGTCGGAAGTAGTCACCTATGGCAGCTCGCCAGGCTGTGGGCTGACCTCACAGACCAACACGGGTCCTTTCGGCGCATTTTGACCTCACTCATGCGCACCCTGGGAAACTTCCCAGGAGGTCACCCATCCTGAAATTACTCTCAGTCAAGCACGCTTAACTGTGGAGTTCTTATCAGGTAGGCTTCCTAAAAGGAAAGTCGACTTTGTTGGTATGAGTAGCACTATCAATCCTTTTAAGCACATCATATGAGCCTTTAATCTCTTAGGATCTCCTCTGAAATCTGGGGTATTACACCCGGCGGGTCCGGAACCGGAACCGTTGTCAACGGGTCCGGTTCCGGTTCCTAGAATTTAGGAACCGTTGTCATACGGGTCCGGGTCCGGTTCCTAAAATTTTGGAACCGATACCCGTCGGGTACCCGTTAAACAACGGGTGTAAACGGGTACCCGTTAAACAACGGGTCTAAATGGGTACCCGGACCCGTATAAGTCACCGCTTTAAAAAAAAAGGTTGATAAATAAAATAAAAATAAAAAAATCTACAAAATTTAAGTTTTAATAGCTCAATTCAAAGTTAACCATGCAAATGCATAACCTACTAATTGACCCAACTTGAAATTCATGTACTACAAGCAAGGGAGCAACTAACAAATGGTTGTATTTATAAGTGAAAATTTTGCCCACTTTACTTCCATAACCAATGTGGGACAAAGTGTTGCATATTTCTTATAACATTGCCAACCTACATAGTTTGACACTAAATTTCGACTAGTTATTTTTGTTATTTGAAAAATACACCGGAAATAACTCTTGTAGATCATGTTGCTAGCTTTCCGTGAACGCTTATTTCGACCATTTTTTATTTTTTTTGTGAAAGTTATGATGAATACAAGAACACTACTTACACATAAAATTCATATGTTACTTAACACCACTTCTCAATGAGTTATGATCAAAATTGAGAAAATAATATAAATTAATGATTAATAATAATAAAAAGCTAATGACCACTTAGTAATTTTTATAGGTTACCCAAGTGATGAGTATGTATAGATTTGTATAAGCTATCATAATTACGATATGAGTTATGACGATCATTACAAATTACAAAAGATGAGATAGCATAAACATTCGTGTATATCGGAGTTGATAATGTTGTTGAGTGTACCATAGTCGATAAAAATGTAAACATAATGTGCAACTCATATTTCATTCTATATATTGACACTAGTAGCTAGGCACCCTTTTGACACACAACACATTGACCATGGTCCGTAACGATATCAATTCTCATTGAGTTGAGCACAAATCGCTTCTCAATAAATGTATTCGTAGCACCAACAAATACATACAACATATATATAGATAAAGATTTACACATTGCTAATTACTTTGGCAACCTAATGAAACTAGTAAAACATACAATGGATATTATGTGATTATGCAAAAAAACTAATACTTAGCTAATAAGATAAAGTACTCCGACCAAGTTAACATAACAAAAACTTCAATTACTTAAGCTAATATGATAAAATTACTAACTATTTAGATATTTAGAAGGAATTATTACCTTTTATATGACTCATGTATATAGTTTTCTCAAATTTCATCATAGCTAATGGAGAAGTGATTATTCACTATGATGTCCATTATTTGTGTAACTAGTGTTCTTGTTTTGATCATAACTTTGACATAAGAAGTCAAAAATGGTTGCAACAACCATCTACGGAAAGCTAGCAACACGATCTACAAGAACTATTTCATGACTATTTCTCAAATAATACACTTACGTAGTCGAAATTAATGGTCGAAGTAAGTAGGTTGACAAAGCTTATAAGAGTGAAAAAAAATTGTCCCACATTGGTCATGAAAAGAAGAGTGAACACACCTTTCACTTATAAATACTCCCTCTTGCTTGACTTTTCTATTTCTTGGGCCTCAATGTTGGTCTTAGTTATGTGAACCATTGTATTTGCATGGTTAGCTATTAGTTAAAAGTTTATTGGATGGCTTTTGGTCCATGCTATCCATAGTTGCTTAAAATTGAACGGGTACCCGCTACCCGGTGTGACTATTAGCGGTTCCGGTTCCGGTTCCTAATATCTAGGAACCGTTGTCAACGGTTTCGGTTCCGGTTCTTAGTTTATAGGAACCGGTGTCAACGGGTACGGTTCCGGTTCCTAGTTTTTGGAGCGGGTACCCGTTCATGCTCACCCCTAGAAAATACCCACGGATTTTAGGACCACATGGTAAGTCTAGAGTTGGGGGAGAAGTTCTGATTTCGTACTACTCCATCTAATACATGGTAATTTTTAGCTGTGCACCACTTTCTTATATGGCTGTGACTCGTGAACTTGTGATGAAGAATTACTCTCCCAGATGCGTAATTTTTTACTTTCAGGAATTTGTGTTTTAATGTGAGTATGAATATGGCTTTAAAATTTGCCATAACAATCAATTAACATGGCAACATAACACGTAACCGACGATACATTAACACGGTAATAAAACATATCGGACATAAAATTCTCGGGTTAGTGTTAGAGATCATTCGATTCATTTACTAGACCAACAATTTGTGGTTTTATGGCCTACGAATTGCACTGTGAAACTGCCTCTATTACATTTAGAGACGAGTAGCTACTACTGAGTAATCATTCGATCATCACTTGGATAAACTAATACGGGAGTGTGACACACCGACACTCACCCAATTGAGCTAAACGGCTCGAGCCATTTGAGCTAAACGACTCGAGCAACCAGTGATATCTTTCAAGGAAATCAATTACTGTGTCGAAAAATGCTTCCTCTCTATAGATTCTACAAAAAAAATCGATCCTTGAAATCGGAGCGACTATGTATAGTGAAGAAACATGCGAAAAAACACATGCACTGGAAAATCTACCATTTTATTACTAAAGTGAGAACCTAAGTTTCTCTGTACAGATCAGAAAGTGCAAAAGAATCCTCTACTTCATCATTTCAACACTACCACTAACCCCCACCTACGTATATAATACCGTACCAAATAGTAATATATACGAGTATGCATTAGAAAGACGAAGGATTCGGGTGCTATGTACAGTGGCATGAAGGGGAACCTGAGTTTATGTCTTCACTGAGAACTAGGTTTCCCGACAGCCAGCGCTGAATCTAGCAGAGCGAGATACTCATTTAAAGCCTCGGCTTCTTTTGTGATGTCGATGTCATAGTCCGAGAATACATCCTGTCTACCTACGGAGTATGTAAGTTCATCTTCAATTTCCACATCTCGGTCTTCTTCTTCTTCACCTTGCGAACTTGATGGACTGTCATCCCCATCAGCACTACTACTTGGACTTGCTCCCTCATTAGTTGGGTTTTCCGGGTCTACAGCACTTGAACTAGCAGCAGCAGCAGCAGCAGCAGCAGGATCAAAAGCAGATCTCATATACTCACTATGAGCAGCTCTGGCATCCTCGCCCAACGGTGCGAGCAGCTCAGTTAAAGCCTCACTCATTGTTCCATGGGCATTCAGTGCTGCAATCACTGCAATATAATAAAATAAAATTGGTGATGTTAAGAAAGGGCAACGTGACAAGGCTCGCAAAACTCGAGGAACTACATAAACCAAGTTGAAGTGAAAGATCTGAAGGAACAGCAACACATCTAAACAATAAGTTACCTCTTGACTGCTCAAAACCCATGGATACAAGCTGTGAAATTCTTGCGTCCAAAGAACCTTCTTGTCTCTTCCTTTTCTTTGTTTCAATATCAAGCTGAAATCACGTAGAGTGTTAGGGATCGGAAATCAACTAAGCAGCAGCAAGTGTTAAAGCATGAGGGTCAGTTTATGTGAACCATGAGAAGGGTAAATAAAAACCTGTATCTTAGAATTAGTTTCAGGGTTAGTCAAAGCATCCAAAGCCTTATAAGCATCATTTTCGTGTCTCCGGAGGGCTTCCGCAGCCAGCTCCTTGTCAAAGCTGAAAAACCAACAGTTATTCATTTTTGTGACAAAACTGAAAAGAAAGAAACTAATTTTCCCGAGTGCAGGTTAAGAGTATATCTGTGAGTACACAATACTACCAAACTCCATAATTCCGGAAATTAAGCTAACATTAGCACTTTCACACCTCTATTACCCTTTATAAATAATCTTAAGAGTTATTTCAAAAAAAAAAAAAAAAAAAAAAAAAATCTTAAGAGAATGTTGAGACAATTATTGCAGCAGATCAATCTAAAAATTGAAGATCATCCGAATATTAATCTTTTGAACCAATTCAACGCGCGTCTACAGCATATATACGTAGAAACAAGAAGCGGTAGAGAGAGTAGACAGCCTTACGAATTAGGGAGCTTACCTAATTTTCACCAGCGCATCTAACTTCTCCATATTAACAGCTTTCCCAAGTGGAGTCTTTCCATACGTCTTTTGCTCCCTGCAAGAAATTCAAGGATCAGATGATGGGAAAATAAGCAAACGCGTAGAACAGATTAAGAGTTTTGAGCGCAACACACCTGATTTCCTCTTGTCGCTTCAGGTTATCTTCACGCCTTTTCACCTTCTCTTCTTTCTCACCCTCGAGAAAGTTAACAGCACTCGAAACATCCTGTTCATTTAGTTTCAAGGCCCTCATTGCCTCATGCTGCTGATAACCAAAGCTCATCAACAGTGATAAAGCCTCATCTGATACTTGAAGCTGATTTAAAACAAGAATCATCAGTTGCGGAACGTTATAAACACTATGTGAAAAAAGCTGAAAGTCTGAAGTGTTGACGTCGAACATGATACAGTATAATAGGATACAAGTTATACAACAACAGATATTGTGCAAGGGCAAAACTTTCAGAAAGCCTCATGAACTACCAATGACAAAGGGAAAATAACTGATGCAAGAGAAAGTATGACATTCACCTACATCAAAAACTATGAAGTATAGGTTAGTAATGTAAATTTGATCTCGCGGATACTCTCATCAGTTTAAAAGACATACAAGAAACACATACAACTTGAATATGACAAAGTAATCTGAGTACATGACAGTCATTGCTTCAGTTCAGCACACATAAAGAGATCAACAGCAGCAGCCAACCATTTCAAAGAATGCAGGATGATCTAGTTGTACCAACCTTGGAAAATTTGGCTTGGGCAGAGGTAAAAAATCTTCTGGCTTTTGACAAATCACCACTGTGAAAAGCTGCCACACCTTCCAACATTTCCAGTCTCAGATATCTGGAAATGTACAAGCAATCGTCATTTACGAATTCTGTCTTTCACAACATTTAAGATGAAAGTAGAAATAGAAAGAGGAAAGGAAGTCACTAACAATGCAAGCTCTGGGCGACGAGTGCTATGAAGAAGTCTAACGCGAGAGCCATCCTTTCCATGGGCACGTTCAATACCCTTTTTAGCCTTTGCAAGGCGCTCTCCCGCTACTGATAGCAAGTTTATGTCCCGAAGCATAAAATAGCACCACACCATGTCAATTTGAAGGATAGGCACATTGTCGATCAGCTGAATCAGAGAATCATTAATATAAGCAGGCCAGGATACGTCAGTAAAGATTGCTGTAAGAACCATATTGAGTGGAAGACATTAAACTTAAAGGGTCACAAGAGAAAGACAAGGTTGGCTCACCTCAATGAGCTTTGGATCACACAGAGAAAAGGCCTCCTGAAAAAAAAAAAAAAAAAAGGAAGCTACTGTCAACGATCCATAAGGATAACCAGAAATGAAAAACCACAAGAAAACGTGAATGCGATCCAGCAACAGACAAGTCCTATCTATGAGCCACCACTAACCTCTCCCATTTCCAGAACCTCAAGGGCATCTTTGAATTGTTGAGCATTAATTAGCTCCTTCCCTTTTGTATGGAGCATCAGACCTGTCATAATTGCTCTGGAAAAGAAAAACGGTAAGGAAGAAGTCCCTAATCTAGAACATCAGAAGCTGAAAGAGCTGGAATGAACAGAAAACAAATGCAAACACTTGGACCAAGCATACCTCTGATCAGTCTCAGATCCCATATCGAGCTTCTGCCCCTTTTGATTTGCAACTTCTATATTGTAGTCATCAATCGGTAGTGAGCCATCAGCATGTCTTTGGGCAAGAGCAGAAACAGCAGCCCTAATAAAGTAAAGAGTCCAACAAGTTAGAGGACTAAAATCCAGCACACAAAGAAAATTTGGAATTCGGAACTAACAGCAAAGCTACTACATCCACAGTCCACAGTTGTAATCAACCAGGCATATCATCAATATTTCCCTTAATGCGGAGCCCCAAATTCCGTACCAAATAGCTCACAACTAAATCAACACATATACCGATAAAAATCTAAACTTTGTACCAAACAGCTCACAATTAAATCAAGATACCAATAAAAACCGTAACTTTGAATCAACAGGGGTTAACTTTGATATAATTTGAGCATCATAGTGCCACAAAATCGAAGCAAAAGGCTCACAACAAAACTAGAAGTTTAAGCAGCTTCGCAACTTCAATACTAACTTGCACTCGAACTATATACAATGCACCACCAAAACCCGACAAAACCCGAACATTGAAGCAAAAGGGGTTTGCACTTTGCAGCTAAACTAAAAGTTCATGATCACAGACAAATTCATCATCAGAACCACCATGAAATCCAAATTACAACAACAATCAGCTCACAATCAACAAAACCCATCATCACAATCCCCAAAAAATCGAAACTTCGAACCGAATTATTACCAATAATCACAATCAAACATCAAAACAACAACAATAACAACAACAACAACAACAACAACCAAAAAAAACCCATGATCACAGTACCAAAAAAATTACAAAAAAAAAAATCAAAACTTGCAATCAAATCAACAACAAAATTAACTGTTAATAATTACAGTAATTAAGTAAAAGTGAGAGTGATTACTTAAGACGGGTAAGACGAGAAGAACGCTGTTCTTCAGCCAACATATGTTGTTGAAGAGACTTGCCTTCATCAACACAAATCTTACTGGCTAATATCTTTGAATTATTCTTAAGACCCAATTCGATTAATTTAGGGTTATGATCATCATCGTTCTTAAGCAAACGACCAGTGCAGATAAGATTAATTGAACATGCGTTGCAATTTGAGTTTTTGGCAACTTCTTCACGCAACATTGAGACGGTCCATTCCTCTGTGTTTACCTCTAGTGTGCCTGTCCATATTCCTGCTATCTTCAACTTTATGAATGTCGCCATTGATGTGAGAGAGATTGTGATGGAAGATTTTGGGTTTGTTTCGTTTGTGTGACTTATTGGGCAAGACACACTGATGATATTATAAGGGGAGAAAGTTGGAATTTGGAAAGGACAAGGATTTTGGTTGTGTATGGAGTTTTGGAAAAGGAGATGGGTTTGTTTATGGCAAATTTACGATGGTACGAGGATTTGAACTCGAGATGACGGAGTGCAGAACTTTTGGGAAAGGAACGAGTTCACTTATTATTTATAGTACTCCCATATGCAAGGTCGTGAGAGGATTCAAAACCAAGACGGAGTGTTTGATTAGTTCGGAGCTTTTTTGAGCCAATTTCAACATACAAGTCAAATATATCAAATTTTCGACACACTAGTCAAATATATCAACACTTTACCTTGGACATTATGGGAGCGTCTGTAATCGATATGAGAGGCCAGTTCCCGAGTGTGTGGAGTGATTTATGTCCCTCCGCTACACATCTACTGTTGAGACTCGGTATATGCTCCATAATATTTTGAGCTGTTTTTGTTTCTGAACCATTTTTGGGTCAAGTTTAGGGGAATATATCATATATATAGTCCAACTTGGTTGATTTTCACCACTAACACGCCACGCCCTTTTAGTTGTTTTGAGACACCCTATTACACAATCACCGATATTTAACTCCAATATTTTGTTGAGATGCATAATACGATCTAAAGGCTTCTACCAAACTAGTACTCCACATTTTAAACTTCAAAGACACGAGTAGATGAGAAGCAACTCAAAGCAAGTGATGGGGGACAGAAGAAGTGAGTTCAGTTAATCACTTGCATAGATAGATTGACAATATAATTGTAGAAACCTTTCCAAAAAAGAAGTGACTTCAAATTTACTCAACATTACCAAATCAAAGATTAATGATGGGTGCCACTCCCAAAAAACGAAACACACCCACAAAACGACGTAGTTCCACCACTTCCACCACCACCAGAAAACGCAAAACACCACTCACCACCCACAACAACCACCGCACTTCCGCCCTCTCTCCCCTCATCTCCGCCGTCCACTCCGCCATTTCCGCCTCCCACACCTTCCTTCTCACTCACGACACTCACCTCCTCCCTCCCCACACTCTCTCCCTCGAATCCTCCATCTCCTCCGCCTCCCTCTCCCTCTCCAAATTCCAATCTTTACTCCATTTACCCCCTCTTTCTCTCTCCTCACCCTCACCGCCGCCGCCGCCGTCTTCTCCGCCGTCGTGTTGGTTCGAGCGGTTCTTGTCGTCTTCTGTCTCTGATGAGGATCCCAGATGGGCCCACATCTTCCGGATGTCGAGACCTACTTTCTGTCTCCTTTGTTCAGCTCTTTTTAACTCTCTCTCCGCCGCACTTCCGCCGGAGATTCCGCCGCGGTCCGCCCTCGGTTGCGCCTTGTACAAGCTGGCCCATGATGGGTCGTTCTCCTTTGTGGGGAGGAGGTTTGGGTTGAGCTCAGCTGATGCATGTAGAGTGTTCTACACGGTTTGTAAGGTGATTTGTGAGGAAATGGGTGGGTATGTTTGCAAGTATGGGTCTGAAATGGGGGAAATTATGATGGGTTTTGATCAGATTTTGATGAAGAATTGTTGTGGGGTTTTAGGGTTTGAGAAATTTAGGGTACAAGGGGGTGATTTGTTGGGGAAAGATGGGTGCTTGATTGTACAAGCATTGGTAGATTGTCAAGGAAGATTCTTAGATGTTTCTGCTGGTTGGCCTAGTACATTTTCGCCAGTGTCGATTTTACGACAAACTAGGCTGTTTTTAGGTGTGGAGGAATCAAAGGAGTTGTTGA
Source organism: Spergularia bocconei (assembly GCA_963457585.1). Lineage (NCBI taxonomy): Eukaryota > Viridiplantae > Streptophyta > Magnoliopsida > Caryophyllales > Caryophyllaceae > Spergularia > Spergularia bocconei. The sequence continues at coordinate 313,105 of OY734944.1, read as the reverse complement.
ATGGGCCTGAAATTGAGTTGTTTGATGATAATTTGGTGCCTCAGTATGTTTTGGGTGATTCTTGTTACCCTTGTTTGCCATGGCTTGTTACACCCTTTGTGAGGAAGGGTGAGAGTGAGGGTGATGTTGAGGAGTTGAGTTCGAGCGAAATGGAGTTCAATGAGGTGCATAGGAGAGCAATGGGGATTGCTAGGATGGCATTTAGGAGAGTTCGAGCGAATTGGCAGGTGCTTGATAAGAGGTGGAAGGAGAAGTTTGTTGAGTTTTTGCCTTTTATTGTGACTACTGCTTGTGTGTTGAATAACTTCTTGATGAAGCATGGTGAGAGGTTACCGGATGTAGATGTGGGGGGTGGCGAAAAGGTTGAGGAGGTGCCGGGTTATGAGGGTGAGGTTAGTGAGAGTGCTGCAAAGGTTAGGAACTTGTTGGCATTGCATTTCAGTCGGGTTAGCCCGACATTATGAGTTGTTACTTGTATTTGTAGTTGTATGGTGTTGATTAGTGATGTGCGAAATCCGTGTAGAATTTAGATTGTTCTTTGTTCTAAGGTTCTAACATAGTCTAAGGTGTCGTTTGGATACCCTCAAAAACTGTAGGAATTTTATTTTCCTGGGAATTGAATTATCTTGAGTTGTTTGGTTACCATAAAGTGTAGGAATTGGAAATTCCCGGGCATTTCCAATTCCTCCAAAGTGTGGGAATTTAATTACCTAGGGGGGGCTTGGTAAGTAGAAATTCCCATGGTAATTGAATTCCCTTGTTCATCCAAACAAATTTCCCCAATTCCCATACTTTCTTAATTCCTAGGATTTGCAAACTCATGGGAATTCCGACTTCCCGAGTGTATCCAAACGACACCTAATTATCTGTATCTTAAGAGTTAAATCATGCTTTATGACTATGAAATGAGGTGTTTGTATCAAAGTCTAATGATGTGTTATTTCGGTCTGTCCTTGTTCATTGCTCTGAGATTGAATTGAATATATAGGAAGCGATGTTTGTAACCTCTTTTAGGACGACGTTTCCATGATACATTCC